>OY770263.1:17513210-18713210 GCA_963669355.1 Chorisops tibialis
ACCTTAGCAATGATTTGCTGTCTACGTCAATCAAATCCTTCCAGCGCTTTCGTGGTTTTCCGACCAGTCTTTGTCCATTGACTTTTCCATTTAATTTAGTTATGTATTTTCAAGTACTATTCGTCAATTAGATTTTTTGTTTGTTGCTTGTTTTTAAATAATTTTTGTTTCATATGTCTAATGACACAGCTTAAGGCCGAAGCTTAGGATCGCGCCTTGTAGAAGAGAGTTGTTTCTGTTGTCTAATGGCTGAACTTAACCAAAACTTTTGTGCATCACGAAATTCGGTATCGTGAGTTATCTCTCTAATATCAACTGAGCATTAGGTAAAAATATATCGAATAACTCAAAATGTTCGTTCGAAAAAAACGGCCAGAAATTTCACAATTTTCATACCGAATGGAGTCTAAGCAACCCGGCGAACTCAGCAACAAATAACCGAAGTTCGAGTCCTTGTCCTCTCTCTCTTTCTTCCACTCGCAAAATATTCAGTCCACTCATTGCGCATGTGCTCGCAGCCGGCAGAAAAATTCGCATTTTTTCCCATACTAAATTGAATCTGAAACATTAGGCACGCAGAACTATGGTCACCGAGTTGCCCAGATTTCATTGTGTATGAAAATTGTGAGATTTCCGGCCGGATTATTTCCCGAGTTGGTCGAAATTTTTTTTCCCTACTGCTCGGTTGAGATTATAGGCGCCTGTTGTGGACGTACAAATGATCGTGATAAAACGGTTGTGGTTCTCATTTGCCGACTCGAAAATCGGTCGTTTATACGGCGAAAGCCTAGACACACGTACTCGCTAACCTCGACCTTGATAATTTGTGGCTATCGATAGCGCAACGTACTTGCAACGTACAAACGAGTAAAATCGTCACTTTTAAGCGCTCGTCGAAGCCTCTCCACTCCACCTCTTCTATCACCTCCCATACAAAACGACACAATGCCATAGCTAAGTCCATTTTTTTCGAAGTTATACGTAAGTGGTACTTATTGTGAATTTACAACTTTCCATATATTTATTAAAAAAAAAAAACAAAAAAAACTGAAATCCCTCCACTCCTTCTACCACCTCCCGTACAATCTGCACAATTTCACGAAATAAAATAGACCATTTTTTTCAGTACCTATAATATGTATGATACTAAAAGTCGGTATAATATATTTTAATAGTAATATGAGTGTGTGTGATATGAGAAGAAATCAATTTGATCGCATCGCCCCTTCTATCACCTCCCATACAAAATAGCACAGTTTCACAGCTTTGTAATAAGACGATTTTCTCCGAAAATATCACACTTAGTGCATTTGAAATTTGAAAATTAATACTTTTCAGTGATATTATTTAGATTTTATATAAAAATTTAAAGTGCTCTCAACTGCGCCATTTCATGAGATACAATCTACCAATTTTCTTAGTACCTCAAAAAATTTATGAAGCTCAAATTTAATACGAAATTATTTTTGTTGTGATTATAGTGAGATGTGAAAAAGTGAAATCGATCTATCCACCCCACCGGTAGAGCACGTGTTGTATAACTGCCTGGCTCTTGCTAGAAGAAGGCTTAAGACCATCGGAGCACCGTCTTTCCCTGACATGAAGCAGATCTCGAGCAGCATGAATTTTGCTCCAGCAATGGAAACCTTTGAGCTCAACAAGGAACTCGTAACATAGCTGGATGATGCACATTAGCTTTTCTTCACTCATGTGGTATCACTATGGATCCCAAGGGGTCGCTAATGCCGCTCCTTTAACCTAACCTAAACTTCCAACTCTTTCAATCACCTTCCACACAAAACGACAGAATTTCACAACGACATGTCGATTTTCGAGAAAAGTATAAGGGTTGCTGATCTGAAATTTAAATCCAAATCTACATCGATTTTAGATAGCTCTATAAATATTCCCCTTCTCTTTTGCCACTTCCCATACAAAAGTAGCAAATTTAGCATTACGCGTTAAAACAGTATTCAAGCCAATGTTGCACCAATTAAACGTAATATACTTTTATAAGTAGGGTCCTTATATTGCAGGATAATCACTTTCATTCCATCTAGAGTATCGCATGATTGGGGCTTACCCGCAATCGTAGTTCTGTTATGTTTCTTTAATACGTACTATTTTCGCTTACATTTTAAGCTAAAACATAAGTAAATTTTTAATCAGATTTTCAGTTTGTCCTGAAGGGTAGAAAATATTAATTTCCTGCACGTTTTTCTTAGAAAAATAGGAATTATGGTAAACCACATTTCTTTCAAATTAAATTTTCATTGAAATCCAAATGAAATTGGAAATACATATATTTGTACTAGCATCATTTAAATACCTGCCCCAACTACATTTTATCGCTAATGCGTCACAAATTGAACTCATCACTTGTGATTTATTATCACACTGAACCTGATCTAGTTATGTTAATGAATTTTAAATAAATAAAAATGAATTAATGCTTCAGACATAAATGTGATAATCAAAATTCCTTTAACGAATTCTTTACTAAGATCGAAAAAAAAAATGCAAAGAAGCCTGAAAAAAAAATTCATTATACTAACTAAACTAACAACTTAATTATTAGTTTAAATTCTTTTCGCTTAGATTTTAGTTAGAACGTAGAATCCGGGTACGTTATTTATATTCGTCGTATACATATTTAGCGTAAAATGAGGATTTGAATTCGATGACTTTTACTGCTCTTATATAAAACAAAATACTTAAAAACAATTTTCGGTGATTTCATAAATGCCGGCTCATTATTCCCAAATGACCGGATGAAAGCTGAATCTGTGATGCAATTTTAATCGGTGTTATACCAAGAAATATTATAGCGGACTAGCTCTATGGAAAATAACCGTGTGACATTATTTTCCTACAAATAAATCATCAAAAATTGGACCAACTATTGAAATTTGAGAAAGAAGTCACACATTAACCTAGCGTAGATTTAACGCGAAACATTTAGATGCTAATTTAACTATAGAGATAAACTAAATTTAAGAAATTTTAGCTCCATCAATGATTGTAAGAGCACAGCCAAAATTTAATTACTTGTTCATGATGGGATTCTCTTTTTTAATTGCTTTTCGTTTATTCTGTTCTTTATACAAAAAGGGTAATTTTTAAAATTTTTATAATTGATGTTCGGCTTGGGCTTTTTTTTCGCGAATTGGAATGATTTTTGTTATACAATTTGGTGTACTAGTCCAGAGATGAAAAAAACCTGCAAATCATTTAACAATCAATCTTCAATTTGACTTTGATTGGTATTTTTGATGTATCTTTAGGCTGGATTTTTTCAAACGTAGCTGTTTAATTTATTAGATTCTTTACAACAGGTTCTTTTTTCATAGAACTTTTGCGTTTCATTATGTTTTTCGTGAGTACATCTTTGGTTAGTTCTAGCATACCTGCTTGGGCACGCATAATTCAAATAATTATACAATGGTTCGGTTTAGAAATTTATAAATTATAATGATTTCTTGTGGTAACCGGTTAAAAATTGTTTAATATTGTAAATTCAAAATTACGAACAAATTTTTAAATAAAACCCGAGTTGTTTTTTGAAGAAAACAGCCTAAGGCGATAGTACTCAAGCAATACAATATATATACTTCCATGGCATGAGTACATGTTCAAGATGAGAAAATGGGAGGTAAGATAATTATAATACAAAATTTTTTGAATCAAAATAATTGAAGACACGTGTTTGGTGCAGAAGATGACCGGAGGAATTTGACAAGTTTTGAACGTGTTATTAAAGTTACGATATGGACATTTTTAAATTAGTAGCTTTTACCAAAGACTGTGAATAATAAATTTGATGAAAATGGAGTCAAACATCCGCTCATGATGGCCGCTCACTGGCCGCTACCCGCGCGCCCATATCCAACAGTCAATCGATTCAATCGGTGACTGTCGCTTTGAGTGTTTGAAACCTTTTCGATGCATTCGAAGGAAGGAAGGAAATTTTGAAAAACGTATACTATTACAAATATTATTGATGTCGAAAAAGTTGGTTTTGATTTGAATCCTCCTTCTACCACCTCCCATACAAGTACACAATTTTGATAAATGCATTTAATCGATTTTCATTGACACTAGAAAAAGTACAAACTTAAAATTTTGCCAGAATTCGTTCCATAATAATTGCAATAAATGCTAAAAAATTGAACTTCGCTTCACTCTTCTACCACCTCTCATACAAATTTTTGTATTGGAAATTAAAGAAAAGTATTTCTCCTTCGAATATATGAGAGCTGTCGACTTTAAAATTGTAACAAAGGAATGTGATTAGGATGTTGATAAGAAAATTCAAGAACACTCAAAACCTTCCACTTCTCTACCACCTCCCATACAAATGCTATAAATTCATGCAAAAATTGTTCAATTTCCTCAAAAGTTATGAAAGCTACCAACTTTAAATTCAGCATGAAACATTTTGTTTACTACGTTCAGTGTTATATACAAAAAGTACAAACCTCCTCCTTCTGCTTCTACCACCTCCCATACAAAAGTCACTATTCACTATTCGAAAGAATTTGAGATGACATATTTTCCGGTACAATAAACTCTTTCCCATTTCATCTAGAGTATCATATGATTGAGCTTTACGGCCAATCATAATTCTGCTATGTTTTATTTCAAATACTGATATCATAATAAATGTTATTGGTACCAAGCTTTTCGCTGAATAAAATATAAACCCAAGTGTTTTAATTGTTAAATTGTACATCGATTTTAGAGTGGTAGAGTAAGTATATGACTCTGTATTTTCCTTTTCATGTACTCAGTCGCTTCCCCTTTTATAATTGGTTCCACTCCCGGTATTTATAATTGATTCAAAGTAAATCACAATTGAATTAGCTTAAAAGATAATAAATAATTCATTTATTCAGACAATATAAATACAATTATTTAAGTATCACGCTATTAATTAAAAGCAATCATCAACCGAGGAGCACATTAAGCTACAAATACACAATTATCATTACGAAATGCAATCATTAAGAGGAGACATACGCACGATAGATGAAAAATCATCACAACGATGCGAAAAACATTTGACTGATTGAGTGTTAAAAAATATTTGTGACAATTTTGTCAGAAAAATGATAGCAGATTGGAAATCGATAAAATTTTGTCATTGGATAGTTTGCAAATTTCCGACAGAAAATTTCTCGAATTAAAAATTGTCGCAAATCATTCTGATAAAAAAGTTAAGTAGAAATTTGAAAATCGTATAAATATTTTCGCTCGTTCTAACACCTCCCACATAAATATTACAAAAAGAACAGCAAATTTATCAATTTCTTTTAAAATTATTAAAAATTCAACTCGAAATGTTTTCTTATCAATAACATGCTCTAAAATTATAAAATTTGAGATGAAATATTTTCTAGCATATTTCTTCTACCTCTACAATTGTACTACCGCCCAAATCGGGCCTTGGCCTACTGACCTTCAGGTTTCTTAACATTTTTCATTATTTATTGTGGAAGGGTTGTTAGACCTTAGCACAACCTTCTATCTACGAATTTTATATTTTTATTTTCCGCAAGAAAGACATCGGGTTGGTCGACCATGTAGCATGGAAGCGAGCATTTAAGCAGGAGGCCAGAGAAATAAATCAGTCCTGGCAACAGCTAAATACCTTGTGGAAGAGAACTGTTTCTGTCCTATACCCTGTAGGTGGCCTTATCAGGAATTTGATAGATTGCGGTAACCAAGATATACCCAAGCAGGCAGTGTGTTGGGATTATGCGTCGACCGGGATTTGAACTCACGACCTTCGCGTTGTAGACTAACACGCTACCCACTAGGCTACACCCTAGCTTTCTAGCATATTTGACTCAATTCAATTTCATCTAGAGTGTAACATGATTGAAAGATCGTAAGTTTAAGGAGAGATAGAAGTTTTTATTTTGTAGGATTAGAAATATTAAGAATTTTTTATCGTTTTTTAAGATATCATTATTAAATTCTCTTAGTTTCAAGTTCAACGGAACCAAAGACAGCTCCAAAACTATTGTGCATAATTCCTAAAAAGCAAATACATACAAATTTTGAGAGCATCTAGTACTTGTTTCGCATACAAAATAATCGAAATTCGTGACATGAGTGCTCGAAACGAGTTTAAAAAGACTCGAAGCAAAAAATTCGAGTGGTTTTTTCGTGCCACTAGTAATTCTGCGGGCGCCCTAAGAATGTACTTATTTTGCCTTTAGTTTCTTCCTTACTAGGGAAATATATATAGGAGAGGAGAGTGTGAAGTGGCTGTGAACGTTGCTCTTAAATTGCTGGATGTTTTATCCCGTTGGAAAGACATTGCCTAGCAATGAATTTCAGATCACTGTCGTCCGAGGAACGAAGAACTGCTTAAATTTCACTGTTCTCCACGGCAAGGGCTTCACAGTGTACACGTGTGAGCGTGCAGCTTGGTGAGTATTTCGGGGGGCTTTTAGTTCCTTGTTGCATTTACCATGGAAATATCTATAGTAAATGCAGTGTACTCCGATTTTTCGCCGATGCTCAATGGAGGCTATTGAGACCGATATAGCCTCATCTCCAATTAATCGGAATGTATACGGATAGGGTCGAGTAAAGTTAGATGTAATTTTGGGGCCACAGCCCAAACATGTGGGCTATACTGAAAACGTGGTGGGACTTATGTCCCACCACGTCTTCAATATAGGCTTATGCCTTATAAGATGCTATTTGGAAGGCACTTCTACAGAATAAGAATAATGAAACAACAAGTTTATATATATTCAAGGCTTGGAAGCGTCAAATACTTTAAAATGGAAAACAATATTTACTATCATTACAATTAAGGTAATTCACACTATTTATTCAAGTGTTTTGAAATTTTTAAGTACTCCCCTAAGTACATATGAGTCTTTTCAACACTTAGGCGTTCTATAAATCGCACAAAAATTTACACATTTTTCCGTAAAAGTTTGAACAATTGTACTCATCCTTCTGCTTAATCGGCCATCATCAGAAAATTATATTGGTGCTGCAACTGCCATTTTAACTTTAGAAACCTTTTAATTTTATCAGTGCTTATCATTTATAATTTATGGCATCCGTTAAAAATGACGAGTTAATACTTTATTCACGGTTTACAGATTTTTTTTTAATGTTCAGGTTTGTATGCCAACACAATAGTGAGCACAGGTAATACCTGTTGATGTTCTTTGTTATCAAAATTTTTGCTGTTATCGCGATGATATGTTAAATATCGTCCATCTCTTATACCATAATAAAGCGATTGTAATTCCGGCAACAAAATATTTCTATATATAGTCATCTAACATAAACAGCTTTCTTACAACATTACATTGAATTAATGTATTATAATTCCTTCTACAACAACAATCATATAACCGGTATTGATGATGGGGTATTTAGAGTAATTTGTATTATTGTAAACTGTATAGACCGTTTTTCTATATAATTCAAACATTGGTAACAACATTTTACTCTTTATTACGCAATTTTCCGTTTTACAAACACATCTTGTAAGAACTTATGGAATGCCATTATTGGAAAAAAGCTCAACAAAGAGAAAGTAGAAAAGCTATTTAAAAAATGAATTTGTTTTTCAACCTCGCCGGATTTTTTTTAACATAACGACTGGTTCGAAAACTTACAAATTACTAAGGCCGTTTATCAATTTATTAAAATATAATGTGTAAATAATAGTTTTCTCTGAACAATTTTCGAAAATATTTGTTTCAATTTGTTTATACGGAGAAGATTGAGGTGAAAAATGAATGCAAAGCAACTGCAAAGGCCTTCTCTTTTCTTGGTATTACACGAAAGATTTTTTTTATTTTTTTTGTTGTTTGAATCGACACTAATAAGATTGCGGAATTTCGTTTATAGATTGTTTATTACCTGATAACTATTTTCCGTACCTGATCAGAAAAGGCATTTTAATTTTCTAGATGACAATTAACGTGAATTAATCTAGGTAGGTAACCATAATTTAAAATGCGAAGAACTAACTAGTTTCGGAATTAATTGATTTATTTATCAAGTCAGAAAAGATAATCGATCAAAAATATAATTAATTATCTATAAAAAATTTGCGAACTGATGAGTTGAGAATTTGACAACAAGACAATGAGAAGCATGAATCGAAAATATTAGCTCAATTCTGCGAATGTTCCTTATTTATTTAAAATAAAAAGAAGTTCAAATTTACAATGAAACTACAATTGGTATCGAAGCTAAAAGAAAACGTGTTTTTCTCGAATTTTAATAAATTTTGCAAAGTACTGAGGTACAGAAAACCATGACTTACCGCTTTTTTTTTATCGATAAAATATCATATCTCAGAAGATATAGAAACAAAAATGAATTTTAGATGATTTGGATGTTCTTGTCAAGCTCAAGGTCATGATATAAATGCGTAGTACGAGTATTGATCAGATAAAAATTCTATTCAAACTATTTGTGATGTTTTGTATAACTTTTACTACAGAACTTTGTCGATTAAATTGAAATTAGGTGGATAGATTCGAGGTTTTATAGTACTTAGTATTTATTTCCATTATTGTTCCGATTTAATGGATACTTAAATTTAGTTACTATAGTATATAGTTACGTATACCTGATTGCATTAGTTACATGAAAATTTGTAAAGTAGATGAAATATTCTTTGTTGTTGTTTATACTAAAATTTGATTTTGAAGAAATATTATTTAAAATATAATATCGATCTAGCTTTCAGATTATGTCAAAATAAATAAGTCCTGGGACTCAATAATTAAGATATTATCAATCAAGTGTACCCAAATTTTGAACACTAGAAGACAATATCTTACATAAAATTACGTCAGAGATCCACTAAATACAATACATTGTAATAATTTATGTTTTTTTTTCCGACAACTAGTTGTTTAAAATATTCTTCAGATGCAGTCAAATGTAAAAAGATGCATCAAATAGAATTCATGATAAAATTGTTAGTGGACTTTTGAATTTTCTTAAGAGTTTTTGATCATATTGTCATACACTTGACGTCCCACAAACTCTTGGTTTTGTTTAAATAGTGCGATATTTTATGGTACCAATATTTTTATACACAACCATTTCGGTTACAACAGAGCAGCTGCAAGTACGGAGAAAAAATATGATAAAAGTGTGTGACAAATATTCGAATTTCTACAAATTCTGTGACAATAATGGTGCAATTTTTCTGATTGGAGTAGCACTATCATTGTATAAATAGAAATTATTAGATTAGATATAGTGATTTGCAAAAACAGATATGTTAACAACGAATTTCTGAAATTTTTTAAATATTCTTTTGCGACAAATTTCTGAACAATACATTTTGAATCAATATTGTATGAAAAATTGCCGCATTTGAAAGTTATGACAAACTTTGAGCACAGGGGAACCGATATTTTAATTAAAGTAAAACACAACAGGATCACGATTGGGCTCTACGCCCATACTCTAGATGAAAGAGAATTTATTTGATTTTAAGAAATTTAGTAGGGGAAGTGGTAGAGGTGGTGACGGCATTGAATCAATTTTTTTCACACCATTCTAGAGTTGCTATCAAAACGTTTTATACAAAATTCAAACTTCAAAAATTTAATAGGTACTGAGAAAATTAGTACATTGGGCTTAGTGAAATTGTGCAGTTTGTATGAGAGGTGATTGCAGGAGTAAGGGTTTTTTAGTAATTTTTCAGAAATAACTCCGAATATCATGAAATTGATATTTCTGAAATCTCAGAGCAGTAACATTCATACTTAAACAAAATATATTTTTTTGAAGTTATTGTATTGAAGGGGGTAGAAGCTGTCCTATTTTAATAATAATGCTAATTAAGCATTTAATACAAAATTAGAGCCCGACAAATATAAGAACTGAGAAAATTGGTTCATAATATTTCATGAAAAGTGCAGTTTGTATGGGAGGTGGTAGAAGGAGTAGTAGGATTCGTATAATCTCTATACCATAGTTTGAAACCGTTAAAAAATGATACATTTCAAATTTCAGATCAATAGCTTTCATACGTTTCGAGAAAATTCGTTTATTGTCATATACCGCAATTGTGTTATTTTGTATAAGAAGGAATAAAGCGTTTTGACCCGTTCTCGAACTTGACAGACAGACAGACAACCAGACAGACAGACAGTCACTCGGAATCGAGGTTTTTGAGAGGCAACAAAAATTTCTTTACCTTTGGCGTCTCTGTGCGAGCATTATTTCTTAGCGTTAAAAACGGTAAAGCAAACACAATATACTCTCAGATTTAAGCTAAAGTATTAACATGGATTATTCAGATTATCCCGGATAAGTCTTTTCTAATCTGTTTTAGAAATCCCAGCGGTAAAGTAGGACAAATGCAGTAATCAATCAGTCAAATTCCTGTTAAGACCTCGTGTAGGGGCATAGGACAGAAACAACTATCTTCCACAAGGCGCGATCCTGAGCATCGGCCTTAAGCTGTTGCCAGGACTTGTTTATTCCTCTGGCCTCCTCCTCAACTGCTCGCTTCCATGTGTTACATGGTCGACCAACCCGACGTCTTCCTTGAGGATTATAATCCAGAGCCTGTTTGGCGATGTTTCGCTCTAGTTTCCTCAAAGTATGATCGATCCACTGCCACTTCCGCCTTCGAATCTCAATGCTTATTTTAGTCTGTCCAGTTGTACTCCAAAGTTCGTCGTTGGAGATCACTTCCAACCAGAATATTCCCAAAATGCGTCGGAAGCATTGGATCATGAAAGTTTGCAGTTTCTTGGTAAGTCGAATAGTGACTTTCCACTGACTCGCAGCTTTGTGCGAAGGGAGATCTCTTTTAAACTCCAGTAATGATATCGAAGGCCTGACGAGCTTTATTTGGACGAGCCTTAATATCCTTTTCGGCTCTGCCGTCCATGCTGACAATGCTTCCGAGATAACAAAAATCTTGGACCTCTTCCACATCTTGTCCGTGTGCTTGTGTTCGAGCCCATGTGCATGTACTTGGTTTTACGCACATTTATTTTCAGTCAGCCTCTTTGCATTTAGAATGCAACGAGCGAACATTTGACTATAAGTCCGAATGGTAATGTGCAAGGAAACACACATCAGCATAATCAAGGTTGCTTAAGATGTTAAATAGTCTCCATTGAAGACCTTTATCATCCCCACCTTCCAGTGCAGCTTTCAAGATGTCATTTATTACCATCAGAAACAGGTCTGGTGATAATATGCACCTTTGCCTGATACCCGTAGAATGCGGTAAAGCATAGCAAAAATCTTCACATATCAATTAATGGCACAACTGTTTCATTAAAAATAATATTAAGTGCTTGGGGGTACATTTTAATAAACTTTTTAAATTTAACTATCACGTGAAGATCAAACAGAGAAAATCAATTAAAGTTAGCAATATTTTCGCCTCATTAATTAGCAATAAAACCAAACTTAACTTTAACAGGAAACTTCTTTTGCATAAACAACTAATACGATCTATAACGATCTCCAGTTTGGTTATCATTAATAACCACCATAGCGAAAAGATGGAAGCCCTGGAGAGAAAAATCATTCGCAATTGTCTTTAAAAGAAGAGAGTTTCTGTTCTCAATTTCATAAGAGGTTTTCTCAATTTCAAAATTTTCGACTCTTATTGTGTTAAAAGGAGTGGTTGCCGGATTTTTCACTGTTTGATTGATTATATTTGACGTTTAGGTCTCTGCTGAGGCCTTTATCAAGAATTTGATAAAGGTCTCAGCACAGACCGAAACGACGTACATAACAAATCAAACAGTGAAAACTCCGAAAATCTTTCCGTTTTTTTAACAGATTTTTACTATTTGAAATCACCGGACATCAAAAAAGTAGGTTTCGCTGTGGCGTCTTGCCGTATGTCTGTTTATTATAACGATAACTTGAACAGAAAAGTGTGGAATTAGTAGGAAAAAATTGGGTACATCGCCGGATAGAGCTATATTATTTTAGGTTATGACCACTAACTGGAAGCGAAAATTAGAAGCAAGCAACAGGATAAAAAAAATAATATTTTGTTCTTCTTTAATTGAAATTTTTGTGTGGAAAAGCTGAAGAGCAACTAAAAATATTTATCCTTAGTGTTACTTTTTATTTGGCTGTCGAAAAAGATGCTAAGTTATATTGAGCCTTACTTTGTCGTATTTTCAATCGAATATAAAAAAGAATCTGAGTAAAAGTTGTAGAGCTTCTAAAAATGAAAAGTTTTTTTCTATATCTACAGTTACCTATTTTCTTAAAGTTTGAAGTTTTGAAAATTATTTATTAGTACTCTGATTAGCTGATTAGGATTAGGATTAGTTCTTTCATTGAGGACAGCTTGAATCAAAAGATATCCTAATTAAAAGATGTAGAGCTTCTAAAAATAGCAGCTTTTTGTCATATCACTTTTCACTTTAAGTTTTTGCAATTGAAAGTAATTGGTACTTTGTTTGACGGTTCTTACTTTACTTCAATTTGCATACCATTTGTTAAACGATTTCTGCCACTACATGCAAACATTTATCGGTACAGCATTTTTTTTATCATCTTGTATTTTTTCAATCTAAAAAAAAGACGTGGTGTAGAAAGGATACTACACCACGTTTTTTATAATAATTTTTCATAAAATAATATGTTACACATTTCCTTAAAATAATTTTATTTTCTTCTTTGCAGATTATATCGTTCGATGAAATGAATTTAAAAACAAACCAATAAATTAAAAAATTAAAAAATAATAACATGCTTTGAAAAATATGTCAAATTTTTAACTAAATGTCGCATTTTTGTCATTCGAAATAACTCCATTAATCTACTTTCAAAGCTAAACTTGCATAAATATTGAAATAACATTGTGTTAAAAGAATAGTGCGGTTCTAATTCTAAGGCTAATAGCAAGTGTTTTTATTATATATAACAGTTTGTCGCGATTGTTAATAATTTTTTAAGTGGTGATAAACAACAGTACAAATATGGCTATAATTGATTTTAAAAAGATCCTGGCAACGATATGTAAGTTTATTTAAATTTATTATTAGATTAATTTATCATGATATTAATAATTCTTTATTATATCCTTTTTACTTACTATGACTTATTAGTAATTTTTAAGAAGGCAATTTAGTGAGCCGCTTGACTTGAAAAAAAAAAGTAAATTTAAAATCTTGAGATCATAGAGGGTGCTGTTTCAAAATCCGCAACAATTATTTTATTATTCTAATAATTAAGTATTGTGATCGACACAAAAAATTGCTTCCCTGAAATTTTGTTTTCTCGCGTTTCATAATAGTCTTAAAATCCAAAAAAATCAGTCTGTCCGTATGCCGGACGCCGTATGTGCACGCTCCAACGACATTCGAAGACACAGATCTTTGAAAACCTTATAGATAGAGAATTAATTTTTATGTGGATTGTAGATTGGGTGGAGAGCTTTCATTGCTAAAGGTTTGGGGAGTGTGAGGTGAAAGGGATAGGCGAGGGAAGAGTAAAGATCGAAAACTGCGATTGCTACCATCTCCACTACGAATACAGGTAGAAAACTGTAAGGCGACATACAGATACACTGATGTATGGGGAAAAAAGTGAAAATAATTTAATTTTTTTATCCAATGGGGCACTACAGCCCAAATCGGGCCTTGGCCTCCTGTTTTTCAGGTTCCTTAAAATTTTCATTACTTATTGTGGAAGGGTTGTTAGCTCTATGCACAACCCTCTACCTGCGAATTTTTCATTTTCGTATATTGAGGTAACCAAGGAATATCCAAGCAGGCTATGTGCTGGAATTATGCGTTGACCGATATTTGAACTCACGACTTTCGCATTGTAAGTCAACACACTAGCCACTAGGTTACACCCTAGCTACACCCTAAGGGGTTAAAAACCAATTATCGGTCGATTTTTTTTAAATGACTACATATACCTTTGAAGTTACTTAACAGAATGAGTTCATATATTTACCACCAAATAGGTGACTCACAGGTCAACCATAATCAACTTAGAGGGAGGCATACATTTTAAAGGAGAGGCTCAGGGAAAGTGTAAAGAAAAACACTTAAATATTTATATCTCGACTATTCTTCAAGGTATTTAATTGAAACTTTGGACATGTATTAAGCTATACTAGCGAAATATGAGAAAAATATAACATTTGGACATAATACTAGAAATGAAAAACATTTTAAAAATTGTGCACTTTTCAAAATTTCAAACCGGTATATTTCAAAATCCAGTGCAGATTTTAAGTTGAAATTTTGTCAGATTGTAGAACTATATGACTTATAATTTTTAAGTTCGGGGATGTAAGGGAGGAGGTGGTGAGCTGAAAAGTCGAAAGTTTTGAGTAATTTTTTCCAGGACTGTGGTAAATGATACAAAGTTCAAATTCACGTGCATACATCCATCTGATGTATACGAGTATAAAAAAAATAATTTGAACCATAACTTTTATCCACCGAAGGGGGCCCTAATCTGCACAAGGTGTCTCAAGTCAAATAAAAAAAAACTCAAAATTTTTGATCGAAATATTAAGCTACAAAGTCCAAAATTAGGGAAACCCATTTAGAAAAATTCATAAGAGCTTAAAATATTAACTGTTCGAGTGCCTTTAATGCGATAAATTTAAATTCCCCCTTGTCCCTATATCCTCTTCCATACAAAAATATGATTTCAATAAATCTACTTATAACCAACAAACTAAAAACTACGAACTTGAAATTTTGTTCGAACTCTTTTCATGAGAAGCTTAATAAAAATGCATCACACATTTTGCGACCTCCTCTCTTACAAATGTCTTGTTTCGTGCATGCATATAAAATACACCGAATTTCATAGGGTTTCTAAGCAACTCCGTCTATGGGTAAGACTAACATTTTGTACAGACAATTTTGAACGTGAGTCAAGTAATCGTTTAAAAACACCAACCTTCTCCCTTCTCTCTCCCTCCCTCCATACAAACCCAAACTTGCATAAATAAACGAATGAAATATTGGTTATGTAATCGCATTTAAGTGTTATATAATTTACAACAGCCTTGCCCTAGAAACACGATCCACTTTGACTTTCCTTTCCAAGCTAACCTGTATATCCTTAACTTGTCTTAAGAATAATAAAAATGCGCCAGACTTGTTGAGAGTTTATTTTTTTTTAAATCGAAATTAGTACGCAATATTTAAGAAAAAAAAGGAAAATGAGTGGCAAGTTGATTTCGATAGGAATATAAGGCATATACAAGCATAGTTAATTTATTATTCAAAAAGTCCTTAATTATCTTTCATTAATTTTCACTGCTATAAATCTTGAAAGATCCGATTTTTGTATTAACTTATGGATTGAAAAATGTGTTTGAACAAAATACGTATAATTTCATTCAAAAAAGGTTTGGACGCTTAGCTGCTCTTCCAAGTAATATATTAAATTTTTTTTTGTCCTAGCAAGTTCCAAAAAAATATTTCCATCCATCTGCACTATTTAAATGTTGTTTAACGTATGGTACCTAGTCAACACTGAAGAAATAAGAAGGGTTCTAGTTTTTTTGTGATACAACCTTACGGCGCAGTTTACAGTGACCACGAACTAAGCCGAATACTTCTTCCATTGTTTACAGATATATAACAGTTCAGCTCTGATTTATACACGTAATCTATGGTGTAGCTTATTGGGTCGTGTGTTGGTCCACAATGCGAAGATCATGAGTTCAAATCCCAATCGACGTATAATTCCAGCACACTGCCTGCTTGGGTATACCTTGGTTACCTCAATTTACAAAAACAAAAAATTCGTAGATAGAAGGTTGTGGGAAGGGCTAACAACCCTTTCAAAATAAGAAATTAAAAATGTTAAGGAACCTGAAGATGGGGAGGGCGAGGCACGATTTGGACTGTAGTGCCATTGTAGGAGATGATTTAGATAAAAATCCGCTTCAGTCTTGGTATTTGTCAAAATTAGGCATCTGAAATGAAATTTTAGAAATTTCAGTACGTATCTTTTCCGGTTGTGCTGAAATTTTAAATATAGAAAAAAATTGCATAACCTCAAATATAAGAATTTTCAATTCAAATACGAGTATAACATCTACGCATATAAAATTACTGAAATTCACACTAAATATTTCGTTGGGATTGTACAGATTTACAAAATGAATTTCCAAAAAAATAGAGTTTTTTTGCTGTAATCTATTTGTTTTTTTTTTCTTTTAAAGATTGTAATCTCCATAATTAGATATCTTAAGGACATGCCGCACTTCAATTTTATCTGTTCAGATCTCATTAACAAGTTGCTTTGTTATTGGTATTCTGAAACAACTTTATAAATATTAATGTCACCATCATTAATATAATTCCAAAAGAAACAATTATATCCAGAGATTATTTAATTTGGCGGGTACTTTCAAATACTATAAACCTTTGTTATAATAATTTTTACCGCTTTCTATAAAACTTGGCAATCGTCAGTTTGACTTCTTATCTATTAGAGAAATGCCTTAAACATGGATTACTACCCCAATTCAAATTATTTTTAATGCCTTCTTCAACCGTTAAAACCAATCAATGCAGCTTTTTATTGATAAGATGTATCGGAGGGGCTGGCTTTTCGAATATTAACTCATTATTATGATGAACATAGATATATACCATACATATTTATTACTCTTCTTTATTATATTTTAACGATACTTAAATGATTGTAAATCGCTAAATTATTTTACAAGATAGAACTTCTATAACACGTGATATAAGTAATGTTTATTTAAAAGATTAGCAGTAATTATAACTGGTATTGTTACTTTTCAATCCAAGAAATTATTAATTTTTATCTAATAGCAGCGTGCTCATGAATATTATGTTAAAACTCTCTTAAATATACGTAAGCGATATACAGCTATGATAAATTTTATTAACACAATTAGAAAATAAATTGAATTAGCTTTTATTAAAAGAATGGTTTGTATTATTAATTTACTATCATAATGTTTACCGAATCCATTTCAATCTTTACACGTACGTGACGCCGCCGATGAGCTTTTTCTTTTTGGGTTTTTTTTTCTCTGATATTACTTTAATTTTTCAATTCAACAATGTTAGAAATTTATTCAAACGCTAAAAGATGACTGATAATTTTCTATTTATATTTTCTTTTTTCAATTGTATTTATAATTTATTTTCATTGAAATTTATTCGATTTGAGTCGTATGACATTTTTTTCGCATAAATTTCATTGATTTATATATAGAGATAATTCGAGATCGTTATCTAATTTTCAATTAAATAGTTTTGCATTTTTATGGTGCCGGTATAATCCGTCTCCTAGCAAACTACTAGTGTACACAAATGATCCTCGTAATAGTTTAACATTTTTTTTTTTTTAGAATTTAGAATGTTGAATAGAACTAGGTACTAGTAATCAGAGTTAATTGTTTTAATAAAACGAGTCCCTTTTTTCTCAAGGTTCGCTAACATATGCGTAGTTTTTGTGTCTTTATGAAACGATAATTCTCAATTAGTTAGTTTTCTTGCAACTACTGATAAGCAGATAGCGGAAAGTAACGTTAAGTACACCTTTATTTCTGCTGATCAATCCAGGACGTTAAACATGAAATTTCTAATTTATTTCATCGAGTTGGCTACAATACTTCCCTGTATTAATAGTTTCGTCACGTTGCAAAAAGGAATAGTGAATAACTCCAGCTCCAGACCACAAAAGATTCACCATTATATTTTTCGGAAGAAGGTTTGATTTCGGAACTGTTTTGGGGCCACATCTGATCAGCATCTAGCTTTTGTGCTGGTCGGGAACGATTTTTGGCCAATAATAATTTTTCGCCACATCACTATTTTGTCAGAAACGGATCGTTTCTGTTCCGGGAGAGCAGAGAATTGCGAGATTTCATTCGATGCGTCATATATTGCTTAGTAAGTGTATGCAGAGCCTATTTATCAAGCTTCTCGACTTTCCAAAGCTGTTGCAAGTGCAAGGATACTGTCGCCCAATTTTTACAACGTCCTGTACAGTTTGTCGTAAGTTAGACTCCACTAGTAAACGCAGCTCCTCTTTGTCGAACGATGGTCCTGGGTTTACGTGGCTCGCTTTGAGGAGACATACCTTAGAAAATTTATGTATGAAAACGAAAAGCTCTACAAGGCGAACTGACGTTATTCCTATTTATAAATAAAATGATTCCAACCTGTCGCCGACCACTCTCAGGTACCCTAAAATCAGCAAATTCGCTCTTCAAAATGTTCAGTTTTCATTTTTCTTTACTCTATCGTAATTCATTTGCCTTACATTATAAGGTACTTCGCAAGCTCCTACAAAAGCAATTTTTTTTTCTGTACAATACTTTATTATTAGAATAATTAACTAATAGTCCATTATTTTCGTGCTTATATAAGGTTTCAGCGTATCTATAGTTTTCATCTAAGGTGTTGCACAGAGCAATATATTTCTGACATGCTATGGCTCATAGAAAGGTGCAAAAGTTGGATATTTTCTCAGATGCATAACCGCATTAAAACTTTAATGTGCATGCAGTTGAAACCTGCAATTAAATTAAATGACAGACAATTTAGAGTATTGTTGAGATAAATTATTTTGATTCAGCCGTTAAGAACACAAAAAAAAATAATAACAATGGTATGACTTATGGAGATAACATAGTAGATGATCAAATAATAATAATAAGTAATAATATTAAAACTATAATGTGCATGCAATTGAAACCTGTAATCAAATTAAATGACAGACATTTTAGTGTATTATTGAGATGAATTATTTTGAGAACACAATAAAAATATAACAAAGGTATGATTTATGTAGATAGTAGATGATAATATTTTACAAAAATGTAAAAAAGTCTAATAAAAAATAATTTTATCTTAATTGCTTATATGGTATGTCACGATATATTGAAGATAATTTGAATAAAACTGGCATGTCGTCAACGATAGTAATGTAATGCTTTGACACATATCTGTCTGGAATAAAAAATTATATCTTTATGTTTAGAAAATGTAAAAATTTTCTAAATACCAGCGAAATTTCAAATACTTTCAAATACGATTAAATACACCGCCAATTATGAATTATTTTGATTGAAAATCTTCGTTAATAAATAACGTGTTTAAGCATTATGAATTCAAATTGACTAATGAAATAGTTTAGCTTTATGCATTAATATTAAGCTATACAAACAAAGAATATTTTTTTTTCTAAATTACATTTAGAATCCTAATCTTAACTATTTTATTGCATAAAAAAAGTGTGCAAGAAAAATGACATTCGGTTATGGTTTCGACCTTGATAGGAATCTCGAATGAATAACTAGGCGGTTGATTTTATAACGCCAATGTCATGGTCGCACAACGATTTACGTAAAATAGCTACTAGACCGGTCCATAGAAATTGCGTCTTGTATAGATTTGCAACATATGAAACTTGATGCAAGTTCATAGCCCTCGCATCTAGGAAAGCGCTTATACTTAGTGTTTTAAAAAATTGAGTTTCGTACATGTACATCAATAAAAAAAAAAACAGCAAGTAGATACAATGTTGTGATTGTTGGTGCATGACTGCGACGATCTATTTAATTGAAATGAATAATCGTAGGAGCTTATTTATACTGTTGTGTAGATAATAGTTGGTTTTTTAGCGTATCGACTGCGGGGATTAGAAAATTTGATAGTATTAATTTACAAGATAAAGCGCATATTATCTAACGTTTTTTTATTCTAGTAAGGAATGATATAGTAATTTTATATGTTAATTTCGCGAATATAGGAATAAAAAATTATATACATTTGATTATGATATGATAAATCATATCTATCAAATAGCCGAATAGCTAGACGGATTGGGTTTGAATTTAATGTTCTAATAGTTATAGTTACTCCATGGGATACTTTTTTTGGTACGTTCATCCAGATTTGTGCGAAGTTTATCTTAGGGTGGCTGAAATTGGCAACAGAAAACTACTAAGCTCACCACTCCACGAATGGTGAATTGAGGATGGCGAATTCGCAGGTGTCGATTGTGATATTCCTGCCAGACTCTGATACATTTCTAATAGTACGGCAATTTTTACGATCAAAATTTACTCGAATTTTGCGCATCGTAACTGCGATTGAACGCTTTCGTAATAAAATTCAACGACTATGTAGCGTTCCATGGTAAATTTCCCGCGCTTATAAATGTCAATATTAGACAACTGTCAAGCGACAGAAATATTTTTTGATGTTCAAAAATTTCGAAACCGGATGTCTGTCCGTTCGCTCTTAGCGAGAACGCGCTGAGTTTGAAAGCTCAAATTTTGTTCACGTTATTTTCGTAGAAAAAGTAAGATGGAGCTTGTGAAGGAGCCCAATCACCATCCACCCCTTCTTCCCCTTCGCATTCAAAATTACACAATTGCACAACTTTATTATAAGTCAATTTCATTGTAAAATATCAAAGATAGTTATCTAAAAATTTGAAATTCTCATACTCCTTCTACCCACTCCCATACATACTGCATTTCACGAAATTCAAAGCATTTTGATAATGATTATAGTTATATGTGAAAAAATAAGTTTGATCCCGTCACCCCTTCAATCACCTCCATTCACAGCTGTATAATTTCATAACATTCTTGGAAAGCATAAATCGTATCATTTCTATATCGATTTTAGCTACCTCTATAAAAGCGTTGAAATACTGCCACTCCTTCTACAAGAACCCTCTCATGCAAGAATTCCAGTTTGACGATACGCGATAAGACATTTTTCAGGACAATAACACTCTTCATATTTTTCTTCAATGGCTCTACAACCCAAATCGGGCTTTGACCTTTTGATTTTGTTATTGTGAAACGTTTATTAGTCCTACGGGCATCCCGCTATTTAATTATTTTAATTTTTATAGATTGAAATAGTTAAGATATAACCACGGAAGAAGTGTGCTGAAATTATACATCGACCGAGATGTGAACTTTGCATTGTAGACGACACCCGCTGAGCAACACAATTTGACGCTCTAATCAGAAAACATAAAGTTTAATGTTAAAAAGGAATATAAATGGTATGGCTGGAAAATCATCATTTCTAAAGTGACTGGAATTTCCATTCTAACTCGCAATCGTAGATCTGTTGTATATTTTTTTAATGTTCATGTCTGATGTCTCTATTCCCTAATCTGCACCTAGACCTCCTGATTTTCAGATGTCTTGAGCCGCATGTGAGGAAACTTCAATTTAGGATTTTTTCCGCATTTATCGATCTTTGAACTCACAAAATTTGCATTCTAGTCCAAAGCACTACAGTAACTAGGCTACCTTATTTAATATTTATATCTAATATATCCCTAAATAAGTAAACAAAATCTCGATACAAAAATGATATATTCATTGTATTTCTTATACATCCGTGTAAAAATAAAATAAATAAACAATAAAAATTTTCAAGTTTTATATTAATTTTTTTTTGCTAAACTAAGTCTGGTAGATTTTTTGAACTTGGGTGTGAAATTGTCATGAACAATCAATATTATAAATGAATTGTTGAACTTATAAATTCACAGAATTATTGAAGACCGCGCATCACATAAAAGTCACACGTACTTATATTTCAAGGAAATTATATAAGATAGCGTGCGAAGATGTCATTGAACGATTTTTGAAGAATTCAATTAACCTGTATGATATTACATAACTATATGCGTTTAATAATAAACTTGATTAATATTGTTACAGTACACGTTTCATTCGAATTATTTTTATTATTCAATTACACGTACAAATACGAGATGCGCATGCTATTGCTATCATATTGCATAGCAAATAAATAATAAAGCAAACAAGAAGATTTTTTTTGTAATAATTTTCATTTGGTTATAGCCCAATGGAACTACACTTTTTTTTCTGACCTTCAGGTTCCTTAACATTTATTTGTTATTGTGGTATGGTTGTTGACCCTTTGCATAACCCTCTGAAATTTTTTTTTTCGCGAATTGTGGTCGCCTATATACCCACGCAGGTCAAGTGCTTAAATTATATTTCAACTGGAATTGAAACTCACGACCTTATTACTGTATGCTAACTTGCTACCCACTAGGCTGAGTCCTATCAAATTGATGTGCATAAAAAGTCGCTGGATTTCAAGTAAATAATTAAAACCATCAGCTCTACATCTTCTACGACGGCACTGCAGACCAAATCGGGCCTTGACCTCCTGATCTTCAGGTTCCTTAATATTTTTCGTTACTTTTTGTGGAAGCGTTGATAGACCTTCGAACAACCCTCTATCTACGAATTTTTCATTTCCGTAGATTGTGGAGACCAAGGTGTACCCAAGGAAGCTTCTACTTCTCTTCTACAATGGTGCTACAGCCCAAATCGGACCTTGGCCTCTTGACATGCAGGTTCCTTAACATTTTTCATTACTTATTGTGGAAAGGTGGTTAGCCCTTCGCACAACCCTCTTTCTACGAATTTTTCATTTTCGTAGAATGAGGTGACCAAGGTATATCCAAGCAGGTAATGTGTTGGAATTATATATTGCGCCGACCGGGATTTGAACTCATGACCTTCGCATTACAAGGCCAATACGCTACCCACTAGGCTACACCCTAGCTAGCTAGCACCCAAGCAAGCAATGTGTTGGAATTATGCGTCGACCAGGATTTGAGCTCACGACCTTCGCATTGTAGACCAACACACAAAAATTATCGCTGCTAAATCTTTTGCTTCCGACTCTCGGCTCACTCGTCGACGGGTCCAAACAAGACTCAATGTTTACCAAAAACGCTCGTCCATTTATACTGCTTTTCATTCGTTCGCATCTGCTTCCGTTGACCTTCACTGCTGTTTCAACCCTTTTTGGCCACAGTCGGCTTTCTTCGTTATTAAGTCCATTCCAGGCATATTCCTGGCCATAGTCGACAATCTCTGCCCCACTAAGTCATTCGTCCACTTAATCATCCGCCTTGTCATGTGCATTGCTTTTATAAAGCATTTCGTTGTTACCCGAGTCTTTTCTCGTTCATACGACCCCATACATGTGGTTGTTGTTGCTTTCCATAAGGCATTTAATCATTGCCCGAGTTTACCCGATCGCAGTCGGCCGCTTCTCTTCGTTGCCTGTGCTGTTTTTTTGCCCTCCATCAAGCACTTTGTCGTTACCCGAGTCCACCCGATCGCTGCCGTTCTTCACCGGTTGTCTTCGAGTCTTTTCCCTGTTGTTGTTGAACATTCTCGTTCTTGTTCGGATCTATTTCCTGTCGGTCGGATCTCGCGTAGTATGCTAATTGATGGAACGCTCAAGGTCGTGCACGTGTTTATTATCGAGTATGATAAGACAAATGCAAATCAGATGTTCTTTATACCTAGTGATCGTGCGTATATTTTGTTTGAAGACCTTGAAATTTCGATTAAGTCGCATAGCGTCCATTGTGGTGGTCGTACGCCCGCATTAATTTGGTGATAAGCAAGTAGAGCTGGCATTTCACATTACTTTCGAGTACAGGGGAAGACCGCGGATACTTAACTAGGACTAACATGTAACAATATTATATCGGAAATAAATCTTGAATTTATGAAACTTTGCACAAGAGTACATCAAAATTCAAGCTGTTTATAAACAAAATTTAACCTTTTTTGTTTAGCCCCTACAAAAAGGGCTAAGTTTTTTTATTTTTTAAACCACTCAAAACTAAGGTATCTATGAAAGAATTTCCGAACGTAAATTGTAGCTCTAAACATAACGAAAATGTTGAGTGTTCGTTTTTTGGATGGAAATCGTTTATAAAATGCAAACCTGAAAACTTGGACGTCAGAAATAAAAACACAAAACTTAAATGAAAAGTCTACTACCAGTGGTTCGATGGGCGCAATAGTCCGCGTTTATACAAGTTTCATTGTATGGTCTAGGCCGAGCCAGGGAACTTGAAAAGGAGCCTCGATCCGTGCAGTATGATGGTTGTTTACAACACCAGGACATATTGTGTTTGGTTCAAATCTTGGATCTAGGTAATGAAAAGTGAAAAAACGATTTTTCAGGATAGCAATTTCTTTTTCTTTCCATCACAAAACATTGTTATTAGAATAATAAAATGAATTCATATCTAATAAGAAATTTTTATTTTTGCTAATTCTAAAACTTGGTTATTCTAAATCTAAATCATCATATACCTAGTCCTGCCATAAGTTCTGTCACATAATTTCTCACATTGGCAACAACTTTATTTTATGAGTGACATTTCAATATCGGCCAGTTTTATAAACGTCATAATGTTGTTGACAGTTGATGGTCATTTAAAGTGTGTTCGTTAACGTGTGAAGATGGAATGGGGTGTAATAGAAAACCGAACTGCAGTGATTGCACTACATAAGTGTGGAAAATCCGCGAGTGAAATTTTCAAGTTGTTGTGCCCGTTAAAAATAACGCAAAGATTTGTGTATCGTGCGATCCAGAGATATAACGCGATCCAGACTATTGAAGATCGACCTCGTTCTGGACGTCCGCGTGATGTACGTTCTTCTGCTGCCATCAAAGCGGTCGAGAGTCGAGTTCGTCGAAATCCGTTTCGTAAACAACGAATCATGGCTCGAGAGATGAACATCTCCACCCGAAGTATGTCTCGCATCATAAAATCTGACCTCGGGATGAGTGCCTTTCGACGATCAACGGGACATTTGCTGACTGAGCAGTTGAAGCAAATTAGGAGCACCAGATCGAAAGAGCTCCTTCGGCGGTACGGCAACAACAAACATCGAGAAATTTTATTTACCGATGAAAAAATTTTTACGGTGGAGGAACATTTCAACCGCCAAAATGATAAGGTGTATGCCCACAGCTCCATAGAAGCCCGAGAAGTTGCCACTAGGGTACAGCGAGGACATCATCCAGCATCAGTCATGGTATGGTGGGGTGTCAGCTACGAAGGGGTCACCGAGCTTCATTTTTGCGAAAAAGGCGTAAAAACTGCAGCGAAAAATTATTTAATGGACATCCTGGAGGGATGTGTGAAGCCGCTGAACTCTACGCTATTCAACAATCGACATTGGGTTTTCCAGCAAGATTCTGCGCCAGCCCACAAAGCTCGAACCACACAAGCGTGGTTGGAAACCAATATTCCACAGTTTATAAGGGCGACGGAATGGCCTTCTGGGAGCCCAGATTTGAATCCCCTGGACTACAAACTGTGGGCGGAGTTAGAGTCCATGGTGTGCACGAGACGACACCCAAATATCGAGAGCCTTAAGCGATCTTTGACAGAAGCAGTAGCTAATTTTCCGCTAGAAACAGTGCGTACTGCTATCGATGACTGGCCCAACAGATTAAAGAGCTGTGTTAAGGCTAAAGGCGGCCACTTTGAATAATTTGTTGCTTATTTTACTTCCATTAGTATGCCAAAATAAAATATATTTTCCTTTGTCAAAAACTCTTTTTCATTTATACAAAAATTGCCCATATACGTGTGACAGAACTTATGGCACGACTAGGTAGTAAAAGTTTAATATTGTTAGATAATAGTTTACAAATGTGCACTATAATATAGGCTAAGTCTTGTTTATCTCAAAAAGTATGTGACATAGGAAAGAAACGAATTCGGTAACTTAAAAAATCTTTTAACCTGATTAGAAATGAATAATTTCCGAATTCGGTTATCGAAAATAATATAGATCTGAGTAATATGGAGGAAAACGATTTCTAACTAATTACATTTAGTTCCGATTTAAAAATTGTTTATTTTACTATACTGCAGCATTAAATTAGCATAAATATTTTGTTTTTGCTGCAAGCTATGTACTAACCAATACATGTTCTAGTAGCTGGAGAACAATATTCATTTTACAAGTTGAAATATTTAATCATTAGAGAGTAATAAAATCAAAATTCATTCATATCTTGCTGAAATTCATGAAGATGATGCATTGTCTTATTTATTTGCGACTTCTGGTATTTAATGATAGACATAAGCAGTCAAGATAACATTATCATCAACAATAAAACTCATCGTCACCACCTTTCATTATTTTTGCATTTTATCTAATTACAGCAATTCATTCTGTTAAATATTCCCAAATATTGATATTTATCTTTCTGTAAATTTTTATTAATTTTTTTCGTTATTTGCTTACAGCCAAGAAACCTCCAACGAGATTCTATATAGCAGTGATGCTATTTCTGGCGTGCATGATGTCGTATATGATGCGAGTTAACCTATCGATTGAAATTATTGCTATGGTTAAACCATCGTCACCAAACGAAACAGCACTCGATGTAATTTAAAAGAAATATCTATCTACGAATGCGGTTATTTAATAAATTTCATAAATTTTCAGCACGGTCCGCGTTACGATTGGGATCAAGAGACTCAAGGCTATCTCTTGGGTGCGTATTTCTGGGGCTATCTACTGACATCACTTCCGGCTGGAATTGCAGCGGAACATTTTGGCGGAAGAGCAATGGTAGGCTATACATTGGGTGCAAGTGCAGTGCTGACAGCTCTTATACCGATTTCTGCAAAACTAAGCTTTTGGGCCATCGTTGTGATACGAGCTCTGACTGGTGTTCTTGGGGTATGTATAATATTTTGACTAAATATGGTATTAGTAATCTAGATGAAATCTGAGAGTATTATAAGTTTGTTAAAAAGTTTGTAACATTAACATATAAGGATCGGAGAAAAAAATTAATGATACTGTCCATCTGTCCGTTTGTCTGTCCGTGCGCTTAAACTTAATATCTGTATGAGATTCTGCGCATTGATAGTGTAGCATTTTTGAAACGCTCTCCATTTTCCCCTACTACTACATACTATGACCAAATATCAATATAGTTTCAATTACATAGCTTAAGAATTAATCGAGATATTAATTCCTAGGTGCTTTCTTTGCAAAAAACCCACCCCTACCCTTCTCCTTAAAAGTATTGGCATCTTTTAAAGCTTATAATAGTGGAGCTCTATACCACCTAAACGGTCCTAAAATATGAACTTTTAGCGTTTAGTAATTTTAAGGAACATTCATTTGAAAAAAAAAAATTCGTATAATAATTTGTTTCTAGCTCCCATTTTCGGATCCTACTGGATACAAAAACATTTTTTTTCCCATAAACCAATAATCCGAATGATGAGTTTCAGCTTTCCATCTGCAGTCGTAGCTGAGATATTGCCAAGTAAAGTTTTTGACTATTGCCCTCTGTCCGCCTCCCTCCTCCACCTAAAACTCCAAAAAATTTAGGTTACGGAACTCACTTACCCAATCTACAATGCACAAAAATACAAAAATAACTTCCTATCTTAAATGATCTCAGAAATATGAGTCAATATGTATGGCGGACGGCGTACGAACAGACGATTGTTTCCTTTCTCCATTTTTATACTCTAGATGAAATCTGAGAGTATTACAAGTTTGCTCTAAAGTTTGTAACGACAAGAAATACTGCTCGCCCAGAGTCACCAAGAGTGCAGCAATATTTGTTGTCGCTCAAAAATTTCGAATCCGAATGTCCATCTGTTCGTCTGTCTGTCCTTCCGACCGCCCGTCTGTTCGCTCTCTAGCTTGAGAACGCGTTGAGCTCAAATTTTTTACATGTTATTTTTTTGTGAAAAAAAAGGTCGAGTTCGTGAACAGGCCAAATCGCTCCACTCCTTCTACCCACTCCCATACAAAATGACACAATTTCGCAATTTTACAAAAACGGATTTTCTCGAAAAGTATGAAAGCTGATCTGAAATTTCGAAAATATTATTTTTATGACTATGTCAATCTACCGTAAATTTTTTTTGAATTTGAATCCCCATACTCTTTCCATCACCTCCCATACAAATTTCACTTTTTCATGAAATACTATAAACCAAATTACTCAGTACGTACAAAATCAATGGAGCTAAAATTGTTCACGAAATATTTATTTAAAATTATTAGTAAAACCGAAAAAATTATATAATTAGCAGCATTCCTTCTATCCCCCCACCCCATGCAATATAACACAAATTCGCAACTTTACAAAAAGTCAATTTTCCTGAAAAGTGTAAATGATACTGATCTGCAACTTAATTCATGTCAATTGAATGATGTTTATAGTAATTTCTGAAAAAAAGATTAAGAACTCCCCACTCCTTCTACCACCTCCCACACAAACTGTACAGTTCCACTAAATCCAATGCACTAATTTTATCAGACAATATTTAATTTTTGAAGCTTTAATTTTCAATTTCAATAAAACATTTTGATAGCAATTCTAGCATGATGGGAAAAAATTAAATCAATGTCGTCACCCCTTCTGCCACTCCCCATACAAAATTTCTTGAAATAAAAAAAATTCTCTTTCATCTAGAGTATTGAATGATTGGGCTTTACGGCCAATCGTAGCCCTGTTATGATTTAGGCTAATTTAGTAACGAATCCGCTAAAGAAATAAATTTCAGGGAACCAATATTTTTTTTTGTTTGTCGACCATAATATTTTTTTTATTAGAATAACAAAGTAGTTTCCTAAATTACAAAAATCTCTATTTCATCAGTATCACATGATTGAGCTTTACGCGCAATCGTAATCCTAATAATTTTTCTTTTGCCCATAATTCTTTTATTGTTTGAAAAAGTCTAAAATTCTAATTAATCGCAAAAATTACCGAGTGACTAAAATAACTATTTCTACATGTTTAGAAAAGATTAAAAAATTTATAATTGTATTTAATCAAGAAGTAATCGATTTGTTCACCTGGTTAGCTTATGGTAATATTTCAAAACCACGAAAGTGTAGCTTTATTACTTTTGATCACAGAATTTTGCTCCGTATTGAGTCAACCACTCAGCTATTGCAAAGAATTATTTTTCAAACTTAATTATAAATCTCAACGAATAATTGCGATCTTATAGAATAATGGGTCTGCGATGGAATGTGATGACATATGAATGCATTTTACTATGCTGAACGCACACGCAGACTTTCGCTTTCGAAATATAAACGGTTTGATAATTTTGATTTCTAGAAGAGCTGCAATTATAATTATAATTATTATAAACCGAAGAGGCAGTAATGACATCTGGCTTATTATAAAAAGCAATTATACTCGTACTACGAAACCGGGCTACTGCTTAAATAACAAAAGATGCGGTTTTATTGTTTTTATTATTACACCATGAAAAAGCGAATTAAACAAAATGTTATCATAGTTTAGTAGGCGGACATATGTCATAAGACTTTAATGCTAATTAATGCGACAGTGTTTTTGATGAAATGATAGTATATAAGTACATACATATATTTTTTCATATTCATGCTTTGAACTCATGATTAAGCTTAAGATAATCATTCAGGGATTGTAGTTTTGAATCCATTCGCTTTGAACATTTTTACTTTCTTATTCTAATAATAAAGTATTGTGATCGACTTGGAAAAAAAAGTTGCTGCCCTGAATTTTTTTTTCTTCAAGTTTCATTATTTAATCAGCCTAAAAATGCATAACGAAAAAAAATCCGTCTGTCTGCACGCCGTCCCCAGAACGCCGTACGTATACGCTCAGAGCACATTACCTCGCAAACTCTCCAAGATAGAAAGGATTGTAGATGAGTGCTGATCTCAGTCGGACTCTAATAAAGCGAAGGGAGCGCTAGAACCGAAAAATAAGAATTCGAATATGTCAAACATGGTTTTAGCTAGGAAGCTGGAAATCAACATGGGTATAAAATGGGTTGTGGGACAAACTCTAAAAATAATATAATTTTTTATGCATTTGCGTGCGAAAAGAGGGTGCTAAAACCGAATTGTGGTCTGTTTGTTTCAAATGACTATATCTTCGGAATTACTTACCACACAAAAAACTCATTTTTCAGGACCTATAAGGCGGCATATAGGTTCACCATAATCAACTTAGAGAGAAGCTAATGAAAGGGTCAGGGGAGTGCAAAGGAAACTCTTAAAAATTAATAGCTCGACTATCCCTTAAGCTATGTAATGGAAACTTGGAACGAAAAACGGTGCACTTTCAAAATTTCAAACCGTTATATCCTAAAATTCATTACAGGTAAAAAACTGAAATTTTTTCAGACTGCAGAGCTCTATTATTTATAATTTTGATAAAAATTTTAGTTCAAATTTTGCACGTGTACACATATATAAGATATACACACATAAAAAATAATAATTTGAACCAAAACCATTATGTACCAAAGGGGGTCCCTAACCTGCACGATTTGTTTCATGTGTATTGAAAAAACTCAAAATCTCAAAATTTTTGATTGAAATTTTAGGCTACAAATATAAAAATAAGTGAAGTTCATTTGAAAAAAAGTGCACAAAATTTTAAGATACTAACTGGTCGAATACCTTTTAAACTTCTACCCCCTCCGATACAAAAGTATTTTTCGACCATTTATAAGAAATCAATTATCACGAAACCGTTAAAAGCTATCAACTGGAAATTTCGCAGAACCACTTATTAAATTATTTATAACAAAGTTGAATCGAAAGTTTTGAGATACATTTTGCCCTTCTACATCCTCCTAAGCAAAAGTATGATTTCGATCAATTTCATTAAATCAGTTAATAAACAACAAATTAAAAGCTACGAACACCTTTCAAAACAAACCAAATATTACTACATCACAAATTTTACGATTGTATAGTTGTATAGATGTATAGTTTCAAGAATATAAAATACACCGAATTTCATAGCGTTTACAGTCTATGAAACCAACATTTTATATAGCACATTTTGAACGTGATTCGAGCAATCAATTAACAAACTATTAACATGTAACCATTGCTTCTATTGCACTCTCCCCACACAAATCCAAGCTGGCATGTATAAACGAATCAAATATTGATTCAATGCATTGGAGCTATTGATCGCAATCGCAGTTAAGTGTTAAATAATTGACAACAGCACTGCTCTCATTTAGTCTTCCCTATCCACCCTAACCTGATTATCGACTTCCAACGCATATCCAACTTGTCCCAAGAACAATAAAGTTGCGCCCAACTCGTTGACAGATTTTTTTTTATTGCATGAACATAACTTAGGAGCACCCCTTAATGCATTGGATGCGCAGTTAATTCGGTATGGCGTTAGTGAGCGGAGGGATACAAGGGAGTTTCCGGAGGGAAGAGTTGAAACTATCAGTGGATGTTAATCTTGAAACACTGAATGTTGTAAGTTGATGGGAACACGTGGGGAGGTAGTGCATTCCATAGTCTTGATGTTCGAGTGATGAAGGACTAATATAATTCACTGCACGCGACGAGAAAAGCTTAACAGTGAACTCGTGGGCGCATGCAGTTCTCTGAGTAATCCTAGGATAGTTGAAAAGAGGAGGAATGATGTTGGGCAGTTCTTTGCTGCATTTACCATGGAAATATCGATAGTAAACGCTGAGTGCCGCGATGTTTCTACGATGTTCGAGTGAATCTAAGTTATTATAGTCTCATCTCCAACCAGACGAAACGTATCCCTACTAGCTAGATCTTGCTCAAATCTGCTTGAGCTCATCACGTTGTGCTTTGGGCTCCCCAGCCTATATGTGTGAGTTGTATTCGAGACGGGGACGAATGTAGGCCTTGTATATATTAGCGAAGTCGTGAGGCGTACAGCTTTCGTTGTGATAAAATTACAAACGTATAAATTTAGCCAAAAGTACACATTTCATCTTTACAAGTGTAAGTATAAATTTACGAAATAAACACTAAAAAAGAAAATTGCTGATGAGCCTGAAAGCACAAGACCGCTATAATTTCCTAAAGTTAGGTGGTTGAAGATCGCGTGTGAACCCCAGTCATGTGATACTCTGGAGTCTATTTATATAGTTATGTACATACTAGCTGTACTCCAACACAGGCCTTCGGCCGGTTTTTCCTACGTCTACGTAAGCGAATGTATAAAATTCATAGGGCTGTGTTCAATATCCAATTATTATTGTAGTCCTTGAATCGCACGGGCACATCTGCTGCTGTGCTTCGGTGAAATTATTATATTTTCAGTCTAGTCAAATCGAAATTGGTGTGGACATTTCTATCAGTCACTGACATCCGAGTATTTATACTTATATAAAAAAGAAAGAAGAAGATAGAGAAGAAGAACATTGGTTTTGAATCGCACGGGCACTTCAGCTGCCGTGCTTCGCTGGTATTATGATAGTTTTACTCTGGTCAAATCTTAAATTAAAAAAAAAACAAATACTAATGTGTTTGTAAAAATATGTACACACATCTGGAATCTTTCTGTATAATTGAATATTCTTTTCGAAAATTTAAAAATATCTCTTCAATTCCTTGTATGCCCTTAATATGCTTGTACGTAGAAACCTCCCTCCGTATGCTTCTGAACTATGTCTAGATATTAATTGATAGTTTTGTTTCTCTTCCTCCCATAATTTTTGCAGTTATGAAATTCCCCTCCTTGATCGTCTTGGATGGGGAAATTCTTTCTTTTTCATTACTGTTACAGTAAATCCGGATTATCCAGACATAAAAGCATATCTGGCTGTGATGAAGAAAAAGGAGATCGTACCCTAAATTTTTTTTTGTTCCCTCCTGCCAACTTTTATTTTTAGCGCAGTCCTTTTTTACCTTCAAGTATTTTTTTTTCAATTATTCCTGTTTTGTAGTACTAAATCATATATGGAGAAGTTACCACGAAGGCCAACTTTTCTCGTTTAGTCTTATTAGATATTGCACATGGTTCTCCTGGCCAAAAAGCTACCCTATTAAAATGAGAAGGAATAGTTGGATTGATTGTTAAACATTGGGAGTTTTCAGTTGAACTGTTAACGTTTTTTTTTTTAAGTTGAACTTATTGAAGAAGGTCCTGCGACTGAGAGAATGTCAAATGAGAATGGCCAAATTTCTCGTCACCTTCCGCTGGTGTATAAACATTTTTGCTAACTTTTTGAGCAAGTACTCTTCCAGTTTTTGGGTTAAAAAAAGAAGCTGTCTCATTGCAATTATAGATTCTTCATGGGTCTTCAAATGCACTGTCCAAGTTTTCCATTTAATTAGATTCTTCTGAGTGACAGAACCCCTTTAGGCGGTAAGATTTCGGTCGGTTCTGTCGCTTATTTCAGGGTGCCTCCTAAGAAACGACTATTTCCATCCCGGTATAGAATGCTGGCCAAAATTTAGTTGAAGGTCATTTTGCTAGATTAATCGTACTAAATAAGAAAGTTTAGTTTAAAACAGGAAAACCTACTGTTGCCATAGTTGACTCAACATGCTCCAATACACTAATCCTATCATATACTCAATACTTGAACCCTGATAAAAACGATTTTCCAGTATTGTGCCACCCTTCTATGACAAGATGAAACAATCAATTTATAAATAAAGTAATTGTTTTCAAAATGCAATCAGTTTAAAGTAATATTCTTGGTTTAGATTGATAAATAAAAATAAAGTCTAAGATTCCAAAAATTTATTCTCAAACTTAGCTCCTAGCAATTGGAATAAAAATATCGTCAAAACGAGTCACAAAACGCAATTGTTTATTTGAAATGTTCACCAACAGAAATTTAATGTAGAACTGAAAGATAAACTATGACAAATCCTTTCAAAATAACCAAGACTGCTCTCTACACTGACTGTGGGGGTTGAATACTCAACAACAATACGGTAAGAATTGCTTGTTTTTTTATTGGCCCTTCACTGGTACGTGGCCCATCACTGGTACACTTAATATCTTAGTTCCTTTCAGAGAATTTTTTTTTTAATTTTGAAATTTCATGAAATTTGAATGAGACGGGGTAGTGGGGGATGTGGCCCGTTCACGAACACAAATTTTCTTTTTCGCTAAAAATGGTGTAAAAAAAATTCAACTCGATAACTGGGTAGTTAAAAAGTTTAAAAATTCTCCGCTTCTTCTACCACCTTCTATGAAAATTGCACAATTTGCTTTTCAAAAAATTTAATATTAAACGTGCGATATTTTTTTTGATTTTTTATTTTTTAATACATATTTTATAAATTGAACTAAAATTAATTTTTTTTCTAGGGTTTTATGTATCCAGCACTTCATTGTCTGATATCGAAATGGTCGCCACCGGATGAAAAAGGAAAATTCGTGGCAGCATTGATGGGTGGAACTTTTGGAACAGTGATTACTTGGCCGTTGTGTGGCGCTATTACCACAGCTATTGGCTACGCTTGGGCGTTTTATATTAGTGCAATTTTTTGTATAGTCATTACCGCAATATGGTTCCTTGTTGTGGCAGATAAACCGGAAACACATAAAAATATTGACAAAGAAGAACGAGAATATATTGAAAATTCACTAGCTACTTCATTGTCAAAGACTAGTGTAAGTATTATTATTATTATTTTGTTATTTTGGTTCGTTTGGAACAAAGAAGAAAGAAAATTATGAATCCATTAAAAAACACTAAGAAGTGATTAACATTATTTTTATCTAGCTCTCTAATTTTTTATAAATTTTTCGTTTACTTTGATTGTGAATTTTAAGCAAACTAAAATTTTTTTATTTATTCGAAATTTCAGAAATGTCCACCGGTCCTCAGTTTAATACTGTCTCCACCATTTTGGGCACTTTTAGTTTTACATTATGGTAATATGTGGGGACTCTATTTCCTCCTAACCGCAGCGCCAAAATTCATGAGTGAAGTAAGTTGTAAGAGATTGTTTTAATTATTTTCGAATTATATATATAAATTTCCACGAAAGGTCCTTAAATTCAAACTGACTGAATCCGGATTTCTATCAAGTCTGCCGCATTTAGCTCGGCTCTTATCTGCCTTCGCATTTGGAGCAATCGGCGATAAAATTAGGCGAAGTGAATGCATGTCGGTTACTTTGATACGAAAATCATTTACACTTTTTTGTAAGTATATCCTTGCATTAAATAAATTACTTGCTAACTTGAACAATTCGCTAATTATTTTCAGCTCACATTATTCCTGGGGTACTTTTAATTGTAATGGCATTTTACGGTACGGATAATTACGTATGTGTTGCATTAATGACGCTGTCTCTTGGATTTAATGGAGCAGCTGCAATCACAAATCTGCAAAATTCCCAAGATTTAGCACCCAACTATGCTGGCACTCTGTACGGAATAATTAACTTTGTTGGAACAACGCCTGGCATTATAGCGCCTATGGTTGTTGCTTTCTTCACGAAGGATGCGGTATGTATTACACACATTTGACTTACACTTATCATTTGAATGTGGGATGTTAATTGTTGTTATTGTTTTTTTTTTTTTTAATATTTCCAGAATACAATAAAGGAGTGGGTTAATGTATTTTTAACCGGTGCTGGGGCTTATATTTTCCCAGCAATATTTTTCGTTATATTTGGCAGTGGTGTTGTGCAACATTGGAACGAAAATAAGTCAAAACCAAAGGTTGACACTGATGCTTAACGCCGATTTATTTAAGTAAATTATAAGATACTAAATTGTTAAGACATTGCAGAGAAAGTGCAAATGTAGACATAAAAATTTTGATTACAATTTTGCAACTATTTTATGATAATTATGTAAGTTCGAATCAAAGGACTGTGAATATTTTTTTTTGGTGGATCAGAAGAAAGGATTAATAATTAACTCCCAATTGTGGACTAGATAATCCGGGGTCAGGAATCAAACGAAACTGATAGAATGTATAATGGAATAAACTTAATACAATTATTGTTTTGTTAGCTAATTTAAATCAATATTTATATCATTTCTGAGAAATCTATTACAGCATACATATTAAATTCAAATGATACAAATAAAATGTGTTGGAAGAAATTTCCAACTAATGACTAAGCAATTATTTTGTAAATTATAGTAACATGGATGCTTCCATATGTTTTACGATTGTGATAATAATTATGAACATTTCAAAAGCAATTTAAATATGATTTCCGATTTAATGTCTCAGCATTTTAAACAAATAATGTTTATGTATTACCCCATTAACACATATTTTCGTATAATTTAATGACATCTTGTTAATCAGGTATTAAAAAAATTATCTGTGTTGATAATTATTCCAAATATTGTCTATTTATTTATATAGAATCAATTGCATACTATTGTAATTAATGTGTTAGCTTATTTTAATTAGTTTTTAATTAATTTAGATATGAATAAAATTTTTGTAAATTTCATAGTGTCGTATGTTTTTAATGAATTTAAATCAAATTTAATATTCAAGGCCTTTTCGGACAATACGAGTACTCTATAACATTATAACATAATCGAAATTATTATCCGAGTTTCCGTCTGTAAATACGTGATGTGTAATTAAACGAACCTTGACAGTGGTGTGTTGTAGGCCAAACAATGTAAAGGACGTGAGTTCAAACGTATAATTAGATCGTAGTTTCTGTGAGGGTCGGTAGATCGAATACTTTATCAGCGTAAAACGATAATGGTTGAATACATTTCTATGTAAACAAAGGTTTTGGAACCTGAAGGTCGGGAAAAAACACCTACGGGTTTTGAAATTAGAAATGCCTTATTGTCATAGTGAAAGGTTAGAATTAAAAAAAAAATTCGTGTTGAGGAACATTCTAAGTGATATCTGCTCGGTACAATCACATCAAGGTCCTGCTACAAATTATTGGAACAATGCAAGCATCTTCTTATGATGTCATATTTCGGAGATCGTGAAGCTTCGGTACATTGACTTACCTGATATTAAAATTTTCGTTGCATTTTTTGAAATATTGTGATACTAGCGATCTCCCGCGTCTTTGTCCGCGTGAGAATCGCAATAATAAGCGATTTTTGAGAATGTAGTTAGTAATCCATTATGTGGGATATATAATCTGCTTAGTTTAATGGCTCTTTGAATACAATGCTTTCTATTCTGTTGGTATCAGAACCATAATTAAAAATGAAACCATGATACTCGCATTTGTATGGGACAGTCTCGTGATCAAATCAATTCCGTGATTCGGATCATACACGTTTGATGAGCGTTAAGGACATGTGAATAGTTGAAGTCTGTGTTAATTAAAAAACAAAAGCCCAAATAAATTAACATTAAGCTTAAAAACATAACAGGTCTACGACTGTGCGTAAAGCCCAATCATACCATACTATAGATAAAATCGAAATTTTTGTGATCTTAAGAAATTTTGTATGGGGAGTGGTAGAGGGGGTGATAGCATTGATCTAATGTGTTTCACATCACGCTGGAATAGCTATAAAAATGTTTTTTACCAAATTTAAGCTTCAGAAATTGACTGAGAGAAAAATAGTGCATTGCTTTAGTGAAATTGCGCAATTTGTATCGGAGGTGGTAGAAGTAGTGAAGTGGTTTTTAGTGATTTTTGAGAAACAGCTATAATAATCATGCAATTGATATATTTTAAATTTCAGATCAGTAACTGATATACTTTTCAAGAATATCGAATTTTGGAAAAGATGTGAAATTGTGTCACATTGTTTAAGAGGGGAAAGAAGGGGAGAAGCTAATCGGCTTATTTATCCCCGATATTAATTAAAATATTAATTAAGGATTTAGTACGAAATTTGATCTCGATAAATGTTATACGTACTGAGCAAATAGGTTTATAGTATTTCAAGGAAACGTGCAATTTGTTTTGGAGGTGGTGGAAGTAGTGGGGGGGATTTATATAATTTGTATACCATAGATCACATTTATGATAAAAATAATATTCTTAATTTCAAATTATTTTTGAAAATGAATCATTTTGTATGGGAGGCGTAGAAGACGTGGGGGTATTGAAATAAGACCAAAAACAGATTACATCTCGGTGCATACCTAAAAAACTGTGAAAGTTGCATTATAATTGGTTCGGCCAGTGTGAAAGCCGGACGGACAGACAGAGAAGAATTTTAAAAAACGCGTGTTTCTGCTTAGTTATTGTTAAAATAAAGCGAAAACTAACTTATAGCCATTTATACAGAAATAGCAGAAAGACACTATAATTATATTTATTTTTCGAGCTGAGTCACAAGCCACCAATGAACTTTTGTGAGCAAGAATGGAATATAAAAAAGCAGATAGTACGGAAGATCTGCTAAGAACACTACGGCAACATATCTTCCGTTCTTTCGTAATCTCGTATGGAATTAAAAAGGATCTGTGACTGTTATAGGCATTTCATAGGTACAGATCGGCCGATCCATTACATTCCATACGTGATTCTTACATATATTTATTTTAGCACCGCGACGTTTTTGGCCTAGCGTTTATTGTCCCTTTACCCTACCATAACTCGATAGCTTTGGCTAATCTAAGTATCTTTAATGCAGCCATGTGGGCTCATCAGTTGTAAGGAAACCTTATCCTAGAAAATTGAATCTTTTCCTTGCTAATGCCTCGCAGTGACATAGGACATGCTCTGTCATATGTGAGTCTTTGAGACAGAAACGGAAGATGTCGGTTTCAGCTAGACCCATATTTTTGAGGTGGTGGTTTGCACCACTATGTCCCGTCAATAGGTCAATATTACTCTTGCTGAATTGTAGAATATCTTCCTCTTTGTTTGTTTTTTTTTATGGTAGGATAAATTTATTTGAGATTGATAAGCCTGAAAGTCTATTCCTGTAGATTCTATGCTTTTGTTCAATCCACTCTCTAAGTATAAGGTTGATGTGTCCTTTTGGTTTTCCACAGAATGGCTCTGGTCCAATAAAATTTGTTTCTGCGACATTTTTTGTGAGGTGGCCTGCCTCTTCATTTCTCACAATCCCCGTATGTTCTGGGACCCACACTAATGTTAATTTGTTCCTTATTCTCAGAAGGGTCAGGTTTTGAAGGCAGTCCCAAACAAGCCTCGATCCGTGTTTGTTGGATACTAAAGCTTTGAGAATTGCCTGACTATCCGATAAGATATAAATAAATTTGTTGCGATGGGCTCTTCTAATATTATCTTGGATACATAGATCCATTGCAATAAATTCGGCTTGGAAGATTGTGGCTTCCTTACCAAGAGGTTTTGAAACCGAGAATTTAGGACCGGTCTCAGTCCCCTTTGAGGTACTCGAGCCATCTGTGCACCAGATGGTTGATCCCTCTTCCATTTCAGGTAGCATGGATTGTCATTCCGTGCGTTCTCTGATTATTACTTTGAATGGGGTTTCAAATTGAATTCTTAATTCTCGGATTTTTTAAGGTTTGGAGGTGACCTCTAAAATCCCCCGACTTGTAGTTGTTATCCCTGAGAGTATATTGTGTTTGTCTTAACGTTTGTAACGCTAAGAAGTAATGCTTGCACAGAGTAGCCAAGGATACAGAAATATTTGCTGTCAAAAACTTTGATTCCGAGTGACCATCCTTTCGTCTGGCTGTCTGTCTATAACATATATCTGCAACAATTTAAGCTAGCGTACTGAAATTTTACTTATTTTGCACAAAAAAGAAATGTTAAGTATCCATAATAACGCCACCAGAATAATACGATGGGACGATTATGGAGACCACCGAAGTCTAGAGCTCCAAATCAGCAGGGCAGGTGGTTCTCCTAAGTGATTTTAGGGACCAATGGATGGTTCAAGTAAGAGGGAGAGTTCGCATAAAAACCGTGGTGGAGTAACTTATTTTATTTTTTACTTTATTATTTTAATAATTATTGAAATTAGCAGGTGGGAAGACGGATTTTTGCCAGAATTTTTTTTATAACAATTGCAACCACGGTTGAAAAATTTTCAACTTCACTTCACTCCTATTCCGTCCCATAAAAATTTCACGAAATTTCAAAATTTTATTAAAATTATTTTTCTTTGAAAATGTCAAATCTAGTCACTTGATATTTTGTATTATGAAGTAAACATCATCAACGTCACGTTTTTCTTATCCCCTCACTCCTTGTACCTCCTCTCATTGAAATACAACATTTAGTTAAAAGCATAACATCGATTTTCATTGAAACCCCCACACAAACTTCTCTAATAGAAATTCAATAAATGCACTTCCTTCGAGAACACATGAAAGCTATGGGTCTGTAAAAGTGTGGATAAGAAAGTTGATAAGCAGTTTCCAAATCGTCTGAAAACCATCCACTTGTTCTACCATCTCCCACACAAAATTTTATAATATAAAAAATGTTTTTGGAAATTACGAAATCTACAAACATTTTCAGCACGAAACGTTTTCTAACTTATGTCGCATTCATGTGTAGCGTAGTATAGTTAAAATCCACCACGCGAACAGTTCAATGTAGTATATCTACGCCAAAAACACTAAAGTTTGAAGAATCCTGTTACATACTTTTCTGTAAAAAAAAACATGCAAATGTCCTCGAAAATATACAAATTTTGAAGCTTTCGATAAAACGAGTTTCAGGAGTTATGTTTTATATCTGAATAATTTCTTAAGAGAAATTTTCAGTGATTTTGTGGAAGCTACATTAAATGGTTACGTCATTTTTGAACACCTTGCGTTGCAAGATTTAATTATTAATTAATGTCAGTTATCCTTCAACTGTTAGTTTCAATTCCACTATACTACACTACGATGCCAGGTGAACATTCGTATAACAGGCGGATTTTAAAATCCTCTACACTACACTGGACACTTTTCAAGGATTTATTTTTAATTTTCAGTAAAATGAACGTTCTGTTTTATGTAAATCCAAAATATATAACTTGAACTCATTATTTTTCATAAGGTTTAATTTCTGATTTCTATTTGTTTTTGCATTTTATATTTTATAGAAGGCAGCGTGAAAGAAAGTTTTTTTTTTTTTCAAAACTTGCCTGAAAACAATTTTTACAGTGCCTCGTTTAGAGTTCACTGGCCATTGTATGTTTGCCTATTTTGTTGTTAATCAGATAAATTATACTCGGAAGTAAACAACTACCTACTTTCTCGAAAAAAATGTATAATTTATGATTTGTTCACTTTAGACGTGCAAAGTACGTTACGTAACATGATTAACTTACTTAACCAAATACGTTTGTAAATGATATTTGAATCATTATCTGACCCTTTTTAATATCAACACTAAAACAGATGCCGGGAAATGTTTTTGGGGGGTAATTTTGTAAATTAGGTATGTGGTTTGTCTCACTCTCACTAGATATCTCATTACGGCTCTAATCAAATTAGCGAACCACACAACGAATGTCCGTGTATAAAAGGAGAGGAATTTTTAAGCCCCATTGCACTATCACATGGTGTGAATTGGGAAGGATGATTGGAAATTATAATGGAGTCAGAGCGGCCAATTAGCGGATAATTACTTGAAATGAGGATGATTTTTGATGATGATTTTGACCAATTTAGGGCAATAACGGGTAATTTTTAATCTTTTTCCCTTTCGATGAGTACTTTGATGAGATGTCCTCATGAATTTCACAGGACTCAAATTACTTTGGAGGCATAATACAATGAAAGACAAGATAACGACACCAGCACACAAAAAGTGTTAATCTTCTACGCAAGATGTCACCCATAGATCTTATGTTCATATTCACATGAAATTCATAATAACTCCCAATCCCTTGAAGATAGAAAGTTCAGTTTTGAGTGGATTGTAGATGGGTGCTGATCTCCGGTGGACAGAGGGCATTGTATGTTAAGGGGGAGGCAAAGAAGCGGTTAAGCCGAAAACTAAGACATAAGGTAGAAAGGTGAAAATTGACATACATACAGAGGCGTTTGTAGGATAAACATTAAAAATAATTTGAAAAGTAAATAAAATATTTATTTGTGGATATATGTCTCTATGTGACGTCAGAAGAAGAAGACACATGCGCGTGTCGTAAATTTTAGTACCTTACATTCATGCTTCGGAGGTAATTTTTTTTTTGAGAAATTCTGATCATAACAATGGGCAGTGCTGTCGTAGTTTGGGAAGGAGATTTCTTTTTTAAAAAGTATTCAATACATTCCCATTCTTCAAGATGATTCTGGGGACATTTCATTGAGGTTATGAATCGATAAAAAAATTTGGTCCTGGAGACCATAAAATGTTTTGCCAGAAATCTATTATTGCTATCATCGTCAGTGCTCGACTACCAGGATGAAATTTTGAACTATTTGAGTGTTTCCTTGCAATTTCCAGAAGACGAAATTTTTTTGCGAGTTTTCATTTATAACTTACCTAACACGCTTGGTGTACCACAGGAAAACAATCTTGGATCACAGTTATTTATTTTGTTTATTAACTACGTGAGTTCGAATATTTCTCACCCAAACATTTCGATCTATGCTGACGACGCGAAATTGTTTTGTAATATTTCGAATGAAAATTTCTTCTTGCTATTCTCAACCAAATTGTGCATGGCCTTAGAACCAAGTTGGATGACTTCCTGGTGTCTGTTGTGAAGAGTATGCCCGATGTTCTTTGTATCATCGAATCCTGGTTGATTCCTCCGAATTTTCCCCGAATTGCTACACAGTTCACAGGCATTGATCTTAATCGATCTATCTATGTTAAAAATATTCTGTCTTCGTCGCGTTGTTCGGACTTTGTTGTTTTTCCCATTGAGCTCTTCTACGTCCTGGTCGATATCTATACATATAAAAGGGTGTCCCATTAAGACCACTTTTTTTTTAAATTTCAAAAAGCAGTGTTTATTTGAAATGCTCTAAAGTTTTTATTTTAATGAAAAGTATAGATATAGAGGTTATATAAGAAATAAATTATCTGGCGAACGCTGCACAACCGAAATTAAAAAATCGGGCTTAGTTCAAAATAGGCGGTCTTAATGGGATTTATACCGATTTTTTGAGAGCTTTCAACACTGTTGATTGTAAAATTCTTATTTCAAAACTTGAGAGCTACGGTGTCTCTGGCTCTCTTCTGAACTGGTTCAATTCATACTTTACGGATCGTCGTCCCGAATTACGGTCAACGGATACTCTTCTACTGAGTTTCTTGCTAGCTCTGGTACCCCGCAGGGATCGATCCTCTACTATTTGCTCTCTTTATAAATGATCGGCCCACATTTGAATTTTCTAACTGTCTACTATTCGCTGATGACCTCAAATTGTTCCTAGAAATTTTCTCCGTAGCTGATGGCATTGAACCTCCAAGCTGATTTGTCTGCCCTCTCTCGTTGGTGTTCAAGCAATGATATCATCGAGAAGTATTTTACTACATAGTACTCGTATAAGGCTTCCTCCACAGTTCTCTCTTTCTCTCTTATGCAGTAAGCGCAATGAAGGATCTAGGAGTGGTCTTTGACCCCAAACTTAAACTCGTCAAGCATTCCTTTGAGATTACTAATACAGACTTGTTTCGTCCTTCATACGACAGTCCAGTTTAACCATCCAGGAACAGCTGCGGACTTTCCTCGATGCTTGCTTCCTCTTCAAAGTTTGCAACCACCGGCCCAATACCCATTTATACATATAAATACAATTGTAGTGTCTGTCTGTTACTTGTTTATAAATGGATATAAGTTAGATTTTGCTTTATTTGGACAATAACTAAGCATAAAAACAGGTTTTTGAAATTGTTGTCGGATTTAACTCCAAAATGGCTAAACTGATTGTAACTTTCACAGTGTGTTAGGTATGCTTGGAGACGAAATTTGATTTTGGGTTTATTTCAATCCCCTTACAAAAATATATAATAATAAAATTTTCTTGGAAACTATTAATGCTAATAATTTGAAGTTTATAATACAATATTATTATCATAAATGTGATTTACAAGTTATTTGAATTCCTCCACTTCTTCCACCACCTCCCATTCAAAATTCACTTTTTTCGTGAAATATTATAAACCAATTTCCACAGCACTAATAACATTCATCGCGCTCGAATTTTGTACTTAATTCTAAATTAGCGTTATTATTGATATCGAAAAAAATAAACCGATTAGCTTTCCTCCTTATACCTCCTCGCATACAATAAGACACAATTTCACAACTTTCCAAAAATACGCTTTTCTTCAAAAGTATTAATGTTCCTGATCTGAAATTTCAACTAAATCAATTGCATGATGCTTTTATTTGTTTCTCAAGAAATCTCTAAAAAAAAAACCCTTTCGTTCTACCACCCCCACACAAACTGCACAATTTCACTAAATGTAACGTTTTTAAAGCTACTCTATCATGACGTGAAACAAATTAGTTCAATGCTGTCATCCCTTCTACCACCACCCATAGAAAATTTCTTAAGATCACTAAAATTTCGATTTCATCATTAGTATCGTATGATTAGGCTTTACGCACAATCGTAGTCCTGCTATGTTCTTAAGAATAATGGTATTTATTTTGACTCTTTTTTAGAACTAACGCAAGCTATTTAGATTTCCTTAACGCTCTTTTTGCATCAACAACGTGATCTCAAATTTCGGGAGTGAGTTGATTACGGGCCAGTTCCATATAAATACAAATATTATGGTTTCATTCATAATAATTTATAGTTCTGATTCCAACAAAATATGAAACATTGTGTTCTAAGAGCGATTAAAAGCAGATTATATATTCCGCATAATCTAAGTATTTCTAACAATATTCTCAAAAATTGCTCATTATTGCGATTTTGATGCGGTCGAAGTCGCGGGGGATCGCTAGTTAAAAATAAAACAATAAATTGAAGGGGCTCCAAAACTGATCTTCTTGATTTGTATTTTAGCGAAATTTTACTTGAGGTAAAGTGGGGTAGTTTTTTTTGCATTGCGGATAACTTAGCAAAAAAGTTTTTGTACTTATGATCTCAAAGTTTTTACAATTCGATTCTTTTTTAAACATGTAATTATATATTAATTTTTTACACTTTTACTCAATTTATTCTGTTTCTACTTCACATTAGTTATCATACTGACCTAATTTCATGCATTTAAAAAGAGAACGTGGTTCGCTAATTTAATTAGCGCCATAATATTAGCGATATGCATCTAGAGAGACAAATTACAACTTTTCCCATAACATTTTTGAAAATACTATGAAAATATGTAGCAATCATATTGACGAGCGACACCAATGATATTCATAAATTAGTGTTAATTTAATTAGTGCATCACATGGGAAATACATTTTTTATGACCTTTTAAAATTCACGATATTTCTGAGTATTTTTTCCTCCGAAATGTATTTGTTTTTAATACGATTGAGTATTTTTATAAACCAGTTCGAACTAATATTATTTTTTCGCAAGCGTGAAATTGAAATTTATAGAATTTAGCCTCGGAATAAAGAAAATATAGTGTGCCTGAGACCACACATTAAACATTAAACTGGTTGACGTTAAAAATTAGACAAAGTGGTCTAGTGTCCATCAAAATTTATTGATATTTTAATGGTAATTTCAAATGCGACAAAAAAATGTTAATTGCCGTCAAAATTTTTGGTACTAATTTGTTTATATGGAATGGTGAGGAAAGTTTGACGCGGTTATCGACATCTGGTACGGCATTTGAGAGGCTCAACTTGGAATTATTTTTCATGGTCAAAAAATTTGCTATCAAAATTTTACCGAAAAATTGGTAACAGAAATATCATCGACATACCTTTAATATACCAATATCATGAGCTACGAGGGCAGTGCCAGAGTAACCAATCTAACAAAGGAAACACAAAAAATCTGGAAAAAAAAATCGTTAGTTCTCTACATATTTTCCTTTTAGTTCGATGCACTTTTTCCAGCGATGCTCAAAAGCTTCGATACCCTGTTTATAGTAAGAATCGTCGAGCTTCTCAAAATAGCCATCAAGCGCAGACTCCATCTCTTAATTGTTAACAAATCTTTTACCACCGACCCACTTTTCCAAGTTTGGAAACCGAAAATAGTCCGAAGGGCTACATCTAGCAAATAGGGCGCATAAGGGAGTAGTTCGAACTTTAACTCATGGTTTTGGGCATAGTGATTACAAGTGTGTGAACTGGTGCATTGTCTTGATGAAACAAAACTTTCTTTTTTGCCAAATGCGACCGTTTTATCTTAATTTGATAACTCAAATGCTTCAATAAGTTCGCATAATACTCGCCGTTGATTGTTTTTCCTTCCTGAAGTTAATCAATGCAAATTTTTCCACGTGTAACCCAAAAAACTGACGGCATGACCTTAAACTTCACACAACAAATACTTGATTAAAATATCGCATGACATTGTGTTTCTTCCATTGTGAGTAATCGCATAGCCATCTTACAAACAGCTCTCTCATATCCAGTTTTCCGGCAATATGTTTTGAAATACTTACCATATCTGTTCGTGCATTTTCATTCGAAGATCATCCATTACCATTTTGTGAATTTTTTCACCATTTCCGTCGTAGTCATCTCCTTAGATCGATCATGCAATGTTCGTCTTGGCAGCTCCTAAGGCCACGTTTAAATTTCGCTTCCCAATATTTTACTGTTCTAAACGAAGGAGTAAATGCCGCCAGAGTAGAGTCTAGGTCCGCTTTGGTATTGGTTGATCTGAGGCCTTTCAAATGAAAGTATTATATCATCCAACGACAATGACTGCCACACAAACGCTAAGCAACGTAACGTTTCAAACTACAACCGCCATCTATACGTCAGAACTGGGTATTTCTTAGCTTACATAACAATTTGAAAATTGTTGCAGAACATGGTAATAGCCAGTGGCGTAACTAGGATTCCTTTCTGGGTGGGGTGGATAGTGCAAATTTTCTTGCGCCATATTTTACAAATTGAGAGACAACGTTGACCCACAACTAAGATATCAAAAGTTGAAAACTTGAATTATAATAAAAAGTCAAAATTGCAAATTGTTGTATGTTAAATGGATAAACATCAAAAATTAGGCTTAAAAAGACTTTCAGAACGTTTATTGGAAATCAATTAATTTGAATACTCGTAGATTTAAATCTAAAATTTGAGAGCTCTTAGAAATTCAAAAAATTCTGATCCCAGTATTTCTTTATTTTGATCCGCGATCATTCCAGATTAAAAAGTTTTTGAATCTGAATCCTGCTGGAACCCCCAGTGCCGTACCTCGAACATGGTATCGCTCAAAGGCAAAACAACATACTATAAAATATCTTCTTGATAATTACTTCAGAATATTTTGACTCAATGAGCATACATACAATGAGCATACATACATAGGGCTATTAATATTATATTTTTGAAAATTCCTTACGCAAAAGATTACTAGGAAATGGTAAGCTTTGAAGAGTCGAAATCATTTAATGCAATTCGCATTCTTACATGATATCCTGTCATAGTGGTAAAAAAAATCTCTCGAGGGGAAGCTCACGCCACCTAAGTCCTCCCTGTAATAATGCCACTGGTAATAACAATAGTAATAAGTGGTTTCAAAATAAGTGAAATCCTCCTATACTGTCTACCACCTCACTTACAAGAATTTCAGGTAACATTAATTCTTTACACTAATAGTTCTGTTGTGTTTATATTCTATTCGAAATCTGAGAATATTATAAGTTTGGAATAAAGTTTTTAACGCTAAGAAATAAGGCTTGGAGAAAAAAATTAATGATATAGAAGTTCATATAATCACTCAGAAGTCTCAAAATCGGATGTCCGTACGTCAGTCTGTCCGTCCGTGTCCTCTCTAGTTTGAAAACGCGTTGAGGCAGATAGTTCAAATTTTGTTCACGTCGTTTTTGCCAAAAAAGTAAGGTCAACTTCGTGAACAGGCCATATCGCTCAACCCCTTTTACCCCCTCCCATACAAAATTGCACAATTCCGCAATTTAACAATAAACGGGTTCACTCGAAATGTTTAAATGCTATTGATCTGAAATTTGGAACGTAATACTTTTATGATGATTTTAATTTACTGTATAAAAATTATTTGCCTCCTCCCCCCTCCCCCCCTTCCATCACCACCCATACAAACTACACTTTTTCATGAAATGCTCTAAACCAATTTACTCAGTGCATATAAAATTTATCGATCTGAAATTGTGCACTAAATATTTATTTAGAATTATTAGTAAAACTAAAAATAATGAAACGATTAGATTTATCCCTTCTACCCCTCCCCCGCAAGGGGGTAGTTGTAGTATGAGGTTTTACCAATTCCTGCAACTATCTTTGGAGTTAGCGACTCCACGGACCTGAGCTAACTATCCCCCTCTGGGATGGGGGCTGTAGAATTCACCCACAGCCAGTCCTGCTTGCCCTAAAAATGGCAAATGGACACTCACTGGATCATGGGCTTATCACCCGTGATCTTAAGACCTAAATGATACGAGAAACGGATACATCGCCTCGGATACGGACTGATCCCATGGTAACGACTTTTGGCATTTGAAAACGGACTATGATTGGCTTCTGGAACGTTCGTACATTGAATGACGGGGGAAGAGCTGGGGTTACTCGGTCCTTGCACCGCCAATCAGTGATCGACCGTGAAATGGAGCACTATAACATCCAAATCTTGGGCTTGAGCGAGGTCAGGTGGACAGGATCAGGAGAAGAACGAACCCCTAGCGGAAACACTATTCTGTACATTGGCCCTGAAAGTGAAGCCAGAAATGCCGTGGCGTTCGTCCTTACGCCGAGAGCGAGAAACAGTCTCATTAGCTGGGAACCAATCTCGGATAGGATTATCGTCGTCAGGCTCAGGACCAGTGTCAGAAACGTCACAATTCTGCAGTGCTACGCACCAACTAATACCGCGACATCTGGTGACAAAGAGGAGTTTTATAGCCAACTGAGTGCCACCTTCGAACGTGTTCCAAGAGGTGATATTGTTATCATCTCGGAAGATATGAACGCCCAGGTTGGATCAGACAACACTGGACCCTTGGGTCGACCCTTCACGACCTTGGATTAAGAGACCCGAAAACGGCGAATTATTTGTGGAGTTCTGTAGTACTCGGCAAATAGTCATCGGAGGGACCGTTTTTCCACACAAGAGTCATCATAAAACATCTTGGGTTTCCCCTGATGGTGTTACTCAGAACCAGATCGACCATTTGGCTATAAGTCGCCGATGGAGAAGATGTCTCCTCGATGTGCGAGCGAAACGTGGAGCTGACGTGGTTGCCTGCTTGAGATTGTGTACAGCAGCTATCCGACGACCACAAATTCTTCAAATGAAGCGCAAGCTTAATGTAGATAAACTCAGAGATCCCAACAAAAAACGCGAATACACCACCATTCTACGCGAAAAGTCATCCACATTGGGTGAACATGAAATGCGCACACTGGACGCCAATTGGGAGGCAACCAGAAACACTTTTCTAACTAGTGCTGAAGAATCTGTGGGATATGCGCAAAGCGGTGAGAAACCCTGGATGTCACAAGACACATGGGACAAGGTTGGCAATCGGAAAAAAGCCAAATTGGCAATCATCTCTCAACCCGATGTCAACCAACGAACGCCCGACTTGAGGCAGAACTACCGCGATGCTCATATACAGCTTAAAAAGGCTGTTAGACGCGACAAGAGAAAGGCCATTGAAGATCTGGCAAACAAGACAGAATCTGCGGCTTACCTTGGGGATATGGGTTCACTTTTCAAAATCATGAAACAGTTGACGAACAGGAATTTCACCGCCAACCACCTGGTGAGAGATGTCAACGGAACTCTCCTTAATATGAGTGAACACCAGTTGCGACGATGTAAGGAATACTTCTCTGATATTTTAAACATCTTGTCAGATGAAGATATTCCGGAAACAGAACAACTTCCAAACATCCAACCGCAACAATCCTCTATTAGGGACGATCCCCCAGATAAGGAAGAGATAGTTTCCGCCATTCGGTCAATGGCGGGAAGGAAAGCTCCAGGTATAGACGGACTACCAACCGAACTCCTCAAGGCGGACCCGGAAATAACAGCCGATATACTCCTCCCACTCTTCACTAAGGTGTGGAATGAGGGAAGATATCCGACTGAATGGAAGGAGGGCGTCATTGTGAAAATTCCGAAGAAGGGCGACCTTCGGGATTGTGGCAATTGGCGTGGTATATGTCTACTTACTGCCGTATCAAAAATTATGGCTAAGGTAATTCTCAATAGGATTAGTGATGTCGTCGAGAGCACTCTCGAAGTTTATCAGGCTGGATTCCGTAAAGGGTCGTCTTGTACCGACCACACAAATACCCTACGGATAATATTAGAGCCACTACATCTCATGTTTGTGGACTTCGAGAAGGCGTTCGACAGCGTTAAGCGAGATTACATATGGAATGCTTTGCGTAGGAGAGGTATTCCAGATAAGGTCATAGCTATGATTAAAGAATCCTACGAAGATGCAAGGTGTCGCGTCTTGCATAGAGGAGAGCTGTCCGAGAGCTTTCCTGTGCGAACGGGTGTCAGACAAGGCTGCATATTATCACCAGCCCTGTTTCTGGTGGTAATAAATGACATCTTGAAAGCTGCACTGGAAGGTGGGGAAGGTAAAGGTCTTCAATGGAGACTATTTAACATCTTAAGTCACCTTGATTATGCTGATGACGTGTGTTTGCTTGCACATACCCGTTCGGACTTAGAGTCAAATGTTCGCTCGTTGCATTCTAAATGCAAAGAGGCGGGACTGAAAATAAATGTGCGTAAAACCAAGTACATGCACATGGGTTCGAACGCAAGCACACCGATTGTTCTTAATGGACAGGATGTAGAAGAGGTGCAAGATTTTTGCTATCTCGGAAGCATTGTCAGCATGGACGGCGGAGCCGAAAAGGATGTTGAGGCTCGGCTAAATAAAGCTCGTCAGGCCTTCGGTATCCTTTCCCCTTTCTGGAGGTTAAGAGAGATCTCCCTTCGCACGAAGCTGCGAGTTTTTGACGCATGCGTCAAATCCGTGTTGTTATATGGTTGTACTACGTGGAAAGTGACCGTTCGACTTACCAAGAAACTACAGACTTTCGTAAATCAATGCCTCCGGCGCATTTTAGGAATATTCTGGCCAGAAGTAATCTCCAACGACGAACTTTGGAGTACAAATCGCCAGACTAAAATAGGTATTGAGATTCAACGGCGAAAGTGGCAGTGGATCGGTCATACTTTGAGGAAACCAGAGCGAAACATCGCAAAACAGGCTCTGGATTATAACCCTCAAGGAAGACGTCGGGTTGGTCGACCATGTAACACATGGAAGCGAGCAGTTGAGCAGGAGGCCAGAGGAATAAAAAAGTCCTGGCAACAGCTTAAAGCCGATGCTCAGGATCGCGCCTTGTGAAAGAGAGTTGTTTCTGTCCTAAAAATCACATAATTTCGTAATTTGACAATCAACGGATTTGCTCGAAAAGTATAAATGCTATTGATCTGAAATTTGGTATATATTACTTTTACGATGATATCAATTTACTGTATAAAAATTATTTGAGCCTTCCTCTTCTTTCCACCACTTTTTCACGAAATGCTCTGAACAAATTTACTCAGTACGCATAAAATTTATCGAACTGAAATTGTGCAATATATATTTCTTTAGAATTATTAGTAAGACCTAAAAAAATTAGACGATTTGCTTCACTCCTTCTACCCCCTCCCATACAATTTTAATTTTCCTGAAAAGTATAAATGCTACTGATTTGCAATTTAAGACATGTCAGGCAGCATGATGTTTGTAGTTAATTCTGATAAAGTTATTAAGAACCTGCCCCTCCTTCTACCACCTTCCATATAAACTGCACAATTTCACTAAATTCAATACACTAATTTTCTTTTTGAACCCTAAATTTTGTATAAAACATTTTGATAGCAACTCTAGCGTCATGTGAAAAAATAGGGAAAATAGGGAGCATTTCAAAAATGTTGGACATTTCAAAAACCGTTATGTCTCAAAACAACATACTAACACAGTTATTAAGTTGAATTTGAAATTTTGCCAGATTGTATAGCATTATGACTGGTAAAAATTTTAATGGGCCAAAATATCGAAAATTTTTACAAATTTCTTATGACTCTGGTAAAAGATACAAAGTTCAAATTTTGCACATGCATACATCCATTTGATATATAATACATGAAGAAAAAATAATAATTTGAACCAGAACTGTTATCCACCGCAGGGTGGCCCTAACCTACACGAGGTGTTCCATAAGTATCGAAAAAACCAAATAATTTAAAATTTTTTAATGAAATTTTAAGCTAGAAACTTGAAAATTTTTGACATTCATTTAAAAAAAAATGATTGAATACCTTCAGAACTTCTACCTCCTCACATACAAAAGCATTTCTTCGACCATTTTTAAGAAATTAATTATCACCAAAACCTTAAAATCTATGAACTTGGAATTTTGTCCCAACACTTTTAAAAATATTTAAAACAAAGTTCCATCAAAAGTTTTTTTGATCCCTATTGCCTGAGGGGGTAGAACCACCGATAAAAAAGTATTATTCCCCCCAATTTTAATAAATCAACTAATAACCAACAAATCAAAAGATACGAACTTGAAATTTTGTGCGAGCACCTTACAAGAGAAACAAAATAAAACTGCATCAGAAATTTTCGGTTCCACCTGCCTCCACTACCCCCATACAAATGTTCGGTTTCGTGCACATGAATTACACCAAATTTCATAGACATTGTAAGCAACTCCGTTTATAAAACTAACATTCTGAACAGAGAATTTTGAACGTGATTCAAGCAATCAGTTAACAAATTATTAACATCCACCTAGCCCTTAAGTCAAACTGCCCTCTTCCATACAAACTCAACTTGCATAGATAAACGATTGAAAATTGATACTACGTACTGAAGTTATTGTTCGCAATTGCAGTTTACTATTAAATAATTTACGACAGCCCTGTCCTAGAACCCCCATTCATTTAGTCTTCCTTATCCATCCTAACCTGCATATTGACGTCCCACGCATTCACAAATTGTCCCAAGAATAATAAAGTTGCACCCGACTTGTTGACAGTTTATTTTGTTTTAATTATAATCGTTTATATTTGTTGTAAGTAATGGTTAAGACTGTATTCAGTTTCATAAGTTTAGTATTAATATTGTTTTTTAATTCAACTATTTCCATAAAATAGACTTAAGCTGTCTACCTATTTTAAATAAAATAAATTTTGTATAAAATATTTTGGTAGAAATTTTAGCATGATCTAAAAAAATTTATTTGATGCCGTCACCCCTTCTACCACTTCCCTTACATGATATCTTAAGATTAGAAAAATTTCTATTTCATTTAGAGTATCGATTGATTGGGCCTTACGCTCCATCGTAGCTCTGTTCTGTTCCGTGGAAATCAAAACTACATTCATAATTGAACAATAAAAGTCTTAAAATTATTTAAAGTTCATAAAATTTATTTTTCGTTCATAGTAGCTGTTTTCTTCTCCTTGTTTTTTGTTGTTGTTTTTTCTTTCCTTAACATCTAGATTTAATGCCGTTTTTGGTTTTGGTTGTGTATTCGAAAAAAGGTAACTAAAATCTAAAAAATATAAGCAACCCTTAATACTTGTAACAAATTTAATTAGTTTGGTTTTCGCTCAATTTAAAAAAAAAATTGTCGTGCTTGTGCTTGTTACATTATATTTTTTTTATTATTTTATAGTATAAACTTAATTTCTATATTTATATTTTAATGTATTTTTTTTTAATTTCATTGCATTAACAACATTTTTGTTCTTGTGAATTTCATATATAAATTACATTAAATATTGTATTTTAATAATTATTTTACAATTAAATGAGAAAATTACAAAAATATTAGAGAATTTATTCATATGACTCTTTTAATTACATTTCATTTATTAAGTGTATTTATTTTCTTTTTGGTTTCGTTTTATACAATTAAATAGATTTGGTTTTATATTTTTTTTTGTTAAAATATCAAGGTATTTTTTAGTAATAATAATTTTTTTTTGTATAACTTTTCTTGTTTATTTATAAAAAATAGGCAAGCTATTTTGTTAAAAACTATATTTTGAAAGAAAACTAAATCCATTTTTTTCTCGAAATAATTCAAATGGATTGCATAATTTTAATAATTATAATTTGAAAATATGATTTCAATTTTGTATTTTATATTAATTAGAGTCTTTGTGTATTTTTTATTTTGTTTTAAATTTTACTTTATTAATAAATACGTACGAGAAAGATTAAAATGTCAGGGGACTGAAAAAATTGTATGAGCAACGAAATTTATTTTTTTCCCGAAAGATTTAAAATGGAAATATACAATCGAAAGGAGTGGTAGTGTGAACATGGTTTGCCTGCTTAAAAATATGCGATGTATAAATGATAATGATAATAATTGAATTGTGTAGATTGAATCATAAATTATGAAAATTTTAGTGAAAACTAAATGGGTATGTTGAGACCTATTCAATTTCACGCCTTTTAACGTATGTTAATTTGGAATAAATGGGAATTAAGAGTATGAGACTGAGTAATTATTTTCATTTTGAAGCTTGCAAATATTTTAATTACAATATTGATTGATTTTTTTTTAAAGAATAACTTATATAGATTTAAATCAAGTGATCCATATAGGATCCAACGGGCGTTAATATTTCTTTTAATTGTTTCAATATTTTAACTGTATGGAAAATTGTGTTGATATTAAGGTGCATCTTAAAATTTAATCTACCTAAATACGTATTATGTTATCTTACAAATTTAAATGTAGGTATATGTAAATGTTGGAGTTCGTTTTTTTTTCATTTGTAATTTGCACCCTTAAAAATATATTTCTTTAAATTTATATAAATTGTTTTCATGAATTTTGTATGTTCAAGATTTTCCTTTAACTGAAAATATTTGTAAAATAAGTGCAAATCAAATTAAAAAGATCATAAGCAATAAATAACTGCGAGAACAGAGACAATACTATTAATATGATAAGTAGAGAATAATTGCGGAATTATTCTACTGCTTCCTGAGCCACTGAAGGCATCCTTATTTAGGACTCCGGCTGTTTTTGACACGGCGGGTTGTGCTGATGGTTCCAACTCGATATCTAAAAAAACGGAGATTAAAAATTATTTGGTATATTTAAAAAAATGAGTAATTCTATTCACGCGGTGTGTTTCTAAAGAACACATTTTTTCTAGGGTTTCTTCAAGAATTTCATCTAATTTCAGAATTTTTCCAAAAGAATTGTCAGTGTTGAGAGCGCAGTGGTAAAAGATGTCAAGTTTTGCTTTAAGGTATTTCCGGGCGATAAAAACTTTTCGCACAAAGCTTCCAGCTACCTGTATCTTGTACCTTCTAGTGAAAGGCGACTGAGGCATCTTGGTAGAATTTTTTCTTAGAAAACTGCAATGAAGGACAACTGGGCTCAGCAGGAAAGATACAGAGATATAATGACGTAAGTGGCCATCGGTCGTTCAGAGGCTACAGTAAAGTACCGCGAAACAGGCTCGAGACTACAATTAAAATCTCCAATGCTGGCTGATAGCTGTATTTAAATTTTCACTAGATCCTGTCCTTAGCGGAATTCATACCTTTTGAAGTAGTGCAGAATAGAAGACATGTTTTCGACTTACGAGTGCCTAGCTAAAAAGGATATATACCATTTTATTTACACTTTTAGTTATATACATGTAATTCTATTGAATTATTTACACCCAGGTGAAATGAAAAGTGAGTCTTTCATTACTGAAAGAGACTTTTCTTCCCGTATATATTGTATGTGCAGACTTAATAGGATTATGGGAAAATGAATGGGAGGCCGACACGATGTCACTAATTAGTTAATGTTCGGTACGTGTGGTATACGCAGCTACGTGTGGAATTTATATTTATGCAGTTATATAAAAAGTATACCTTTAACTTTATATTATGCTGATGAATGGATTCTATTATACAAGAAAATGTCAGCATATCCTGATACGACGATGATTATATGCTATCATTTTTAAGAAATCGTCTCTCTGTAAAGCCTTAGAATAGACGTATAGAGATTATATCTACCAGAGCGTAATATATTGCGTTAGATTATTAAGAATTTCAAAGCGATAGAAAAAAAAATTTAATCTACAATTAATACCGCGTTGATCATCCCTTTCTAATGAAATTTCCTTTGAAAGGATTTTTAAATTACGGCTTACTTTGAGCATACTGATTCTTGCACATATTTTGCTCCAGTTTGCATTATTTCGCATTCAAGTAGTACATGCACAGATAACTACTACTGTTGTAAAAGATGAGCTGGGTAGCTTAAAAAATAAATGAGATTATGCCGCTTTCACCAACGACGAAAGCAGAACGCATTCAGCGTGATCTGAAAGGACTTACATTACTGAATGCGTGTCTAATTATTATTAAAGTACAAGGCTGCGAAAACTTCAATAGGTGGAGATAATTGTTGGCAAGTGATGCACACTTTGCAATGGCACTTTCTTTTATCGTTGCATAGTAAGCGCATTTAAAAAAAAAAAAAATCTGCTAACATTTCTGCTCTTCATCCTTTTACTGTAGCCTTCAGCAAACTTACAGAATAGCTTGGAATGGAGATGAAAAGCACGTTTTTTGTTGATGTTGTAGATTTTTGTGAATTGCATAGCATTGAATTTAAGTGAGATATCAACATATTTTTATACTCTAGATGAAATCTTAGAGTATATTGTATATTTCTTAATGTTTGTAATGCCAAGAAATAATCCTCGCACAGAGTCGTCAAGGGTACAGAAATATTTGCTGTCGCTCAAAAACCTCGATAGTCTGTCTTTTCGTTCGTCTACAACACAACTCTTGAACACTTTGACCTATCATGCTGAGATTTGTTTTATGTAATTTTTAGCAAAAAAGGAACTTAAAGTTCGTGAACGGGCCACATCCCCCGCTCCTTCTAATCCCTCCCAAACAAATTTCATGAAATTTGGAAATTGAAAGAAATTAGTTTCTCTCCGAAACTGCTCAAGCTATCGAGTTAAAAATTAGTGCAAAGTATAATGATACGAATATCATTAACGTCACAAAATATTTATCCGATGGCTTCACTCCTTCTTACCCCTCAAATACAAAAGTACAGTTTTCAAAAACGTATTTATTTGATTTTCATTGCAGCGGGTAAAGTGGAAAGATTGAATTTTTGCCAGAATTAATTTTATTATAATTGCAACTAATTTTGAAAAAAAAACATAATAGGACTACGATTGTGCGTAAAGCCCAATCGTGCGATACTCTAGATGAAGAGAAATGTTTTTATTTTAAGATATTGTAGGGGAAGTGGTAGAGGGGGTGAGAACATGGTACTAATTTTTTTCACATCACGCTAAGGTTGCTATCAAAATGTTTTATATAAAATTTAGTATTCAAAAATTTAAAAGGTACTGTGAAAATTAGTGTATTGGATTTAGTGAAATTGTGCAGTTTGTATGGGAGGTGAAGGAGTGTGGAGCGATGAATTAAGTTAAAAAAATAACTGTAAATATCATTTAATTGCCATATTTTAAATTGTAGATCAGTAACATTCATCCTTTTCAGGAAAATCGGCTTTATATAAAGTTGTTGAATTTTGCCAAATTGTATGGAAGGGGGTAAAAGGAGTGAAGCTACTCGCATAATTTTTTTGGTCTCGTTAATATTTCTAAATAAATATTTAGTGCATAATTTTAGCTCGATAGATTTTGTACGCACTGAGTAAATAGGTTTAGAGCATTTCATGAAAAAGTGCAGTTTGCATGCGAAGGGGTGGAAGGAGGTGGAAGACACAAATAATTTTTATGCAGGAAACTTGAAAACTTGTGAAATGTCTTTAAGTTTAAATTTTGCAAAATTACTAAAAATTTTCAACAATTTTGACCTTTCGACCTCCCCCCCTTACTCCCCCAAACTTAAATTTCTTACCAAAATTAAAAACTATCTAGTTCTACAATCTGATAAAGTTTTGATTTGATATCTGTACTCAATTTTGAGATATAATGATTTGTAGTTTTGGAAAGTGCGCCATTTTTGAAATGCTCCCCAATTCCCTCCCCTACTATTATGTCCACATGTTATATTTTTTTCGTATTTCGCTAGTAAAGCTTAATATACGTTTCAAGTTTTAATTACATAGCTTTAGAGACAGTCGAGATTTTCATTTTTAAGTGTTTTTCTTTGCACCCCCTGACCGTCCCACTTAAAATAATTAGCCTCTTTCTAAGCTAATTCTGGTGAATCTAATGGTCCCAAAATATGAATTTTTTGTGATTAGTAATTTCGAAAATATCATCATTTGAAAAAAAATTCGGCCGACAATTTGTTTTCAGCCCCCCCCCCCCCTTATTTTTGGACGCCAATGGATAAAAAAAATAAATTATTTTTAAAGTTTGTCCCACAATCTTCTCCATATCTCTGCTCATTTTCAGCTTCCTATCTGCATTCATGGTGGAGATATCAGCAAGTGAAATTGTTGACTCTTTCCCTCCCCCGCCTCCCCCTTTCACCTGGCAATCCCCAAAATTTAGATAATGGAGCTCACTTACCCAATCAACAATCCACCCGAAAACGAACAATCTACCTTTAACGGTTTCGGCGATATGAGTCCATATGTACGGCGTACGGCGTTTTTTTTTTGTGTCGATCACAATACTTTATTATTAGAATAATAAAGTAATAGTTGAACAAAATTGCGTTTGAGATCGCACCGGCCCTTCCACCCTCTCTCATGCCAAGGTATGATTTCGACCAATTTTAATAAATCAGCTAATCACCAAAAAATTAAAAGCTACGAACTTGAAAATTTGTTCGAGCACCTTACAAGAAAAACGCGAGAAAAGTGCATGACAAATTTTACGTTTCCTTCACCTCCTCTACGCCCTCCCATACAAATGTTTGGTTTCGTAAATGTAAAATACACCGAATTTTATGACAATTATATGGAACTTCGTCTATGAAAATGACATTCTAAACAGAAATTATTGGACGTGATTCAAACAATCAATTGAAAAATTATTAATCTTCACCCAACCTCCCACCTCCCCTCGTAAAAACCCAAACTTGCATAAATAAACGGATGAAATATTGATTATATATAATTACTCAAACCTACATTTTGACTTTCCACGCATCCTCAACTTGTCACGAAAATAATAAAGTTGCGCCCGACTTGTTGGCAGGTTATTGTTTTCGAAATTGCCTATATACTTAAAATAAATATTTCCAATTACAATACATTTGAAAATAATAAACATTTTCCACGGAATTATTGACTTTGAGAGTAGACTGCATTGCTATGACTGGAGTCTGGTTAATTATGAAGGGTGCAAAAATTTATTGATTTGAATATGAATAATGATTATGGTTCATTTAGAATAAGTAAGTTAGTAGAAGTTATCCGTTAGTAGCAGTAGTATTTTGATATTGGTCGAAAGATGATTTTGAAACGTGAAGTGATTTTGGGTAAAATTTTTTAATTAGTTTGAAACAGTCAACATTGTAAATGGTTGCTACTGGGTGTTTAAAGTTTTGTATTTCAATTGTTGCGTATTCGAGGAATTTTTCAGTTTTTCAGTTTCAACTGAAGCTATAATTATTATGCACAAGGGAACTAACAACTAAGGTAAAAAAATTCCCATGCAACTGTAAAAGTTTTTGTCCTGATTATATGTAAAACCAAAACAACATCTGTATTTGACTAATTCTAATTAGGACGAAAAATTAGATACGATAATTATGTGCACTCACCTTCGGCTCGTGTAGAGAAATGAAAAACGGTCGAAAGTTTGTTCCAATCGTGATCATTACGTGCCTGAACTCGAGCTTCATAATTGGTAGCCGGTACAAGGTCCTTAATTAAGTGTGACATTCTGTGGCGAATGTTATGGTTACGATTAGATGCGATGCTGGCGAATCCTGTTACGCTGCCACTATGCTCCAAATATCTACCATCTATGCCCTCGATTCCATTTAATACTCCTCCTGTGACACCGTACCCGTGCGATGAATGAATGTGTCTCATGCCATTCTCGTGGTAATTCGAATAAGACACCGGTATAACGATATTGCTCCATTTGTCACTGCTGCCCTCATGAAGGCCACTGCCTGTCGGGCTTCCTCCACTGTTTCCCAGGATTCCACTGTTGGGATTACCCAGAGCCGTATATCCAGGAATTCCACTTCCACTGCCTGTCACTCCGCTTAAATCATTTCCGTAGAAATGCGTTCCGATATGATTATTATCCAATTTCTCATGATGATTATGATTTCGTTGGCCAATCTGTCGTCGGTAAAAAAGTCGATACTCTCGAATTGGGGAGTAGCTCTGAACGGTCCACGATATGTTGTACTGATTTCGATAGTTGCTGAGTGCTGACTGTAAATGGACGTAAGCAAAATTATCTCGATAAATTCATTGCGGCATAATAATGAAATAATTGTGGACAATTTGTAATGAGTTATTTAAGACGAACGCATGGAACATTAAGCTAATTAATGATTATGTTCTTGGTGGCAATAATTCCCGGAAAGAGTTTCTTGTCGTCGACGTTGTCGTTCTTGACATAAGACACATAGCCTTGTCCTTTTAGCAAGGTACTATTACAGAGACATGCATGATTTATATAACAGTTTCAAGTTCATACCATACTTTCTAGATAGTCCTTGTCTCACAGGACCAGCAGCCTTATCAATTTACCTAGGATGAACGAAAACAGAGACATTTTCTTATGCTTAGTCTGGCCAGATGTTTTTCGCATTTTCCATATAAAGAAGAAAATTTTTGCCGAAAGTACCACACGGCAGAGAATGAGCTTAAGGGTTGCATATACATACATATATTTATATCATAAGTCATCTAAGACCTTCACATAATTTATGAGATATTGAGGCAAAAGTCACGACGGCAGCACCGAAGAAAAACGAACCAAACTTTATATTCCCATAGAAGTAGTTTATTAGATTTGAAAAGCAGAAGAAGTAGAATAATAAGGCACAAGAAGATATTGCTTCCGTGGGTGTGATGTGAGTTATAAGTAGAGCAAGGAACTTCTGCAAGGAGCAAATGTTTTTTTCAAATTTGTCTGACTTGACATCAAAAAAATAATAGAATTACGATTGAATGAAACAATTGCTTCATAAGCACCAATCACATGATACTCGGGATGAAATATATGAAATTTTCTAATGCTTGCAATAAAACAGTAAAAATAATAACAAAAACAACAATATGCCAAGCTATGTGTTAATTCATTTTTCTGAATAAATTCGAAATATTCATCTCACGAAAGGGGCTTGTTTGGTATGAAAATTTATGGAATGTAAAAGTTCAGTCCAAGAGCCTGATTTGCCATGGTCAGGGGAGTAAAATTTGTATATTGCCAAATTTGCATAAAATACATGAATTGCAATAGATATTTCGAAATATGTCTTTTCCACTTTTCTTATCACTAAAAAACAGTATTTTCTGAAGTAATGAACAACAAGAGAAGAAGTGCTTTTATATGGGACATGACTGATATTAGCCGAAAGGATTATTCTTATGCCGCGTATAGATTTGATTTTTATCCGCTCACGAATTGGATCGTAAAATTGGACATAATGCCCAATCATATGATACTCTAGATGAAATAGGATCGAACAGTGAATACTAACTTTTGTATGGGAGATGGTTAAAGCAGAGCGGGGAGGTCTGTAATTTTTGTATATGACACTAAACTTGGTATGCAAAATGTTAATAATTTTCAACGAAATTGGACATTGTTTTCCTCAAATTGGGGAATTTGTGAGGGAGGTGACAGAGAAAAAGGAAGGTTTTGAAAGATTTTGAAATTGCTTATCAACACTCTTATCTATAACTCCAGTTTTAAAGGCGTTTGCTCTCATATGTTCGAAGGAGACATGCTTTTCTAGAATTTATAATACATATTTGTATGGGAGGGGGTGGAAGGATTGAAGCAAAGTTGTTGCTTTTTTCAGGCAAAATTTTTATGTTTTTTCTAGTTTCAATGAAAATCGAAGAAATGCATTATTCAAAATTATGCATTTGTATGGCAGCGGGTAGGAGGAATGAGGGGATCGAATCAATATTTTTTCGCTTTAATGATATTCATATAATTATACTTTGGCTTAATTTTCAAGTCGATAGCTTAAGTAACTTCGGCGAAAAATCTATTTCTTTAAATTTCGAAATTTCATGAAATATGTCTGGAGGGGGTAGAAGGTGTGTAGGGATGTAGCCCGTTCATGAACTTAAAAACAATTTGTTTTTCTAAAAATTACATAAAAAAATTCAGCACGAAAGCTTAAAGTGTTCGAAAGTTATGTTGTAGACAGACGGACAGACAGGCAGACGGACAGACAAACGGACAGATAGACGGATAGACGGTTGCTCGGAAATGAGCTTTTTGAGCGACAGCAGATATATCTGTACCCTTGGCGACTTTGTGCGAGCATTATTCCTTAAGGTAAGGCAAACAGAATATACTCTCAGATTTCATGTAGTATAATTCATCGAATATAAAAATTGCTCGTATCCTTTTGTAAAATATTTTTTTTTATTTGTTATACTTAATTTGATCTAAAATTTTAAAATTACTTAAGTTCATAATATAAATAGTTTTGCATTTGGAAGAATATGAATACTACAATTACAAACTTGTAAGAATCAAAACTTTCGTGATTCGTTTGGGTTCTGCAAGTGGCATTTTTTTCTTGAAACTAGGTATATTTAGGAAGTAGAAAATTCTAAAGTAGTCGGCGTATTCTTTCGCCTTCGGCGTTTAGTGAATATTAAGCGTTCTATTATAAACAAGGGTTTCTTTGGATTAAATGGGCACTTTTTATACTCTGGATGAAATCTAAGAGTATTATAAGTTTGCCACAAAGTTTGTAACGCCAAGAAATAAGGCTCGGATAAAAAAATGAATGATACAGAAGTTCATATAATCACTTAAAAATCTCAAAACCGGATGTTCGTCAGTCTGTCTGTCCATCTGTCCGTCCGGCTCTAGCTTGAGAACGCGTTGAGCTAAAGAGCTCAAATTTTGCACACGTTATTTTCGCCAAAAAAGTAAGGTCACAAAAATATTTTTTCGACTATTTTTAAGAAATCAATTATCACCAAACCGTTGAAAGCTATCAAATTGAAATTTTATTTTGCAATAATATGATTTCAACCAATTTCAATAAATCAACTAAAAACCAAAAAATTAAAAGCTGCGAACTTGAAATTTTGTACCAACACCTTTCAAGACAAACAAAATAATACTGCATCACAAATTTAACGATTTTATCGACTCCTCTACCCCTCCCATACAAATATATGTACTCAAGAATATAAAAATATAAAATACATCGAATTTTTTGGGAATTTACTTCGTCTTTGAAAGAAACATTCTATACCGCGAATTTGGAGCGTGATTCAAGCAAGCAATTTAAAAAATTATTAACACCCGACCAACTCCTCCGAACCATTTTTGTAACCAAAGGAAAAGAAATGTTTAAAGGAAAAAGGCAAGAAACATTTAACTATAACTGAAAACTAACTAACACAAGTTAAAACAATAAGTCTATTATCAGCTAGTTCATTGCTATTTCTGAATTTATTCATTAGTGTAAGTGCTCTAGTTTTAATAAATTTAGTGTCGGCTAATGAGTGTAATCTTTTATAGGGTATGAGCCCTAGAACAAAAAATAACAACGAAAAGCGACAAGGATATGAAGTACATATAATGATAGTACACTGTGTAACTAAGACGAAGGACAAAAAATTAATTTTCAATCTGGTGCCAAACGGGTCCTGAATAGTGCAACGAAAAAATATTTTTAAGGTAGAGACACGAGCTTGGTGTCATTCGAAAATGTAATTTGGTTCCCGATGGTTTGTACCCTTCGACACAAGAACGGCAAATTGATATTATAAATTTAATAAAATATTGTGAAAAATTGTTACAAGGCAGTTTGTAATTATATATTCGTATAGAGCTCCTCAAGGGATTTCCAATGATACTAAGTTTGTGCCGATATCTTTGAATTATATTTTTGTTCCACTACGCAGAACCCGTTTGGAAATTACTTTTTTGTCCTTCGTCTTAGTTGCACAGTGTACTATCATTATATGTGCTTCAATTCCTTGTCGATTTCCGTTGTTACTTTTTGTTCTAGGGCTCTTGGGCTATTACTAAAAAAATATTTTCGAAGGTTATGGATCAACTTTAAGATTTTGTTCTGAGCTATCTGGAGTTTATTCATATGCCTTTTTGCACAGCTTATCCACAAGGCAGGACTTAAATACGAGCATTCTATTGTTGATGTTAAACTGTGATTTCCTGTTTATAGAAGGATAAAAAAATTCGTATAAGAGCTTTAGTTTTTACTTAGCGTTTATGTAATGTGGTCTTTAAATGTAAGCTTTTTGTCAAAATGAAAACAAAGGCATATTAAATTTTTACTCCATTGTATTTCTTACCCGTGAAGGTTAAGATTGTGGGTTGGAATGTATGAATGTGTTCTTCGTTTTGTAAGATATATAGCCTGTGCTTTGGAGGTGATAATTTAAATTTTCCATTTATTTAGAAAATTCAAATACAACTTTTAAGCCTTTTATGACAGCGGTACAGCCATTTGAGCAAATAATGTCAGACGTGTAGATGACTATATCGTGAGCAAATAGCGCAGTATGACAGTTTTCTTCTACGGGAAATCATATGTGTAAATTAGATACAACACCGGTGCAAGAACTGATCCTTGAAGTACTCCAGCATATTTAAGATAATCCCTATAAATTTTTTTTTAATTCATTCTCTAAATGTTCTATCGGCTAAGAAACTACGAACGATATTGACTAAGTATGAGGGAAAGTTGTATTTAATCATTATACTCTAGATGAAATCTGAGAGTATTATAAGTTTGCCACAAAGTTTGTAACGCCAAGAAATAAGGCTCGGAGAAAAAAATTAATGATACAGAAGTTCATATAATCACTCAAAAATCTCAAAACCGGATGTCCGTCCGTCCGTCTGTTCGTCTGTGGCCTCTCTACCTTGAGAACGCGTTGAGCTAGATAGTTCAAATTTTGTAAACGTCGTTTTTGACAAAAAAGTAAGGTCAAGTTCGTGAACGGGCCAAATCACTCCACTCCTTCTACCCCCTTCCATACAAAATTACACAATTTCGTAATTTGACAATAAACGGATTTACTCGAAAAGTATAAATGCTATTGATCTGAAATTTGGAATGTAATACTTTTATAAAGGTCTCAATCTACTGTACAAAAATTTTTTCTGTCCACCACCTCCCATACAAACTGCATTTTTTCATGAAATGCTCTACACCAATTTACCCAGTGCGTATAAAACTTATCGAGCTGAAATTGTGCACCAAATGTTTTTTTTAGAATTCATTATTAGTAAAATCAAAAAACAAATTAGATGATTAGCTTTACTCCTTCTACCCCCGTCAATACAAAATGAAAAAATTTCGTAATTTGACAATAAACGAATTTATTCGGAAAGTGTAAATGCTATTGATCTGAAACTTGGAATATACTACTTTCATGATGATTCAAATCTACTGTATAAAAGTTATTTGAGTCCTCCCCTTCCTTCCACCACCTTCCATAGAAACTGCACTTTTCGTGAAATACTATAAATTTACTCAGTACTCAGTAGATGTATAAAATTGATCGAGTTCAAATTGTGCACTAAATATTTATTTAGAATTATAAGTAATACCAAAAAAAATTTGACGATTAATTTCACTCCTTCTACCCCCTCCCATACAATCTGACACAATTTAACAACTTCACAAAAAGTAAATCAGCAAATTAAATCATGTCAAAAACATGATGTTTTCAGTTATTTCTAAAATGCCATTAAGACTCCCTCCTTCCACCACCTCCCATACAAACTGCACAATTTTACTAAATTTTCTCAGTACCTATTAATTTTTTTAACTCTAAATCTATATAAATATTATTGTAGTGTCTGTCTGTTATTTGTTTATAAATGGCTATAAATAAGTTTTTTGCTTCATTTTAGCAATAACTAAGCAGAATCAAACGTTTTTAAAAAATTTCTCTGTCTGTCTGTCTGTTTTCCGGCTTTCACGCAAAACCGGCTGCACCGATTGCAATGAAACATTTTCAAAAACTTATAATAATCAAATTTTCATGGAAACTATGAAAGCTATTAATTTGAAATTTAAAATATATTATTTCTATTATAAATGCAATCTTAAAATATATAAATAGTTTGAATCCCCCAACTCCTTCCACCACCTCCCATACAAACTAAACTTTTTCATGAAATACTATACTCCAATTTTCTCAGTACGTATAACTTTGATCGAGCTAAGATTTTGTATTAAATCCTTAATTAGCATTGTTATTAATGTCAAGAAATAACTAAACAATTAGGTTTACTCCTTCTACCCCCTCCCATACAATCTGACACAAATCCACGACCTTGCGAAAATTCGATTTCCTTGAAAAGTGTGAATGTTACTGTTCTGAAATATAAAATATATCAATTCAATGATAATTGTAGTTGCTTCTCAAAAAATAACTAAAAACCCTCCACTCCTTGCACCACCTCCTATACAAACTGCACTTTTTCATGAAATATTCTAAGCCAATTTTCCCAGTACGTATAGCTTTGATCGAGCTAAAATTTTGTATTAAATCTTTAATTAGCATAATTATTATTATCGGGAAAAATTATCCGATTAGCTTTACTCCTTCTACCCCCTCCCATACAATGTGGCACAATTTCACGACTTTGCAAAAACTCGATTTTCTTGAAAAGTGTGATTTTAACTGATCTGAAATTTAAAAGATATCAATTGCATGGTGATGATAGTTGTATTTCGAAAAATTACCAAAAACCTCCCACTCCTTCTACCACCTCCCATACAAATTGCACAATTTCACTAAATCCAATGCACTAAGTTTCTCAAGTTACCTATTCAGTTTTTCAAGCTTAAATTTGGTGCAAAATATTTTTATAGCTACTCTAGCATGGTGTGAAAAAAATTAATTTAGTGCTGTCATCCCTTCTATCACTCCCCACACAAAAATTCTTAAGATTACAAAAATTTCGATTTCATCGGTAGTATCATATAATGGGGCTTTACGCACAATCGAAGTCCTGTTATGTTTTTAAGCTTAATGTCATTTTACTTGGGCTTTTTTCAATTAACACAAGCTACAACTATTCACATGTCCTTAACACGTTTACACATGATCTCGAATCACGGGTTTGATTTGATCACGAGCCTCTCCCATTCAAATGCGAGTATCATGCTATCATTCTTAATAACTTATGGTTCTGACTCCAACAAAATACCAAACATTGTGTTCAAAGAGCCATTAAAGTAAGCGGATTATATATCCCATATAATGTCTTACTAACTACATTCTCAAAAATTGCTTATTAATGCGATTTTTATGCGGACGAAGTCGCGGGCGTTTGCTAGTTTTCTATAAAACATTTTGGTGGCAACTCTAGCGTGATGTGAAAAAAGTAGTTCAATGTCGTCACCCCCTCCACCACTTCCCCTACAAAATTTCTTCTCAAAAAATTTCTCTTTCATCTAGAGTATCGCACGATTGGGCTTTACGCCCAATCGTAGTCCTGTTATTTTTTATAGTCATGCCAACTGCGGTCAAAAGCTGTTTTAATATCTAGTGATATTTGAGCCAAAGATTCTTTGGAAACTATTGTGTTTTTAATGGCATTTCTTATTCTTCGGAGCTGGTGGGCTGTCTAGTGAAACTTTTTAAATCCGCATTGTTCGTCTAGAGGGAGGTTTTTTTTCATGCATAAATTCATTTAACCTGTCTTTGATTCTTTGTTCAAAAAGTTTACCAAGATTGCTAAGAAGATTGATTGGGCGGTAGCTGCTCACAGAGGTCAGGGGCGTCTTAGGTCTAAGGACTGGTATAATTTTGGCAGATTTCTAAGAACAAGGAAAGTTTTCTATCTTGAGGCGTGTATTAAATATGTATGCACATCCACATAACAATTACTTTTTAGGGAAGATATTTCAGGATTAAATTTGAGGTGTTTTTAACATCAGTTTTCGTTAGGGGAAAATTTGAGTGAAAAACTTTTGCAACGCACTCTGTTTTTTTACTCTTATGTAATATATTTATTATTACCGTCTGGACATTGAATTTCTTGTTGTAGATACAAAAAACCGTTTCCAAATCTTTTTTCTTCAGAGTTTTTCGTACTTAATTTTTAATCAAACATTTTTTTCCTTCGCCAACAGCGATGGGTTCACATTACTTTCGATGCAAATGTATTGAAACAAAGTGAAATTATATAAATATCTTTTTATAATCTAGATGAAAGAGTATATAACATATAAATAAACGGTAGCACCTACAGACTTGCGGTTTCTTTATTAAATTCTTTAAAACATGAAAGTACTATAAAATCGTTAAGATCCAAAAAATATTACTCCCTAAACCTCCAAAAAGGGCTGAAAGAGTGCCCTATATGATATAAACAGTGAACATTATGTAGATGTCTATAATTTGGCAAGATATGATAATCTACGCCAGCCCGCTCGACGTGCGATCGGCCCGGGTTTCCAGACATAGATATAATTTTTTTCAAATTATATTTTTGTTTTAAGATTTGACTAGAATAAAAATATCATTGCTTTAGCGAATCATGGCAGCAGATGTTCTCGTGCGATTCAAGGCCAACAGTAATTATTACTTATCAAACGCAGCCCTTATGAGTTTTATATATTCGCCTACGTAGGAGTAGGAAAAGACAAGCCGAAGGCCGGCGTTGGAGAACGGCCTTACAGCTTGTAAGAAATATTGTTCGACAAGAGTACACATTTTCTTTTGTTGACGCACAAAAACCTTGATTCCGAGTGACCGTCTGTACGTCTGACTATCTGTCTACAACATAACTCTCGAACGCTTTGAGCTATCGTGCTGAAATTTCTTTAAAGTAAATTATAAGTTAGTTTTTTTTAACAATAACTAAGCATAAGAACACGTTTTAAAATTGTTGTCTGTCCGGCTGTATTTCACGCCCAAACGGCCAGGCCGATTATAATAAAACTTGCAAAGTTTGCTAGGTATGCTCCGAGATGTAATCTGCTTTTGGTTTTATTTCACTCACCTTCTACCTCCTCCAATAAAAAGTGACTAATTTCAAAAATACATAAAAATCGAATTTTCTTGGAAACTATAAGAGCTGATAATTTGGAAGTTAGAATATATTATTTCTATTATAAATTCGATCTTTTAATATACAAATTATTTGAATCCTCTCCCCCCTTTCCCACCTCCCATACAAACTACGCTTTTTCATGAAATACTATACACAATTTTCTCAATACGTATAACTTTCATCCAGCTAAAATTTTGTACTAAATCCTTAATAAGCCTTATTATTAGTATCGGACAAAAATTAATCGATTAGCTTCACTCCTTCTACCCCCTCCCATACAATGTGACTCAATTCCACGACTTTACGATAATTCGATTTTCTTGAAAAGTGTGAATATTACTGATCTCTTGATCTTTAAAATATATCAATTGCATGATGATTATAGTTGTTTCTCAAAGTATCACTAAAAACACCGCACTCCTTCCACCACCTCCCATACAAAATTCACTTTTTCATAAAATACTGTAAGCCAATTTTCTCAGTAAATATAGCTTTGATCGAGCTATAATTTTGTACTAAATCTTAAATTAGCATTATTATTAACACCAGGAAAAAATTAACCTATTAACTTCACTTCTTCTACCCCTTCCCATACAATGTGACTCAATTCCACGACTTCACAAAAATTCGAATTTCTTGAAAAGTGTGAATGCTACTGATCTGAAATTTAAAACATATCAATTTCATGATGATTATAGCTGTTTCTCGAAAAATCACCAAAACTCCCCACTCCTTCTACCACCTCTCATACAAATAGTACAATTTCACTAAGTTTCTCAGTACCTATTCAATTTTTGAAGCTTAAATTTGGTACAAAACATTTTTATAGCTACTCTGGCATGATGTGAAACAAATTAGTTCAGCTGTCACTCCTTCATAAAAAATTTCTGGATCGAAATAATTCCTATAGTATCGCACAATTGCAGTCCTGTTACGTTTTTAAGCTTAATGTTATTTTATTTGCTTTTTTTTAATTAAAACAAGCTACAACTATTAACATGTCCTTAACGCTCTTCAATACGTATATGATTTCAGATCACGGGATTGATTTGATCACGAGCCTGTCCCATACAAATATAGTAGTATAGAGTATCATGGTTTCATTCTTAATAATTTATGGTTCTGATTTCATAAAATACATAGCATTGTGTTCAAAAAGCCATTAAACTAAGCAGATTATATATCTCGCATAATGTATTGCTACATACATAACTACATTATAAAAAATTACTTATTATTGCGATTTTTACATGAGCGAAGTTTCCGGTTATCGCTAGTATTTCATATAACGAGGGTCAATACTTTTGACGAAAGTTACTTTGCGTATAATTCAAGGGACAAAATATCAGACGCACAGACTTTAGCCGGATGAACCAAATTCATTCGTCGTTTTTCAATTCATTTTCAGTATGAGAGTTTTTGTTCATAAATTAATAAGAAGATAAATCAAATTGAAACGTTTAGTCTATTGCGTCAATTTAAAAATAAATCTGTTTATTTGAATTACTATCGACCGAGCAAACAGATGAATCAATTCTCCAATGGATCAATTGCCTGGATTGATTGTCTATTTCTTAATTAATATTACAGATTTGTAAAATTATGCGGGTAAGAGTAACCTATTATTGAATCTCATATTAGGTTGTCATCTTTCCTAGATTGGAAGGAAATTGAGTAAAATTGTGAAAGTTTTGGGAAGATAATTTATATATTATCATGAACACTAAGGTTGTATTTTGAAATCAAAATCAGACCCGAAATTTTGAGATGATACAGGAAGAAAAGATAGCATAAATGTCGGTACAGGTTTTCATATTAAAATATTCTAGAGCATACCTACATAGTTCTATTAATATTTTTACATAGACAACCCTTATAGCTAATTAAAAAGTCCATTAATTTTCACGGCAAGATAAACAAAAATCAAAATGCTAAAATAATTTTAAATGTCCGTACGCATATATCTTCGCAATTTCACCTTTGCTATTCGCACACCATTTAACTGATCCTTGCCAATCTATCAGTCAAGTAGGCAGGAAATCAACAAAAATCGCGAAAAACAACAACAAGTAGAGGTTAATTGGGTCCAGGTTGTGATTGTAATTCGTAGCCCAAATATAGCGCTTTAAACATTTTAATTGGAAAGTGCAGTACTCGTCGTCCAGTGCAGTGCAGTACAGTACGGCAAGGATAACAGCCCGGACCGTACGATTATGAATGTATGTCATTTGCCAGTAACAAATTGCAGGCCCGAGGTGTCGGCCTTTCGTCCTTGTTGGTGTATTTTCGTCGTAGTCCATAGTTTTGGCGTGGTCACCGCTATAACGTAATCATAAATTGCTATACGAGCGCTTAAATGTTAAAATATCGAAGCGTGAAACGGTAGCTAACGAACTGCATAGCAGCGGTTCTCTGCCCATTTCTGATTGTCAATTAAAAGATTTTTTATTGTTAATTATGGCGATTGGTCACTGAACGATGTAGTTAAGTGTCGGTGATTGAAAATGATCGAAAGCGGGACGCAAATATTTTTGCAGCGATTTACAACCTACACAGTGCGAAGTGATGATATTGAGATTCATATCATTTTTCATATGCGGCGTACATGGGTGTGAATCCATATGTGCCACTTCGGGTATTTACATAAAAATTATAATTAATTACACGGGTTGTGCACGCTGCTGATGATATGTTCAATAATTTATTTTAAGCCTGAAATACCGATTCGATATGGGCAATTAAAATGCAGGACACTATATGTATGGGATTTACTTCCGTATGTAATCGAGAAGTTCTAAATGAGAAATTTCATCCTGTTTATCCTCAAACGAATAAAAGCAATATCCGAAAAGCCTGCGATAAACATTAAACGGATTTTCGCACAAATACTTTAAGCAAGGAGGTAATAACTTGAGCATTTTGAGGCGAACAAGAAAATGGCTAGGTAAGGAAACAGATCGAATATCATGAAATGTTCATGTTTTTCATTTTGCCTGAAGCAGTTGTTTTCTTCCCTTTATCTGAAGTGAATGGTTGACTTACACAAATTGACCCCAACTTTATTTTGTTAAATGGATAATTTTTCAACTAAACAAGAACACTCCTAGATAAATAGCACAATTTCACTGAAGACTCATTGTTCTAATAATGCAAGCCATTTGATAAATTTGCGTGCTTGTTAGAAAAATGTCTCGGAAATACGAATATGCTACACGCGATATCATATGAAATTTTAATGAGGAATAATGGGACTTGGTTTTTATAAAACAATGTATGACTCTGATGTGTAGTAAATAGTTGATTCAGTTCTACGAAAAGTAGAATCAGTAAACAAATATTGTGTAAACATAATTAAAAATTTAAAGGAATAAATTATCGGATTTCACACTGTTATGTGCCTATTAAACGTTACATTTCGGTCTCTAGTAAAACCTTTATCGAACAGTCTTATGAAGGTTTCTGCGGACAGTGAAACGTCACGTTTAACGAAGCGCATAAAATCCGGAAATAATTCCTTTAAAAAATAAGAAAAGAAACAAGAAAATTAAACAGTCCCAATTTTTCTCTGACAGCGTGACTAATATTATTTATTTTTTAGAAGCAAATTTAATAAAATATTTAAAAATTTAGGTAATAACTTTTCAGTAAGATAATTGTGCTTAAAATAAAATTAAGATGGAGCTATTGGTCGAATAAAATATCTGTGGTGGCATTATATAATTATATTTAAACGAGTATAATTATAAAAGATTGTAACATTCTTTTGTAATAATTTCTCATTCACGTGTGATCTAATGTTTTCAAATATTTTCTACTTGAATAAAAACTGAACTAATATAATTATTGTGAAGTAAAAATAGCAAACAATAGCCTTGACGGTCTCCACAAGTTGCACCTAATAGACATGATTAGCTGCTATTGATTTTAAAAGCCTTTAATCGACCATAAACATAATATCAGCCAGTTAATAAATTTTCATATAAATTTCAACAATCGAATGGGTTGTAGGCCGCATCATGATTTGCTTATGATCTTCGGTGATATTTATTATTAATACAAAAACATAACAGGACTGCGATACTCTAGATGAAAGAGAATTTTTTTGATTTTAAGAAATTTTGTAGGGGAAGCGGTGGAGGGGGTGACGACATTGAACTACTTTTTTCACATCACGCTAGAGTTGCCACCAAAATGTTTTGTAGAAAAATTAGAATTAAAAAATGTAATAGGTACCGAGAAAATTTAGTGAAATGGTGCAGTTTGTATGGGAGGTGGTAGAAGGAGGGAGTCTTAGTGGCTTTTAGAAATAACTAAAAATATCAGTTTTATGACATGTTTTAAATTACAGATCAGTAGCATTCATACTTTTCAGGAGAATCTACTTTTTGTGAAGTTGTTAAATTGTGTCAGATTGTATGGGAGGGGGTTGAAGGAGTGAAACTAATCGTCTAATTTTTTTTTGGTCTTACTTATAATCCTAAATAAATATTTAGTGCACAATTTGAACTCGATCAATTTTATACGTACTGAGTAAATTTGTTTATAGTATTTCATGAAAAAGTGCAGTTTGTATGGGAGGTGGTGGAAGAAAGGGGAGGAATCTAATAACTTTTATGGAGTAAATTGGAATCATCATGAAAGTAGTATATTCCAAATTTCAGACCAATAGCATTTACACTTTCCAAATAAATTCGTTTGTTGTAAAATTACGAAATAATTTCATTTTGTATGGGCGGGGGTAGAAGGGTTGGAGCGATTTGGCCCGTTCACGAACTTGACCTTACTTTTTTGTCAAAAATTACGTGTACAAAATTTGAACTATCTAGCTCAACACGTTCTCAAGCTAGAGAGGGCACGGACGGACAGATGGACGGACATCCGGTTTTGAGCTTTTTGAGTGATTATATGAACTTATGTATCATTCATTTTATTCTCCAAGCCTTATTTCTTTGCATTACTTTGTGGTAAACTTATAATACTCTCAGATTTCATCTAGAGTATAATTAGACCATTTAATAGATATTGTGTAAAGAAATTGTGTTCAATAATAACTAAGAATGTGTCTGACCATAAATAGGAACTATTACGGAGTTCCTTATCCAGAAAGTTATCTCCAAATCTTAGTCTCTACAGAGTTGTCGACTCTTTGTGTTAATCCTTTCTTGGTATTGTGTTTCCGACAGCTTATTCGTATTCTTTGCTAACACAAAGAACCTTTTTGAATGATTCTGTGCACAATCGAAGCTGCTAGCACACAGACATCTGACGCATTGTTTAAAATTTAAGTATCTATCGTAGATAGTTAATTGTTTCAATATAAAGTTAATTTCCAATTTTTATAGTCCAGTTTTAATAGGATTTTATACATGGAAATTGTGATCGAAAATTGTATATAATGGAAGTTCAGAAATTGGTATGATTTTAATTTGTTGGGAATTATCTACGTTTTATATTAGTTGACAAGGTCAATTTGGTGAATGAATATTATCTTGACGATAAGATCGTCAATCTACTCAATGGAAATTGAAATGATATCAATCAAAATCTATTCGGTTATGAAAAATATGCACTTTTTATAAGATGGTGTTAACTGTCAAGTTCGTAGGGTGACCGGGTTATGTAAGACTACCCGGTATATATGTTAAGTTGGTTAACAATTTTACTTTATTATTCTATTTAAAAAATATTGTGATAGATACAGAAAAAAATTGCTGTCCTTAAATTTTGATTTTTTGCTTTTCATGACTAAATTAGCTTTAAAATGTATGCTAGATGATTCATCAAAAAAGCTTGTCGAAAACAAGGTTGGGCAGACCTAGTGTGCACTTTATCTTTTTTTACGAAAATACAGAAAATAAGAGAATGGCCGTATTAACCATGTGGCAAACATATATGAAAGTAGCACCTCAGTGACGCAACAAATTTATTTTATTCTTAGCAGGTCGACACATATGTAGGCCGAGCTCGCCACCAGAGTAAGATTTTTAGCTCTATACATGTATCGACTCCGCATTGAACGTGTTGGCCCTTTAAGGATCAGTGGTGTGTTTTTGCAACAAAAGCACTAGTAAGATAATTTCTTACCAGGATTTTTTTCAGTTACCCATGGCGTGGTAAATCACCAAAAACTCAACGCTTTGGCATTTTTTTCTTCATGCGTGGGACTTAATGGGTTAAATTTCTACACATTTTCGTTCCATACTTATATCCAACACATCTAAAACAGTCAAGAACTTATGATTGCTCCAAGTTGCTCATGAATTGATGGAAATCGTTGTATCCTTGATAACAAAAATTCAGACGATCTATTAACATGCGACTGAAAAGTTTTCGCCTGGTTAGCTAGTTTGAATTTCATGACTTTATCAAAATTTATGAAGCTGGAAACTATTTATAAGAAAAGAACATTAGCGCGGTGGTAGCGGGCATAACCAACAAAACTTTTCACTCAACTTTTAAACGTAATAATTTATGCTTACTTGCACCCAGAAGACTAATATGAGAAATTCAATATTGTTTTATTTTTTCAATATCATTGATAATCATGTTGCAGGTTTTCAATTTTGCACATTCTACCATTCTATAGATTGCAGCCTTGAAATTTATCAATATAATGAAATGAACACCTGATATGTAAAATTAAAATTATTCTATTTTATCCATCAATTTTTAGAAAGATGATCCGTAATAATATTTTCGAAAACACAAAAAAAAAACGATATCTAACCTTTCGTATTTGCTAATGCATGTGGTGTACTATGTATCTTTTATTCTCAGACAAGGACACTTTGGAGTGTCGATTACTCGACCTTCATCATGGCACCTTTATTCCAACACTGTGGTTACACAAGAGATAAAAAAAATCCCAAAACGAAATAGAAGGATAATAAAAGGTTCCGAGTTTATCTTTTCTGTTGGAGTTTATACGCTTCGACCTTCTTGATTTTTTTGTTGCCTTTTATTACAGAATATACAAAAAGTGAAAATTATGTCCCCAATGGGAATGAAAATAATTCTGGGATTTTGATTGTCATCCGAATCTCGAATATTTGTGGAATGGGTAGGATAATAGATATCCTGTGGAAAATAATTATGTAGCTACAGATTTTATAAGCTATACTTTACATTGAGATGAATAGAAAGGACTTATATTTCTCGGTAAAGGCCATTTCAAGCATAGACAATTTTTTTGTTGGTTTTAATCTATCACAGTTTCGGAATTTATTGATCATATAACATAAATTTCAATTAACTTAATGGAATAATGTTAAAATTTCGGCTCTAAAAGATCCACATGAGTATTTATGAATTAAATGGGGACAGCTTAAAGTGTGTTCAACAAATACCAACGAACGATTTATATCGGTTTTGTAATCGGAAGTCTTGTGTTCCATTCCAATAAATAGAAATTATCCTTATTCTCATAAAATTATTATCAATAGGTTAATATGAAATATTCCAGAATTTTACACTTTCTGAAAACGAACTGTATAGCAGCTATACCCGTATACGCTATCCGTATCATAAATCTTTACAATATTAAGCGCAATGCTGTAAGATGCTGTGCGTGTGGCTGTGTGATTTAAAGAGTTCTGTATCGAATAAATTTAAAGTGATGCTGATGACTACACGGAAACAAGATATTCTCAAAAGCAATATGAAGAGTCGCACGGAATCATTTAGAACTATGACTTGTCTTTAATGGATATAGGGGTCGACGGTTTCTTAATTTCGTATCATCTCAGTTGAAAGCGTATAGCATCTAAGATTTTGCAGAGATGTGTTATTTTCATTCATCTTTCTTCTTTTCTGCTGTTTCTCTTCAACGCGATTCCGTTCGACTATAGAATCCATTTCTGAAAAGGATAACAGAAATATCCTCGTCACGTGATCTGATGACATCGCAAGCTTGCTTTTGTTATGTTGGACTTATTTCATAAATAGTTTCGCAATAAAGAATGGCTTCTTGAAATTTAATTAAAATGTTTAAAATGCCAAGATTCACGAAACAAACAAAAACAAGACGTGCGGTTTAAGGATAAAATTCGCTACCACCACACAATCACTCTTTAGTTTTTGCCACACCAGAATTTCGCTCGTTCTAGACATTATGGTGTTGAGACATTATGTTGAAACATTATGAAGAAGGAATACAAAAAAAAAAAAACGTACAGAAACATCAAAATACCAAGCTATAAAGATTTTAGAATACAGACAGAGCAGAAATAGATGCCTGTCATTTATGATTAAAAAATGGTTTCAGCAGCCCAAAATTGGATCACAAACTTTTAACTTTGTTGAAACTAAAATGATTTTTTCCATTCTCACAAAAGAATATCAAAAAATTCAGTTAGGGGTTATTTGATTAAATTTCGAAATGTTCTAGTAAAAAAAAACTGATTTGATTTGTGGACTATTATATAACTGAAACGTTTCATCTAGTCACAAATGTGGTATAGTTTTATAGACCAATGATACATTTTTTTAACATCACGAATTTAAATTTGGCGTAATTTGGTACTGGCGATTAAAGCTTACATACTACCCGATAGCATATTGATCAGAATCTCTGAAGAATACAAGGCAATTGGAATACTCAATTAATGCAACAATAAAATTGATTCCTAAAAGTTAAAAATTGGGTAGGTAATAATTTTTCAAATCTTCAATTAAAAGCGTAGAAAATGTATTTGTGGAGAAAAATTAATTGTTAATTTTTAACGATTTCTCAATATTGGGCATCAATATTGAATAAATCATGAAGATGTCGTAATGTTGCGAGTACTTCTGCGGTAAATATTATTATTCTGTAGCAACATTCGGTTAAGCTCAATTTTTGAATACATCGCATGTAGGCCGATAGAAACCAATACGATATAGTGTTAGTTATATGTATTCGCGCTGTACTCGTAATGCTATCCCCGTCTGAATTTTGCAAAGCCGTATGCTACCACGCGCGTCCATGGACAACTGAACAGGGGTCGGTTAGCTGACGAAAAAGCTCTTTTGCTAATTAGCAGCCGTGGAAAAAGAGATTTTTTTTCATCTAAATAGTGTCATTTCTTCCCAAAAACCATTCCTGATCCCAGTAGCCAATCTCGCCTATCCTTCATAACGCCAAATCCCGAGACAACGTCTTTTTTCAAGCATCTCAATTGAAGCAAAAATATTTTTATACTCTAGATGAAATCTGTGAGTATATTATGTTTGCCTTACCGTTTGTAACGCTAAGCCTTTTAAGTCGGCGAGACTAGATGTTACTGCATAGCCTGGACAGCATCGTAGTAAGGCTGGTTAACATTTTTAAGAACCTATCTTCTTCTAAGTTATGCATCTTCGAAGTGGAAAGAGTTTTCATACCGAAGGCAAACCAAAGGATACACAACCGAAAGACTATAGGCCAATAAGTCTGACATCTTTGAAACCTTTGAAATACTGATGGACATTCAAATGAGAGCCTCAGTAAACGTCGCCAACCTCAGTCCACCCCAACATGATTATTTGAAAGGAAGGTCTGTGGAAACGGATCTGCACACTGTAGTATCGAAAATTGAAAAGTCTGTGGAACTCAAGGAATATACTTTGAGTGGTCTTGTGGATGCAGAAGGCGCGTTCAATAATGTTTGCACCAATGAGCTAACAAGTATGGTAATGGCACATGGAGTAAATTCAATGCTCACTGAATGGATTCATAACATATTGGTAGGCAGATAAATTACTGCTACAGTGAGAAATGACTTCAAGACAAAACAAGTGGATATAGGAACACCACAAGGAGGGATTTTGTCACCTATATTTTGGCTGCTAGCCAGGAATGGTATCCTCCAGCAGCTAAACGCTATTAGGTACTGCACTGTTGCCTATGCGGAAGGCTTAGTTATTCAAATTAGTGGGAAATACCCTACAATCTTAGGCAATTAATGCAAACTGCATTAAATCTTGTTGTTAGTGGAACTAATTCGTGCGGATTAAGAATCAACCCTCACAAGACTACACTCCTACTATTCACTAGAAGATGAAGTATAGAAAGTTTCAATCTGTCAGGGAGAGCTGCTTTAAACCTTTCAAATAGAGTAATTTATCTGGGAATCATTTTGGAAAGCGAACTACGATGGCGATTGAATTTCAGTGAAAGAATTAAGAAAGCAAATAATTCCTTTTTTATTTGTAAAAAAAAAACTTTCTGCAAAATATGGGGACTGAAACAAAATATGGTAATGTAGATGTGATAACAATCGCTACATACGGTACTCTGGTATGGTGAGAAATTACTGAACTGAAATATGTATATTCAATCACAATTGAGTCACATTCAGAGGATTCCCTGCAAAGGCAATATCGGGCCTTGCGTGCAATGCCCACAGCAGGATTGGAAGCCGTTTTAGATCTCCTTCTGCTGAATGCTGTAATTCTGGAGAAGGGAAGTAATACGGCTGTGGGACTTGAAGTTCTTAGCACATGGCTTGGACCCAATTTAAATAAAACTCATGCCACCATCCTGGTGCGTTTGAAAAGGTAATCTTCTTTTCTTTTTAGTGATACTATGCTATCAAATAGGTACATACATACCTGAAAATGAAATGGCCGACAGGCTGGTTAGAAATGAATCTTCCGCTACCACCGTTATAAAAACTGAGAAACTCTAGGACAACAATGTGTGGGAAAGGGTAAATCTCAAGTGGTTACAAAGCGACCCGGGTAGCACCACTAAAAATCTATGGGGTGGGTTTGATAAGAGGAAATCAATAAAAATATTGAGACTCGACAGAAACTTTCTACGGCCACTAGTAGGTATAGTCACGGGTCACTGTCTTCTTAGAAAACGCGCTTGAAGACTTTTCCTTACAACTGATGGCATTTGCAAGGGCTGCGGTGAGGTGGATGAAACAGTAGAGCATTTCCTCTGTCATTGCCCATACCTCCGAACAATTCGAAGATAAAGTCTTGGAGAGTTCTTTTTCGCCGTACTTCTTCCAGTCCCTTGAACTGATGAAGCTCATTAGTTTCACCGGTAAAGCAGGTTGACTAATGTGATTTATGTGATTTGTAGGTCCGTATGGTAAGACACGGAGGAGTACAATGGACCCACTGGTGGCCAACGTGCATTGGTGACCAACTCCATCACAAACCTAACCTAATCTATTTTACATTCGAATTCAAGTGATGTGCTCGATCGTAATTGCTATCGATATTACTATCATGCTGGTGGGAATCGGTCTTAAATGTTTTACGCAGTGAACTTTCTTACAGTTTTCAGTTTATCTTTCCATATTTATGACCTTGATTAAATCTTAGATTATTATATAATTTTTGTGAATAGGGCAAATCCAAATTACATTTTTTTTTGGCGTGATCATTTTTATTTATGCCAGGTAGCTTTGGCGCTGGTGAAAAACCATGTAGCATACCATATTTTCTAAAACTCTTCTCTCGGGCTTTGGTCTTCTGACTTTCTAGCTTATTAACTCTTATTTGCTATTATGTAAGGGTTGTTAACCCTTCTCGCAACCTTCTATCTACGAATTTTCATTTTTGTAGATTGAGGTAGCGCAGTACCAAGCAAGCAGTATGCTGGAATTATACGATGTCCGGGATTTGAACTCACGACCTTCGACGCTAACCACTAGGCTATATCAAGGCTTACTTCCCATCAGTCTTATAAAAAATACTGTTTGTAAACTTTCGAGATTTGTTGCACGAACAATTCTTAAAAGTGAAATCAGTTATATTTGAATTGGTAATGAAAGGGATGAACGATTGCGACACAAATGTCCTTGCACTGGCTGACACTTTAATGTCCATCTGTATTTCCGTTGCATTACTCACTTGTAATCACTACTACCTACCAAAAACGAAATTTGTAACACGCTTCTGTTTTGTAAATAATGTGGCAAGTGATAGGTCACTTCTTTTCCGATTCACGGGCGAGTGTATAGCACAATGTAATTCGGTTTCCCCATCAATTTATTAGGACGCTCCGATTTTCATTACACGAACTTATACTACCATGTCCAATGAATTTAGAAGCTGCTAACACCGCATCCATCAGTATTCGACGGGAGTCTGTTCTGGTTGCATGACCTATAGTAATATACGTAGCACTAAACTTTACATGTGCAATGTTGTCAATCAGATCTGTGGAGGTAGTCACCAAAGTTGTTCTGTACATTGTTTTAAATCAAGGATGTAATAGATGATACATTGTGCTGTCCATATTGAGTTCATCTTCGAATTCCTTAAAGCTGCGTTATTGAGGGATTATGTGAAAAAAGATTTTTTCAAAAAGTTGATAATGAAGAGAGTTATCGTGTATCGGGACAGAAAAATGATCGGCTCAATTATTGTGCCATTTACAATACCTATGTCATGCTATCATGAGAAAATATATTTTTTCAGAACGAAAAAAAGACATAGAAACTTCTCTTGGTTCTTCCGAATAATGTCACACAAATTTCAATCTTTCAAAATTATTTTTTCTGCCCAAATATAACAAGAACCGAATTCGAATTATTCCAAAATTTCGAATGGCGAATGCTAACCAATAGCGTCGATTTCATTCCGAAAGCAACTCGATTTAATGTGTTCTATGCTGTTAGACTCACGCCAATTATGCTCACTTCTTGTTCGCTTCATTATTATTTAAATTACATTCTACCTGGTAGAGGACAAGCACACTATAGCAACGTAGTATTCTGATTGGCTTCTTTTCTTTAAATAAATGAGAAACGTGATAGAATTAGTAAGAGTATAATTCAGTTTGCCAGGTAGGAATAACAACAAAGACAAAACAAATGGTTGTTAATCATTTCAGTGGAAATGAATCCGGAAGGGAACTTAATTAGACGTCTGTATATTCGCTTCAATTAGATTAAATTTTATTGATCCTACCACGAAGCGAAAGTATTGCAAGGATATTCAAAGAAGAGAAAAAATCTATGAGAAATTCTGGAAAAAAAAGGATAATTATAGTTATAGACACAAAAATACGGTGCTAAAATACTTACCGAATCAAAAACGCAAACGGTTGGAATTCCGCTGAGAGTCAGTGAAGCGCGATCTTTCCCCAGATTATTGGATGCTTGGCACGTATAATTGCCCAAATCGTTGTACGTTACATTCCGTATAATCAAACTGAACCTGTTTCCACGAGTCTGCAAAAAAGAAGAGGAGAAGGACGTGAATCGGAAAATCGTAGCTACTATTACTTAATTGCGTAAGGATGCTCGAGTTGGAATGTAGGTGGCAGTTGAGTTTTAGAGCTGCTCTCTTTTTTTTTTTTAGATACACGAGAGGCAATCCTGCACAATGAAGCTACATCAGGAGCTAATTGGATATGAAAATTGAAACGAAAATCACTTGTACGTGGATGTGGATAAAGTGATGGCGCTGATGTAGTCGAGGATGGGTATGCGGGCGGAGTATTTGTACCATTAAATTACCTGTTGGGAATGTTGTTCGGTTGTGCCCAATTGCGTAGTATCCTTGTACCAAATTACATGGGGCATGGGCTCAGCGTGTACGATGCATGTTAATTGAGCCTCAAAACCGACACCGGTGTGGACAAACGGTCGTTCCACTTCGATTTCTGGCGCATCTAAATCGGGTAATTAAATAAATTGATTAAATATTAAACAGTAATTTAATTTGAATAAATTAATACACATTTATTTGCCGCCAGTTGGTGGCACATGCTACATTCCAGTAGGACTATAAACATTCATTTATTTTGTAATATGTTTACTATAATCGATGCTGTCTCCATGAATGGATAGACAACATTTATCGCAGTAAACATGTCCGAGAATTAATCAAACTTAAATTTATATCCAAATTAAAGTGCTTCGGTATACACTATCAGTGAGTTTCTTTCTGTTGTGTGCAAATTTATAGACTATCTATCTCATGAGTGGTAGATGATGATAGCCCACAGCTTTAAATTGAAAGCGTATAATTAACGAAAACGGTAAGATAAATACTTTTGGTGTATTTCAACAGATGTCACACGAACGAGTGATACAATTTAAAACCAGCTACATAGTTACCACCGCAAAAAATGCCCGTAATGAATCCTTTCTTTTCGTGCCAACTTGATTGTGCACTGATACCGAAACGTGTCGACATTCTGGAGATTTTATTATGAAAATGTGTTTTCCATGTTAATGGGAGAGCGAAAAATCCTGTTTTGTCGTTAATTATGGACGAGATTGGGTAAAATAGCCGTAACCAAACAAAAGCTAGGAGCAACACACAGAAAAAGGCATAAACTACCACCACAACAATGATCATCGCAGCTATGGAGCATTTTTATTTTCCAAACTTGGTCGAATTATGTCAGAAACACTTTTTCCTCGTTTTTTTTTTACTCTTTTTTGCAGTTAATTAAATTCGCCAAAAAAAAATATGACAACGGTCCATTCAAACAGGCAAACTTTTACCTTATTGTGTAATATGAAGGTGCTACTGCGGTGGGTGGTTTTTCCGAGATGGACAGTTTTCTTGGATAGGAAAGCTGTTGCTTGGGCTATGCTATAGCCTTCACCACTGCGTTGAACCGAAATAGATTCAATCGGAAGGAAGAGGACGAATAGACGACGATGGTATAGAGTTTAACCTTGTCACTGAAAAAATCACACCCTAAGGACACAGGTGTCATTAAATTTTTGATCAAATGAACGGACACAGAAACTTTTTCGAAAGTCGTTCTTTTTTTTATTTTGGTCTAATTCAGAGATATCTAATTATTTTAAAATTACCACAATTTGTAGGTAGATCTGATTAAAAATGTATAATTATGTAATAAGGATACTTACATAAGACATTCACATAAATTTCTTTTTTATCTGGCTGACCCACTCGATTATCTGCAATACATTGATAATTTCCAACAGTGTGCCTATCTGCGTGCATCATTTCAAGGATGTCTGATGTAATGTTTGGTTCACCATTTGGCATTACGTTATTCTGTTGAAAAATAATTAATGGATTATGAGATAAATTGCCAAATGAAATAGATAAGATGAAATAAGAGTGGAATTGTGAAGGATTTGTAATAAAGGACCAATCTGTATACTCTCGATGAAATCTGAGAGTATTATAAGTTTGCCACAAAGTTTGTAACGGTAAGAAATAAGACTCGGAGAAAAAAATGAATGATACAGAAGTTCATATAATCACTCATAAATCTCAAAACCGAATGTCTGTCCATCAATATCACTATTTCATGAAATAATATAAACCAATTCATTTAGTACGCATAAAACTTATCGACCTGAAATTGTGCACTAAACATTTATTTAGAATTGTTAGTAAGGCCGAAAAAAATTAGACGATTAACTTCACTCCTTCTAGCCCCTCCCATTCAATATGACAAAATTTCACGACTTCATAAACAGTAGATTTTTTTGGAAAGTATGATATGCAATTTAAAACATGTCAAATGCATGATGTTTATGAGTATTTTTGAAAAAGTCATTAAGAACTCTACACTCCTTCTACCACCTCCCATATAAACTGTCCAATTTCATTACATCGAATAGATTCATTTCTCAGTACCTATTGAACTGATGGAGCTTAAATTTTGTACAAAATATTTTTATAGCTACTCTAGCCCGATGTGATAAAAACTAGTTCAATGCTGTTATCCTTTCTACCACTCCCATACGAAATTTCTTAAAGTAAACAAATTTATTTTTCATCTAGAGTATCGCATTATTGGGTTTTACGCTCAATTGTAGTCCTGTTTTGTTTTTATTAGCTTTCTACATATTAGTAACTAACCTACGAGTATATATGTACATCCCAGATAGCATTACATTACACAAAACTTGTGGCTAGATGATTCGGAGTCATATCGAAGTAAGCACTAAGGTCGCTGCGAATAAATTTGAGAACATTTTCATATAAGATTTGTAAACCAAATTATACTCAAATGATTGACACCATTAGGGTGTTCTAGTTCTGCGAAAAATCTTGAACATGAAACAAAAAAAACTGTCCAAGAGTTTATCCTGATTCTATGCTGATATCTAAAAATAGAAGGTTTGTTGGGCAGATCGCCTTCTCGCGGTGCAGACTGACTAATGCTAAAAGATCAACAGAAAGCGAGGAACAAGTCGCACAGCCTGGTTCCATTACCCGTCTAGGCAGGGGGTATAAGTCTTGCTCGTCGCTCCGTATCCTATCCTATCTATGGTCTTTGGCGTATGTGGAAGGGGGGTTTGAAATCGTTCAGCTAGCTGTCGTTCCCTATCCCATCACTGCATGAATCCTCTCGAAATCTGCGCTGGCCAATTTTCAGGCAGATCTCAAGAAATCAATGGTAACAAGGGGATCTATCTCGAAAGTGATTTGCAAGTGTACATACTATCTATGTGGTGACCAATAGAAAGCATATTGCTAGAGGCGAAAACCTTAAAAATAAAAATTTCCTAAACTACGATCGAACAGCATATACCACGGATGAACGTTTAGTGGGAAACTAATTTCCAATATTCGAACTCTGGATGCCAGGCACCTTTTAAAAATTTTAATTTTAATTTTAATTAATTTTAATCAGCCTTCTCCTTGTAATGCGAAGCTCTGTCAGGGGTGAGCCTTCTTTCTCGCGTTAATCGTTTGAATCCCATGAACAGCATAAACAAAACAAAACTAGGGGCCGATGCCACCAAAGCATTACAAACAGGGACTAATGCCGCAAAAGAGGTGATAAACAGAACAACTACTCCACCAGAAATCGCGCTTGAAGTAACTGTAGAGGCTAGTTCCTCAGTAAACTAAAAAGAACAAGAGCACGCCACTCAGAGAGGAGGAAAAAATCTCCATGAAGCCCCATTTAGACGAACAGCTGCTATCACTAGAGCTAGAACAGTTAAATCTTAAAGAGGACAATAAGAGGTTAACCGATGCTGCTAGCAAAACAGCAATTGAAGCGTACGATCTTGCGCGTTTGCCGATGCAAGATACCGTATCTCCCGCATAGAGTAAGGCTTAAAAGGGGGGCAAAACGTCATCAATAACATCGCGATCTGTCGAAAGTGATAACAAAAGGCACAATACATTAAGCAAAAGCGTTGTGCAGAGACCTACGAAAGCACTGCATGAGCACTAGCTACTGAGACGCGGGATCAGAATCGGAATTATACATACTGTACATCCGCTCATGATCCCATCTTTGCAACAGCTAGTTGTTAGTCGAAAACCCATCCTGGCCGAAATTTCAAAAGCAGCCAATGAGGGAATAAATGTACAATTTGGTGGACTGAGCCACAACCCAGGATAGATGCTAATTGTTTGCCTAGATAAGGAAACCGTATCTTGGTTGGAACAATCAACTGCGAGCATCCAACCGTATGATCATTAGGGCCATCCGGGAGAAAAATATTTCGCGATTAGAAGTAACGAATAGGATTCGTCACATCACACTCCTTGACGCTCAAAATGCTGGTTTGTGCGCCTCTAATTGGAAAGCCGTCAGTAGAATGGTAGAGGGCACAAACACGATAATAACCTTTTCCATTGACGACCAATCAATGAAAAGGCTTAAACAGAAGGGGCACAAAGTCCGTTTTAAATTATCTAGTGTGGCACTCCACCCAAAGGTCAATGAGTTCAGAAGCAACAAGATGCTGCTCACCGCAGATGATCAAAAATCTGAATAGCTTAAAAGTTATTCAGGCGAATCTCTATCGTGCAGCAGCGGCCATGAACGTAAGATCATGGAGTTTCGCAAAGGAGGAATTTTATGAGGCCCTTCCACAAGAACCATGTGCTGCGAACGGTGGATGGGTATTCCTCGAAAAATGGGTAAATAAATTTTTGATAAAAAAGCGACAGGCGACAGATTCAATAGCGGTCCTGGGGAAAATACCAAAGACAGAAGGGGCTTTAAAGGCAATACTTGCCTCGGTCTATTTTTCTGGTTAGGAATTAGATGTTCCATCTCAAGGCGTCAAGAAGTTAGTGGAATACAAGAAGATCCATAACATACCAGTCACCCTGGGCTGCGATGCTAATGCACACCACACAATGTGGGGAAGTAGTAATATTAAAAAAAGAAACGAGCCACTTTTAGATTATCTTACTACTAACAATCTGGACATAATAAATGAAGGCAGCACCCCAAATTTAATGAATACTGCTGAAATAACTAAGGCCGGCGCTACATAATGCTACGAACAACCTTCAACGTTGGACGCTTGATGGACTCATCATGTGTCCCATATCAAGCTTCCAATATTCCAGTTGGAAGATGTTCGGCTCATTGGTTTTATTGTCAGCCTTAAATGGTTATTTTTCACTGGACGGTATACTTGAAAGTATTGTATTGTATTGTATATGTTTTGGATCAAACACTCGTTCCACCGTGTAGTAGGATACTTGCCATGTCAATCGTCGAATATTTGATTAGAAACTTGTCGGCGAAATGCTAAGAAACTAGGAACGACAGGAAGGCTTTTGTACCAAATACATTGATCAGCCTAAGTTATAACGCGCTTTAACTGTCACCTCCTTCATTATCAAGACGATGGAGAAATTAGTGGAACTTCCCGTAAGACCAGAGCATAACAAGGTCTGTCTTAATGAGAATTAACATGCCTGTCAAACTGGTAAATCATGGTCTAGTAAGGGAAATCCAAAAAGCTAAAGACTTCAAAGAAATTGCCCTTTGCTCATTCCTAGACATAGAAGGAGCATTTGACAACACTGCTCATGACGCCATTATAGCACCAGCTAGGAAAAAGAGTTTCGAATTAGCCACGATAAAATAATAACCACGGATTTAGGTTACAGTACATTGACCGCACAGACCTATGGGGACTACTATCTCCACTTCTGTGATTAATTATAGTCGATGAACTCCTAGAACGTCTAGCAGAACAAGGCTACAAGGTAATAGGATATGCCCATGACATCGTCATTATCATTAGAGGTAAATATTACTTAACTATTTCGGAAACGATGCTATCTGCCTTAGAGGTGGTAATAAACTGGTGTCAGTCTAACAACTTGAACATCATCCCAAGTAAGACTGAGATAGAACAATTTTCGACCAGAAGCAAGATCTACATAACACCTTCTTCTATAAATGGAACATTAATACCCTTTTCGAAAGAAGTCGAATATTTAGATGTTATATTTGATAACTAGCCGCACTCAAACACACACTGAGCAAAATGATGGTTATATCTGAAATCAGCGTCCCCGAATCACCTTAAAAAAATACTTCTATATTGCAGCAAAATGACTGTCGGCCAGTGTTATTCTTGGCCTTGAATCGTACGGGCATATCTGTTGCCATACTTTGCTAAAATTATAATATTTATAATCTAGTCAAATCTTAAAAAGAAAATGTTAAAAAATTCTTTAAAACAGGGATCAAATCGGGGTCGCCCGGATGTCAGGCGAGCATTCCACATCTGAGCCACCGCTGCTGATGAAGTTTTTCAGCCAAAATGTACCCATCGATTTAATGTGCACAGTTTTGATATAGGAAACACTTTAAAAACTCTGTCTGAGGCTTTGGGTTTATTATTTTTTGGATTTGGAAGGCACTAGAATTTTCATGTTTCAAAATTAAAAAAAAAAACACTATTCTGTAGGGGCTACCATTCTGTCTGGCAATTTCTAATCTATCAGTTACTTACATCAGAGTACTTATATACAAACATATATAGAAAAGAAAGAAGAAGATGTTGGCCTTGAATCGGACAGGCACATCTGCTGCTGTACTTCGCTGAAACTATGATATTTTTACTCTAGTTACATCTCTTAAAAAACAAATAAAAAATAGTTATTTATTCATCTGGAATCGAAGCCCGGACCGCCCTTACGTCGGGCAAGCACTCCACCAATATGCCACCCACGCCGATGAACTTATCTCGCCAAAATGTGGTCACCTACTTAATGTGGACAGTTTTTTTTAAATGGAGAACCCATTAAACTATTTTTCGGAGGTTTAGGGTGCACTATTTTTTGGTTCTGAAAGTTCATAGTATAGTGTCAAATCAATAAAGGTGTTTTGGGTTTGCGAGAGTTTGTTTGGCGGAAAATGAGGATTATAACCAAAGATGATCTACTGGTGTTACAGAACAATCATCCTCTCAATAGTCAAATAAGGATCAACAGTCTGGTGGACTAAAATTTTATAACAGAGCACAGCTTACGGTACAAAAAAGTCCAAAGACTAGCTTGTCTTAGTATCACACAGAAAACCCGTCCAATTGCAGCAATGGAATTGTTCCTAAATATTCATCCGATACATCTCCAAACAAAATAGGACACCATCAAAGTGTGGTTACGCATACATAGGGAAAATAATTATAAATCGGGGTACTTTAGAGATCACCTCAAAATCCTGAAAAACCCCTTAACATTATGAAGTACAATGCAAAATTCAACTTTGAAACCCTCTCCCAAGGTACGATCAGAGGACGCAAGGACTAGCAATCCATACCTGAAATGGAAAAGGGATCAACCATCTGATATACAGATGGATCACGCAGTTTGGAGAGAACTGGAGCCGGAACCAAACGTCCTAACTTATCGGTTTCAAAACCACTTGGTAAAGAAGACACAATCTTCCAGGCTGAACTAAATGCAATAGAGCTATATGGGAGGTGGTAGAAGGAGTGATGAGTTCTTAATGACTTTTTTCAGAAAAAAACTATAAACTTCATGCATTCGACATGTTTGAAATTGCAGATCAATAGCATTCATACTTATCAGGAAAATCGAGTTTTTGTAAAGTTGCGAAATTGAGTTATATGTATTGTGTGAGAGGGGTAGAAGGAGTGAAGCTAATCGTATAAATTTTCTCCGGGCATACCAAGCATTTTAAATAAATGTTTAGTGCATAATTTTACCTCGATAAATGTCATACGTACTGAGTAAATTGGTTTAAAGTATTTCATGAAAAGTGAAGTTTGTATCGGGTCTATTGGGGTATGTAAAAGAGCGATCGAATTTTTGCAAACGCAAATTAAATCCTATCACAGAAAATTTTCGGCCACATAAAATCTATATTTCTATCACTTGTGTTATCAATGCTACATTCGAATATCGATGGAGTTCAATTGCTGCCTATAGTATGTAAAATGCAAAAAAGGAATAAGTCCAGTGAAGTCCTAAAACTATATAATTATTTTATTCTGGCTTGATTTCCAGATAATCTAAATTTTGAAGGATTTTTGACAAATTCTTTCCAAATTAATTTAATTAAAATTTTATTTTAATTCGAATTAATACCTTTCTTGTCCAGACAATTCTGGGCGGTGGATTGCCATTCGCTCTACACTCCAAATGAATTGAAGCTCCCTTTGAAACGTCCACTCTCGTCTCCGGATGCATTGTACTGATTTTGGGCGGAACAAGGACTTCAAGCGTGTGAACGATTTCTTTCGGTTCCATGCTACCAATTTGGCAAGCGTAATCACCAGCATCGGAAAGTCGAACTTCGCGTATCTCTAAATTATAGCTGCTCATATGCGGTTCATTGGCTTGAGATTCGTGCGGCGGCATTAGTCGTATCCTGGGGTTAACCGTGACTTTGATTGCTCCTGCCGTCAACACAGCTATGTCCCGCTTCCAAGCAAGAACATATTGAGTGGAATGCTCTGCAAGTACAAATGAAAGTAAATATTTGGGATTGCTTAAAGGTGCTACAAACACTGCAAACTGTACCTGTTTCATTGATTTTACATGGTAAAACCACAGTTGAACCGACCGCTATACTATACTTCTGTCCCAATGTAATGAAGTTTGGCAAAAATTTATCCTCCTCGATGTAATTTTCCGTGTACCGTGGATGGGACTGTGTATCTGGAAAAAAAGAGGAAAAAATGAAATATAAAAGCGTTAGAAAAAAAAAATTTAAATGTAGAGGACGTATGGACGCCGCATAATATTTCTCGCAGCCTGAAGCGTTGCGAACTCCAGTCGAGCAACTTTTATTAAGCTCTAAGTTGTTCATTTGCGAATAATTGCATAAAAGAGCAGTTTCTGGGCAACATCGTGTTGCCCAGAAACTACTCCGGAAGCTGGTATCCATTTCCGGCGGCAGCGTCGGGCTCTACCCATCCCGTTTTCAACACTCATTTTAACCGGAGCCAAGTTGAGCTTTTAATTAAAAAACTCTGTCAAGGAAAGTTATTTGCTCATTAAAAAAAGCATTCTGTGGAAGCGGAAGCCACAACTGGATAAGGATCGGGGCAAGGATGGATAGAGTAGATTTTTGCATATTGTCCAAATGATTTCACACAATTAATCCGAATGAAAAGGCTTACAGAGGGACCTTGCCGACAACTCTTCTTCCAAGCGACCTTTAAAAAAGGATGAAAAATTCTCGCAACGCCAGAATTCCATGAAGGATCGGTTTAATAATAAATAATAAGACGTCTCGTCGAAACGGCAAAGGTAGAGAGATATAATACGTGAATGGTGTGGATGTTCGAGCAAGCGACAAGAATAGAATGCAAAACGACGACATTAGGAACGATATAGTCTTCAAGCAAGGACCAAGGTGCGACATGCTCTCACTCAAAAGTGGGTTATGCAAGATGCCTGAATACGAAGATACTGGTAATGTCGAGATATTCCATTTATATAACTTGATTCTGGGGCTAATATTAACGAAAAAGTCGGCATCACAAGTTGTGTGTGGTGTTGACTCTAAGATACCTTGAACCGCTTCTCAGTTTCATCTCCTTCTCGGTTTCTCCACAGGCATCTTGTTAAATTGATTTACAAAGATGAAGATAAGATGTGATGTGAATGGATGTCCCGTGTCTCATTAGTGAGGTAGTGTTTACTTTCATTATTTCAACGAAAAAAAAAAAAATAAAATAAAAAGTTCAGTCCAATGTTCTTGAGATCGTGCAGTCTATAAAATGAAAAGAAAACATTTCTGAAGAAAATTGCGAGAATATTTTTTGGATATTTGTTTGAAGCACTTCATAATGATAGAAACGAAATGAAGTTGAGACCTTACCCTGAAAAAAGTCCCTGGATTTTTCTCCCTCAATTTATATAATAAATTGATTTTTTTTTTGCCAGGGTGTACAAACATTTATAATTTAAGAAATATCTAGTAATGATAATAAAGGCTCGTTCAATTATCTTTTGTTAAAAATAAAACAATAGACAGATAATTTAAAACAATATATTGTTATATCTCAGCTCTACTTGCTTCATCCACCACTGAACACTGATGCAAGTTAATGCGCGCGTACGAACACTATAAGGAACATCAGCATTTCAACAAACAGTAATGAAAGAACACGTGCACCCTAGAGCACGTGACCATCAAATGTTCAAGGTCTGAAGACCTTGAACTGAGATTTGCTGTGAGATCATGAGGAAGCCCATTAATTGTTGGTGGAATTTAATATTCTATTTCATTACATTGGTCATAACGTTTCAGTCTTTTGATGATGTTGCTCCTATCAAGCATGCTATCCGGTGCAACTGCTCCATTTGCACCTTGGTAGGACCGACCCTGAGAGAAAGAGAGTTTCAGCTCGATGAAATCAATGCTAGTTTTGGTACGTTTAGATCAGGAAGGGCATAAAAGCATCTGACACGCAATCCCTGAGAATGTAGCTTTCTCTTTTAGCCAGTGCTTTCAAAATTATGTTTTTCTGCAGATTGAAAGATTGGAAGTCTGATTTTGCTCCTTAAGTCACTACATAAGATCAGGCGTTAACTCGTTAAATCTTATAGTGAAATATCTTACAACTTTTCAAGGTCCTTTAGATAGAAATAGCCCGAAGACAGGAGGGGAAAGTATGACTTACAGAAGATATTGCACAGAGGACGCTTGGATGCCCGTGAAGAATTGCATTATTCGTAGTGCTATCAGACATGTTTGAAAAATCCATCCATTTGGAATATCGTAATGGATGAACTTTTGGCGCAGCTTACGACTGAATACGGTGTCATGGTGAACGCTGATGATCTGCTAAATTGAGCTTGAACTCTGAGATGTTACTGCGTTAAAGTCATCTGTTCTTGAAGGGTTGGTGTAGCGGAATCGGCGCAGAAAACAGGAATAATATTCTTCTCTTCAGTGGCACTACAGCGCAAATTGGGTTTTGGCATCCTGACCTTCAGGTTCCCTAACATTTTATTTGACGTTGCGAAATAATTGGGCACCCTTCGCACGACCTTCTATCTATAAATTTGCATTTTCGCAGATTGTAGTACCCAAGATGTACTCACGAAAGTAGTGTACTGAAATTATACGTCGACCGGGACTTAAACTTCCGCCCTTCGCATTGTAAACCGGCACGCTATCCACTAGGCTACACTCTAGAAGACTGGACTAATATTGTTCTCATATTCATCGTCTCGCCAGCCGTCGATAAAGCTAAAAATGAGGGACCTGATGAATGCGACAAATATAAATTACCTGGGGATCAGAACCTCTAAGCAGATGAGGTTCAAGTTGTATTTCCTGGCACTAAGGGAGAGACTACTCGTCATGGTGAAACAGATTTGAAAATGGATGATCGACTAAGATTGCTGGTTTGCTTGCTGGTTGAGAGTGATCTTACGCCAGAGAATTATCTGGCATGTTTATTTGTATTACTCTTGAGTGATCCTCCACTGGACCTGGAATTGATGTGTTACAGTATTAGCTTTAGGATCCAAAAGAAACTCCTACTGCTAGTTCGGCAAATTCAAGAAACTTCTGGACGAAAGGGTGGTGGCGATATGGCAAGCTAGGAGGACCGAGACCAGGGTTCACTGTGAAAATAGGTTTTCTAAGGGAGAATTTGGGCAGTCAAACTGCTGTATTAGTTTTGGATTCGGTCTCAGAGACCACGGTAGTATCAATGACTTTCTGTCCGAAAGGGGTCTGACTGAGAGAGTCCAGTGTGCTTGTGGAACTCTCTTGGAGTGCTGGTTACACATTTTGTGTGGGTGACCGAGGTATGCAGACCTCAGTCACCTGAATGCTATGGTGGTCTTCGCTTGCATTCGTGATGCATTTTTTTTTCTTTTCTCAAATGGGTATTGTTAAAGATACCGATTGAACGAATTCGGTCAATTCCGATAAACCCTTAGGATTGTGCCATCTCCACGCATGTGAGGAGTGTTTCCAGGCTCCTTACGGCGATTTTTCAATACAACAGATATCAGGGAATTAATGGAGGATAGCTTTCACCCTCTGAATTGGCGAGAAGAAAATATTTGTAGAAAAATGTAATGGTTGCGCTTAGAGTCCAAGTGGCTTGAATTATGTTTTTCTTCTAAATTTATTTTACTTCTACTTCTATAATACAATACCAATACAGCCAATCGGGTCTTGGCCTCCTGACCTTCGGGCTATTTATCATTTTTTCATTACTTATTGTGGGAGGATTGTTAGCTCTTCGCGCAACCGCATCTCTAAGAAATTTCCATTTTTGCAGAATACAGTTTGATAAAGGTCTCAGCAGAGACCGAAACTTCACACATAATAAAGCAAACATTGTAAAATCTGGAAATCTTTCCTTTCAAAATCACCATTAAATTTATATATGAGTATTTAAGTGACTCTTTCTTGTCAGACCTACGAGTTCCTGCGCCGGCTCTAGTAGATTTATAATTCATTTCGAAGTTATTATACTTTATGAGTCCGTACTAAGAATATCGGAAAGCCCTAGTTAAAGCACTATAAACAGCGGTAATGAAAAAATGTAAAACTCAGTAAGTCATAAAACAGCAACCACATTTGGAGAAAAAGAACTTCATTGTTGTACAAGCAGTCCAACGGGCTTATCACTAGTGGAAATATACGCTATTACGTCTCTTCTAGTATTTTACGAGTATTCGGTTTTACGATAAGCAAACCCAAACTTATTCCCTTCGAATATCTAGGTACGAAATACTACGATTATTCGAAGATATCCAATTAAATATGCATGCCACTCGCATTGTGTAGTTGCTTTACAGTTCTAGCGTTGCCCACACTCCCGTAAACGGTCGCTATTTAGTTCATTGAGCATTAAAATGTAAATTGTATTATCCTTTTCGCGATTATATAACTATCGAATATTTATATTTTAAGCAAACCGTAATAAAACTAATTCGTTTCCGTCAATGACGATGATGGTTCGCTTCTAGCTTTGGATGTGCCATAAAAGTACTAACACACGTACTTTATACATCATGACAATTTTCCCTACAGTTGAGTGGAATTACCTGAAAATGAAACATCGACGACCATTCATTCTCATTTTCCAAACTTGCCATATTTTAGAAGCAGAAGCTCTTAACGGAACGGTGCTACAGGCCAACCGCCACCCACTCGTCCTTCGTGCGGTGGCACATAGTCAAAAGCTGAGGTCATAGCGAGAACACTAAAGGACTGCGCTACCGATGCTCAGTGCAGCTCCCTCTGCGTTATTAGACATCATCAATTCATGTCATCATCCTGTTCTCGGGGCTTACTGCCGTATACGCGGCCATATGGCAGGATTTTAAACTCGCCAGCACCACCCGCAACCCACTTGAGTGTAGAGCGTGGTGAAGGACGAACTGTGGAATTATCAGGAGTTTTGATGGAGCTCTGCGAGCCATATCGACTAAAAAAAATTTCTGAATTTTTTTTTGTTGAAAAGAAGTTATGGACGTTCAGGATCACTTGATGAAAAAGTTAAACAAAGCCTTCATGACTTTCCGGCATGGCCAGCACAAAAAAGATATGAAAGGTAGAATCTTGTGTGCTGGTGTGTATGTGTATTCTTGCGGATATGATGAGTTGTTGATAGTTGGCCGGGGGCTTATAGTCGTCCCACAGGACACAGTATGTGCGTGATACTGTAAATATGAAAATATGATAAATAACTCTGTACGTAATAACATTATGGGGTAAACGAACACTTGGGTCGATGTATGAATTAATTATGCTCGCGTGAATTTAGCTAAGTGACTCCTGCTGTCGTGCGCTACTGGAGATGCGTGTATTCGAGCATTTCAAAGCTAATACGAGGGATAAACTGCATTTTAAGGACTTTAGGGACCTCTAATTCCATATCCCAGAGGTCGGTTTCGTCTCCGTAACTCCTCCGGCGAATTCCCTTTTGTGTAATTGTCGCCTGCGCCAGTTTGTTCAGTTGTTCGCAAAAGATCAAATATCGCATATGTCCCCATTTTCAGTGTTCTTGTGAATTTAATTATTGATTGGCTCTGCCTAGTGTAATGTTTAAATTACCATTTCTTGTCCCTGGCATTTCGTATTTGTGCGGAAATGAAATAATTACAGGACTATTGTAGTGTAGTGAGAAGAAAATTGGTATATTATATTTGGTTTTCCTTCTTTCTGTCACCTCCTTTAAGGCCGAATATAAATACATATTAGATACGGGTATTATATGACAATTACTGGACAACTGGTTAGCTTGGAGATCGATTTACTTTGAATATTTTATGCGGAACTCAAAAATTATGTTAAAATTATTGTTCTGGGAAGATGCAGTGTTTTTTGATTATTTTTCTCATAGGATATTGTTGTGTACTATGATGATGGTCAGGGGAAAAATTTTCTAATATATAAATATAAATATAATTGTAGTGTCTGTTATTTGTTTATAATGGCTTTGCTTTATTTGGACAATAACTAAGCATAAAAACACGTTTTTGAAATTGTTTTCCGGACTTAGCTCAAAAGCCGCTGTGCCGATTGTACTGAAACATAGTTTGTTAGGTATGCTTCGAGACATAATCTGCTCTTGGTTTTATTACAATCCTTTCACATCTTCTACTCCTTCCCATACAAAATGACTCATTTTCAAAGATATATAATAATTAAATTTTCTTGGAAACTATGAGAGCTATTAATTTAAAATTTAGAATATATCATTTCTATAGGAAATGTGATTTATGGTAAATAAATTATTACAATCCCTCACTCGTTCTACTTTCACTTTCCATACAAGCTGTACTTGCCCTGAAACACTGTAAACCAATTTTCTCAGTATTTACTTGTATAACATTTATCGAGCTCAAATATTGTAACAAATCTTGAATTAGCATTGTCATTAAGACCAGAAAAAATTATCTGATTTGCTCAACTGCTTCTACCCCCTCCTCCTTCTAATCCCATACAATATGACATAATTTCACAACTTTACAAAAAACCGATTTTCTTGAAAATTATGAAATTTAAGAGATGTAAATTTCATAATATTCATAGCTATTTCTGAAAAAATCACCAAAATCCCCTTACTCATTCTACCACCTCCCATACAAACTGCACAATTTCACTAAATACAATACACTACTTTTCTTAGTATACATTCAATTTTTGAAGCTTAAATTTGGTAAAGAACGTTCTTATAGCTACTCTAGCATAATGTGAAACGAATTGGTTTAACGCTGTCACTCCTTCTACCACTTCCCATGCAAAATTTCTTCTTTGTTCTTTCTAAACTACAAGCACATAATCACAAGGGTGATTAGATTACGGGCATGTCCCATACAATTACGAATATCATGGTTTCATTCTGAATAATTTATGATTCTGATTGCACATAAATACGAAACATTGTGGTCAAAGAGTCATTCAACTAAGCAGATTATTTATCCCGAAAATTATGTTACTAACTACATTCTCGAAAATTGCTTATTACTGCGATTTTTACGTGGACGAAGTTGCGGGGGATCGCTGGTATTTAATATATTTCAGCCAACGTATAATTCCAGCACACTGCCAGCTTGGGTATATCTGGGCTACTTAAATTTGTGAATTTGAAAATTCGTAGAAAGAGTGTTGTTTGAAGTGCAAACAACCCTTCCACAATAGGGAAATAACAGTTAATGAACCTGAAGGCCAGGAGACCAAGGCCCGATTTGGGTCGTAGTACCATTGAAGAAAGGAAAGAGATCTGTAAAAGTTGATTATTAACTTTATTTCCCTGTAACAAATAAATAATTTAAAAAAATGTTTCGTGTTTTTTTAATGACAAGAGATCGCTTTGTTCGAGTACGTTAGCTTAAATTTCACTATGTCCAGACACTTGACGTATAATTAAAGTAACTACGATTTTTAGAAAAACATTCTTTTACAAATTTCTGATCAATAGTTTTCAGAATTATGAGAAAGTTAAAAGTTTTTATGTTTAAATTTCTGAGATTTATACATTTTGCATATTTCGACGGATTAATAACAGAATTTGATGTCGCATTTTTCGATTGAAATTTCATATTTTAGTTATTGAAGTTGATAAGAGAGAGGGGAGTTAGAAATAGCAAGCAGAGTGTAATTAAAATGGTACTTGGCATTATCATTGCTTTGCTTTGTGTTCGAAATTATTTATTTAAAAAGCTAATAGAAATGATCACCACCTTCTGAAATGGAACAATTATTCATTTACATCGTCTAATTCTAATGAGAAAAAGCTCTTAAATAAATGCTGCTGCATGTAGTGGCGGTCGAAAAGTGGTTGTGAAGCTTTTAAACCACCAGTGAACTCATAATATACATATCTACAGCTAAACTTTATTAAGTTAATGTTATTATCCTAATAATAAAGTATTGTAATTGCAAAAAAAATTAAACAAGTGGTTGAAATGTAATGTAATATTTGTTTCATGCTCATGGTTTAGATTTTTTTATAATTATTAGATAGGGTTTAAGGGGATAGTAGTAGAAGGGAGAGGATTTCGATGTACGGATTTGCTTCGATCACAATTATGATTTGCGATGATGAAAAGCAATACATACGCATATGGAATTCTGGAAATTTAAGCTGTCAGATTTTTGTCTTGTCATTTCGAATATTTTATTATTATTTATTATTTTTAATGTAGTTCCTAAAATGTTCTTCAGGAATTTGTTCATTTGTATAGGAGATGATAGATGGGGTAATCGGTTCGTAACAAAAACAACGATTTTACTTTATTAATCTAATAATAAAGTATTGTGACCGACTTGGAAAAATAAATCTCAAAACCGGATGTGCATCCGTCCGTCCGTGTCCTTTCTACCTTGAGAACGCGTTAAGCTAGAAAGTTAAAATTGTCTACACGTCGTTTTTGATCAAAAAGTAAGGTCTAGTTCGAGAACGGGTCAAATCGCTCCACCCCTTCTACCACCTCCTGTACAAAATGACACAATTTCGCAAATTGACAGTAAACGGATTCGCTCGAAAAGTATAAAAGCTATTGAACTGAAATTTGGAAAGTATTACTTTTATGATGATTTCGATCTTCCCTATAATTTTTTGTTGTTCGAGTCGCCCTCCTTCTTCCACCAACTCCCATACAAACTGCACTTTTTTATGAAATACTCTAAACAAATTTACTCAGTACGGAAAAAAATTATCGTGCTGAAATTGTGCACTTAACTAGTAAGGCCAAAAAACGATCGTCTATCGTTTTCAGCTTCACTCCTTCTTCCCCTTTCCATAAAATATGACACAATTTCACAACTTCCCTAAAAGTAGATTTTCCTGAAAAGTACGAATGCTGCTGCTCTGCAATTTAAAACATATCAAAAGCAAGATTTTTATTATTATTTCTGAAAAATTCATTAAGAACTCGCTCTTTTTTCTAACACCTTCCATACAAAGTTCTCAATTTCGCTAAGTCCAATACACTAATTTTCTCAGTACCTATTAAATTTTTGAATCCTACATTTTGTATAAAACATTTTGTTAGCAACTCTAGCGTGATGTGAAAAAATTAGTTCAATGACGTCACCACTTCCCATACAAAATTTCTTGCAATAAACAATTTCTCTTTCATTTAGATTATTGCACGATTGGGCTTTACGCCCAATCATAGCCCTATTATGTTTTTTTATTCGCGCCAGCTGCCATTAATGTTCTAAAATTATCTTTCAAATAAAACCAATTTCATGGATATTAAATTTTTCTGTATTTTATTTTAATTTAAAGTTCTTCGCCTCTAAAAAAATCACCCTGCATAAAAGAATGAAATATTGATCCCATGTACTGGAGCTATTGATCGTAATCGCAGTTAATTGTTAAATAATTGACAACAGCCCTGCACTAAATCCCACATTCACATGTTCTTCCCTATCTACTTTAACCTGATGATTCATTTGCCACTCATACTTAACTTGTCCCAAGATTACTAAATTTGCGTCCAATTCGTTGGCAGATATTATATTTTGGTAATGTTTTTCCATTTTCTTTTTTTCCTGAACGAATTGTGTTATAGGCTATTTCGGCTTTTTTTATGTGCAATGGTCAAACACAATCATAGAGGGAAGAAATGGGATTGGGAAGGTAGGGGAAGAGGAGTGAGAACGACCGTAACGAGTGGTGAAACTGGTATATTTTTCAGTTGTGCTGGCTGCAATTGACAAATATTTACGGATGTTATGGGGGACTGAATTATAGAAAGCAAAGAGAAACCATCTACTGAGTGTATAGACCTTCTCGAAGTGGAACTGTTTCAGTGTTACAAAATCCTACTGCCTGGAGTGCGAATGGAAAAGACGACCTTTTTATTGACTGTAAACCAAGCATGCTGCGGAGGATGCTTCTCGAAGTGTTCAAGTCTGCTGGGCACGGTTGTCACGCATCTGCATAGTGCATGTTCAAATGGAAGAACAAAAGGCGTTTTATCAAGGAGGATATATAAAATGGAGTGCCTGATATGCATGTGGGAATACTTTTTGATTCGGAAATTTTCGAAAATTGTGTCCAAACTTGACATGGCTTCAAACCTTTACAAAAAAAATAACATAATTTGTATTCTCTCTTGGTTGCTAATATTCAGTCAGCAATAAAAAAATTTTCAGTACAATGAATTTTGCTGTTTTATTTCAGAAATCTTTATTTTTTAAATTTTTATTAGTTTTCGGTTCGTGTCTAAGCTAAGCACTTAAATGCAACGGACAATTTAAAGCGGGACAGAGATAGTTGCTTTGGGTTTAAGTATGCCAAACAAGGATAGCGAAACAATTCTTTCGAAAATTTGAAAATTGTTTCAAACAATTTAACGTGGGAAAGAGTTAGTTGCAATATTTTTAAGTGTGCCAGACAGAGATAGCGAAACGATTTTTTTCGAAAAATTTCGAGCATTTCGCTAGTAAGGGAGGGTAATACTTTCATTCCCATTTTCTTACACGGCAAAACATGCTCATAGTCACTCCTATATCCTCCTTGCGTTTTATCTGTTTATCCTCTTTCCTACTCTATCGTTGGTGTTGAACTACGGACATGATTTTCGAAAATACATTGTTCAGTCCATTCTGTACTTGTCAGTATGTGTACATGTTCTGAAAGGTTTGACGAAGTCGAAAATCTTTAGCAGTTCTGATCGGTCATCAGCCTTACAGTTTCTATTTCTCTACAATGGCACTACAGTCCAAATCAGGCCATAAAATATATTTTTTTCATTATTTATTGTGTATGGGTTGTTAGCCATTCGCACAACCACCTATCTACGAATTTTTCATTTACGTAGATTGAAGTAACCAAAGCATATCATAGCAGGTAGTGTGCAGGAATTACATTACGTCGTCCGGGATTTTAATTCACGATCTTTGCATTGCAACACCAACACGCTGACCACTAGGCTACACCCTAGCTTCCTTACAGTTTGATGATTCAGTATTTCTATACTCACGTTAATGCTCTTCAATACCTGTCTTCTTCTTCCTTATAGTTTCTTATTGCAAAAATTTTACACTTTTAAAGTTTAAATGTGGACTTTCGGTTAGTCTTAACCGTTCATTCTATAGTTACCAATGTTTTCTAATTTAATTCACGGCTAAAGCTCAATTAACTGCGCCGTAATTTGAAATTTAGAGAACGAATGCATTCAATTCCTGATTTCCACAGTAATAAGTCAACACTTCTTCTTTTGCGATGATTCAAACTACAAGAACCCCGTATCTAATGCAAGAACGCGTAAGTCTAACCGAAAGCAAAAATTTAAATATAATAAGTAATTTAGCAAAAATATTAAAGAAGAAGAAGACAGTCTTAACAAGGCCTGCGGAGCGAAGACAGATTTAGTAATGCCTCCAGGACTACGAGTAGAATCTGTTCGTCAAGTTTCAGTATAAATGATTGTGATTATTGCACAAGCGATTCTGAGAAACAGGAAAGAAGAGAAATTCAACGACAATTAGAGACAATGGACGGATTATCTTTTTTTGAGGATAGGAGTAATAGATGCACTTTCAGAAAGCCGCAAAGTTCTTCTCAAATGTACTTTTATCACAACTGACTTTGAGAGAAATCTTTTTTTCTGGGAAGTCCATCAGTGCCGCTGTTGACATTGATATCGAGTATACAGATTAAGGAAGACACATTGTCAGGGACAAAGAAACGAGACGGCTCAATGCTTGAGATTTATGAGTTAAGGTGGTAACCTTTTAATGTGGGTACCAAGATATATGGGAATTGAGGGAAATAAATAGGCTGATTGCCTTGCAAAAAATGGCGTAGAGGGCACTCCAACCCTATAGTTAGAAAGTGGGTTGAACTAGAGCATAAAATTTATTAGATTAGACTTCCAGTTTTATCAATCTCAAAAAAATTAAAATCCTACCACAAAAACCAAAGTGGAGGATATTCTAAAATTCAGCAAGAGTAATATTAGTACTTTAATCGGCATAATAACGGGACACAGTGGAGTAAATCACCACCTCAAAAATATGGGTTTGGCTGAAACAGACATCTGCCGCCTCTGTCTCGAAGACTCAGAAACGACAGAACACACCCTACGTTACTGTAAAGCAGTAGCAAGGAAAAGACACAATCTTCTCGGAAAAGGTTTCGTTTCTACCGAGAAACTAGCCAACTTGGCTCCCTTAAAGATACTTAGATAAGCCAAAGCTATAGAGTTATGGTAGGGTTAAGTAGCAATAAGCGCACAATAGGTAGGGAAGGAGTGTTCCCCAAATAAGACCATTCTCCATTCGAGTTAAATACTTTCGGAAATCGTTCGTCCGATCTTCAGGAAATTTTGTGCAAATGTTAAACTCATGACTGATAACAATTTGAGTGGAGCAATTAAAGGGGAGCACTCCCTAAAAAATTGAAAAAAAAAACGATTTTTTTTATATCCGATTAATAATGTAGACTGGAATCTAAATCGATTGGCGAAAAGCGCACCCCTCTCGGATGAGTAGAAGAGTTTCAAATAAGGATGTAAGCTTGTGGAGTCATATGTTACATATTGACGCAGCGCTTGTAGCTTGGCGCTCGGCTCACTCCCCAGCCGTGCCGGCTTACTGACGTAATCACCACCCCCCACAACCAATTCCACTACCCCGGCAAACCTGTTTTTTTTTATCAATAATTTTATATTTCTTCATTATTTATTTGTTACATTTGATAAATAAACAAAAAAAAACTTTTATTTGGTTTTTTGCTTTTTGCACTTTTATAAAAAACTACACAACCTATCCACTTGAATTCTTTTTTGTTGGAAAGGTGGCACTACTGGCTGTCAACAGAGTAGTGGCTTACAAGGTTTTTACTTGCTTGAGGAAATTACTAAACCTTGAAGCTTTATAGAAAATTCCATATAAATTGTTTTCCATCACATTTACTCTATTTGTTAAGTCTCGAGTAGAATACATGTTTTGCAAAATTTGGGCAAAATCGGTCAAGTAGTTCCTGAAAAACGTGCACCTCAATTTCAACTGAAAATGCTCTTGGGAGTGCTCCCCTTAAAGAAACTGGGTGTAGCCTAGTGGTTAACATGTTGGTTTGCAATGCAAATCCCGGAAAAAGGATCTACGATCTGCAGTCATTTTACACCAAAAGGATTTGCCTCTATTTTTCGGTATGGTAAATTGGTTTGATCTTTCGATTTGCCCCAGCAGATGGCGAAGGAGTCAAATCGTAGTAGCTGGGTGCTGAAAAGCCTTAAGTTTGTGGTCAAATCGATCACTGCTAGAGCTCGGACGAATGTGTAAATATTTTCGTTAGGTGCAAAATATAGTCTAAATTAAAATAATTTTTTTTTTTGAATTTTTGCAGGATTTACTCTGTTAACGAGGGGATGATAATGACGGAGTGAACTAAGATCATCATTTGTACCTGAGTGCAGATATTTGGCACGCACTTCAGCTACGAAGAGTTGAACTACACAGCTGCCTTTCCACTTCGAGCCTTGTAGAGTGAAATAAATTATTGTTGAATATTTAGAACTGCTTGGAAAATTTTAAAATTTGTTTGAAAGAATGTATGCAAGTTTAGGATTTTATTTCGTCTAATATCTTCTGTCACTTCCCATCCGAAAGCATAACGTCTTCTATCTCCTCTCATGCGTGCTTGTTGCGTGGTTTCATGAATTTAAATTACAACAAACTTCTTTGAATCTACTACAACTATTAAACCGATATCTGTACAGAGTTTTTTAACCATGTCATCGATTAAAAGTCATTAACATTCATCCACGATTTTTACCACCCCCAATTTAACGTGCATATCGGCTTTTCTCGCATTCTCGACATGTTAGCATATATAAACAATTTTTATAATAATTCAAGCAATCGAATTACTGCTGCAATAACAACAAAACATTTCTCAACTCTTATTTAATTCACGGCAAAACCGATTGCGCTACGGGTAAGTACTCACAGAAATAACTTTAGTTTTAGCCGTTTCAACATTTACGAGTATATACCCGTTTATTTGATAATTAATTTTATAGTTAATAAGTAATTTCCGTAGATTTATGCACGTAATGAATAAATTCTTTGGACTAAACGACACTAAGTTCGTCTTAGATATTCCCTTTGTTTTAATCGCCATAAAAAAAGTAGATAATGAAACAAGCTGATATTATTCTGGCCGGGGAATAACCGAGTATTTCATTATAATGGTCCGAAGGAGGAAATAAAGGCCACCGAAAGGCAGCAGACAGAATGTAACGAAACAGCGAATGAAAGAGTTTCCTGTTCCTGTCCCAAGGATAAGCTTCTTCCTTTTATGTTGGAATCCTTTTTCGAGGGAGCGCCTCCCGGAGTCTGCCGTATAGTACGGAGTTGCAGAGGGATTGCTTTTATATTTGGATTTGTACTCGGAAGTCAACAGTAATTAGACGTTGTGCATGGCATATGATTTCGGCACGAGTCCCTGTCCAGCTGTATCCGGTTCTGTTAATTTGTGACTAAATAACAATATTAGTGGGTTCAAACAAATAGCTACCGAAACGAATCCAAAGTATACGCATAGCTACGTACAATAAAAGATACGGATATGAAGAAAGTTCGGCGGCCATTTCGGCGTTACCGGTTATTTTTACTCCTTGCGGTCAGAACCGAAATTATAAGATTCCATGTTAAAAACATTAATAATTTAAGTGATTTACGTCGTAGAAAATTATAGGGAGACGCGCTTACTTTCATATACGTATCAGTGGGGAGTGTGATTGCATGTATGAGAGAACGAAAGTCGCGTGCATTCGTTGAATAAATTTTTGGTAATTACTTTAGACGTTGCCGAGAATGTTGGAGATTTATGACACATGAGGCCAAATTGTCATTACTAACATTCTATTTGTTTGCAAGGTTGCTACTACTTTCTTATCGCTATTGTTGTTTTTTTTTTTGTTCTCTTTCTACTTTCTAGTACGGTTCCTCGCTTTTAATATGCTAAATAGGGAAAAATGGCTTCGTTTCGTAGGAAATTACATTGACCTTCTACGAAACTAAAGTGTATCCTGGCACGTGAACATACTCCATACATGGCGTAATTAATGATCTACGGTAAGGCATATTTTTTGATGAAGGTAATTTTTAATTCTATTTCGAGAAGAATAAGCCGTAAAGCGGAAACCAATAGAATTGTATTAAAACGCAGTGCAAACAAAACCAATGAATATTACACAGTCTTATTTGTGGATGGAAATTGTATCTAAGAAAGTGATAATTTACTCTTGCAGTATGGAGGATTTTTATACAAATATCGCTGAGAAGCATGAAAACAAATTGAAGCCGTTTCATTTTAGCTTCCTAATACAGTTACCTCCTTCTACTTCCTATTCAATGTGACTAAAACGCGATTTGAGCCTTGATCTCCTGACCTTAACATTTATTTGTTACTGTGAAAGGGTTATTAGGCCATCGCACCCAATCTCTGAATCTTAATTTTCCCAGATTGAAGTAGTCGAGATATAAAACTATGCAGGCAATGTGTTGGGAATAAAAGCCGGCCTGGATTTCCACTCGCAACCTTCGTATTCCAGACCAACAATCTACCAACTAGGCTACACCAAGACTAGTTACCAAGAAGAATTAGTGTATGTCAGCAATCAACATTTCTATAAGGACGTTAATGTACAGCCAACAAATCTTTTTTCTGATTCTAGGGAGAAACGATTTACTCCTCCTGGATTTTCTGTAACAGTCATATCACAGCGTGTACTAAATATTTCCTTAAATCCTTTACAGTACTTAGAGTTATCAAACGTGAAGTATTTTTAATTATAAAGAAAATACAGTGCACAAAATTAATACACCGCCAATTCTTGTTTTTAGTGGTGTAGCCTAGTGGGTAGCGTGTTGTTCTACAATGCGAAAATCGTGAGTTCAAATCCTGGTCGACGCATAATTCCAGCACTCTGCCTACTTGGGTATACCTCAATTTACGAAAATGAAAATTCGTAGACAGAGAGTTGAGCGAAGGGCTAACAATCCTTTCACAATGACAAATGGTAAGTAACCTGAAAGTCGGTAGACCAAGGCCCGATTTGAACCGTACTGCCATTGTAGAAGTAGAATTCTTGCTCTTAATGGTCATACTCTAGATGAAATCTGTGAGTATTTTAAGTTTCCCACAAAGTTTGTAACGCCAAGAAATAAGACTCGGAGAAAAAATGAATGATGCAGAAGTTCATTACATCACTCAAGAAAACTCAAAACCGGATGTCCGTCCATCCGTCTGTGTCCTCTGCTCGCATAGAGCCGCCAAGGGTACAGAATTATTTGTTGTTGCACAAAAATCTCAAAATCGGGTAATCGGATGTTCGTTCGTCTGTCTGTCCATCCGTTCGCTCTCTAGCTTGAGAACGCGTTGCGCTACCAAGTTCAAATATTGTACACGTGATTTTTGACAAAAAAGTAAGGGAAAGTTCGTGAACCAGCCAAATTGCTTCACCCCTTCAACCCCCTTCCTTGCAAAATGACTCATTTTAAATAATTTACATTAATCAAACTTTCTTGGCAACTATTTTTTTTTTTTTTTTACGGAATGACCTGTGTTATAGGCAATTTCGGCCTTTATGTGCAATGCACAAACACAGTCATGGAGGAAAGGAATTGGATTAGGAAGGTAGGGGAAGAGGAGTGAGAATGACCGTAACGAATGGAGAAGCTGATATATATTTTTCAGCTGTACTGGCTGCTACTGACAAATATTTGCAGATGTTATGGGGGACTGAATGATAGAAAGCGAACAGAAACCATCTACTGAGTATTTAGGCCTTCTTGAAGTGGAACTGTTTCACTTTTCCACCGTTTGTCCATTTTATTTCGAATAATTTTTCATCGCCAGTAGCAACTGAAAAATTCGTGCTTAAAAAATCCCGTCTGGAGTGGGAATCGAACCCACGACCTATTGACTGAAAAGCAAGCACGCTGCCCACTACGCCTCGGAAGCCTATGAAAGCTAATGATGAAATTTGCAATTCATTATTATTATCATAAATGCAATGTATGGTATAACAATTATTTGAATCCCCCACTCCTTCCACAATCTCCCATACAAACTGCACTTTTTCATGAAACACTCTAAGCCGATTTTCTCGGAACATATAACATTTATCGAGCTCATATTTAGTACTAACTATTTAATCAGCATTATCACTAAGATCTGAAAAATTAAGTGATTAGCTATACTGCTTCTAACTCCTCCCATACAATATGACACAGTTTTACATCTTCACAAGAAATATATTTTCTTGAAAAGTATGAATGTTACTAGTCTGAAATTTAAGAGATGTCTGTTTTATAATATTCATAGTTATTTCTGAAAAAAAAATCACTGAAATCCCCCCACTCCTTCTACCACCTCCTATACAAACTGCACAATCTTACCACATTTAATACACTAGTTTTCTCAGTTCCTATTCAATTTTTGGAGGTTTCATTTCGTATAAAACATTTTTATAGCTACTTTAGCATGATGGGGAGAAATTAGTTCAATGCTATCACTCCTTCTACCACTCCTCATACAAAATTTCCTGGAATCACAAAAAATTCTATTTCATCTAGAGTAACGTAAGATTGTGCTTTACGCGCTATGTTTATACTCTAGATGAAATCTGAGAGTATATTGTGTTTGCCTTACCGTTTGTAACGCTAAGAAATAACGCTCGCACAGAGCCGCCAAGGGTACAGAAATATTTGTTGTCGCTCAAAAACTTCGATTCCGAGTTGCTGTCTGTCCGTCTGTCCGTCTGTCCGTCTGTCTACAGCATAACTCTCGAACGCTTTGAGCTATCGTGCTGAAATTTGTTGTGTATCATTTTTAGCAAAAAAGAAACTTTAAGTTTGTGAACGGGCCACATCCCCCCACTCCTTCTACCCCCTCCCATACAAATTTCACGAAATTCCGAAATTTTCGGAAATTGATTTTTCTTTGAAACTATTTAAGCTATCGATTTGAAATTTGGGTCAAAGTATTACGATATAAATGTCATTAATATGACGGAATATTGATCCAATCTCATTACTCCTTCTACCCCCTCCCATACAAATGCATAGTTTTGAAAAATGCATTTTTTCGATTTTCATTGAAACTAGCAAAGTTATATAAACGAATTTTTGCCAGAATTAATTTTACTATAATGCCAATCAGAATTAAAAAAATTATCAACTTCATCTCACTCCTTCTACCCCCTCCCATACAAATTTCACGAAATTTTGAAATTTAAATTAAATTATTTTTCTTCGAAACCATTAAGTCTATCTACTTAATATTTTGCATAAAGTATACAAATAAAAATATCAATAACGGGAAAAAAATTTATTCTGATCCGTACACTCCTTCTACCCCCTCCCATGTAAATGTATAATTTTTGTTAAACGCATTATATCGATTTTCATTAAAACTAGAAAAAGTATAAGCTTCAAATTTTGCCAGAATTTGTTTTTCAATAATTGCAATAAATGCTAAAAAAAATTATCAGCTCCTCTTCACTCCTTCTACCCCCTCCCATACAGATCTGTATTATAAATTCAAGAAAAACATTTCTTCTTCGAATATATTAAAACAAGCGAATTTTAAATTGAATTAAAGCGTGGTGAGTAGGATGATGATTAGCAGTCTCAAAATCATCTTAAACGCTACACTTCCTTTGCCACCTCCCATACAAATGCCTCAATTTCAGGAAAACAATGTCCAATTGAAAATAATGAAAGCTACAAACCTTAAATTCAGCACGAAATGTTTTGCATACCACATTAGGTGTCATATCCAAAAATTAGAAACTTTCCCCCTCTTCTTCTACCACCTCCCATACAAAAGTCACTATTAATTATTTAAAAGAATTGGAGGTGACATATTTTCCGGTACATTGAACTCTTTCTTATTTCATCTAGAGTATCATATGATTGGGATTTACGCCCAATCATAATTCTTTTATGTTTTTTAATTCTATTTTCTTGATTAAGAAAACATTTAATTGAAGCATTGCTTCCTTTATCATCAATGAATGGGACACCACTGATTATAGAAAATTTTATTCGAAATTAAGAATTTACAATACGACATTTTGTCACAATATTAACGCAGCTCGATATGCATGAATAAATAAATTACGAAGTAATGTGACAAGTGAAACAGTCAGTAGGTCTATGAATTAGGGTTTGAATAACAAATTTATTCGGAAATGTTATCATAACTGAGAAATTCAGGCAAGAAAAAATTAATTCTTTGTTAAACATAATTCTGACATTATTGCTGCTAAGCTTTGGGAAGGTCATAAATAAATATATAGATATCTGAAGCCATATATTTCCCCCTGGATAATACCGAATTTGATTGAAAATTATCCTTTTCGATCATTATTCTATAATTATTCAGATTCTAAGCAATATATACTCTATAGGGGAGCCAGGGGCACAACGGGGTATCGGGGCGGAATGAAGTCTGACGTTTTTCGGTGTCTAGGAGGTGTTGCCAGCGAACGGTAATAAGTAGAATTAGACCTACCTGTTACTACTCAACTACGGCAGCGATGTTAGTCTAGTATTCTTGAACATTCGTGCATGAACTTTTCGTTCTGTGTTTTTAATGCTCCTGTATAAAAACTTTTGATGATTTCGTAACTACGGTAAGGCATACATACTTGTATACACTACAACTGTAGTTAATACATTCTTGAAGTACTTTCAGTTGTCTTTAGTTTCATGTAGTTAAACGTTATTTTACGTGTCTTTCTCGTGTAGTCATACCTACCTAACCTGAATCGTGTCTCTGGGGGGGGGGAGGGGGCGGAATGGGGATGAACTCCATTTTGACTGCGGTGAATTTTACATCCGTTGAAGGTTGAATCGCAAGTTCCATTGGGAAAAAATGGGCACATGATTCCTGTGCAGGAATCGATAGTGAGAATGATGAGGCTGCCCTAGTGTGTGAATTTTTTGAATAGGCTTAACAAAAGTACACAATCAATGAAAAGAGTAGTTAAACCTTTATAGTCACTTAAAACAAAATAAATATGCAGCAAACTTATTTTGTCTGCATTTCTACTAGTATTATATGTTCTTAAAATTGCTTGTCCATACCACTCCGTTCAGCCCATGCCCGGGGCAGAACAAGGCAAAGGACATGTTTTTCTATTTTGGAAAACATAAATACTGTTCTTTTGTTTTCCTATAACATTATTGTAATTTTGTGATTATTATATTACAACGTATTTTGCAGTTTCCTGAATTAACGCTTTGGTGTTTTTAAACCATATTTTCAAATTAGTACCCCGTTCTGGCCCGGGTTCCGCTACATATAAATATAATTGAAGTGTTTGCTATTTGATTATAATTAGTTAAAAGTTGGTATTTCGATTTATTTAGACAATAACCGGGCTTGAAAAACCGCGCAATTTTTTTCTGTATGTCTGGGGGGGGAGGTATTTGTGCATAACAATTGTGGCATTTTTTTTGCATGTACATATAACAAATAGATGTATCAATATGGAAAATTTAAGCTGTGTATCTTTTAGCAGAGCCCTAAAACATCACTCAAAGTTTTCGACATTTTTGCTTACCACCTCTCTCCCCTTACACCCTGCAACGTAAAATTTACCAAAATTAAAGACTATGTAATTCTACAACCTGTCAAACTTTCAATTTGATATCTCTACTCAGTTTTGAGATATAACGGTTTGAAATTTTGAAAAGTGAATGCTCCCCATTTTCCCCCACTACTATTATGTCCGAATGTTATATTTTTTCCATAATTCCCTAGTATAGCTTAATATACGAATATGTTCCAAGTTTTAATTACATAGCTTAAGAAATAGCCGAGATATTGATTTTTAAATGTTTTTCTTTGCACCCCTGACCATCCCTCTGACAATAATTAGCCACCATCTAAGCTGATTCTAGTGGATCTATGTATATGCGACCTTAATGATCCCAAAATATGATTTTTTTCTGGTAAGTAATTTCAAAGATATATCATTTAAAAAAAAATAGCCGGCAATTTGTTCTTAGCCCCCCCCCTCTCTTTTCCGAAATTCAGTGAAATTTGTTTGGGAAGGAGTAGAAGAAGTGAGCATGAAGCTCACTCATATTTTTTCCAAAATTGATAGCAATTTGAATAGAAATATTATAATTCTGGAAAAAATTTATCTTTTTAGTTTTAATTTCAATGAAAATCGAAGAAATGCTTTTGTAAAAATTGTGCATTTGAATGGAAAGGAGTGAGGGGATCTTATCAACATTTTTTTTGACATTTTATTCATATCATTATGCTTTCATCTGATTTTTAAGTCGATAGCTTGAATAGTTCCGGAGAAAATCAATTTCTTGAAATATTGAAACTTCATGAAATTCGTATGGGAAGGGGTATAATTTTTTTTTATTAATTTTATTATTTCCGGTGTGCCTTCACTGTTCGTTGCAAGGAAGCCTTGCTACTCAGGACTTTTTTGGAAAGATCTTCTTTGATTTGGCGTAAATATCTACCGGTAGGTAGCGTGAACCCTGCGTCCTCCACTTTCCGTTTATTTATTTTTTCACACGGCTCAATAAGTGTCTTCCACGGACCAAATCCTTTCCCCACGCCCTCAGCAATGACTTACCGGCGACCCTGCTGTGAGGTCCGGAGGAGGCCCATTATCGTCTAGCGGAATGGACTGCTCCAATTTCGTTACAGTTTGACGATCATATCGACTACATAATCGGTACGGCCAACTCCGTTTGGGGTTTCGTTAAAATATGGTTTGCCTTTGAATGCCCTATTCTTGAGTATGCTTGTCGGGTGTGATATCCGTTTTACGAGGAACATAATAGAAGGATCGAGTCTGTAAAGCGAAGGTTCTTAAGGCTTGCCGTAAGGGATCTCCCTGGTCTGATGCGTTGCGTCTTACTCCTTACGAACAGCGCCTAAACTACTTCCTCTAGAGTCGTTTGAGAATAGACGGATTACTCTTAGGTCTGCTTTTCCGTTTAGGAGAAGTTAATTCCCCATATTTGCTCGAAGCCATAACTTTTTGTAAATGGGGCAAATTCCATTATTGAAAACATAAATACTGTCCTTTTGTTCTCTTTAAATATTATTTTATTAATGTAATTATTATATTATAATGTATTTATTAAAAAATTTGCAGCTTCCTTAATTAACCCTTTTGTGCTTTTAAAACATATTGTCAACTTAAGTAGTACCCCGTTCCGCTCCGGGCTCTCCTACATTTTTTTATTATTGTTTATAAGTAATCATTGCTTTGATAAATTTAAAATAAATAAATCGGAGACAAAAACTAAGCTGCTTTTTTATGGAGGCGCATTTGAAAATAATTAAAGCGCGGTATTAAATGAAAATTAAAGGAGGTGAATCTAGGCACACGAAATAAGTTAAACATTAGATTATGTTTTTTTTCGATGTTGTCAATGTCATTATCCAATACACAGTTCATTCTCCATTTACCGAGATCGTAATTTAAAGTATTTTAATTCGAGTCGTGTGTCGAGGGCATTAGAGACTAATTTTTATATTATTCCTAGCATATTTTCCAAATCTAAAACTAATCAATCCCTAAATTTTCCTAATCACCACCAGAATCTAAAACTATTATTGATGAGCTATCACGTAATTTGCGGTCATCATACGGAATGGAATATCGAAACGGAACTCAGGTGCTACCATCAGTCCTTCAAATCCATTAATAGCCACTGGCTACGACAATATTTCACACATAAATTAATTGAATTTACACGACTTCGAATTTTAGGACGACATTAATGAGCATTTTGTATGGCTAGTCGGCGCGTCGTATCCTTCACGTGCCACTTGTCGCCCGCGGATCAAGCGTAGTAGATCACTGTCGATGTTTCCTGACATTGTGACGTTCGAGAGTTAGTAAAATAGTTGAGTAATTTTGAACATTTTTATTTTGTTAAGGAATGGGAAATTTTCTGTATTATATGTAGCGACTGAACTAGAAAGATTGTCACTGGGGACTAAGAGTCTGATGCGGAAAGTCAAGATTTCTCTTAAGTTTCATGTAACTGGAAGCATGGAAAAGTGAGAAAGATTTGGCTTTAGCTGAAGTTTCACCGTTTATGTACAGATATGATCAGAAGAAATAATTTACAATATATTTTAAGAGTTGCACGAATCGTTAACAATAATTTCACAATAACATTTAACAAGAACGGAAATGTGAAGATCAGGAGGCCATGGATTTGGGCTATAGTGCAATTAAATGAGAAGAAGAAAACAATGAAGACAAATTCAACAAAATTGTCACAACTTTTGTAGAAACTTATATATTTGAATTGTGTTTCCTTGATTTTGTGCGCTTTTCCATGCCTTAAGATGTCCTATTGTGACGTTAAAAATGTTATTTTTACTTCTGAAAAAATGTATGGACTTAGTTCTAACTTTTTTCAAATTTCCTATAATGATATCGTAGACTTGGCCTCGTAAATATCATTCCATATGTTTAAAAAATGTCAACTGGTTGATTATTTATGATAAAATGAAGTAATTCCATTTCTCTTTCCAGGGTAGGGCTAATTTTTTCTTGTTTAATAACTCTATCGAAGCTAACTACCAAATTATCCTCTGGCTACAGGCCTTCAGGTTTAGTTCGAAACAAATTAACATTAATAAAAATGTTGCCTTAATGCCTACCTAATATCACAAAAAATTACCTATACGAAATTACAACAAATTACCCATTCAAGTATACCGTATCAAAAAAACGAAAATTGATTTGTAATGCAATTATTCCAAAAAAATTGCCGAAAACAAAAATTACTTTCGCCGAATTTACTCCTTTACCGAAACGACGTTTCAAACTAGCCGAACATAATTATTTCAAATCGTGTATACACCCTATAAATGTTGCCAGTTGTCATGCATTAAATCGCTATGTTGGATAACGAATCCAATTAAATTAACAACGCAATTTCGTTACAGTCAATCGCGACACAATTGCCATAAAACCTTCCTCTGTTGGTATGTAAAATAGAGCCCTCATGTTACAACACTTCTTAGATGTTCGTCATGTACCTTTACGGATTGTAATTATGCTTTGCAAGGATTCAACATGATGCAAGGCAAGAGCCGTTGTAGAGCCCTCTTTCCAACGGCGGCTACATAGGCGAGACTGCTGATTTTACTCACATCCTCATCAGTCAACGACAGTATATCATTAAAGTCCTTAATTCCCTTTAGACGCTGCTTTATAAATCCTCGATTCGTTATCATCCCTCAAATGGGCACTTCTCCCTGGTGCTTGTGCTGGGCCATGATGATGCCTTTCCCATGCCTGCTTAGCTGGTATGGTATACTAGTATATGCGAATGCCATCCATCTATCGCCATTGTATGCAGTAACTACGTTAACATCCCTCTTTGTTGGCTTAAGTGGTTAAAAAACGAGAAAAAATGGCAACTGAGGCTTCAAAAGGAGGGCGGAATTGTCATTGCCTGTTCTTCCATCTTTTCATCTATCCTGGGTTATTCCGTACTGACAACGATTGTCATTTTGTAACAGAAACCACTCTTCATCGAACTCTTGGATCTCAGACGTTGAAAATGTTCTCTATACCGAAAGGACTTTTTCTACACGACATAAGAGTGTGTAGGTATTATGAAAAGAGTTACAACGAAGAAGAAGAATGAAGAATGCATAAAAAAGGGCTTGATCTCAATGCCCCGTGAAAATTAAATGAACCCTTTTAATGCGACATAAGAAGTGAATTAGTGAGTGAACGCGCCTTCAAGTGCTCGATGTCCTTTGCGGCGCCCTTGTTCGCTACTGATTTATTTGAATTAAATTGTAGTCAATATTTTTGCAGTAGTGTAGTGTACCAGTCAGTCTACGGAAGGGATATAATCCTGTTTTAAAGCAGTAGCAGAAGCAGCAGCATATTTAATTTATTAAGTACAAAAGGGTTGTGGTGGTTTTTTTTAGGAAGTCACACGCTTAGGGTGTAACAATTATTTTCTCAAGAGCTATTGCTCTTTTGCTCTAGCGCTTTCGAATAATGCAGGAAATTAATATCATTGCTGTCGAATGCAATAAGAAAGGAATTCGCAACGGAGCACATTGCGAGGAATTAAATATTTAACGGCATCAGATTAACTTGAATCTGAATTATCTTCATTAATATTCCTGGAATTAGCAACATTAATCGAGTTTTTATCAATAATTGAATAGAATTCGAAATTTATTTATATTTACTGGAAAGATTTTTGTTTTAACGAAAAGCACACGAGAAACGCGAAGAGCGGTGCAAAATCTGTGCAGTTTTCCTTCAAAAATTTAACTTCTACTATACGCGCATCTAAATTTGGGTCAAACATCACCTTTGTTCGTCGGTAAAGGTGCACGCAAACATTTATTAATTATGGATTCCATTTTTTTCAAAGAAGGTGCCCATATTCCCATTTCTGCTTTAAATTGACTTCAATATTCGGAGACCCCCTGCAGCAATTAGCGACCTCCTAGCGTTACATACACCCCCTGCTGCGAAGCAATGTTTTATTGGGTGGTTCTGGAATCCGAAAAGGTCCTAATTAACTAGAATCAATAAATTTCTTTTAAAAGCTAATTAAATGGAAAAGAACTTCATTCTTATTATTCAGTTTTAGTTGTAAAAACCAACCACAAAACAAATTTGTTTATCAATTATTGTCGAATAACTGATAATTTCAGCAACATTGAAAACTAATTAAAATCTTAGCCAAAATTATGTAGAGCTGTCAGATTGTAAAGCAATGTCCTGTTTTCATTTGAATATATCTCCATTTCTAACCGCATTGCCATGCAATCACCAAACTATGGTTACCCATCCAACGCATAGAGCGTTGTATAATACGGATGCACTACTATCTGTAGCAAACTCATATTATATTATGTATCATGCGAGTATCTACAAAGTTGCTCTAAAGACACATACCAACAGTCTAATCTAAAGGGTTAGAAACTAAAATCGATTAGTCCATCGCCACATCCTCGAAGAGAGCTCTGTCCTCAATTAGAAGGATTAAAGCAAAGTGATACGAACCATATATACCGAATGGAAAATTTAAATGAAATGGTCACATTCTTGCTACTGTCGCCATCCGTTTTCGTCCTTCACCAGCAACAGCATCGCACCGCACTATACATATGTGTTCGAGCCAAATGTAAAACTTATTCGATTTAGCTAAATTTTTAAAACCGAAATCTTCTTTCGAAAATCCACCGTATAGGACACGAAATTGAATGCATTTTGAGGACACATTGTCCTAGAATTGTGTAGTATGCAAACGTTTCCACAACCCCGAAATCATACTTTCAACATTTGTGCAGATGCTGATAGTGATATGGTGCATTTTCAGCTATATAGCTTGCTCATCTAAGTGTTTGTATCCAAACGTTTTCAAATTCGCTACAAAGTTTTAATTATCTGGTTACATTGGTTCCATGTTGCGAGCTGAAACCGTGAAACTGGGCGCGGACACCAACACCTTTTGAAAATTGTATTCGCAAATTTTAATAGGGGCGATGTACCTACGTAATGGCAAGAAGATGAATTTACAAGCCAGCCAGCAGAGAAGAGCAACTTCCCGTTGAGATAAAATTTCAGATAGGATCGAGTAGCTCTTTGGTATAATTTAAATGAATTAAATTCTTGAATATAAAGTTGATTACGTGGAAGCTGGGCGATTTCTACGTGATATTTGAAATAGATGCGGAAGGATAAGTAAAATTGAATTTGTCCCTTCTAATTTTCGAAGGAAAAGTTCAGATTTCTTAAGCCGCTCATTGCTTTTAGTGGAGCTGTCTAACATTTAATTACCTTAGTGGATCGATTGCACTTTACAAATACGATAAATTCCGAAGTAGCTATATTTAAATCGTGGCAAAGGGAATGTTGCGAAATTCTAAATAGTTTTTTATCATTTATTTGCTTGACCATGGAAGTGTGAATTTATAAACATTTTGAAACTTTTCCTTTTCTAGAAATAAATCATAAGAAAATTGAAAATAAGTTTTTACACTCTAGATGAAATCTGAGAGTATATTTTGTTTGCCTTACCGTTTGTTATGCTTAAAAATAACGCTCGCCAAGGGTGCACAAATATTTATTTTCTCTCCTAAGAGCCTCGATTTCAAACGACCGTCTATTTGTCTGTCTGTCAGTCCGTCTGGCCCCATATCTAGAACAAGATACAACTCTCGGAGGCTTTGATTTATCGTGCTGAATTTTTTTATGTAATTTTCAGCAAAAAAGACATGAACAATTGATATCCCACCTCTTCTTCTACCCTATCCCATACCAATTTTATGAAATTTCGAATTTTTGAGAAATTGACTTTTCTGCGAAACTGTTTAAGCTATCGACTTGAAAACTAAATCACAGCATAACTATGTGAATATCATTGCTGTCAAATAATATTGATTCGCTAGCTTCACTTCTTCTACCCCCTCGAAAAATCAATCTCTTCGATTTTTATTGAAACTAGCAAATCTTGCCAGAATTAATTTTATTATAATTACAATCAATTTTTTAAAAAAATATATCAATTACACCTCACTTCTTCTACCACCTCCCATACAAATTTCACGAAATTTCGCAATTTCAATTATATCAAATCGAAACTCTTAAAGTCATCGACTTGAAATTTTGAGCAAAGTATAATAATGCAAATATTATTAATATCGAAAAAATTTTCTTTTGATCTTTCTACCTCCTCCCAAACAAATGCATAGTTTTGCTAAATGCATATGTATATGTTACGTGTCAATTTATTTCGCACATATATCATACACTCAAAAAATTTCAAGCGATTTCAGAAATCAACGTATTGTTAGATGTTAGCTCTACTTGTTCACGGAGTGAGCTTTACGAAAGCGGCGGATAACGAACGACTAGTGGGCAAAATTTTTTTGGACGATTAGCAGACGAATAGCCGACGAGTAGCGGACGAATAGTGGACGAATGGCGAACGAATAGCAAACGAATAGAAAGATTTAAAAAAAGTGAGCGTTTGCGAAGAAACAGTCAGTTAAGATCGGAAAGCGATAGAGTAGAGATCAGGTGATCACGTGGATAGTCAGCTAGAGGTAGGACAGCGAAAGTGTCAGTTTGTGTTTAGAAGGCGATAGAGTTGGAATTTACGACGGAGGGCGACTAGTGCGAGTACAAAAGCGACAATTCGTGAATGGAAAAAGTGTTGTGAACCGATAAATTAAGTTTGCGATTATTTTATGTTTAAGTGAAGCAGTTTTATTCTCACTTGAAATTCAGCGACCCCTTGCGCACTTCAGTATTTTAGTACGGTTTGTAAGAGAATGACCCATGTATTACATGATATATAACCGCTAAGCTTACTAAGAAGCAACATATTTTCGTGAGCTAATATATCCGAAGTATCTTATGACGTCATCTTCAACTACGAATTTTGGAGTACAACTGGACAGCCTAGACAGACATTGAGATTCAAAGGCAAAATTGGCAATGACTCGGTCGTATATTTTGAAAAATTATCCAAAAAATTATCAACTAAGTTCTGAATTATAAGCCCTAAGCCGGGTTTGGTCGACCACGTATCAAATAAAAATGAGCAGCGACAATTAAAGGCCGTTGCTCTGAATCGGGAATTGCACTAGAAAACTGTTTCTGTCTTACCACTATAGGGCATCTTAAATTGATTGCTGATTGATTGTTTCAAAATCAATCATATTGGTTACCTTGTTTGTGCAGTGGATATAGGTATAGTAGGCGGTGCACATTGAAATACGAATGTAACGAAAGGATAGAAGAAATTAAGAAGAAAAATTGGACACAAAGTTTTCAATTACATAGTCTTCTTAAAACTCTCAAAAGAGATATATGAAATAAATAATACATAATTGGGAATCAATAAAAAATTTTTTTATTTGAAAATATGTATATGTGTAATGTCTTATAAGTTAATGCTCGCAAGTGAATACAACTTGCTGGTAATCAATCGTAATATCCATCGATATCGTTATCCTACCTAATTATTCTTTCATCACGAGCTTTGTACTTGAATTGATATTTACATAATATGTTATTGTTAGTTTCCTTCTTTAAGCCTTCCTAAGCTATAACTTAACGTTTTCTGAATTCTGTTCCGTGTCTTTAATAATGTTAACCCAATTCCTGATTTTTAAGAAAATCTTTAAATCATCAACCTTCAGACTTGATAATTTGTTTTTACTTAAATTATACCTACGCATTCATCAAAAGGCTCTTGGATATGCTACACTTTTACGTTCGAAGTGAAAAGAAAAAAACGTTAATCATAGTCGTAATGCATGAACCATGACATTGATGAATATTTTACTTTGTGTGATTGTTAACTATTTTCTGGATCTAAAGTAAAAGTTATTGCGAGAAACAATGAAATTACTGGAAAACTTATAAATTAACTATGTACAATACAATACTTAGTTATTGGAGCCATTCTTATTTGATTAGATTGTGATCTATGTATAAAATTTTAATGAATTCGTGTACGTGTACATTAATGACCATCTTCAAAAATGCGACATAAAATAAATCGTAAATTTTTTAGAAAAATTTATTTCAATATATATCCTTAGTTTATTCTGATTCATAGCAATATATTTTACATTTATATATAGTAATTCTGCAAGAATACAAAATACATTGCAAAAAAAAAAGAGAGTCATCGTTTCAAGATCGTTCTGATTGCTACATAATAATAGCGCCACTTGCGAAGGTGTCACTTGATGCGGTAGGAACTAGTATCAGCCTCCCAATTTTATATCCATGAAATAATTCAAGAACAAGCCCATCCAGAATACTCAATGATATTTGTGTACTCTAAATAAAATCTGTAAGAATATTGTTTTAAATTCGGCTTTTATAACAGTACGTTAACATTGATACTAAATCTATAAGCACAATCATAATTGTAGTCTGTTATTTGTTTATAAATGGCCATGAGTTAGTGCTTTGCTTTATTTAGACAATAACTAAGCATAAAAACATGTTTTTGAGATTTCTCAGTCTGTACTTTCGGAATTAACTCAAAAACGGCTGAGCCGGTTCTCTTGAACTCTTGAAACTTTTACAGATTGTCAGATATGCTTGGAGACATAATTTAGTTTTGGGTTTACTTCAATGCCCAAAGCCTTCTACCACCTCCCAAACATATGTCACAATTTCGTTTATGAAACCTTTTTTTTTTAAATGAAATTGTTGTATTCTGATTTTTTGTAGTAAAATGAAGCAAGATTATTTTAATTTCCCTTTCTCTACTTCCATCTCCCATTCAAAATGTGTCATTTTCAGATTTTTTTTATCATTTTATTGGAATCTGTCAAAGTTATTCACCTTAAATTTGTTACATGACGCCTTAGGAATAATCGGAGCGGGAGAAAATCAAACTCCCTCATGCCTTCTACCAACTCTCATACAATTTTTACAATTCCATCATATGAAAACATATACTTTTTTATTTAATGAAACTATTGTGCTTTGATTTGGTTGCAGTAAAACAAAGCAATATCATTTCAAATTTCCTTCCTTACACCTCCCATACAAAATTTTTATATTGCTAACCACATTCTCAATAATGTGTATGATTATGATTCTTACGCGTCGCCGAAGACGCTGGCGATCGCTAGTGAGGTAATATAAGAAAGAGATATCTAAATCACGTTATTCCGCACATACAGAATTGATTTACGAGTAGTTTTAAAATTGATTTCATGTTGTTTTTTCCCAAGTGTAAATGTACTAATCGTATTATATTTCTGAGCATGTTTCCGCCAAAGTTTAGACCAATACTTGCTTCACAAGGAATGGCGAACAAGATGCGACCATTATTTGTTTCAACATTCATTAAGTTACGTAAACTGCAGTGAGCTGGCCATGTAGGGCGAATGGAAGATGCAAGTATCCCTAAATTAAACGCAGAACGAGTAGTAACAGGCCAGTGAGCAAACCGGTGAGCGACTTGCACTATGGAAGTGTACCGGCTAGACCCCACCTATCTGCACCGATGCTACCGCCGTTTACTTTTTGACGAATACGGCACGGTGCAGTCATAACAGTAAGACTAAATCTGAAAGAGGATGGAAGCAATTCGGATGGTTAAAGAAATAAAAAAAAGGAAAAATAAGAAAACAGGTAATTTTTTTGTTGCTTCTTATACAGAAGGACTCTGGGCTTCTACCCTTATTATGTCTGTAGTTGCATTTTTATGGAAGGCTGACGCCGCACGGCAGACATACGGATCCGGTGCGGACAAGTGAAGTCATCTGTCACCGTCACCGGCCAAATTACGGTGCGAGCACAGTGCGGGCACATGTGGGATGAGACTTTAATGCGTTCGAATCAAGCATTGAAGGAAAAACGGGTACAATACGATGAGGGACATGACAGTTTTCTTTTTTTACGACAACGCTCGGGAACATGTTGGTCAGGTTGTGAAAACCTACCTGGAATCACTGAAATGGGACGTTCTACCCCATCCGCTGTATTCTCCAGACATCGCCCCTTCCGAATACTACTTATTCCGATCGATTACGCATAACCTGGCTGAGCAACACTTTCATTCTTACGAAGAAGCCAAAAATTGGATGGATTCGTGGATATCCGTATGCTGCCAGAAGAAATAGCAAAGGGCAATATTATGAAAAATAATTATTTAACCATTTTCGCACAATAAAGGCTCGAATTTAAAAAAAAAAACGGCTGTTTTCTATTTATAGTCCCAATATAAAATAGATAGTATAAGGAAAGTTTGAGTTCAAGTTACCAAGAAACTGTAAACTTTCGTGAACCAATGCCTTTGAAAAGGGATATTTTGGTCAGAAGATATCTTCAATTACAAATTTTGAAGTACAACTGGATAGGCATTAAGACTCAAAGGCGGAAGTGCCAGTAGATCATTAAAATTTTGAGGAAACCTGAGCGAAACATCGTTTAACAAGCTCTGGATTATAATCCTGAAGAAAGACATCGGGTTAGTCGACCATGTTGCATATAGAAGCGAGCAGTTGAGCAGGAGGTCAGAGGAATACACAAGTTCTGGTGACAAGGAGAGGTCGACGCTCAGGATCGTTCTTTGTGGCAGAGAACGGTTTCTGGCTTATGCCCCTATAGGGTGTTTTAACAAGAAATTGATTGATTGATAAACAAAATATCTAATGATATTCGAAACTTTTTGTTCTATGTTGAAAATTGCATTAGTATATTCATTATGAAAGGTCTGAAAAAATTTAAATTTTTTCCAGATTTTCAACATTTGGAGAAGTTTTTCTCGTCAATTAGGAACACTTTGCCTTGTATCTATATTTTAAACCTATAAGGATAGATATGCAAAATACGAATAAAATGCTTACGGCAAGTGGTAATTGCCGACACAATTGAACATATCGCGAGCCGCCACGGCATCCTGGCAGATGAAGACTTTTTTAAACTAAAAATCAAAGAAATTTTGAAATAAAAGACTAGTGCAACTTAGCAAAATTTTTGAGGATACTAGGTTGGTACAAGGTTTGTGCCCAAATTCAACTCTGAACTACGGCTAGGGGAGTAGGGCATACTAAGAAACTGTAATTTTTGGGGAATTTCATAGCACTACATACTTTGGATTGCCTTATTATAAAGTTGATAAATTGTGTCATTTTGTATGGGATGGTGGGAATAAACAATTTTTTTTTTCTAGATCACTTTAATTGCTACCAAAATTCTTTAGGCAAAAATTCAGCAATTTTATAGGTACTACAAATTTTGTGAAATTGTGCAGATTGTAAGGGTAGTAGTAGATGGAGAAGGAGGGTTTTAATTTTTTTTAGAGCAATAATGTTTTTATCATTAAGATGGTAAATTTCATATCAGTAGCATTTATATTATCCATGAAAATTTACTAACAATGCAGGTGATAAATTGCGTCATTTTATGTGGCATGGGGTAGAAGAAGTGAAGGGATTTGACCCATTCATGAACTTGGCCGTACTTGCCGTAAATAACGTGTAAAAAAATTTAACCTTTCTAGCTCAACGGTTTCTCAAGCTTGAGAACGCACGGATGAGCATACCAGCGTGATTTTTGAACCATAACCAATAATTTCACCCCTTTGGCGACTCTGTGCTGGCATTGGGGTTTCTAGTTTATGCATTTTCTTATCTGCAAAGAGTTTGAAGAAGTTGATTATTATTCGTCTTACAGATTTCTTGAGCGTTGAATAAACTACTCTCAGACACCTCTAGCATTGAGAAAAAACAGCCCTCCCTCAACCCGAGTTGAACAGTTTTGGTCAAAAAAGTGGGATAGCCCACTCAGGCATTAACCGCCTCAAATATGTTCGGAGAACAATAAGAGTGAGTACAGTACTCGCATGCATATATCCAACGATGTTTTTTGATTAATTAATTGATTACTGGATTTTGATTTAACAGTGCATCACGCATTAAAGGGTGAGCCCAAAGTTAATATGATAGTCATAAAAAAATCAATAATGTAAAAACTCTGTAGATTAAAAATTAAATTACAGGAAAACTCCATTGGTAAAGCTACCTTACAATTAATTACAATCGTTCCGCAGCTGGTCAATTAATTCTTTTCATTTCAATTTTAATCCATTAAAGCTAAACCGATTCATATTTTTTTCACTATATCCTTTAAAAATTGAATTTATTTTGAACAACCATTCATGAAAAAATTATATTTGCACATACGAGTATGTATGTATGTACTTCTGTGAGAGATACGAGTAGATACAAACTTCTATAGATACTGCTCATAAAATCTTTCACATCTGTCGTTGAAAGTACTAAACTTTAAGAAATTTTTAGAACATAGCTTTTTCTTAATGCTATACATATAACGGCTGCGCATATAAATAGTCGACTTAGGCTAGACGCTAGACTATATAATTAGTCTTTCAGTCCAATTAAAGCGATGATAATGCACGACCAAAGTTGCATTTGATGCTAGCAATGCATATTGCAATTATGCCAGTTTTAAGCTTGACATCACTTGACAGAACTGATACCAATTAATTTAATGCAATCCCCAGTTATGTCTCGAAAAATCCATCTAACTCATTAAACTTGAAAAAAAAAGATGAAGACAACCGGGTTGCTCCCATACGACACCATATGTGTTCGTTCGTAGGTACCGCAGGTAATATCACTGAGTACCTTTAAGCATTTTACTAATTTGAACGTGCCGTCAATTACTTTGCTCATCAACGAATGAATGTACAAGGGAAAAGTTTATATGTCACGTCTACACAATTTCCAAGGAGACTTTTAGATGGATATAAAACTCGTCCTCGTAGAGTCGAGCAGAACGACTCCTGTATAACTTTTAATGGGTTGCTTACTCTATATCACGCGGCACTGCCACCACACACACATCCCATACACTTAGAAATGATAGATGATATCTGTAATATTTGCCATTAACACCTCGTGCAAATCCTTTAAGAAAGCATCAAGTCCGCACCCATTTTCCTCAATCGTAGTGTATTTGCACCTGTAAGGTACTACACGGGCGGGAGCACCATGCTAAAATGTGCGAAATATTATTATTTTGCAATTAACTTGGAACCAGACTCGACTATACGGTGTCAGTATATTTTCGTTCAGTTAATATTTTGAAATAACCGCCTTTTAGGACGACTGCGAGCGCGGAATTATCAATTAACTTAATTGCATTTCCAAATGACTGTGGGGGAAAACAGAGTTATTAGAAAAGTGCGGCATGAACTGAGTAAATTTCATAGAGGTGTGGCACTGTTTTATCTGATTGGTTGTGAATTACTAAAATTGAGTATCTCGGTATTTATTTGCACTCTCATAAATCAAAATCAGGCATTTATAATTGCTTGCAGCTGGATCCTGTTTTTAATTTTTTTTGTTATTTCAGGAAAGCCTGGAGGGATTGCTCCGGGCCTTCGAAATGTGAATTAAATTTAAATAAAATTCTGATGATTATTCTTTACTAGATTTTCGTGTACACATCAAATTTTGCTACTCACAACCCCCCCCCAAAAAAAAACGCTAAACTTTATTTATTAGCCTTGATATATTCAAATTCAAACCGTTTTTCTGTGCATATTTTAGCTAAATCTAACTTTCTCAAACAAAAATAATAAAAAAGTCGAGCTTATTATGTGTAGCTTAATATCATCCACAAGGGATGAAATAAGAATCCGTAAAAATCAGCCGTAGCTCGCATAGAATTATGTAAAGCTAAATTCTGAAAAAAATACCTGATCCGTAAAACATGCTTTGAAGGATAGATAATTGAATTTGACGAAATCCGCAACAAGAATTCATCGATAAGGCCCTGATAATACGTCTCCTCTCGAATGGCTTCTCATACATAACACATAAGGTTAGGTCGAAGACGAGCCATCTAAGCATTCAATAAGTCTAAGTCAGGGATTTTCACTTCCTTAAACCGTATCAGCCGAAAGATGAAAGTTCACTACCAAAAATTTCTATTTATTTAGGAGCCAGGAAGGTAGAAATGGTAACCGCAACCGTGGCTTCTCGAGAAAAAGAAGAAGAGCGCTGGAGGACAAGAACAAATATCTTTTTGTATTACGAACATGTCTTTTCCTTGAGACGTTTCGCGTGTATCGCATATGTTCCATTTTGTAGGAGTATACGAGAGCTATTCAAGCATCCAATCGGAAATCGATATATCCACCTCTTGTATGTGTCCCTAAAGTGTTATTTGGTTAACACTTAAGCAACACATCACACTATGCTCGAGTTTATTTTCCTTTCACACTTTCAAGCCCTGCTGGCAATCTATGTTGAACGAAAAGTGGAACCATAACAGCTTCTCACATTCTGACTTAACTCGTACAAAACTCGACAACTCCGAGTATTTTCATATCTCTCGAAAGTACGTAACACGGAATTGCCTATTCTGCGAATTTTCTCGATAACATCCACCTGCAGGGACAGGGATTACATTTCACGAAACAAATTCCTTTTGTGCTACGGAAATTTAAAGAAAAATACCGTGATAATGTCATCCGCGAGTCGTCATAAATATTTCACTCACAATAAATCCTATCTTATGGGTTTAAATTGTTCACGCAGAAAACGACGAAGCACAAAAGGCTGTGGTATTCGAAAAACGAGGACCCTTTGCGCTAAGAAAAGGATAATACAAAATTTGCAACAATGGCGACAATAATTTTAAATCCGGGGACAGAGGCTCGATCACAGTCAAAACAAATTGAAAGGGGTGGGAAAGTGAATGCTCGCACATATAGTACAGGGTGGAGGACCGCCTGGATTAAAGTGATCAACTTCAGCAGCCATTCGGTCATATTTTATGTGGTTCTATCCAATCGTAAAAACGTGCTTGTGAATGCATTTCCTTCAATTTAGAGAGAGCGACACGACGCATCCACCTTCATCCGTTTTAATACCTTGGTCAAACACGACCGCACGCTCGGTTTATCCGAATTGACTAATTTTTTCCGGCATTAACCCCGCTATTGGCAAACGATTTTCCCTTTGAGCGGTAGAGTCAGACAAGGTTCAAAAGGGGACTTTGATCGGGCGAATTTATTTGAATTTGCCTAATGCATTTTTCAGGATTAATATCTTCGTTTAATTGTTATTATTTATGTCGTCCGATTCACCCTTTAGAGCTTGCAGATGCCTTTTGGGTTACATGCATAATACCGCCCTGGGTTACCGGACAAGCCTATTTTGCATAATCCGCCTAAGAGATAGATTCAAATGCATAATTTATTCCTGAAGGCTCAAGCCTATCCTTTCGCTAGGACGATGCCCTACATATGGATCAGAGTAATTTCCGTAAACGATTATTATTAACGCCAGCGTTATATTTACGCAGTATTGGATTTTAGGGAAGGAACTATTATGTTCATACTCATGCAAGCATATGTATGTGTGAACGTGGACATGTATTGGATAATAATGGAGAAAGTTTCGAATAGGATGACCCCGAACCTATTAATCATTGAGAGCGTATTGTTATACTGTCCGTCCATTAATTTGAAGAAAAGAATAGTTTTAAGTAATGGTTAAGGCAACATGCAATTAGTAACTTGGCGACGCTTATTTCAAATATACAAAAGATATTTTAAAATACTGTAAACTATCAATTTCTAGTCATCGCAATTGATGATCCGAGAATTGGGCAATATTTCAAAATATTTGGCATTCTTCCACATAGCCGATAATCCCCGGTATCCTCTCGAAGCGACATAGAAATAATGCTTTACAAAAGCATCCTTACGAGCCTATTGAAAACGAAAAGAACATTATATTTAATCGAAAAGTTTTGACCTTCGAATTCAGATAGCCGTTTATGACATGGGAGTCGGATGATAAAAAAAAGTGCGACTTTAGTCGTAGATTCATTTATCATTTTGCAAGCTATTTCACATACACATGTACGTATGTGCCGAAGATAAATTGCCTACAGCTTTTCATATTTTATCATCATTTTGATGCTCGCTCCCACCACTTGAACTGCCAAAAAAGATGACGTCAAGTTTGTTTGAACTACTAAGATACTCAAAATAGATTACTCCCAAAGCGTTCATGAATTGCTGGGATATACATCATTTATATAGAGGCGAAACATCTCAGCGATATATGGACATAAGATCGTCTCTATCATCTTAAATAGTGGTGCAAAGTAATAGCTGACTTCAAATGACCATTCACATTTCCTTTGACATACATTTAGGATTTAATTAGTATGCTCCTAAGAATAAGTATCCAAGGAGCTGTTATATATTCAAGTAATAATAATTTTGTTAGACTGTGACTATGTATATGTTCAAATGTTTATAGAAATTATATTCATACACTCTTGTTTATCTAAACCAGTGGCTTTCAATCTTTTCGCTGTCGAATTTCGGTATCAACAATTTACTGGACTCTTTGGCAGACTACTAACAAAATTACATAAATAAAACTACAAGAGAATTATAATCATGTGATTCTCTAGATGAAAAGTGAAAGAGTTTAATGTTCCGGAAAATATCTCATCTCAAATTCAAGAATAATAACTTTTGTATGGGAGGTGGTGGAGGCAGAAGGGGGAGGTTTGTAATTTTTGTGTATGACACGGAACGTGGTATGGTAATTTAAATTTCGCAATTTTCATGATTTTCTAGGAAATTGGACATTGTTTTTCTGGAATTAGGGCATTTGTATGGATGATAATACAGAAGCTCATATTATGTGTCATTAAAAAATCTCCATACCGGATGTCCGTCCGTCCGTCCGTGTCCTCTCTAGCTGGAGAACGCATTGAGCTAGAAACAAATTTTGCATACGTTGTTTTTAACAAAAAAGTAAGATCCAATTCGTGAATGAAACAAATCGCTCCAGCCCTTCTACCCCCTTCCATACAAAATACAACAATTTCGCAATTTGACAATAAACTAATTTTCTCAAAAAGTATAAAACCAATAGACCTGAATTTTTGAAAATATTATTTTTATGATGATTTCAATCTACGGTATAAAAATTATTTATATCCTCCAACTTCTTCTACCACCTCTCATATAAAACTGCACAATTTCACTAAAACAAAAATTTTAGACGTTTATGATATTTGTATTTTTATAGTTTTCACACAATTTTAAGTCGATAGCTTTGACTGTTTGTTAATTTAATTTTAATGGAGAAAGTTCGTTAAATTTGTATGGGAGTACATAAAGTTGATAATTTTTTTAAATTTATTACAAACTAGCGATCGCCCGCGACTTTTTCCGGGGAAGAATCGCAAAATAAGAAATTTTTGAGAATGTTGATAGTAATATGTACATTATGTGAGATATATAATCTGTTTAGTTTAATGACTCTTTAAGCACAATGGTTTGTATTTTGTTGGAATCAGAACCATAAATTATTAAAAATGAAACCACGATACTCGCATTTGTATGGGAGAGAGATTGGACTAGTAACGTTCACACTTTTGAAGAAAATCGAATTTTTGAAGTTATGGATCTGTGTCACATTGTATGGAAGGGGGTAGAAGGAGTGAAGCTAATGGGTTAATTTTTCCCCGATATTAATAATAATGCTTATTACGGATTTGATACAAAATTTTAGCTCGATGAAAGTTATATGTATTAAGAAAATTGGTGTAGAGTATTTCATGAAAAAGTGCAGTTAGTATGGGAGGTGGTGGAAGGAGTGAGGGGTTCTTAGTAGTTTTTTTGAACTACTACAATCACCATGCAGTTGATTTATTTAAAATTTCAGATCAGTACCATTCACACTTTCCAAGAAAATAGAATTTTTGAAAAGTCGTGGAATCGTGTCATTTATCATGAAATACTATCCACGAATTTTCTCAGTGCGTGTAACTTTCATCGAGCTAAAATGTTAGCATTTCTATTAATATCGGGAAAAAAATTAACCGATTAGCTTCACTTCTTCTACCACCTCCCGTACAATGGTGGTAGAAGGAGTGAAGCTAATCGGTTAATTTTTTCCCGATATTAATAATAATGCAAATTAAGGATTAAGTATAACATTTTAGCTCGATGAAAGTTACACGCACTGAGAAAATTCGTGGATAGTATTTCATGATAAAGTGCAGTTTGTATGGGAGGTGGTGGAAGGAGTGGGGAAATGTAAATAAATTGTATACCAAAAGATTGCTTTTGTAATGGAAATAATATATTCTAAGTTTCAATTTAATTGCTCTTATAGTTTCGAGAAAAAATCGATTAATACATATTTTTGAAAATGTGTCACTTTGTATGGGATGCGGTAAAAGGCGTGAGGGGAGTGATATAAATCCAAAAGCAGATTACATTTAATATCGGTTCAGCCGTTTTTGTGTGAAACCCGGACAGACAAACTGACAGACAGAGAAGAATTTTAAAAACGCGTGTTTCTGCTTAGTTATTGCTAAAATAAAGCAAAAAACTAACTTATAGCCATTTCTAAACAAATAACAGACAAACACTACAATTATATTTATATGTATAGATATAATAGAAATAATTCTTTTTCTTTTAGCTTTGCTAGTATGAATGAAAATCGAAGAGAAGTATTTTTCAAAATTGTGCATTTGTGTTGATGGGGAGGGAGTAGAAGGAGTGAGGGGATCGGATTTATATATTTTGACTTTAATGATATTCCCATCATTATACTTTGGTCTAATTTTCAAGTCAATAGCTTAAATAGTTTCAAGTTGAATACTCCAGAAAATATGGAATGTCTTCATCTATGATATTGAAAGGAGTAAAATGATTTTAAGCAGCTACTTGACATTTTTATGAGCGAAGTCTGTAGAAATTTCCAAGTCAACAGATTTTATGTTTTCGATGGGAAAATGATTCTATTCCATACATAAATTCCACGTTTACACTCTTTATTGAAATAAAAACTGCGTTTTTTTATTTTCAAATTTCAAAATAGGGGGTTTTAATCAGACAGGTGTCCCATTAAGTCCGCCTATTTTGAATTTAGTTCCAGTTCCATGTCAACACCATTTACTAAAATAAAAAAAATCAGAGCTTTTCAAATAAACACTGCTTTTATCAAATTTCAAAATAGGCTGTCTTAATGGAACTCCCTTAATACAAATTTTTAGAATTATCTTGACCAATTGTACCAATATTATACTACGTTTTTATCGCAAATTGAATTTTCTATAAAAATAGCCCTAATCAATTCCCGTCAGTTGATCCCTACGCTTTTAAATTCTCGAAAAAGTTAATTCATCGTTTCACCTTTTTTTTTAATTAGCTTATAGCATTATTAGGGTGTACGGAAATCTGTAATTAACGTCCACGACGTAATTACTTGACATTTAGTCGAGTCCGTTTTAGCTCCGTTCAAATAATTTATTAAGATGTACTCTCTAGGCATTGTTCACACTTTGCTCAAAAATTGGATTTTCCTTTTCCGGATTGAATTATTAGCTGTAAGGAGTGAGCTACCCTTTCCTGAATTAATGATTAAATTGATAAGGACATTTCTTTTTGGAGGAAACAAGATCTCGAGTGAAAATTTGAATTTAATGAAACTTATTTTTATTTTTAATACTTAAGTTCTTGAGTTGTATGTAATATACCTACGGAATGAGAATCCTTTTTTTAGATTGCATGTTGGCTAAATAAAAAATATTGCTAGTTGGAAAGAAAAGGTTTCAGGATATTACACAGTTTTGATTGATTACTCGTGATGTTTCTATCTCTGCTGATACCTTTATTAGACTGATTAAGAATCGGTTTTTTTGCATCTTCGAAAAAAAGCACTTGAAGCCATCTAAAGTAACATTATAAATGTGCAATCAAGTTTAATTATAAATAGTTATACCTATTAGAAAGTCAGAGTATCTTTTCTGATGAGGCCATTCTTACGCAATCAAAATAAATTGTGTTTAAAGGAAAGATGACAGACTTGTGTTTTGAAGTATTAAGCTTTGTTCGATTTTCCCTACCCTATTCTAGAATTTTTTCAAGTTCGTAGTATACTGTCATTTGCAAAGCTGCAAATAGGATTGAGAATCGAAGACAGAACGAAGTTCGCAAGAATTAAAATTCGGGATAGTTATTAAATTGAGCTTTGGTGAACGAAGGAATTTTTAAGAAATGGGAACGAAGAAAAACCATTCAATACTAAAAATGATATCGTGCGCTGAAAATAACGCTATCAATCCATAATAAAAAAGATGCATCAAAACCAAATGCTGGGAGCTTCCGTAGTAGCAAGTAGCAAGTGTTGCGACCGAAAACCGTCTTGGCGGTCATCAATGGTTTTTTTATTAAGTACTGAATGATTTTTCAGTTAACATTATATATGAAATCGTATACTTAAGTGAAGCTAGGGTGTAGCCTAGTGGGTAGCATGTTGGTCTTGTAATGCGAAGGTCGTAAGTTCAAATCCCGGTCGACGCATAATTCTAGCACACTGCCTGCTTTGGGTATACCTTGGTCACCTCAATCTACGAAAATGAAAAATTCGAAGATAAAGGCTTGTGCGAAGGTCTAACAACCCTTCCACAATAAATAATGAAAAATGTTAAGAAACCTGAAATTCAGGATGCCCAGGCCCAATTAGGGCTGTAGTGCCATTGTAGAGATATTTAAGTGAAAATGATGTATGTTATAAACAAACAATTTTGCCTAAGCCGTTGGAAACCTTTACTTTTTTCGAACATCCTTAAATCAAAACCTTGGAGAAGGAACTGGCTTAACGGCATTGTGATCGGTTTCGAAGTTATAAAAAATTTCGTGCAGGAAGTTTTTAAAAAAATATAAATGAAGATTTTATACACAAACATTTTTTTTATATTTTATGCGGAAGCGTTAATTTTTTCCTTAAAAGAAAAATACACCTTTCCATGGAAGATTAGAAAGTTTCCCAAATTTTAAACGTTTTATTGCATGACGAAATAGGAATTTTTTATTGAAAAAGCTTGATTTTGATTAAAAATTTCTTCCAAGAAAATCTATTTTTTCGACCCTATTTCTTTATTAGTATGAAGATTGATATGTTGTGAGCCGAAAAAAAATTAAAATTAATTAAAAAAAATATCTCATCTTCATTGTTTTACGTAGCACGATCGTGATGGCGGTTAGACTTGAGAATTTTCCTGTAGAATAGGAAGTATGGAAAAGAGTGCGAAGCGGTTTAGCCAATGACGCTGGTTCTGATTGTGAAACCAAAAATGGCGCAGCGGTTGTCCTTATATTAAGAGCGAGAAATAGTTTCAATCTGGGATAGGATTATCGTCGTCAGGAATAGTATCAGAAACGTCACCATTCTGCAGTGCTACCCACCACAATACTTGCTGACAAAGCGAAGCTTTATGATCAACTGAGTGCCACCTTTGAGCGTGTGTCAAGAGATTATATTAATATCATCTCAGAAGGTATAAGCTACTATGTTAGCTTCGACATCACTGGACTAGGACACGTCATGGTAACGTTGGAATTGACCCGTCACGACCTTGGACTAAGAGATCCGAAAACGCAAGTTATTTGTGGAGTTTTGCAGTACTCCGCAAACGATGATCGAATGGATCCTTTTTACATACAAGAGTCACCATAAAACATCTTGGGTATTTCCTGATGGTGTTATTTAGAACCAGATCGATCATTTAGCCTTAAGGCGGCAAGGGAGAAGACGTTTCCTCGATGCGTGGAGCTGACGTGAGGAGCGATCACTATTTGATGGTTGTCTGCTTGAGATTGTGCACAAAAGTTGTCCAGTGGCCACAAACTGCTCAAATGGAGCACAAGCTTAATGTGGATAAACTAGAAGCTTCCAACGAAAACGCAAGTATACCACGACTCAACATGAAAAATCATCCATATTCGGCGGATATGAAACACGCATACTGAACGCCAAATGGGGCAACCAGATTGATATTTCTTACAAGTGCTGAGAAATCTGTAGGATATGCGCAAAGCGAGAGGAATCCTGGATGTCGCACGATACAAAGGACAAGGCGAACAGAAAAAAGCCAAAGTGAGAATCATCTTTCCATCCGATGTCAAAGAAAGAACCCAAGACTTGGGACGGAACAGCCGCGATGCTCATATGCAGCTTCAAGAGGTTGTTAGATGCGGCAAGAGAAAGGCCATTCAAGTTCAGGCCAAAAAGACAGAATCTGCGGCTTACTTTAGGATATGGGTTCACTATTTAAAATTATGTAACAGGTAACAATAGGAATGTCATTGCCAATCACCTGGGGAGAAATGCCAACGGAACTCTCCTTAATATGGGTGAACACCAGTTGCGGCGATAAAATCAATTCTTCTGTGATATTTTAAAAATCGTGTCTTCTCCTTCTTCAATGGCACTACAGCCCAAATCGGGCCTTGGTCTCCTGACCTTCAGGTTCCTTTATATTTTCATTATTTATTGCGAAAGGGTTGTTAGCCCTTCACATAACCCTCTATCTACGAGTTTTCCATTTTCGTAGATTGAGGTAAGCAAGGTATACCCAAGCAGGTAGTGTGCTGAAATTATGCGTCGACCGGAATTTGAACTCACGACCTTCGCATTGTAGATCAACACGCTACCCGCTAGGCTATACCCTTCGCTAACATCGTGTCAGAGGAAGATATTCCAAAAACAAAACAATTGCCAAAAAATCCGATCACAACAATCCTCTGTCTGGGACGATCCCTCCGGTAAGGAAGAAATAGTTTCCGCCATTCAATCAATGGCGGGAAAGGAGCCTCGTCACCCGTAAATAACAGCCGATATACTCCTCCCACTCTTTACTGAGGTGTGGAATAGAGGAAGATATTCGGATCAGTAGAAAACGGGCGCCTTGCTAAAATCCCGAAGAAGGGTAATCTTCCGGATTGTGGTAATTGGCGAGTTTAAGTCTACTTACTGCCGTATTTATTTATAGCTAATTATATCTAAGGTCATTCACAATAAGATTAGTTATGTTGTAGGGAGCACTCTTGATGTTCGTCAAGATTCCGTAAAGGCTTGCCTTGTACAGAACATGCCAATAGCCTGCGGATAATATTGGAGCAGCCCGACGAAATGACTTTGCCATTAGATCTCATGTTTCAGGATTTCGAAAAAGCTTTCGATAGCGTTAAGCGAGATTACTTATGAAATGATTTGCGTAGGAGAGGTATTCCAGATACAATTATAGCTATGAATAAAGAATACTACGGAGATGCAAGGTTTCGCGTCTTACAAAGAGGATTTTGAAAGCTGGACTGAAAGGTGGGGAAAGAGGGGACTGTTTAACATCTTAAGTCACCTTGATTATGCCGATGACGTGTTTTCGCTTGCACATACGTTCAGACTTAGAGCCAAATGTTTGCTTGATGCATTCTAAATGCAATGAGGCAGGACTAAAACTAAATGTACGTAAAACCGAGTTCTTCTATATGGGAACACAAGCACACCGGACAAGATGTGGAAGAGGTGTAAGATTTTTATAACTTCGGAAACATTGTCAGCATGGACGTCGAAGTCGAAAACAAAATTGACGCTCGTATACATATAGTTCGTCAGGCCTTTGGTATCTTTTTTCCCTTTCGAGTTGCGAGTATTCTACGCATGCGTCAAATCCGTTTTATTAAATAGATGTACTGCGATACATGAAAAGCGACCGTTCCACTTACCAAGGAAGTGCAAACTTTCGTGACCCAACACCTACGACGAACTAGGGTATAGCCCAGTGGGTAGCGCATTGGTCTATAATGCGAAAGTTGTGAATTTAAGTCCCAATCGACGTATAATTCCAGTAAACTTCCCGCTTGTGTATACTTTGGTCACCTTAATCTACAAAAATGAGAAATTAGTAGAAGGAAGGTTTTGCAACCCGTCCACAATAAATAAGGTTCGTAACAGGAAATTGATTGATTGACATTGTTTTCTCTCGCAAATTCGCTTCAAAGATTGAATTGCATTTAATTATTTTGTTGTTGTTGTTGAAATTTTTAACTTTTGGTTGCATAAATAGTTGTATTTGATTTCAAAAAGCTATTTATAAAGAGCCTAGCTAGGGTGTAGCCTAGTAGGTAGCATGTTGGTCTTCAATGCGAAGATCGTGAGTTGAAATTCCGGTCGACGCATTTGCCCAGCACACTGCCTGCTTGGGTATACCTTGGTCACCTTAATCTACGAAAATTAAAATTTCGAAGATAGACGTTTGTTTAACTCATTATTGCTAATTTTCAACTAGTATTGCTAATTATCCGTGTGATTCAGGGAGTTATCAGATCACCTGCAGTGCACTGGCTACTACTTAATTATTATTTTCAATAACAGATATTATTTTTTTTTTTTTCAAATTTCAAAAGAACTCCCTAAACTTTTATTATATCAGATCTTTGCTTTTACGACTACAAAAATTAAACTCTGATTGATCTTGATGACTTTAATTTTAATAATTCAAATGATTATCTCGAATTGTGTTCATCAAGTGCAGGTCAGCTTAGTAAATTCTTTATTGATTACTCCACCTTGTATTAGTTCATAGCTGGGTTATGAAAACTTTTATCCGTCATTATTAAAAGACCATTTGCATATTTAATTTAAGGCAAATGTTATTTTAATTCATCGCTTCTACCAAGGTTGAAATTTTCCCGCTAATCAAGAAAACATAACACTAGGAATGGGTAATTAGAATACCTACTAGAGTTTAGTGCAGAACTAAAAGCTTTTCAACAATATTAAATATCGTGCTGGTAAATTAAGATATCTTTGCACACTCTCCGACAGCAAGATAATTTAAGTTCGGAAATGGAAACGAACTACAGTAACTACAGAAATATCTAGTTACATAATGAGGAAGGAGTTTACAAAAGTTTTACGTTTTACCAATAATATCATCATAAGAATATAAATGTATAACTATTGAATGGAAATAACAAGACTTCTTTTCATAATTTCAGTTTCATTTGAAATATTCAGATAAATTAAAAAAAAAAAAAATATTCCGACCTAATTTTTATTAAAAAAATCAAAAACAACTGAAACAACTCATCGATGTTGCAAATCATTGAATCGAAAACAGACAGCATTAAAAGATAACTACACTCCATTAAAATAAATTCGACCGAACTTCATATTATATCCCAGCAAGGATAAACAGATATCAATTTCCCTTGGGAAAAGGATTCGACGACAACAGAAACGAAACATCAAAAGGTTTTTCAAATCAATTTTCGAGGATACTCGGTCACGCTACACTGATCACCATCCTGTGTCCTTACCGATGTCAACCCCCCGAGGAGGACACCGCTTCAATTGTGCTCGTTGTCATTACTCTTGCTTGCACATACACTAAACGACATCTGTCCCTATTAAATTGCTATCAATTATGCCCGGATTCGAAGTTTGTTTGCGAACATTTTTTTTTTCCGGACCGTATACGAGTATGAACGAGCATACGTATTCGTATCTAGGTATCAGTCGCGGCTCAGCTCGACTTTGATGTCAACCGTCATCAGAAGTGCATTATCTCATTTCTCATCACGACAACAACAACAACCTGAAGGCTTAAATGCCTTCTGTATCTCGGAATCCTTTTAGGATGATGTGACAAACAATTCGAAATATATCTCTATCCTGTCGCTGAAATGAATAGGTGAATAGGTTATCGTAGTTACGTTCGTGACAGACACGCTATGCAACTTGCATCGTATACGATATTACGTACATTTTGTAGTGGCGTGCATTTCACTATCGTGTAATAGCTCGGTTCTCGGAAGGCAGGCATTCGGTATAACTCATCCAATATCGTAGGGGATAGTTTCCAATTTCCATTTGTTGTCATGAACAATGCAATAACCGACAACAATACCCTAGATCACTTGAATGCAGCCGGGTAATTTTCTATACGAACTTTATCTTCATAAGCACTCACCTGTAATTGAGGATGTTATGTTCATTTCTGGAAAATCAGTAGCTAAGTACTAGTTACGACCTAATCGGGAAAAAATTGACGTAGTTTCATAATATTGGAGTTAAGAGTTAAATTGGTGAGTCATAAAACACAACATTCGCTGTTGTCAACCTGTTGGTTTTATTAAGTTGCAATGTGTGTTATGAATTTATAAGTGCAAAAAAGGTTTTGGACGGCTTAGTACAAAAATATATGTAACAACTTTTCTTGTTAATTTCTTCATTCATTTCATCCGAGGCGAAGTAGTACCTTTTGTTCCAATTCATAACGCTGGTGTTCCTCATTTTAATTCTTTCTCAACTATTTTTATCAAGGATTTACTATCATCCAGATCCAATTTCATCTATTGTGTTGCAGATGACAAGACGTATATGGGAAAACTCTACTATCAAGTGTCCTGGCCAGCGTGTATAGCACTCTGCAGTTCCAGGAGAATATCAATTGTACTCCTTTTCTCTCTACTTTTCCCAGTAAAAAAATGACTAAATCTTAGTGCTCCTTTGGAAAAGAAACTATTTAACATAAGTAAAAAATTAGTTTTTGTATCAACCACCTTCCGCTAGGCGGAAAAAAAAACTCAAACAAACAATTTAATTTAATGGTGAGGAATAGATCTAAATAGCTTACACCTTGGTGAACTTTCTCGTTCCGAGTAAAGTAACTTCTTTGATGGTAATTAAGCATTCAATGTCAAAAATTATGATTTTCAAAATTTCCAAAGGAAAAAGCCAACTAAGTCGAAATTATCATCAAAAACTTCCACTCGAGCACACACTTACCCCCCAGTTTGACCCCGAGAAATGAATTGCTCTTCGTTCGGTTGAAATGATGATGGCAAGATAGACGAGATGGTATACATTACGTATCATAGGATACTTAGCAACCAAGTGGCTTCCAATTAAATACTAAGATGAAGTGTGATGGTACACCAGTAGAATTATTGTCGCCGGCATAGTGTGTGCAGCACCGAACGAAATTTTATTTCCTCTTAAGTGACTTGAAGTTTATTTTATGTAAAATGTTAGCTAGTCAGAATTTTGACCCGTATGCCTATGGAATTTATTTTAATTGAGGCGAGCTCCAACGCTTGATCTTTTGTGGTCCTGAAGAAGACAAAGAACTCTTAGACCACAGAGTGTGATTTTATTTTTTTAATCGAAATCTTTTAATATGTTGAATGTATCGTGCAATGCACTTATGTAGAAGCGTTATTGTGTTTTTCGTTGTGGCTTAGTCATATCGCATGGAATGTGAAATAATTAACGCGACAGGCAGAATCACCAAGTTTAGATTATCCGGGTCCCCATCAACGTTTTCCTTTTACACTTTTGCTCCATACTGAATTTAAATTATTTTTAATTAATCCTCGAGGTTATTCTCTATCTATAGTATCATCTACACGAGAGTGATGATAAGGCTCAATGGACGGCGTTGTTGTCTCTGTTAGGTGCGGGAACAAGGACCTCGCAGCTTTGGCTGGCCCGAACCCATGCAATCCAGCAGGGACTACTTGACGTGATACGGACGACCTTTCGGTCTTCGGTCAATTTATTTTGGCTAAGAAAAACAGCAACAAACATTTCTGCAGTAAGGATGGCCGCCGTAATTGAAATATGAGTGTTTTAATGATCCGCTGGCTGACATTCTGCTCGAAAGTCTCTCTGAAGTTGGACTAATTAAAATTGTTGAGTTGAGCGACGAAAAACTATAAAATATGCAATAGGAGAAAAAATGTGGGGCTCTGTTTTGAGGTTTTTTTTCTGCAAAGGTTGTTCATGTGGTCAAAGCTTTTGAATCTTGTTTAACGGGGTGAAATTCTTGTTTTTAAATAATTCAATAAGCGACTTTATGTTGGTCTAGCTAAAAAATATGCGGCTTATCTGGTAAATCAATAAAATTGTGCATTAAAGCACAAGCAAATTTCTAGTAAAACCAAATGTTTGTTGTGGTAATTGGGCGGCAATTTCAGTCCCCTTTTAATCACTTCCACTATCCTTCTGCAGACGTAACCAACTGATACTTGGTGCAGGATATTTGAATGATATTTATCGTTAAATGTTAATGAAGAATATTTGTATGTGGATGTGAACTATGCGGTAGTAGCTACTAGCACTTAAGACGATTTTAGTAGAGATATTCCATCGCCACCCCACCCCCATCTATCGCTCTTCCATGTAGCAACAACATAAACCCAGAATGCAACGTGCGGCTATGTATTTACAATGATTATCTATTACCATCATTCTCCTCCCAAACTTAATAATAAGCGTAATAATGGCGCCATTTAAACAGACGATTATCTATGGTATTAAGATTATAACGATAGATTATCTGTAGTATTAAATGGTGGGTTTACTAATAGAATCAACGTTTTGTTTTAAGTCGTTTAGTTCCATTCATTGTGATAATCTAATAAAACATGTTTATTGTATAAAAGAATGTTGTTCCGTTTCTGCTCTTACATTTTAATACTCGAGATGAAATCTGAGAGTATTATAAGTTTGCGACAAAGTTGGTAACGCTAAAAAATTAGGCACGGAGAAAAAAATGAATGATACAGAAGTTCATATAATCACTCAAAAATCTCAAAACCTGATGTCCGTCCGCCCGTGTCCTCTTTAGCTGGAAAACGCGTTGACATAGAAAGTTTAAGTTTCGTACACGTTGTTTTTGACAACAAATTAAGAACAAATTCGCTCCACCCCTTATACCCACTCCCATACAAAATGAAACAGTAGTTTCACAATTTGACAATAAACGGATTTTCTCGGAAAGTATAAATGTTGGAATATAATAATTTTATAATTATTTTGTTCTACTGTATTAAAAATTATTTGTGTCCTTCCCTTTCTTACACCACCTGCCATATAAAGTGCACTTTTTCATGGAATCCTCTAAGCCAATTTACTAAATATTTATTTAGAAATATTAATAAGACCAACAAAATTAGACGATTGGCTTCACTCCTTCTACCCCCTCCCATACAATCTAACACAATTCAACAACTTTACAAAAATTAGATTTTCCTTAAAAGTATGAATGCTACGGATCTGCAATTTGAAATATGTTAAAAGCATGATATTTATAGTTATTTCTGAAAAAATCAATAAGAACTCGCCCCTCCTTCTACCACCTCCATTAGAAACTACACAATTTCACTAAATTCAACACACTAATTTTCTCAGTACCTATTAAATTTTTGAATCCTAAATTTTTTATACAACATTTTAATAGCAACCATAGCGTGATGTGTAAAAATTAGTTCAATGTCGTCATCCCATCTACCACTTCTCCTACAAAATTTCTTATTTAAAAAAAAAATTCTCTCTCGTCGCGAGTTGGACTTTACGCCCAATCGTAGTCCTGTTATGTTTTCTAGCAGTGTTTATCACTTTTACTTTATTATTCTAATATAGAGTGATCAACGTGGAAAAATTTGCAACCCTGAACTATGGTTTTTCGTGTTTCATGACTAAATTAGCCTAAAAATGCAAAAAAAAAACAAAATCTGTTTGTCTGCCGTACGTGTACGCTCAGCGCACATTAACTTTCAAACCCTTCAAGATGGAGAGTTTAGTTTGTGGTGGATTGTAGACCGGTGCTGATCTCAAGCGGACACTAATTTAGGGTTGTGTTGGGGTTAAAAGGGATTCAGGGGGTGCGCTGAACCAAAAACTACGAATTCGAATATCTCAATTATGGTTCTAGCTAGAAGGCTGAAAAAAGGGGTTGTTTGTCAAACTCTAAAAATAATTTAATTTTTTTATTCATTGAGGTCCGAAAAGAGGGGGCTAAAAACAAATTGTCGGCCGAATTTTTTTTTCAAATGATTACATCTTCGGAATCACTTTCCACAAAAGAAAACATATTTTAGGACCAATAAGATGGCACACATATCCACAATAATCAACTTAGAGGAAGGTTAATTATTGGGAGAGGGTCAGAGGTGCAAGGAAAATACTTAAAATTAATATCTCGGCTATCTCTTGAGCTTTGTAATTGAAACTTGGAGCATATATTAAGCTACACTAGCGAAATATAAGAAAAATATAACTTTTGGAAAAAAATTCATTAAAAAAAATGCTTAAAGTCTAAGATATTCATTGATCGAACACCTCCTCTCGTACAAAATAATTTTTTCGACTATATTTAAGAATTCAATTAACATAACTTAAAAGGTTTAAAAGCTATGAACATCAAATTTGGTGCAAATACTTTTAAACATTTTTAAAACAAAGAAGTATCAAAAGTTTTGGGATTCTTCTTGCTCTTTCCATACAAAAATATGATTCCAACCAATTTCATCAAATCAACTAATAAACAACAAATTAAAAGGTACGAACTTAAAATTTTACACGAACACCTTTCAAAATAAACGAAATAATACTGCATCACAAATTCTACGATTCCTTCAATTCCTCTACTCCCTCCCATATATATGCATTCAAGAATGTAAAATACACTGAATTTCATTGAATTTAAATCGTCTATGAAACTAACATTCTATGTATGGAATTTTGAACGCGATTCAAGCAATTAATTACAAAATTATTAACTTCTACCCATCCCTTTTATCGCATCTCTTCCACCCATGCAAACCCAAATTTGCATAAATATTCGAATGAAAAATTGGAGCTATTGATCGTAATCGCAGTTAAGTGTTAAATACACAACAGCTATGCTCTGGAACCCCCATTCACTTAGTCTTCCCACCTTGACCTGCATATTGACACAACCTCAACTTTTCCCAAGAATAATAAAGTTGCGCCCGACTTGTTGGTAGCCATTTTATGTTCTATTCCAAATAAAAAACGCAACAGAATTTTGATTGAGCGTAAAGCACAATCATGTGATCCTCTAGATGAAACGTGAAAGAGTGTAATTTACCGAAAAATATTCTTCTTCTTCTACTTCTACAATGGTGCTACAGCCCAAATCGGACCTTGGCTTCTTGATATTCAGGTTCCTTAACATTTTTCAACACTTATTGTGGAAGGGTTGTTAGCCCTTCGCACAACCCTCTTTCTACGAATTTTTTTCATTTTCGTAGATTCAGGTGACCAAGGTATATCCAAGCAGGCAATGTGTTGGAAGTATGTATTGCGCCGACCGGGATTTGAACTCACGACCTTTGCATTACAAGACCAACACGCTACCTACTAGACTACACCCTAGCTACCGAAAACTATGTCATCTCAAATTCTTTCGCATAGTGACTTTTGTATGGGAGGTAGTTGAAGCAGAGCTAGATCTATAATTTTTGTATATGACACCAAGCGTGGTATACAAAATGTTTTATACTGAATTTAAAGCTTTTATAATTTTTAAAGAAATTGGTAATTGTTTCCCTGAAATAGAGGTCTTTGTATGGTAGGTGGCAGTGGAAGTGGAAGATTTTGCATTATTTTGAAACTGGTTATCAACATCCTTATCACCATTTTTTGCTCCAATTTTAAAGTGGATAGCTCTCATATGTTCGAAGGAGAAATGCTTTTCTTGAATTTTCAATGTAGATATTTGCATGGGAGAGGGTAGAAGGAGTGAAGTGAAGGTGATATGTTTTTAACATTTATTTTAAATATTCTGACAAAATTTAAAATTTCTGCTTTTTCTAGTTTCATTGGAAATTGATGGGAGATGGTACAAGGAGTATACGGATCAAAAGAAAACGTTAATTGCATTATTATACTTTGGTCAAAATTTTAAGTCGAGAGCTTTGACAGTTTCGAAAAAAAATTATTTAATTGGAATTTCGAAATATCGTGAAATTTGCATAAAAGGTAGAAGAAAGGAGTTTACTTTTTTTTTTTTAATAAAAATAATTTCGGCGAAAAACTGTCTTTTTAATTTTGCTAGTTTCAATGAAAATGAAAAAAAAAATGTTTTTCAAAATTGTGTATTTGTATAGGAGGTGATAGAAGGAATAATGTTATTGTACCGATATTTTTGAGCGTTAATGATATTCATATCATTGTACTTTGAACAAATTTTCTGGTCGACCGCCTAAACAGTTTTGGGGAAAACCCATTTCTTAAAATCTCAAAGAGGGTGGAAGGAGTTTAGGGGCGTTCATGAACTAAAAGTTTATTTTTTGCTAAAAATTACATAAAACAAATTTCAGCATAATCGCTCAAAGCGTTCGAGAGTTATGTTGGAGACGGACAAAAAATATTTCTGTACCCTTGGCGACTCTTCAGGAGCACTATTTCTTAGCGTTATAAACGATAAGACGTAAACGGATTTCATCTACACTATAAATATCTGCCAACAAGTCAGGCGCAACTTTTTTATTCATAGGCCAAGTTGATGATGCGTGGGAGTCAATGTACAGACAAGGCTAGATAGGGAAGACTAAATGAACGGAGATACTAGGGCAGGGGTGTTGTCAACTATTTAGCACGAAATGCTATTACGATCAATAGAACCAGTATATATAATCAATAGTTCATTAGTTTATTTATACAAGTTCGGATTTATATGGAGGGGGATAGAAAGGTTGGGTTGATGTTAATAACCAGAGATTTTGTGACTATCGTTCAAAAATCAGAATGTCAGTTTCAAAAACGATGTTGCATAGAATTCCTGTGAAATTCGGTGCATTTTATATTCACGGAACCAAACATTTGTATGGGAGGGGATAGAGGACGTGAAGGAATCGTAAAAATTGTGATGGAATTTTAATTTTCTTCTCTTGGAAGGTGTTGTACAAAATTTTCAGTTTGTAGGTTTTAATTTAATCTTGTAAAATAATATAGTAGTAATTGTATGACGGAGGGAATTTTCCTTTTATTCATAATAATAAGCGAAAACTGTGTATATATTTGAAGTCACGTGACTCGCATTAAGTGGAAGACTAAATTTTGGCAAAATAAGTTTGTCAGTATCGATGGTTCAGTGGAATAATGCTCGCCTGAGACGCAATTGGCCCGGGTTCGATTCAATGCCGATATTATGTTTACGAATATTTTTTTTTAATTTTTATTCCGTACGTGAGTTCAAAATAAAATTGATTTTTTTAGTTCGAAACTAACGACTTAATGATTGAAAGTGAATCCATTTGACTCTAATTAAATTAGATCCAAAAATTGTGGCTAAATTTTTACGGGACATGTCCACCAGCATCGGTGGTTCAGTGGTGGGATCTTCTCCTGCTACGCGGGTGGCCCGGGTTTGATTTTAGACCGATGAAACTTTCTTTTGAAATCTTTTTCTTGGATTATTGAAATTTCGAGTTTTCCTGAATGACAATGTATTTTTACATGAACAACTCTATCTCGCCAAGATTTAAAGTTATTTCAAGAAAATTTGAAGCAATTTATGAATAAAGTCAATAGGAATTTTATCACAAAAAAATGTCGTATATAAGATAGCGCTGACATAATCACATCGACTTCTTTCATTACATTACACAGATTTCAAGTCCTGGACTGATTTTTGCAACTCACTAATTAAATGGACCGGAAATAGAAAGAACTAACTGTAAATATTTTATTAAACAAACAAGTATTTCTAAACGGAAAAATTATTGTTACTTATTTATTGTTTTACTTATTCAGCCATAAGAATAAGGTGGGCATTGTTTGTAAAAACAAAATTTCGAGAAAAGGTCGTTTAAAATTTCTGGTAGATAGAACGTGAACTTCCATTCCAACACCGTACTCCTTCTTCCTCCTGTATCTTCGTGTTTTTTAGTTTTCTGCAATATAGTTTTCTACAAAAAAAAACCCAGGTTTTGCAAACAAAACAAATACGCAAAGCAGCTGTCGAGAGACAGACAGACAAACAGCCGTCCCAACCCGATGTCCGGTCACATTTATTGCTATAACTTTGTAACGGAGTGGAATTTTTTTACAATTTTTTTTATCAATTCTGAAAAGTAAAAAAATTAAAAATTTGTAAAAAATCGATTTTTTGAAAATTTTAGGAGTATGGGATTTTTTGTTTTTATTTAATGTTTTTTTTTTTTTATTTCACTACTGTTGGATTATTATGTGATGTAAGATAGAGTTACTCCATGCAAGGAGGAGACACTATATCACAGTCTGGCAGAAATGTCACAATCGACACCTGCGAATCCGGGATGGTGAATCATCATTGTGGTGAGTTTAGTGGTTTTCTTTTACCAATTTCATCCACCCTAAGATTGTTTCTTCAAAATTTTTGTTTATAATTTTTTAGTTAAGTATTAAAAACGTCGCAAAGTTCTTGATGTTAAGAACATACCAAAAGACAGGTCGACACTTTTTTTAAATTTCGCTTCAAATTTTGGGCTTTATCTTTGCCGAACTATAGTAATGCACCTCTAGTGTCCCATGGAGTAACTATAATGTAAGGTAATGGAATTTACGAAAATTTTTATTTTATTATTATTTGTTTTTCATCTACAACGTGAAATTTTCAATAAATGCAGCATAAATTATTAATCTTCAGTATCTATATATTATTTTTTTGTTCAAATTGTGAGAAAAAATCAATTTTTGTTGACTACTTTGCTAGAGCTTCACAACGACACCGCAGTATTTTGTTTGGTACTTTGCAATTTCTTTTTCTTCTCTAATATCGAAAGACTCTCTTAAATGGATTTTACCACCGCAAAGGTAGTGGTTTCAGGAATTAATTTTAAAATTTTCGATTTACTCAGTTGCACAATGCAATTTTTGTGTACATGTTGTATGTTCCGTAGTATTTTTTCATTTCACGGATTTTATCCTAACAGGAGGATTTTAAAAATGATATCTTTGGCAAATAAAGGATGAGAGATTTTTGCAGCTCAGAAACAATAAGCTGAATAAACTTTTAGTGATTTTATTGAAAACGTTAGTATTTTAAAAAAATAATCTCTTACGCGAATAGGTAGGTATGTAACTTTAACAGAATAAAAATAAGAAAAGTTCGTCGATTCGACTCGAGTGGTTTTATTGATTTATGTTTCCAGATTAATGCATACTGATTTGAATCGTTTTCTTTCCGTAGTATTTAGCATTAGAGATACAGTGAGTTTTCAATATAAGTTTTATGATTTTCAAGGAAAGATTTGTGAATTTCAGCCTTTCATGATTTATTAAACAAGACGATTCGATTGCTGTTGAGACAAGTTATTTTTCAGTGGTATTCCAGCTCAAAGCGCGCCTTGCAATGCAATGCAATGACGCTACAGCCCATATCGAGCCTTGGCCTCCCGGATGCACCTCCTCCAGTTGTCTCGGTTCAACGACCGCGTCCTCCAGTTTGAAAAATCGAGAAGCGATCTGCAGTCTCCGTCGACTGAGTCCTCCCATCGCTTTCGTGGCTTCCCCTGCGGTCGGTTACTTTAAGCTTTGCCTTTGAGCACTCGTTTCGGGACTCGTTCCTCGTGCATTCGTTCCACGTGGCCAGCCCATTGCAGCTTGCGCAGTTTGATCACTATAGATGCTGGTGGGTCGTCAAATAGTTGATACAGCTCATGGTTGTATCGAATTCGCCAATCATCTCCTTCCTTAACTGCTCCGTACACCTTCCGCATAATTTTTCGCTCAAACGTGTCGATTAGCTTCTCCGAAACCCGCGTCAAGGTCCACGTTTCGCATCCATGTAGCAGCACAGGACGAATTAATATCTTGTAGATGCGTAGTTTATTGTTTCGATGGGCCTTCCTTGATTTCATTATGGGGAGGACCGCATAAAAGCGCGCCTTGGTTTCCATTTAATCTTAGACAAAAAAAAATGTGATTCAAAAATTTGGATTTAATATTCAAATCAAACTTGGCCATAAGCAAAGAAATAGATTTTGACTAGCCCTGCAGTTAATGAGGGTGCAGCTCAGTGGGTAGCGCGTTAATCTACAATGCGGAAGGTGAGAGTTCAAATCCCGGTCGACGATTAATTTCAGCACACTACTTGAGGTTATAAACATTGGCTTCATCAATTTGTGAAAATGAGAATTCGTAGATAGAGGGTTGTGCGAAGAGCTTATAACCCCTTCACAATAACAAATAAAATGATAAGGAATCTAAAGGTCTGGAGAGCGAAGCTCGGGCTATAGTGCCATCGTATAAGAAGAAGAAGCTCTGCAGTTTGAGATGTGTAACTTACAAACAAACTAGTTCATTCGAATTATTCACATTGTTGAACTAAATGAACTATTCACAATATTTCTCACAATTAGTTCGAAATATTGTGGTAGTGAGCCGACTGAATGTTAAGTTCGGCGTTTTGTGTAATCGGCTGACAATCCATTACTCAAATCCCAGCAACATCGTTTGAGTTATCCTCAAAAGCATCGGTGTAGTTCTTATAACGAAAGAGAGTGTCACTGACCAGTTTCGTGCAATCTGCTTTCATCGCCAGGCTATCAATAAGATTTTGTCTCAACGCAACGCATTCATATTATTTAAGACTATAATAAAACATTCCAAAATTTGCTACGCAGTTCCACAGCTACACAGGAGCAGAGCATCAACACAGCACTCGAGAGTATTGTAGCGGATTCAATAAAATCGTATTTCGTCTCTGGTGAAGAGAACGTTTCGCTTGAAGTTTCGTACGTTGTTTTATAAACGTGGTATTAGTTCTTTTAATGGACGCATTTAGTTTTCAAATGAACCATGATTTTGTTCGAGCTAATCGACTTGAAGTATTTTTATACATTAGATGAAATCTGAATGTGGTATTTGCTTTAACGTTTGTAAATTTAAGATATGGCGCTAGTATAGAGCAGCGAAGCGTATAGACATGTTTCTTGTCACTCAATATCCTCGAATCCGAGTGACCGTTTGTTTATCTGTTGACTTAATAACTCCTGAAAGCTTTTAACATTTTTGGAAAAAAGAAAATTGAAGCTCGTGAATGAGCCACATCTCCGAACTACCATCTCCCATACGAATTCCACGACATTTAAAGAAATTGTAAAACTTTTTCTTCGAAACTTTCAAAGTTTTTGACGTGAAAATTTGATCGAAGTTTTTTAAAATGAATAAAATTGACGTCAAAAATGTTTGTTCCGATCTATAGCAAAAGGGGTGAGTCCTACTACTCTCTCCTATACAAATGCGCAATTTTCAAAAATACATTTCTCACATTAACTCATAAACCAGGCAAGGTAGAAAATTAAAATATCACCAGAAATAATTAATATTACCTTCTCTCATCGCACATTTGGAAGTTATCAACATTCTATACTAATTTGACTATTTACTATCAGACTAAAAATTTAAGATAAAATTTTTTTACTTTATTATTCTAATAATTAAGTGTTATGATCGGCTTGGAAAACAAATTTGCTATCCTAAAATTCAGGTTTTTCGCGTTTCATGACTAAATTAGCCTAAGAAAGCAAAAAAAAATTCGACTGTCTGTATGCCGTACGTGTACGCTCACAGCATAAGCCCATTGAAATAGAAAATTCATTTTCGGGTGGATTGTTGATGGGTGCTAATCTCAGGCAATTTCGGGGATTGGGTTAAGGGGTGGCGGGTAATGCCAAGAACCGAAAAAAACTGATTCGAATATTTCAACCATGATTCTAGCTAGAAAGTTGAAAATCAGTACACATGTCGAAGGATTTGTGGGACAAACTATAAAAATAATTTTTTTTTATCCATTGGGATCCGAAAAGGATGGGGTTTAAGCTAAAAACCATTTGACGGCCGAATTTTTTTTTTCAAATGATTATATATTTGGAATTACTTATCATAAAAAAATAATATTTTTAGGAAAAATTAAGGCAAATACAGATCCACCATAATCAACTTAGAGGGTGGTCAATAATTATAAGGGGGAGGGTCAAGGGGTACAAGAAAAAAACTTAAAAATTAAAATTTCAACTATCTCTGATGCTATAGATTTTTTAAAAAATGTGTACTAAAACTTTACTAGCGATATATAAAAAAAAATATATAACATTTGGACATTATAAGAGTGGGGCCTAATAACGAGCTTTTCAAATTTCAAACCGATATATCTCAAAATCCAATGCAGATATTGAATTGAAATTGTGTCAAATATTGAGCTCTATATCCTATAATTTTAGTAAAATTTTTGAGTTAGGTAGCTTAAGAGGATGGAGGTGGTGGGCCAAAATGTCGAAAATTTTGACTTTGTATTTAGGGCGCTGGTAAAAGATATAACGTTTAAATTTGGCAGGCGCATACATCTGTTTGTTTTACATAAAGAAGAAATAATAACTGGAACCAGAACTGTTATGAACGAAAGGGGGTCCTAACTTGCGCTAGGTGTTTCAATTGTATTGAAATAAACAAAAGAACTCAAAGTTTTTGATCAAAACTTCAAGCTATGAACTTAAAAATTTTAGAAATTCATTCAAGAAAATAAAAAAATGCTTGAGAGTTATATAGATAGAGATATTAACTAGTCGAATAACTTCAAAACTTCTACTCTCTCTCATACAAAAGTTTTTTATCGACCATTTTAAAAAAAATCAATTATCCCCAAACCATTATCAACCTGAAGCTAGGGTGTTACCTAGTGGGTAACGTGTTGATCTACAATGCGACGGTTGTGAGTTCAAATCCCGATCGACGCATAGTTCCAGCACACTGCCAGCTTGGGTATACCTTGGTCACCTCAATAAACGAAAATGAAAAATTCATGGATAAAGGGTTGTGCGAAGGTCTAAGAAACCTTCCACAATAAAATGAAAAATGCTTAGGAACCTGAAAGTCAAGAGGCCAAGGCCCGATTTGGGATGTGGTGCCATTGTAGAAGATAACCAACATTAAATTTTGTTCAAACACTTTTAAAAATATTTAAAACAAAAGTGCATCACAAGTTTTGAAATTATCGTTGCCCTCCTTCCCCCTCCCATACAAAAGTATGATTTCGTGCAATTTCAATAAATCAACTAAATTAAAAGCTACGAACTTGAAATTTTGAACGAACACCATTCAGGACAAACGAAATAATGCTGCATTACAAATTTTACGATTTCATCAACTGCTCTACCCTTCTACAAATGTTTGTTTTGAATGTAAAACACAAATAAATTTCATAGAATTTACTTCGTCTACGAAAACTTCTTTCTATATTGAGAATTTTGAATGTGATTCAAGCAATCAATTAATCCCCATTCACTTAGTCTTTCCTATTCACCCTAACATGCTCACTATCCACCTGTCAAATGTTCGTTCGTTGCATTCTAAATGCAAAGAGGCGGGATTGAAAATAAATGTGCGTAAAACCACGTACATGCACATGGGTTCGAACGCAAGCACACCGATTGATCTTAACGGATAGGATGTGGAAGAGGTGCAAAATTTTTGCTATCTCGGAAGCATTGTCAGCATGGACGGCGGAGCCAAAAAGGATGTTGAGGCTCGGCTAAATAAAGCTCGTCAGGCCTTCGGTATCCTTTCCCCTTTCTGGAAGTTAAGAGAGATTTCCTTTCGCACGAAGCTGCGAGTTTTTGACGCATGCGTCAAATCTGTGTTGTTATATGGTTATACTACTTGGAAAGTGACCGTTCGACTTACCAAGAAACTACAGACTTTCGTGAACCAATGCCTCCGATGCATTTTAGGAATATTCTGGCCAGAAGTGATCTCCAACGACTAACTTTGGAGCACAACTCGCCAGACTAAAATAGGTATTGAGATTTAAAGGCGGGAGTGGCAGTGGATCGGTCATACTTTGAGGAGACCAGAGCGAAATATCGCCAAACAGGCTCTGGATTATAATCCTCAAGGAAGATGTCGGGTTGGTCGACCATGTAACACATGGAAACGAGCAGTTGAGCAGGAGGCCAGAGGAATAAATAAGTCCTGGCAACAGCTTAAGGCCAATGCTCAGGATCGCGTCTTGTGGAGGAGAGTTGTTTATGTCCTATGCCCCTGTAGGGGGTCTTAACAGGAATTTGATTGATTGATAACCTGCTTATTCCCACAGATCCTCAACTTGCCCCAAGAAAAATAAAGTTATGCCCGACTTGTTGACAATTTATTTCTTATTTCATCTACTTTACTTTTAATCATAACTTTTAATTATAATTCTGTAATGGTTTGTTCTTTTGTTTATTTTGCTAAGTGCAAAGAGAGTAGATAAATATATACCCGTATATATTTCCATTTGTTTTTCCTGTTGAACTCATAAAAATGTGTCATTGATTTTTATTAATAAATTGTTTGTTTTGTACAATAATTTTTGTTACTATTCATTCAATCAGTTATTTGTTACTGAAAAGGGTACTTTGCGTTAATACCCATGTATACAGTCATATTTCCCTTGGGACGATTGAACTGAGTTCATTCAGTCGAATAAAAAATTATACATACGTTACCTGCAATATAGAGTTCTGCGACTTAGCGAGAAATTTTTAAATCGAATATTATTTGTGCTTACTTTCTGCGATTGATCTTGTTTTCGTAGATGTTCGAGGCCAAGTTAAGTTTTAACTCCTGAGCATTGCGTTTCAAGTAATTTTTTGTAAAATCTCAAATATTTGTCGTATTTTCAGTTCGAGCTGTCTCTCATTCATTGATTTTTTTGGTATCAGTGATAGCTCAATAAATGGCTCGGTTGCCAATCTTGGGATGAGCAGGATAAAGCCCAAACGTATACAGTGACTGTATGTTTACGAAAAGGAACTATTTTGCACATTTCTATCTGTGGATGATTTTGTTTCAGGTCAAATAATGATTTTATGGACATTTTCAGGAAATAGTTAAGCTTTAGAATAATTAACGAAATACATAATTTAGAATTACCAATTTTTTAATGTAGAAAAATCCATCATGTGCAAGTCGAATTGAATTTACATTGTTGACACACGTTTTTGTCGAGTGACGTTCAAAATGTGAGACAAGTGTGACAAGCGAGGATTATATCTTAAAATATAAGACAACATTTATCCGATTCGCCTTCAATATTTTATTAATACAGCAAAATTAAATGCAAACATAACGGGCGATACTCCAGATGAAAGAGAAATTATTTGATCTTAAGAAATTTTGTAGGGGAAGTAGTGGAGGGGGTGACGACATTGAACTAATTTTTTCACATCACGCTAGAGTTGCCATCAAAATTTTTTATAGAAAATTTAAAATTAAAAAATTTAATAGGTACTGAGAAAATTAATGTATTGGATTGCGAAATGTGATTGTGAAATTGTACAGTTTGTATGGGAGGTGGTAGAAGGAGGGGCGAGTTCTTAATGACTTTTTAGAAATAACTAAAACCATCATTTTTTGACATGTTTTAAATTGCAGATCAGTAGCATTCATACTTTTCAGGAAAATCGACTTTTGTGAAGTTCTTAAATTGTGTCAGATTATATGGGAGGTTTTTCTGGTCTTACTAATAATTCTAAATAAATATTTAGGGCACCATTTCAGCTCGATAAATTTTATACGCATTGAGCAAATTGGTTTAGAGGATTTCATGAAAAAGTGCAGTTTGTATAGAAGGCGGTGGAAGGAGGGAGAGAACACAAATAATATTTATGCAGTACATTGAAATCATCATAAAAGTAATATATTCTTAATTTCAGACCAATAGCTTTTATACTCTTCCAGCAAACCCGTTTATGGTCAAATTGCGAAATTGTGTCATTTTGTATGGGAGGAGGTAGAAGGGGTTCAGCGATGTGGCATGTTCACGAACTTGACCTTACTTTTTTGTCACGTCAAAAATGACGTGTATAAAATTTGAACTATCTAAATTAACGCGTTCTCAAGTTAGAGAGCGCACAGACGGACGGACGCACACCCGGTTTTTGATTATGTCAATATGATCGTCAAACTTAAATGCGGAAATAAAATAAACACCGAGATCCAGTACCTTGTCTGTCTATTGTAGTGTGCTGCCGTCTAGGACATAATCGAAATGTATGGGAGATTTGGTTCTAAAGAATGAAACGCTTGCATATTTACTAATATTCAAAGGCATACAGTTTAATGTATTCCAGTCAAAAAATGTTGCAAATCACTTTGAAGTAATGAGCAATCATTCTGATTCGAAATATCGCAAAACAATTTCGCGTTGTCAGCATAGAGCGGAATTTTCGAGTGGGAAATAACCGAACTCACGTCGTTAATAAATAAAATAAATAACAGTGGTCCTAGATGGCTTCCCTGTGGCACACCAGATGTGTTGGGTATAGCAGAGGAATAATCTCCTCGAAAAATCACTTTTTGGGTACGATAAGATAGGTAAGATCTGATGCAATCTATGAAAGTAAAAGGAAATCCAAGTGCGTATAGCTTGTAAGCAAGAATAGTATGGCCGACTTTATCAAAAGCTTTGATAAAAACGGTATATATGCAGTCAACCTCCTAACCGCCTTCAATCACTGCAATAGTGAAATTGGAAAATTCCATTAGATTTGTTGTGGTCGACCTATCTTTGGTAAGCCCTTGTTGGGCTGGACTAATGATTGATTTACAATGAAAATCCATTATATCACAAACAACAGCCTCGAACAACTTAGGAATGCAAGAAAGATTAGCGATAGGACGATAGTTACACACATCACTTCTTTTACCCTTCTTAGGCAATGGTCTGATAGTGGAGTATTTCCACAAACTAGGAAATATTCCCGATCTCAGAGAAGCGTTGAATATATGGCATAAAGGCAGAACCAGAGAGGTACTACAACGCCTTAACACGGCAGCAGAGATGCCGTCTGGACCTCTAGAAAAACTTTAGAATGGTCGCTTCCTCAATACATCATCTCTAATGAGGTAGAAGGAAATTTCGATATGTAATGGAAATCCTCAGGACTAATAATACGATTTGAGGTAGTGAAAGCAGTACGGAAATGGTCAGCAAAAAAGTTGCTTGTAACTAAGCGGTCATCACTGACTACACCGTCGAAGGACATAGAAGCAGGATAACCGTCGGTGCGCCTTTTGGAATTCACAAAATTCCAGAATTGCTTAGGCTTATCCTTGATTGATCGCTTCATTTTGCTGACGTAATTATTATACGCCGCAGTAGACTGACTAACGAACAAATCACGTAACTCAGAGTAAGCTAGGGTATAGCCTAGTAGGTAGTGTGTTGGTCTTGTAATGCGAAGGTCGTGAGTTCAAATCCCGGTCGGCGCAAAATATAATTCCGGCACATTGCCTGCTTGGGTATACTTTGGTCACCTCAATCTAAGAAAATGAAAAATTCGTAGAAAGAGAGTTGTGCGAAGGGCTAACAACCCTTCCACAATAAGTAATAAAAAAAATGTTAAGGAACCTGAATATCAGGAGGCCAAGGTCCGATTTGGGCTGTAGCGCCATTGTAGAAGAATAAAAAACGTGATCCGCATCGGTTCTCGAAAGACAGTACGACTTGCATGCTTTAATTTTTAAATTTTTCAAATGAGTCAAATCGTCATCGAACCATGGAAATCGTTTTACCTGTTTCTCGTGGGTGACCGGTACACACCGTGTAAAGCAACTTAAAAAGCGTGTTGTAAAAATTTGGTCATAATAGTAGTGGGGGAACTGAGGAGCTTTTTAAAAATGGTGCACTTTTCAAAATCTCAAACCGTTACATCTCAAAATTCAATTTAGGCATTAATTTGAAATTTTATTAGATTGTAGAGGTATGTGTAGTTTTTAAGACGGAGGGTGTTGGCGAAAATTTTAACTATATTTTTAGGGCTCTGGGAAATCAAAATTTTGCAAAATTTGGATTGATTTGATATACATAAAGAAAAACTAATAATTTGGACCAACTGTTATCGACGAAGGAGGGGCCCTAACCTCCACGATGTGTTCCATGAATATTGAAAAAAAAAACATAAAAACTCAAAATTTTTGAATGAAATTTTACTCTAGAAACTAGAAATTTTTTTAAATTCATTACTAATACATATGTATGACGGTACTCTAGATGAAATAGAATTTTTTGTGATTCCTAGAAATTTTGTATGGGAAGTGGTAGAAGGGGTGATAGTATTGAACTAGTTTTTTCCCCATCATGCTAAAGTAGCTATAAGCATTCCATGAAAAAATCCACTAGCCCCTTAAGTCAAACAACCCCCCTCCCCCTCTCCCCTCGAACAAACCCAACTTATAGAAATAATCGAATGAAAAATTAATACTACGTACTGGAATCAACATGTGCTTATTAATTGACAACAGCCCTGTTCTAGACCCCCACTCAGTTAGTCTTCCCTATCCACTCTAACGTGCATATGGACTTCACACGCATCCTCAATTTGTACCAAGAATAATAAAGTTGCGCCCGACTTGTTGAAAAATTATTTTTTGTTGTTCCAGGGCTCTTGGATAATAGGACCAATAGTAATTTTTTCGAACATCTTTCCTGCCCGGTTGTTTAAATCAAACATCTGTATGGAATTGACAAAATTTATAGAGAATTTAAAAAGTAATTTTCGTCACGTTAATTATTTGTAATTTTAATAAAATATGTATAAATGTTTATGTATAATTTTAAACCAAAAATTTAATGCAGGTTTATTCCAATAATATTCTGAATAATGCCTAGGGACTAGCGATTTGGCGCGGTCGAAGGTCGTAAGTTCAAATCTCGATCGAAGCCTACGCACTGATATCTTGGCCATCATGCAAAACAATACAATTTCGTAGATAAAGCGATGGACAAAAGAAAGACTACGACCCATTCCAATAATCAACTGATTCGAAACCTGAAGGTCAGAAAGTAAAGAACCGATTTGAACTCAATAGGAATTGAAGAAGACAACGTAAGATTCATTAAAAACAAATTTAAATTAGATTAAACGATCGATACGCTGCCATATGAATGTTTCCCTTCAAATCAATCAATTCTAATTGATTTGAACTGATTTCCTAAATAAACTGCTGTATCGAAAATATTCAAGTGAACAGAATACAAAAATAACGAACCTTTTAAAAATACTAGCAATCCGATAACTATCCACTGCATGATCCACTTGTAATCCATTTTAAAAAATTTATTTATTTTATATCTCACTTTAATTTTTGGGGGCGAGTAATCAAAAGTCGAAGCAAACCACCAAACCGTCCACTTAACGCTTCTCTCGAGAAGATATTTTCACTTTCTGATTTTCTGGCATTAACTATTCGAAACGATTAGACTTTTTAAGCAGGGGGATGAACTTAAAAACTATAATTGAAAGCACTTAACGACCACAGCAACGATAGCACTAGACGGACATAACTACTCTCTACGGAGGAACACACTATCCACTATCCGTAGTCCGGTCACTTTCCAAATCGCCGGAAAGATCCTGAAGTGCTCAAAAGCGTTGCGGTGCGAAATTCTGGACAATAAATTGCTGGCATAATCCCCGTATCTCGCCGGAGCACTTTGCTTTAGGATGTTCCCCCGGTATGGGGTATACGATTGGGATAGAATTTCCCTATTCGACCCAACGACCACCCTTTATGTACGACGGCACAGAGTCACTTTCTATACGAGGTCCTTTCGTGCCAGCAGCAACGGTCGGGGCACTACACATTTACTCCGATCGCACGAAGATGCGATAAGTTATCGGTTAAGACGGTTCCAGCTCATCAGAGGTACAAAATCTCATTAAGCGTGCGGCGAGTAGTTGCTGCCCGGAATAACTTCAAATCACTGAGGACAAATCGGGACACAGCACGGTGACATCCCGTAAGTACAGAACTGGCGGAGTTGGCAGTTTTTAGTGTGCGAGATTCTCGACAATCGGGAAACTTAACTTCCCGGATAATTCTGAGACCACGTGCTCGCTACTACCCTGCTTTCAATTGACTGAACTGTAACTACATCGTGGCCAGTTGAATGCCGGAGTTGAAACGTCCTGGAACGACGTCTGGAATGGCGGGCTGCTAGTGTGCGAGAATCGTAAAGGAACACACAGTCGTCGCTCACGAATCTACTGCATCAGCTGAGAGCGTTTCGCACCCCTGGTCGTCGTTTTCGACTGGGGCAACCGATTGTTATGATGGCATTGCGCAAACGTTCAAGCTCGCACTCATTTCCAGACGCTTACTCCATTGGGGATGAAGCTTTCTACACAGCTGAGCGGTGGTCAATTGCACAAGCTTTGGCTTTATTTTGCATTCAGTTGACCTTTGTTAGGCGCTGATAGCAAGCAGCACACAATTCGACTACCCCCGAGCACACTAGCAAATTGCCATTACGTACATGAGTGGAGGAGTCACTCACCGTCGCCGCAGCACTTGCCTTTATGGACCAGAATTAATTTCCGTACGTAAGAACCTACGTTAATCTGCTGTGGTTGTAATAAATCGGTCGATATTAACTGATTATCTTTTTAAGAAGACACCGGACAAGCATGCGAGGGTTAACATGCTAGAGGACTCTTCGTATTGGGCGCTTGAAACTGTGCCGTCTACTGTGGCTGCTGAGAAAAGAAAATTGGGAGCTGTAATTATAATCAAAAGATTTAATAAAAATGCGGATGTAATCACATTTTTAAGGGGTTAAGGGTTGTAATACTCTCCTATTGGTTGAATTGATAATACAGATTATGGCTACATTCCACTGTGTATTTACAAATTCAACGATATGTACATCCCATAAATGGAAACCTAAATATAATCTCTCAAATAAGAAATTTGTTAGCTTAAAGCGTTCTAATTCTTCATTCCACAAGATTTACTTTTTGTATCACGACAAAATTGTAGCAAATTTTTGGATTTTAATTAAAAAAAAAATCTAAAATATTTAACAAACTTTTGTCATACAATTGTCGACAAATCTCTGACAAAAATATACACAGTGTATGACAAATTTTATCAAGGTAAGTGATTTCAATACACAATTTCAAATCCATAAATATTTTGAAAAAATTTCATTAACTTTGTAGGTAATTAGAATTCCTTATCACGAGTGACGAGTTGTTTATGGTCGCAGTCTTTTTTGTGACACCGGAACTAGAGGAGTTACCCTATTGTTCTGGATCAGGTGGGAAGGTTATTGGTTTTTGGGAATTAAGGGAATAGAGACGGAAGTGGTAATGAATACTTTTCTGGAATTGTTGAAAGTTGGATGTTTGTCTTACGGGAATTCCGAGAGGTGATTTCATTGTGCTAGGGTGTAGCCTAGTGGGTAGCGTGTTGGTTTACAATGTGAAGGTTGTGAGGTCAAATCCCGGTCAACGCATAATTCCAGTACACTGCCTGCTTGGATATACCTTGGTTACCTCAACCTACGAAAATGAAAAATTCGCAGATAGAGGGTTGTGCGAAGAGCTAACAACCCTTCCACAATAAGTAATGAAAATGTTAAGGAACCTGAAAATTAGGAGGCCAAGGCCCGATTTGGGCTGTCGTGCCATTGAAGTAGAAGAAGATTTAAATGTTAAAATCAGAGAGTTACTATGTCAGGATTTGTATCTGGCCAATAATGGCAGTACAGCTGGGAGAAATCAAGACATGGAAATAGACCGTAATGGGCGACTCTTCATCGAACTTTGTACTGATAATGGTCTGTGTATTGTGTATGAATATTTTGAAGGAGATAAGGGAGGAGAACTCAGGTTTAGGTTTAGGTTGTAGGAGGGGGGTTTCGTAGAACCATAATGCACTGAGGCCATCTAGTTGGGCCCATTGTACTCCCCCTATTTATTATGTGATGGATTTTACTCCTCCTCTAGAATCTAAAAAAAGGAGACGACTTTCGGAGATTTGCGGACAGTGACAAATGTTCGTCTTCCTCGCAACCTCTGCAAAGGCTGTGATCCGTGATCCGCAGCCTGAATGCGAACAGCTTTAGCAAGCAAGTGCCGATAATAGTTCGGACGTTATAGCGACTACGTTGTAATAGCTAATCTGTAATATTTTTATTCGGTTCTTCCCAAAAGGATGTGCAAGGCCTCAAGTATGACACCAATGTTGATGTGGTTAAAAGCGCCTTTCACGTCTAGAAAGTTGCACCGAGTGCAACCTCTTTATGATGGAAAGCTTTCTTTACGGCGGCTACCGTCACATGTAAGGCGTTGTCAGTGGATCTACCTTCCAGGGAGGCGTGTTATTGTGGGTTCTTGACCGAGAGGTTCAGATTTGCATGTAGGTAGTTGTCCACCAGTCTTTCAAAAATAACCCACTCACTATTGCGCGACGTATTGATGTCTGAGGTACCAAACATAAACCTTTTCAGATTACATGTCAATTGTACTACTAATGGAAACTAATGGGTTACGTTACGTATTGAGAATTCTGGAACTGCTTCCAAAGCTAAAATGGCTCACTGGAATGAAAATCTTAGTAAGGAATTAGCCCACGAAGAATTTTTGAATTTAGAGGATTTTTCGAAAATCACTACGAGTTCAGCTAAAAATAATAACAGGTACATATTGAGACATGTCAGCCCTACTTGCTTATCATCTACCACTGACCATCGAATTAAATTAATGCGCGTGTATGAACACAATAAGGAATACCTGCATGGACTTAATCGGAATGTTTAAGGTCTCAACAAACAATAATGAAAGAACACGCACGATCATCGAATGTCTGAATGTCTTGAACATTCAAACAACCAACAAAAAATCAGTCGGACAATATAGAGAAGCAGCATCAATCACATGGCCGACAGGGAAAAGACTCACGCAACGAGAAATACCGCATGGCTCAACCGACAAGAAAAAGACTCGAGCGACGAGAAATACTTTATAGACAGCAACAATAACTACACGTATGGGCTTGTACGAAAAGGAAAAGTCTCGGACGACAGGTAATGCATTACAAAAGCAATTAACAGCACTCGGTCGAGAAGGAAACGATTCTGAAGACAAGGGGATAATTCGGTCGGCAAGAACAACATGAGGCTTCCGGAACTACTCATTTATAAAAATGCTACAATTTAATAAAAATAACTTATTCTTTCCACAAAGGGCTTCCGTGGCGTAGTGGGCAGCGTGTTTGCTTTTCAGTCAATAGGTCGTGGACTCGATACCCACTCCAGACAGGGGATTTTTTTAAGCACGAATTTTTCAGTTGCTACTGCCGATGAAAAATTATTCGAAATAAAATGGGCAAATGGTGTAAAAGTTCCACTTCAAGAAGGCCTAGATACTCAGTAGATGGTTTCTGTTGGCTTTCTATCATTCAGTCCCATCTGCAAATATTTGTCAGTAGCAGTCAGTACAACTGAAAAATATATATCAGTTTCTCCACTCGTTACGGTCGTTCTCACTCCTCTTCCCCTACCTTCCTAATCCCATTCCTTCCCTCCATGACTGTGTTTGTGCATTGCACATAAAGGCCGAAATTGCATATAGCACAGGTCATTCCGTAAAAAATATATAAATAATAAATAAAAAAAGACAAGTGGTTTTGATGAACGGTCAGCCTGGCTTGGAGCAGTCGACGAGTCAGTCGAAGTTTATAAAGCGAAAGAGTTAAAATAGGCAAGCGGTAATTTGTGAGCGACAAAGTCTCAAGTGAAAAGTAGAGAGATAATTGAATAAAGTTTTACGGTTAAATTAAAGCTAGGGTGTAGCCTAGTGGGTAGCGTATTGAGCGACAAAAAATATTTAAATACCCTTGGCGGCTCTATGCGAGCATTATTTCTCAGCGTAACAAACGGTAAGGCAAACACAATATACTCTCAGATTTCCCATAGAGTATAATTATTATTATTTTTATTATTATTATTAATTATTATTATTATTATTGATATAAAATGCAACCGATGTGGCTGTATCGTCGTTAGATAACAAAATGGCATACACCCCAGTGCAGTCTATTAACCTGTATGATTGAGGAAACGCCATCATAGTCAGCTCTGTAGTTTTTCAATAATATGGTTTCTAACAAGCCAAAACAGATAAACACCAAAATAGCCGTTATCAATCATTTTTTCTTAAATACCTTCATTATACAATGTTTATGCCCCGAACAATTTTATTATTAGTATGTATAAATCTGCTTACTCTCCCTTCTGGTTTGAAAAATAAGGTTTCAAGCTATACCTGCGTGTCATTTTCAAAATACCTCGATTGACAGATTTCAAAGTTAAAGCTCTGTTACAGACAGGCGGATAAAAGCGATTCAATTAGGATTCTTCCTTCCATAAACATAATCGATTTATATGTTAATAATTATAAAATTTGAAATCTTCTTCAACTTTGTTAAACCACTTTTTTTCGATTAAAAATTAAAAGTATTTTTTAATTTATAAATTAATACCCTAAACTTTTGAAAATAATTTGATACTTAATATTGAAAAGTGATGGAGTTTTTGTCGATGAGAAACATACAGGATTTTTTTCACTTCCTACAAAAATCCTAGTCAAGCATTGGAAAACTACCACAAAAGTAGGCCATTAACATTGTGCTGAAATATTGTTTAAGGCAGAATTTTTCTACTGGACAGTAGACAAACATTTCATTAATCTCTAATGACTATTGAGGAGCTGCTCGTCTCTTAGATTTTTCGAATATGCCTAATTACTAATTATCATGATTATCACTAATGGTCAAGTCTTAATGAGCATTAAAGAGCTTAATACCGAAAAATATACAAGAAAAACTGCATCTGTAGTTGAAGCGGGAGAGTTTTATGAAAAGCAAGACTATTGAGCGCACAAAACTGGACTATATGTAAGCATAAACAGCTAATCTTGTAAGTCCTTAATTGGCAATTAGTTTAAATACTATTTATCTAGTATTTGTCTGCGGACTAGAGCTCTGACTGACTAAAAATGTTATCTAAGAATAAACATCGAACATAAAGCATAGAAACTATTAAAGAGTTTTTTTCTTTTCTTTTTTGCTGGATCACTACAATTATAGGCAAGTCCTCGAGGGGGTTGTTCTGACCACTTACAAAAAACATAAGCCCACACGATGAGCTGGCTATATCTACCAAAAACTCGTGGGATTTGGGTAGTATGTAAATTGTTTACCGGGTCATAAATCTCGTTTTTCGAACGTTTTCAACACAACAAACAACGAAATGAAGACCGAAATACCTTCACATACGTGACAAATAGTTGTCACAAAAGATGAACCCTTATCAAACACGAACCGAAAATCGCTTCCATATGTGCGCCTGGGTTTTTTTGCATCCCTTGCAAGCCGATCAATCTGACACGGCAGAATTGATTACCAACATCGCCTAAACAAACACGAGGACATGGCGTTAAAGGTAATGACGACTGCGGCAGCTTTTTGGCATCCATCGAACCGTGTCGGATGCAATTGGGTGCACCGAAGGCTCGTATTATCGCTGCGAGTAAGTTTATGGCAATAGGGTGACCTGTTCGTATCTCTACCGCTATAGTTGCTAAGTGAAACGCAAACAACTCCCAGATGGCATGGCGTTGGCAATTCGTGTACACACATTGGAAAAACTGGTGGAGACTCTCGGCTGTCCAGGACACACAAAATCTAGGGACGCTTCTGTGGCAATCAGCGCCCTTGTTATTGGTTTATTAACCCTGAATTCGGAAGGTGCGGGAGTTCGGTCGGAATGAAATGTTTTTCGTTGTTTTTTTTTTTGCTTTTTTGAAGCAAAATACGGAAAAACGTGCGGATTGTGCATTTTGGGTTGTGGTATGATAGCAGTTGCTGCACCCTATACTCAAAGGTCACGTTGTTTAAATGAACGCACGAGTCGCTGGCTTGGGGGAAGAATGCAGTTCGATGTAATCGCAAGTCGAGGCAAGATTAATGACCACCACACCCTTAGGTAAATTCGACTGGCCCTGATGTATAGTGTAACGAATTGCCCGGCTCGAGGAGCAGACCTACCCCTCTTGAAAACATGCAGCACACTTTTCTATAGGCTGCAACCACTATGACGTCTTTGTTTTTCGTGATCGATGAACTGAAACTGAGTGAAATTTATTACTTAAGCTGCCTTACGGGATTCTTGGTAGTGCAAGGCTGAGGCTTTATGCTCCAAGGATACGTACATATGTATAGCAAACCGTACCCTGTACCATACCCTGCTTGTAAGTCATGGCTAGAGGGATTCAATTGCAATTTGTGAAACGGTGCGTGAGTAATTCGCCGAGATTGCATTGCAACAGAAATCTGTTTTCGGTAGTGTTGTTTGTCTTCTTAAAAGGCAGTTTCCGTAAGGGTGGAATCCGATGCCAAGATAAATAAGGTTGTCATCGATATCTACATCGGTTGACTAAATTCTGTCACTTATTGTGTGTTATAGTATTCCGCAGTCAACAGGGACATCTCGATTTTATGCTTTTGGTTCAGTGATTTGGAAAACCATTCGAGGACAATTTTAAGTGGCGGAAGTCATAACAGCTCTCTCATAGAATTACATAAGTTTCATTATTTTATAATCCATTAGGAATTTCTAGAAATTTCTACTTCTAATCCGTAAACATGATAATTTTACAAATCGTTGAAACATATCTAATTCAAGGCATGCAGAAAGTAAAGTAAAGTATTCAAATAAAATAAAGTATTCAACTGTAAAGTCTAGATTAATGCTTGGAAACAGGAAGGTTTACAGAGGCTAGTCTTGGGACTATTGCAATTCCAGATAGCGTCAAGTAATGATATAACATAGTCGAGTTATATCATTAATACATACATATATAAACTAGCATCAATATTTTGTTTGGCACGGACACATTTGCATTCGTTTTATGAAATTAGTACTCTTCACATTTATCTACGTTGTTAATTGCTTCAAATGAATACGTTTTGTGCTAGTCAGGTAAATAAGTATTTACCACCATCGTGTTTCGACTTTAAGTACATCGATGCGCAGAAAAACTTCTTGATTGTAAAAGCAGGATCCTGCGGATTGTTTGATAATTTTTTTTCAGATACATCAATCCCTTTACCTATCAAAACTCCGAATGGAAGACACCTATATAAGCGTTGGAGAAAACCGCGTGGTTAAATAGTTAAAAAAAATTTCACATGTTGATTAAAGACGGTAAAATTTATCAGCGTTTTTCTTGGAATTCGACAATTTTTTTTTTCGGAAAGGAGCATTGTTCACTGTTTTCAATTAGCGCTACTGCCTACCTAGATTTATATTTTTTGCATACATAAAAGGTGTAGATAAACGGAACCACAATTGCGAGTGAACCCCTATCGTGCGATACTCTATATGGAATTGAAGTTTCCTGCCATTCTATGACCTTAGTATAGGAGGTGGGAGTATTTGAATGATTTTTTTAGAGGTAGCTAAAATCGATATGCAAATAATACGATTTAAAGTGCTGGCCACTGAGCTATCTAGACACCACGTCTTAGTCGGTTGGTAGCGTTGCAGTATAAGTCGCCGCATATGTGTCTAATAAAATGACAGATAGGCCTGCTGTTTGTCTTTTAAAAAAATCAAGTGGAGGCTGTGAGACACTTACCTCCAGGGTTGTAGTTAGTGTGGTTCTAAGAACACCTGTTAAACACAGACATGCTACCCGTTGGATTAGCTGTAAAGGTACTAGGTTGGTTTTTAGTACTACTGCTGGCCACCACCTCAACGCGCCATAGCAATAAATTGGTCTGACAATACTGGTATACATCCAGTGGATGATCAATCAAATTCCTGTTAAGACCCCCTATAGGGGCATAGGACAGAAACAACTCTCTTCCACAAGGCGCGGTCCTGAGCATCGGCTTTAAGCTGTTGCCAGGACTTGTTTATTCCTCTGGCCTCCTGCTCAACTGCTCGCTTCCATGTGTTACATGGTCGACCAACCCGACGTCTTCCTTGAGGGTTATAATCCAGAGCCTGTTTTGCGATGTTTTGCTCTGGTTTCCTCAAAGTATGACCGATCCACTGCCACTTTCGCCGTTGAATCTCAATACCTATTTTAGTCTGGCGAGTTGTACTCCAAAGTTCGTCGTTGGAGATTACTTCTGGCCAGAATATTCCTAAAATGCGCCGGAGGCATTGGTTTACGAAAGTCTGTAGTTTCTTGGTAAGTCGAACGGTCACTTTCCACGTAGTACAACCATATAACAACACGGATTTGACGCATGCGTCAAAAACTCGCAGCTTCGTGCGAAGGGAGACCTCTCTTAACCTCCACAAAGGGGAAAGGATACCGAAGGCCTGACGGGCTTTATTTAGCCGAGCCTCAACATCCTTTTCGGCTCCGCCGTCCATGCTGACAATGCTTCCGAGATAGCAAAAATCTTGCACCTCTTCCACATCCTGTCCATTAAGAACAATCGGTGTGCTTGCGTTCGAACCCATGTGCATGTACTTGGTTTTACGCACATTTATTTTCAGTCCCGCCTCTTTGCATTTAGAATGCAACGAGCAAACATTTGACTCTAAGTCCGAACGGGTATGTGCAAGCAAACACACGTCATCAGCATAATCAAGGTGACTTAAGATGTTAAATAGTCTCCATTGAAGACCTTTACCTTCCCCACCTTCCAGTGCAGCTTTTAAGATGTCATTTATTACCACCAGAAACAGGGCTGGTGATAATATGCAGCCTTGTCTGACACCCGTTCGCACAGGAAAGCTCTCGGACAGCTCTCCTCTATGCAAGACATGACACCTTGCATCTTCGTAGGATTCTTTAATCATAGCTATGACCTTATCTGGAATACCTCTCCTACGCAAAGCATTCCATATGTAATCTCGCTTAACGCTGTCGAAAGCCTTCTCGAAGTCCACAAACATGACATGTAGTGGCGAACCCATTTCGGCTGATTGCTCTAATATTATCCGTAGGGTATTTGTGTGGTCGGTACAAGACGACCCTTTACGGAATCCAGCCTGATAAACTTCGAGAGTGCTCTCGACGACATCACTAATCCTATTGAGAATTACCTTAGCCATAATTTTTAATACGGCAGTAAGTAGACATATACCACGCCAATTGCCACAATCCTGAAGGTCGCCCTTCTTCGGAATTTTCACAATGACGCCCTCCTTCCATTCAGTCGGATATCTTCCCTCATTCCACACCTTAGTGAAGAGTGGGAGGAGTATATCGGCTGTTATTTCCGGGTCCGCTTTGAGGAGTTCGGTTGGTAGTCCGTCTATACCTGGAGCTTTCCTTCCCGCCATTGACCGAATGGCGGAAACTATCTCTTCCTTATCTGGGGGATCGTCCCTAATAGAGGATTGTTGCGGTTGGATGTTTGGAAGTTGTTCTGTTTCCGGAATATCTTCATCTGACAAGATGTTTAAAATATCAGAGAAGTATTCCTTCCATCGTCGCAACTGGTGTTCACTCATATTAAGGAGAGTTCCGTTGACATCTCTCACCAGGTGGTTGGCGGTGAAATTCCTGTTCGTCAACTGTTTCATGATTTTGAAAAGTGAACCCATATCCCCAAGGTAAGCCGCAGATTCTGCCTTGTTTGCCAGATCTTCAATGGCCTTTCTCTTGTCGCGTCTAACAGCCTTTTAAGCTGTATATGAGCATCGCGGTAGTTCTGCCTCAAGTCGGGCGTTCGTTGGTTGACATCGGGTTGAGAGATGATTGCCAATTTGGCTTTTTTCCGATTGCCAACCTTGTCCCATGTGTCTTGTGACATCCAGGGTTTCTCACCGCTTTGCACATATCCCACAGATTCTTCAGCACTAGTTAGAAAAGTGTTTCTGGTTGCCTCCCAATTGGCGTCCAGTGTGCGCATTTCATGTTCACCCAATGTGAATGACTTTTCGCGTAGAATGGTGGTGTATTCGCGTTTTTTGTTGGGATCTCTGAGTTTATCCACATTAAGCTTGCGCTTCATTTGAAGAATTTGTGGTCGTCGGATAGCTGCTGTACACAATCTCAAGCAGGCAACCATCAAGTGGTGATCGCTCCCCACGTCAGCTCCACGTTTCGCTCGCACATCGAGGAGACATCTTCTCCATCGGCGACTTATAGCCAAATGGTCGATCTGGTTCTGAGTAACACCATCAGGGGAAACCCAAGATGTTTTATGATGACTCTTGTGTGGAAAAAGGGTCCCTCCGATGACCATTTGCCGAGTACTACAGAACTCCACAAATAATTCGCCGTTTTCGGGTCTCTTAATCCAAGGTCGTGAAGGGTCGACCCAAGGGTCACCATGCCTCCCCATGACGTGTTCTAGTCCAGTGTTGTCTGATCCAACCTGGGCGTTCATATCTCCCGAGATGATAATAATATCACCTCTTGGAACACGTTCGAAGGTGGCACTCAGTTGGCTATAAAACTCCTCTTTGTCACCAGATGTTGCGGTATTAGTTGGTGCGTAGCACTGCAGAATTGTGACGTTTCTGACACTGGTCCTGAGCCTGACGACGATAATCCTATCCGAGATTGGTTCCCAGCTAATGAGACTGTTTCTCGCTCTCGGCGTAAGGACGAACGCCACGCCATTTCTGGCTTCACTTTCAGGGCCAATGTACAGAATAGTGTTTCCGCTAGGGGTTCGTTCTTCTCCTGAACGAACATTCCAGAAGCCAATCATAGTCCGTTTTCGAATGCCAAAAGTCGTTACCGTAGGATCAGTCCGTATCCGAGGCGATGTATCCGTTTCTCGTATCATTTAGGTCTTAAGATCACGGGTGATAAGCCCATGATCCAGTGAGTGTCCATTTGCCATTTTTAGGGCAAGCAGGACTGGCTGTGGGTGAATTCTACAGCCCCCATCCCAGAGGGGGATAGTTAGCTCAGGTCCGTGGAGTCGCTAACTCCAAAGATAGTTGCAGGAATTGGTAAAACCTCATACTACAACTACCCCCTTGCGGGTATGGGATGAGGTGCGGCTTAATGCCCCATCTCAAGCTAAATGTCTTCAGCAAGCGAAGAAGGCTACGGTGGCTTTTTTTGCTCGTTCTTGAATTCCAGGATAATTTACTATCAAGAATAAGACCTAAATATTTAACTTGGTTCGAAAGGACCATAGTGATACCCCGAATGTTTGGTGGACTGAAAACATATGATTTTCTTCTTCAGGAGAAGAGGACCAGATATATTTTTTGAGGGTTTATGGCAAGTCCATTATTTAGTACCCAACTAGCTAACTGTTTTAAAGCGGATTGCATGAGGTCACCTAGAACTTGTTCAAACTTAGCAATTAGCATGATGAAAAGGTAGCCGTTCCGATTTAAAATGGAAAGAGGTTCATTTACGTTTAGGACCCACAAGAGAACCGATAATATGCCGCCCTGTGGCGTTTCTTTGTGGACAGAGCCATTTTTTGTCTGTTCGCCCATCCGTGATATGATTTTTCGTGAGCGAAAAAGCTTAGCTATTCATGCACTCAATTATTAAGGGACAAATTCTGGCAAAATTTTGAGTTTGTACTTTTTCTAGATTTAATGGAAATCGATATAATGCATATAACAAAATTATGCATTTATATGGTAGAGGGTAGAAGGAGTATACGGATCAAAACAAAATTTTCAATGATATTTCTATTATTATACTCACCACAAAACTACAAGTCAATAGCTTTGACAGTTTCGAAGAAAAATAATGAAAATGTAATTTCAAAATTTCGTGAACTTTTTATGGGAGGAGATAGGAGTGAGGTGAGGTTGATATTTTTTTTAAAACTGATTGCAATTATAATAAAATGAATTCTAGCGAAATTTGTAGCTTTGCTCGTTTCAACGAAAATCGAAAAAGTTAATTTTTCAATATTAAGCATTTGTATGGGAGGGGGTAGAAGGAGAGACGAGATCGGATCAATATTTTGTGCTATATGATTATATTTTGAAGCTGATATCTTAAATAGTTTCGAAGTAAAATCAATTTTCAAAATTTCGAAATTTCATGAAATTCGTATGATGAAAGAAGTTGGGGGATGTAGCCAATTCACGAAATTAAAGCTTATTTTTTGTTGAAAAAACAAACAAATTTCAGCACGATATAACAAATATTTCTAAAGTTATGTTGTAAACACACGGATCATGGTGAATTTAAAGTTTGTAGCTTTCATAATTTTGAAGGAAATTGAACAATTTTTAAACAGCTTATCAACATCCTCATCACATTGCTTTGTAACAATTTTAAAGTCGATAGTTCTCATATGTTCGAATGAGAAGTACTTTTCTTGATTTTCTAATACACACATTTGTATGGGAGGTGGTAGAAGGAGTGAAGCGAAGTTCAGATATTTTCTGGTAAAATTTGAAGTTTTTTCTAGTTTCAATGAAAATCGATTAAATGCATTTATCAAAATTGTGAATTTGTAAGGGGGGGAGCAGAAGGAGTAGAAGGAGGGGAATCAAAACCAAATTTTTTGACATCAATGATATTTGTAATAGTACACTTTTCTCAAAATTAAAGTTGATAGCGTTGACGGTTTTAAAAAAAATAATTTAAATGAAAGTCCGAAATTTTCGTTAAATTGTATGGGAGGGGGTAGAAAGAGTGAGGTGAAGTTGATAGTTTTATCAAAATTAGTTGCAATTGTGATATAATTAATTATGGCAAAATTGGTTCTTTTAGCTTTGCTAGTTGTAATGAAAACCGATTGAATGCATTTTTGAAAATTGCGAATTTGTATGTGGGTGGTAGAAGGAGTAATGGGATCAGATCAATATTTTTTGACGTTACATAATTATACTATGACCTTATTTTCAAGTCAATAGCTGAAATGTTTTCGGAGAAAATTCAATTCCATTAAATTTCGACATTTCATGAACTTCAAATTTCATTACTTAGTCACTTTTTTGCGAAAAATGATATATGACGAATTTCAGCACGATAGGTCAAAGCTTTTAAGAGTTATGTTGTAGACATACGGGTTGCCGGACAGACTGACAGAAGGACAAACGGACAAACCGACAGACGGTCATTTGGAATCGAGGTTTTCGTGCGACAACAAATATTTCTGTGCCCTGAGCGGCTCTATGCGAGCGTTACAACGGTAAGGCAAACACAATATACTCTCAGATTTCATCTAGAGCATAATTAGCAGATGGAAGACGCTGTCTTTGTAACAAGACGATTGGAGACGCCGACTTTAAGAGGCCAGATCCCGATTTGCGCTATCGCGCCATTGATGATGACGATGCCGGTTGCCCTCCTGGTGTCAATGTTAATTTTTCTCTAATTACATTTCAATACTATAGAACAGTGTATAAAGATGTCCCATTAGGGTATTGGTAACTCCTTGGACTACGCTCATACATATACAACGGTCATGGCGATTTAAATTCGGACCGGAAATTTTTAGCCCAGATCATGTTCACGTTATCCGATAAACAGTTTTGGACTAAATGGCTTGTATGCGCCTGCACACCATCCTCTTGAAACACATATCGCATACAGTAGGTCCTACTTTAAGATCCGGCGTAATGTTCGCTTACTGACGACAATCTCCTTAAAAATTGCCCCAAGTCCACCAAAATCAACGCCAGAGCCTCTTCCATGACTGCGGAAGTCGGTATCATGCGTTGTCCCGAATGTCTTTCCGTGACGATTTAGCGGAACCTTCTCTATGCTATATATTTAACAACCAATTTTCGAAGAATCGAATTATTTCAGGATATTCCAGCGCGAAGTCTTTCGATAATCACGGCTGAGGCGCCAGGGATTCAGAAGTACTTGTTGTAGCCGTAATTCAAGTAATCATCTGAGCTATCGAGCTCATTTTAATGCTGTTTCCAGCAAAAAAATAAAATTCGAATTCGTCATTGAGCAACATTCCCTCACTCCTAATAATTTTTCGAAGTTTTGAATTATAAACAAACTTTTTTTTTCTTTTTTTTTTGTTAGAAATTATCAAAGTTATCGAAATTAAAATATACTGATGCTCCATTAGTCCATTAATGCCAAAACAAACTTCTTATGATCCGCTCATCGCCTCTACCACCTCCCATGGCAACGCACAATTTATAAATTTCAAATGAAAAGATTATTTCCCAAGAATTTTGCAAAATATTCTTGGAAAAAATTCGTAATATCTCGGTGGCGCATAATGTTGACTGAAAACGGAACAACTATTACCAATTGACTTCTGATAAACGACACAAGTTAGAACATATATTTTTTTTTAATATTTTCAATGAGTATTCTAAATATTATAAACATCTGCCACTTCTTCTACCACCCCCATACAAATCGCACATTTTTTCGAGTATCAGCAAATTACTTGGAATTTACTGAAACACTTACTCTTACAATTGGCATGTTTAATTACAATAATAATCAACATTTGAAAATCTAATGAAAATTCGACTCTCCTTAAATCATCTCTCTCACAAATTTCATAATTTTACAAAATTCTACACATTCTAATTTTGGTTTGGTGAATGTTTTCACAGTGCATTTCGAATTGAAAGAAAAGATTTCCGGATTCTCTGAGCCAGAGGATAAATTGATTTCCTTCTTTTATACATGGAACCGATCTTATGAAAATTTCTTGCATTAAGGAATCCTAATAGTGATATAAGTTGAGATAATTTTTTTTTTGTATTTCTTTTTTGATATTTGTTTTATGTAGAATATAAGAATTTGTTAAAATAACCAATAAAAGACTTTAAATTTTGTGAATTCCTATTTGAATTGGCCTTTTACTTGCTGAGGAAAAATAGTTTCGAGAATGATAAATTTTCGGGGAATTTTATGTGCTCCTTTAATTTAAATACATATGTAGAATAAAAAATTATCTATCATTGCAAAAATTGAATGTCGCTTAGTTTAAACTAAAATTTATAGGTTTTTTCGATTAATTGTACTATTTTGTACTATCAACTTGAAATTATTTTGACAAAAAATAGTGACCGTTAACCGTTAATTAAAGTCTGGCTTATAAGAGTTTGGTCGATGTATGACCGATTTATTCAAATCTGTCTTGTGAAAGATTGACTGTTTGATGAGAATCTGGATAATCTAAGAAGTCTGGCTTTTTAAAGTTTAGTAAAGGAAATTCGGTTAGATAAAAAAAACTAGCTGATGGTATAATTATTTATGTGGTCCAGCAAACAAAACAATCAATACATTGATTGATAGTCTGGCAATCTAATATTATAATAATTCTGCAAAAATTTAGCCGAACTATTATAATTCAGAGTCAATAAATATTTTCCTCGTCTGATTTATCCGTTTAATATTAAACAAAATACACCAATTTCATTTCGCTACGCGATATTCTGTATACTTAATCGATTGTTAATACAAGGAATCAAATTTCAAATTTATAGGTATGAATCCTTACTACTGTTACAAACTACATTAACCCTAAGGGTATTATTATGATACACCAGTAGGCAATCAATTACCAAATCATCATCTAATAAGACACTAATCTATGTTTATGGTACTCTCTCAAAGCATAGGTACAGAACATTATTATTTAGGAATCAAATTACGACGAATACAGATTATTATTATTTTGTGTCCCGTTTTAATTTTCTAACTAAATATTTTCTGTATTAATTAAATTACAGACATATTAAGCGTCACATTATTACCAACCTCATAATTGTATCGATAGAAATAGTTTATGTACAGAAACAAGATTATTATGTCCTCTCCTCTAGGAATGCACGTAAAAGATTGAAAAACTTCATTCTTGTTTGAATAGCAATCTATCAACTATAGACACACAACTATAGATACACAAGGAAATAAGGCATTCACTCTTTTACTTAGCAAGGACCGCTATGCATATGTGTAAGTGAGGAAGTGTACATTCTCGAGATATCTATGCCTCAAGTCTAAACGAGAAAAGTTTCGCCAGTATAATTTTCAAGAGTTTTTCGCTTTTGACTTTATCATAATTCAAGAATCGGAAAGTTTCGGCATGTCAATTTTTTTTCGCAACTCCTTTATTTTGGAAATGAAATAATATAAAAGCGATTTTATGTTCACTTCACGAATAATTTCGACGTGAAGTTTGATGACGACTTCGCGACAAGGCAAGCAATTAAAAAATACAAAATAGTATGAGGAAATTTTAATCCCTTCAGAAGAAATTATTCAAAAATATCATATTCAGTTTTCAGATGAACGATTTTTGTAGAGAAAGTTAGTTTATCCTTTGGATAATATTTTTAATCACTGAATATTTTTAGCTCCAGCTTTTTAGTCTGTTTGTTTGCTTGTGTATTCACCTAAACTGAATTACTCGTAAGTTAAAAAAAAATATTTTCCTTTTCGGGAAGTTTGTCAGTTAATGAGGACTTCAATGTATGGAAACTTAGTTTTGAAATGGGAAACGGCATTCCGATCTATATTTCAAGAAATGAATTCTCAACATAAAAATATGAAAAAGTATAAAATTTTAGTTTATTCTAAAATAAAAAAAAAGTTATCTTCTCAAATGGTACTACAGTCAATCGGAATTTGGTCTTCTGAGCTTCAGGTTCCTTAACATTTACTTTTGTTGTGAAATAGTGGTCAGCTCTTCACCTAACTCTCCTGAAACAGGATGTTCTGATAATGTTTGGTCTTACGTATAAAAAAAAGTTTTTTTATTTCAAGAAATTTAAAAAAAATTCTAGTTAATGTAGTACCAAATATTTTAATAGCAATTTTAGCGAAACCCAAAAAGGTCAATATTAGTAGCTAGTAGCCAGATATCTAATTTGCTTACACTCGATGAAAAAGGGAAAAAACTAAATTTAGTCCATTTCAAATTTGCTCATACGTTATATTTTCCTTAAAAAATAAACAAATTATTAGTGGCAAATATAAAAGGGAATTGTTGGTTTCTTAACAACTCGAAAAATATACAGCAAAATATGTTTTTCGAGATCTTCCAATTAAAAACAAGAACATACACAGAAAAACAAAACTTAAATTATATAAAACGATCAAAAGACCTGAATCAAGCAATTAATTAAAAAATTTTTAACATTTACCCACCCTATCTATCACTACCCCCCTCCCTCCCCTACCATCGTCTCATAGAAATCTAAGCTTGCATAAATAAACGAATGAAATGTACTGGAGCTATTGATCGTATTAAATTGACAACAGCCCTGCTCTATTTAGTCTTCCTATTCACTCTAACCTGCATATTGGCTTTCCGAGCATCCTGAACTTGTCCCAAGAATAATAAAGTTGGGCCCGACTTGTCGGCAGATTTTTGGCCTTTTGTCAGATTCACTAATCGGACCACTATGCGGCATACAGACTGACGATTTTTTTTTTTGCGTTTTAAGGCTATCAAGTCGATCACAATACTTTATTATTGAAAATATAAAATAAAAAAAAAAATTCGCACCTTGCTGACAATTTATACAAATTTTGTTAAATTATTCGGAATACATTATATTGAAATTTCAATTACCAAAAGAATATATTGCATGCATTTCGTTATATCAACCAACGGTATTTCGCAGTGCTTTAGCCATAGGACAATTAATCTCAAACGATTTTCTCCTATAAGCGAATAATTAACAAGTTTTGTTGTTCGTATTGTCTACGAAACTCATAATTCTCAGTTAAATTTCGGGAGGAGTCAGCAACAATATCCGAGCAGCGTTCAATGCAACAGCAACAACAGAAAAGATAAAACAGTTGAACATGTTGAATGGCTCTGGGTGCTATTCTTTATCCAGAAAGGTACAGGAGCAGTCCAGTAGTACACACTGCACTGTTTAATAACAATTTATGCGATGCTAATGGCATAGTATGTACATATACGGAAATTAGATAAAATCAAGCAGTGAACCTAATAATGTTTTGGAAATACATATCCAAATTATATATTGCCTGAATGTGTACTTGTTCGTACACAATACACATCCTGGTTTATTATGGAATTGTCCCACATCTGTATTGTAAATTTGTATAATAGATAGGATAATGATATATTTTTAAATTATTCTTTCTACACATTCCAGGATATCTTAGTACGATAAATACATAATTAATTAAAGGAAATATTTTCTTAATAGTAATTATTAGCATATGCGCATCTGCACCTGTGCTTTGCACGGGTGTTTCATAAGAAGAGTAGAAACATTTATCGAGGTAGTAAAATTTATTTTTACTTTAATAGTACCCTATAACTGCTTCAAATTAACTCGCTAAGTATTACTGGGATATCTACCCCATCCGGTTTTTGTTTCTTCTTCTTACATTTTTGTAAACAAAATAGTAAGAAAATAAAATATTTTAAATATAAAGGAATTATGATTGTGCATAATGAGGGTAGTTGTAGGATGAGGTCTTACTAATTCCTGCAACTATCTTTTCTTCGACTCCACGGACATGAGCTAACAATCCCTCTGTGGGATGGGGGCAGTAGAATTTACCCACAGCCAGTCCTGCTTGCCCTAAAAAGTGGCAAATGGACACTCACTGGCGCATGGGCTTTCCCCCGTGATCTTAAATCCTAACTGATACGAGAAACAGATACGGCCTCAACCGTAGATTTTTTTGAATTGAAGTCAAAAAACAAAACTTCTCGCGGATGATGCTTATTTGACTCAAACTTCGACATATTCGCCCACAAAAAAGTATATGACACCGATAAAATTTGACAAATCTAATGAAAAGGAGTTATTGACAAATGCCTAATCTTACCATTTGACCATTGCGATCTGTCATTTTTGACCAGCATTTACTGCTGGCGTCATCTATTGAGAAACGGCGGGTTTCAATTTACACTCCCGATATTATAAAATTCGGAAATTATCTTAGTTTTTATGGTAGATGATTGAAAGTGTGGCGAGATGAATTGATACTAAGATGCTTTCCACCAATTTAGGGCCTCATTAATTTGATTCGTACTAAGAAGATTGGTGCAATGTGCTTCGTTAAATTGTGAAGTTTTTATGGGAAGTGTTAGAACTGGTGAGCTAATTTTATTTTTGCTTAAAGAAATAAAAATACTCATCATTAGAATGGTATGTTTAAAATTTCGGATCATTAGCACTTAAATGTACCATCCATGAAAATAATGCTTGTGAAATATTTTCTTGTGTTGGAGGAGGTAGAGTGATTTAAATCGCTCACGTACTTGAAAATTTGAGCTTTTTAGCTCAAAGCTTACTCGAGCCAGAAAGCATACGGGCGAATGGATGGACAGACAAACGGACATGTGGTTTTCTGAGCCTTTTTTCTTAGCAGCACAAACTTTAAAGAGAACTTATAATACCCTCATATTCGATTTAGAGTAGACAGATAATTCTTGGTCATAAAATTAAGATCTTCAGGGATAGTCTAAGAACTTTCAGATTTCTTTCAGATCTTTTCATATATAGTATAACAGGACTATGATCGCGAGTAAAGCCCAATCATATGATACTGTAGATGAATTATAAATTTTTGTGATCTTAAGAAATTTTATATGTGGAGTGGAAAAAGGAGTAACAGCATTGACCTAATTTTTTTCACAATATGTTGTGATGGAGTAGCTATAAAAAGTTTCATACAAAAATCAAGCTTCAAAAATTGAAAAGGAACTGAGAAAATTAGTGTATTAGATTCAATGAAATCGTGGTGTATGTATGGGAGATGATAAAAGGAGTTAAGGGTTTTTATTGGTTATTTTAGTAATAACAACGAACGTTATGCAATTGACATCTCTCGAATTTTAAGCGAAGAATATTCATAGTTTTCAAGAAAACCAATATTTTGCAAAGATTTGAAATTGTGTCACATTGTATGGGAGTGCGTAGAAGGAGTAAAGCTAATCAGGTTTTTTTTTAAATCTTAATAATAATGTTAACTTAGTGTTGAGTACAAAATTTGAGCATAATAAATGTTAAACGTACTGAAAAAAGTGGTTTATAGTCTTTCATGAAAAAGTGCAGTTTGTATGAGAGGTGATGAAAGAAGTGAAGGGATTCGAACATTTTTTTACTTACGATAAAAGTGATATGTCCCAATCTCTAACAGACGGACAGACGGATGGATGGGTATCCAGTTTTTTAAGCTTTTGAGTGATTTTTCCTCCAAGCCTTATTCCTTAGCGTTACAAACTTTAGAATACTCTCAGATTTCATCTAGAGTATAAAAACTTTTGTGGAATAGATTTCTTTCAGCGTTACAAATCACGTTGTAGAACACTCGCCACTATTATATATTTTCATTTTTTCTACATATCACTGGTGCTGTAATTATTTGTGATTTTATGATAAATTGACAGAATTTTTTGTGAACAACTTTTTAATTGCGTTACAGCTTATTTATTCATATCAGGACTACGATTGCGAATAAACCTTAGTGCGATTTTCAGAAAACATTTTATTTTATTGCTCCAGAAGTGCCTAGTTAGAGCACAACAGCCTTGATACCTTCGCAGAAAATTCTTTTAATACGTTTAATTTTTAAATTTTGTAACTTTTATAAGAAAAAGATTTAAATCATTGCAGTCAGTAAGAAGTATGATGAAAATCATATACAGAAAAGTTTAGACCAATAATTATTTCTTGAGTTTTGTATAGGAGATGGTAGAAGAAGTAAAGGGATCTTTGAGAAGAAACCAAAACTACAAGAATCTTATTAAAATTTTTCCTTCTTTCTGACATTGACACCAAAACATTTTTTACAAAATTTCAGTTCGATAAGTTTGATACATACTGAGAAAACTAGTTTATTATATATGTTTCGTCAAAATGTTCATTTATATAGCAAATGCTGGAACGAGTTGAGGCACTCTAATAATTGTTATTCATACTCAGAATAGCAACGAAGCATTTCATTCGAAATTTCAAGTCAATAATTTATGTATTGTTGCGAGCTAGGGGCTCGCCGGGATTTCAAGTAAAAACACAATTCGTTTAAAAAAAAAATAATAATAATTTATTTATTCGCACTTTAATTCAATTTCCCGCTTAATTCGCAATACCGCCGCGTACTTTTCTATCGCTATCACTGGTTCGCGTTTCCGTAATAAGAATTACTGAATGAATGAATCTTTCGCTGAAAGCTTTCGTGCTTTTATACTCTTCCCATACTCATGAGTGTTCTCGAAGCTTCCTTCGGTGTGTATGTGTGAACTATACTAGAAAGCTCTAGATCCTTAATTGTGGCTTTCTACATAGTTGAGTATACTGTTCTACATAATTCTTGTCTATTCGAAAGAGATCGAGTTGCGGGGTTGCCAGGTCTGCATGTAACAGTTTGTAGTTTCTAACCAAATCGATTTATTGTGAAGTTGTGAAAATGTATCGTTTTGTATGGGAGGGGGTAGAAGGAGTGAGGGAATTTGGCCTATTTATGAACTTAACCTTACTTTCGAGACAAAAATAACAATCACATAATTTAAAGTTTCTAGCTCAAGACGTTCTCAAAAATTAAAGCGAACGAACTGACATCAGCGAAAAGACATTTATCTTAACAATTATAAGTGGATAATTATTCTCTTAGACTTTTCTAAAGGCTTTGACACAGCAGACTATTTTTAACTCACTCTGCGAATGCTTTCAAATTTTTTGGTAGCTATCTAGCCTACTGATATCAGCATGATAGAATTGATCGTATTCTATCCTCGTCGCTACACCTTATGTGTGGTGTCCCCAAAGAATCAGTCTTAAGTCCATTGTTTTTTACACCGGACTAGAAAATCAAAATTTTGGGGGATCTTCCCCACTTAACAGTCAACGGTACACTCCTCGTGCTCCAAACCTATGTAAAGCATCTCAGAGTAACTCCTGACTCGTCTATGAGTAGATGTAAGCATGTCGCTTCAGTATATGTAGTATATGGTAGCTTCCGAAGATTATGGATTTTTGCGTACCAGGCTGATGCTCGTGAAATGTCTAATTACACCTTTCTTCAGTTTTTTTTTATAACTTGGGGAACACGTGAGAGCACTGCAACCTTCTCGGCCTATTATGCGTTTATTGTCTCTGTACTCTAGCTATTGAAGCTTTGTCTAATCTAAGTATCTTTAAGGGAGCCATGTTAGCTAAATCCTCGGTAGAAAGGAAACATTTTTCAAGAAGATTGTGTCTTTTCCTAGCTACTGTTTCACAGTGACGTAAGATGTGTACTGTAGTTTCTGAGTCTTCGAGACAGAGGCGGCAGATATCGGTTTCAGCTAATCCCATATTTTTGAAGTGGTGGTTTACTCCACTGTGCCCCGTCATTAGGCCGATTAGAGTACTAAAATCACTTGCTGAATTTTAGAATACCCTCCACTTTTTTTGTTTTGTGGTAGGATTAGTTTTTTTGAGATTGATAAGCATTCTTCACTTCCGGTAGTCTAGTATTTCCAAGACTTGATTTTAATTGTCAACACAAGCTAAACGTGGCTTTCAACGAATGTATTCGCTATGTCTTTGAACTAAAGCGATATGACCATACATCACAATATTAGACGAGCATTTTACGGTGCATTTTATTTTCTTTCCTGAAGCGCAAATCACTAGTTTTCTTACAGACCAGCGGTGAACTGCTTTATTTATGCGATTACTTAATATCTCTGAAAGCCATTGGCCATCATAAATTTCTTGCTCTGCGTTTCTTTAAGACGGTTGATGAGTATTTCTTATTCGTTCAGACCATAAGAATTTGCAACAATCTTCCGTCTCATATATAGCGTTTTGATTATTCGGGTATATTCAGGTGATTTCTCTTTTCCCTAGAGTTTGAATTTGTTTTCCTTTCATTTGATTTGTAGTTGATATTTTCTTCGAAACATGCTTTTGGCTACTTTTTAATATTTTTTTTTCTTTTCTGTTTCTTTTTCTACTTCTTTAACTAATAAATTTGTACTCTTTGCATTTTGTTGGAATCAGAAGAATGAAACCATGATACTCCCATTTGAATGGGACAGGCTTGTGATCAAATCAATCCCGGGATTTGAGATCATAGACGTATTAAAGAGCATTAAGGACATGTGAATAATTGTAGCGTGTGTTAATTAGAAACAAAAAACCAAATAAAAAAACTTTAAGCCTAAAAACATAACAACTTTACGATTATGTGTGAAGCCCAATCATACAATACTATAGATGAAATCGAAATATTTGTAATACTAAGAAATTTTGTATGGGGAGTAGTAGAAGGGTTAACAGCACAGAACTAATTTGTTTCACATCATGCTAACTCTGAATTTGGTTCAAAACATTTTTATAGCTACTCAGTTATAAAAGGATGTTGAAGCAAATTTGTGCTTCAAAAATTAAATAGGTACCGAGAAACTTAATGCACTGAAGTTAGTGGATTTGTACTATTTGTATGGGAGGTGGTCGAAGGAGTGGGACGTTTTTGGTATATTTTCGAGAAACGATTACAATGAAATTCATGAAATTGATATGTTTTAAATTTCAGATTAGTGAAATTCACATTTTTCAAGGAAATCGAATTTTTGTGAAGTCGTGGAATTGTATCATATTGTATGGGAGGGGGTAGAAGCAGTGAAGCTACTCGGTTAATTTTTTCTCGATATTAATAGAAATGCTAATTCAGGATTTAGCGCAAAATTTTAGCTCGGTGAAAGTTACACGTACTGAGAAAATCGGTGTATTATTTCATGAAAAAATGTAGTTTGAACGGGAGGTGGTGGACGGAGTGAGGGATTCAAATAATTTGTATACCAAAAGATTCAATCAAATTCCTGTTAAGACCCCCTATAGGGGCATAGGACAGAAACAACTCTCTTCCACAAGGCGCGATCCTGAGCATCGGCTTTAAGCTGTTGCCAGGACTTGTTTATTCCTCTGGCCTCCTGCTCAACTGCTCGCTTCAGTCCAAAAGATTGCATTTGTAATATTAATAATATTTTCCAAATTTCAAATTAATATCTTTAATAGTTTCCAAGAAAATTTGATTAATAATTATTTTTTAAAATGAGTCACTTCGTATGGGAGGGGGTAGAAGGCGTGAGAGGAGTGAAATAAAACCCAAAGAAGATTATATCTCGGGGTATACCTAATAAACCGTGCAAGTTTCAATACAATTGATTAACTCGTTTGTGCGTGAAAGACGGCCAGACAACAGACAGACAAACAAAAATTGCAAAAGCTTTTTTTATGCTTAGTTATTGTTAAAATAAAGCAAAAAACTAACTTAGAGCCATTGATATGCAAATAACAGACAGACACTACAGTTGTATTTATATGAATAGATTGAATCAATTTTCTATTTCTAAAACCTGCCATGATTCAATTCGATTGCTTTGGAATTTGAAAACTCATTTTGGGATGTAACGCCATTTAATATTGATATGGCATATACCCCAGTTTAATCACCGACTAATAGGCTAATGATGAAAACCACATCAAAATACGTTCAGTAGTTTTTGAGTGACGCTGTAACATACTTTTGGCTCGAACGATTTTTTTTATTAGTAACATTCATAGATGATTCGTAATTAGCCACCGAACCAATAGGCTCCAATTTGTCGACTAAATATCACACAGTAGTTCATCCAGGAGAAAAATGTCACACAAATTCATCACGAAGTTTGTGAACCGTCGTAGTAAAATATTCCAAATTTTTGTAAATTTTTTTTTTTTTTTTCAAAAGACACGCGTTCCTCTGTCGTTTAGTGCGCCATTTACTTGAATGCCAAAAGCTAACAGCAAAAACTATTAAAGAGAAAGTATCAAATGTTTCACAGTTCAAAAATGGCGCGGAATACGAACATTTCGAGATAGCCCTTACTTTCGCCCTAACCACTTTAAAAACAATTTAATATTCAATATTCCGAAAACGAGACCAGTATTGCCCGCATAGCTTGAATATTTGACACTGGCAACACTGTTTTATTGCGAACGATTTTACAACAAACGGACATGGAAGTCTTTCTTCAATAACAAGAACACTCTTCGTTAGATACAATCACGAGCTACTTGAACGACTTGATCCTGTTCCGGTCAAAGCTTAATATCGAATCGAATTGCTGGCAAATAAGCTGCACACTGTCGGGAAGGAGCTAAGTCAGTCGCAATTGGAAACAGCGATGATTGTAACTCTATCGATGAGGAGCGGGGGAAGAAAACATTATTCAAGGAGCTTGTACTTGAGATTAACCAGCACTTTAGGCGACCGGTTTTTATTTGTGCACACTCAGCGAACAGAAAGTATAAGGACTCGCCATCGAACCACAGGGACCTAATGGCTTTTCCATTTTTTTTTTTCATATTCCTTTTTCCGATTCCGAAGTATTATCCAAGCCCAATGGCCACCACAAGGCACAGAACAATGTAGATTTACTACTCCGGGGGCAGTTCTCGTTATGCCATCGAAACCATTTTACTGGAATTGAAGATGTTAAGTTGAAAAAAGTTGTCATTTCTTATCGTCGTTATAATGCATTAAGTATTATATAAGTAGGGTTATTGGCTTTGTTTTGCGGAGTTATAGACAATTCTGCAGTACACATTAATGTAATCCACAGACGGTGACTTTTATGGGGGATTTATTGGGATGGGATGCTTTGGAAAGGAGTACTGGGAGGGAGCTTGGTATCTTCTGAAGCATTGTAATTTTTCAACTCTACTAAGTGGTAGTATCCCTCAAGCTTATTAATCTTCTTGGTCACAAATTAAATACCAACTGATGCTGACGGTATGGGGTAATGCATAATATAAATCTATCGCACCCCGTTTTTTCAGGATAATAATTCTTCTTTACGCACATTTTGACGAGGATACTTTCCGCAGTTATTTAGAGACTGAAGTGAAATAATAAATAAAGGAAAATATTTTTTTTTTAGCAAGCCTTAACAGCATTTTTACACCGAACATTTGTGTGATGCAGTTGGGGAGAACCAATTTTATTGCGCAAATCCAATAAGTCGATAATTTTTTTTTTATATTTTTTTTCCCAATTAATTTCATACTTGAATAAATACAGGCTCAAACTGTTTTTTTTTTCCTGCAAATTGCATATTTAAAAGAAAATAAAGTAAAATCAGCAACATTTTGAAAGATTTGATAAGAAAGTCCCTCAATCCTTTGAACGACTTAAAGGACCTTTTGTAAAACGCTCGATTCCTTTAAGTGAGATAAAGTCACAGGATTTTGCTATATACAGCAAAATAGCAAACAGTTTGTTGCCTTTATCTGAGGATGTCGCAATCTTTTTGTTCAACCATTCAATAGTATCGTTAAAGTTACACCCTTATGGAATACCGAATTGATTAGAACGATAAGACTGTTCGTACCCATATTCAGTTTTTGGAACTATTTTCTGCAATCTTTTCTATAGTTTTTTTTTTGTTGCAGATATTCAATAGTTTTATTGATACGTTCAGCCATTAAAGTTTTATGGAGAAGGAGAATACGTCCTTCTAGCATCCAACGAATACTGGCTTCAACAATTTCTGATAGTTTTCACGAATTATTTAGTCTCTGGTAAATTCACGGCGGCGTATTTTTTCTCCTAATATAAGATACATTTTTTTTTCTTAAAAATTACGATTTCCTACGTGTCCTAGTTTTCTTAACGAACAATATATATATATATTTTTTCATTCTATTAAATATTAGTATTTGTGTTCGCTTAACTAACGCCTTTTCTATGCTATCCTTCTTCGATTGCCCTATTTTTTGTTTTTTGCTTAGGTAATGTATTTTTCTGAATTTTTTTGTTCCTCTTTTTTAGGAGTTCCCGGTTCGTTGCTCCTTTGTTGAATCACGTCCTTGGTACCACTTACAATGAGCAAATGCTCTGTTTGATTTGGGTGTCAGCACGGCCACGTAGCAACGTAGCTCAACATTGTGTACCGGCGCGGGGCTGTGGTTTCATTTTAGCTTAGAGCTAACAGAAAATCATAAATAATCTAGGAAAGTGGTGGTGTTGCTGTGGTGGAGGAGTTTATCCAGGAAATGTTACGATAAAATCACTAGTGTGCAAAACAAAACATCGTGAATTAATAACAATTAACAGAAAGTGATTGGGGAATAGTGATAGCGGTGCGATGGTGGCGTGCTGTTTTCTTTTTTCGCATAATAATTATGCGGTGGGTTGAGAAAGTGATTGAACTCTTGCTTGTATTCTGTATTGTTGGGAACTATATATTTGTAAAGATTGGAAACGAAGACAAATTACAATGGTGCAAAAATCTGGAAAAAAATTTAGATCTTCCAATGAGTAGAATGAGTTATTTTTCTTTTTATATTATTGAAGTAGCCAACATTGGCTAAAATTGGAATTTAAAAGGATGCCAAAATAACAAGGTTACAATATTCCGAGAGGCTCAAAAATCTGTTTCAAGCATCGAATCATAAATGAGGCAAATATTGAAAAATTCCATTTTTATTTTAAATTGTTCTCATAATATTTAGTTGGTAAGTTGGAAGATAGGAAGTAGTCTAGTGGGGTAACATGTTGGTCGGAACTTCCCAGCCTTAATCTGCGAAAATAAAAGTTCGTAGATAGAGGGTTGTGCGAAAGACTAACAACCTTTTCACAATAACAAATAAATATTAACGAAACTGACGGTCAGAAGGTCAAATCCTGATTTGGATTGTAATGCTATTGAAGAAGAGAAGAAAATAACTAGGAAGGACCTTGCCTTCAACAGGTACTGAGAAAATTATTGTATACAATTTAGTGAAATTGTACTGTTTGTAAGAAAGATAGTAGAAGGAAGGAGAGGATTCCAGTGATTTTTTCAAAAATAATTTCAAATTACAGATCAGTAGCATTAATACTTTTCAAGAAAATCAAGTATGTATGTAATTGTGTCATATTGTATGGAAGGGGGTAGAAGTCGTTTTTTTTCGATCTTAATAATATTGCTAATTTACTTAGACCGGATATTCTAGCACTTGGCGAATGTAAGGTATTACTAAGAAGAGAAGTAAACATCTTTCTTTTGTTCCCTGATATCACCTCATTTCAGTTTTTTCGCCAACGGGGTGTTACACTCTAAATCCGTATTGTTATATCTTTCCAATTAGTTATTTTGCAAACTGCTCTAACCTAGAATTCAGTTATATCTAGATAAAATTGCTGCTCCAACAATATATCATATATTTCTGATATGTTTATACAATAAAAATTTCAGAACTGGGTGGTTTATCTGAACCTATCCAGCATAAATACACTGCAAACTCTGACGCTGAAGTCGTTATCGCAGGCGATCTTAATGCTAATACCACGCTTTAACTTTTCTTTACTACGGACCAGGAGAGACTTGATAATGTGATTTGTACCTCTATAAACGATTTAATACAGTTGACTCCACTCGTTTATCAGATATTTCAGGACATTTTTCCATCCTTTTTGATCTTTTTTCCACCAACGACCCTGCGAAATTTTCTATCTCCGTCATATCCTCATCACCAATTGGAAACACAAATCATTTCTTAATTCGTGCAAAATTTACAGTACAGGACTACAGGACACCGCTGACAATCAATGCTCCTCGAAGAAATATTTGGCTTTTCAGAAGAGCCAATTGGGAAGAAGCACTAAAAAGCTTCTTCAATGCCTTTAATTGGAAGCTCTGCTTCGATTCAAATGACTGCGATACAGCTTGTAGACTTATCACCAAGATTATCGTGAAAGTTATGAAGTTCTAACCTTCAGAGTAAGGCCGTCGAAGAACTCATCATAAAGATAGTCTCGATGCCATTCTGACCAAGAAAGAAGCATTTGAAACCAATAAGTCAATAAAACACCTACCAACAGAATACTCTTCAATGGTCTCAAGAATTGCCTCCAAATCCACTTAAGCGTGCTCATTTGAGCATGAACAAAAGCTTCGTCGGAAGATCCTTCAATGCCCTAAAGACTCGAAATCTTACTGGGTATTCGTCAAAACGATAAACAACAATTTTATTTCTTATTCAATTCCACCTCTTGTTGATGGCGACCGTACCATGATTAATCTGATTGAAAAAGCTCCCATACTATAAGCAAGTTTCACTTGAAACTCACGCCTACCACCTTCAAAACAATCGCCTCCTGATTTTGGTTTCTCACTTCCCACACTAAATTTTTGCACGATACTTATATGTATATAGGTAGGATACTTCAAGAGCACAATATTCACAAATCTGGTGGGCCAAACGTCATTTCCTACATTAGCCATTGTAAATTCTCTTCTTCTTTAGCTAAACATCTTCGCAATATGTTCTATCTTTCCAACTCTTCTGGTGCCACGCATGTGGAAAGTTGCAAATATTCAGCCAATTCCAAGAACGGAAGCAAAGTGTATCGGCAACTACCGTCCAAAAGCCATTACTTTAGTGGTCTCAAAAGTAATAGAAACTTCTTTCAATCGCGAAATCATTCAGTTTCTGATAACCAGCTAATCTATGACCATCAGTATGGGTTCCGGTCCAGAAGGTCAACGGGAGGTCTTTTGATCTAATTAAAAGAACATTGGAACTCATGCATACATAAACACGACAAAGAACAAATTCTTGCACTTGACATTTCAAAAGCTTTTGCCAGAGCTTAGCATGAAGTCTCACAGTGAAGCTTAGAGTCACAGGTCTTAATGCTACCCTTGTTCAATGGATAGAGAGTTTTCTCTATTACTACACTATACAAGTAGTACTAGATGGCGTTGCTCGTTCCTACTTCCCACTTCCTTCTAGGCGTTAATATTAATAACCAACTGAATTAGGCCCAGCAAATCTTTGATGTTTCCCTCAACGCTTCCAAACGTCTAGGTGTTTTCCGAAAGTGCAAAAAATATTTCACGCCGATCGACCCAGCTACCGCTTATAAGACATGTATCAGACTCCCTTTAGACTAAAACTAGCATGTTTGGGCTGGGACACCCAAAACTCTCCTCGCGTTGCTCGACCGTATTCAAAAACATGCATTCCGACTAATTGGAGGCGAGACCGTCACATCTTCTATCGATTCTCTCGAGCATTGCAGAAATGCCGGAGTACTTAGCATTTACTATCGCCATTTCTATGGTAAATGCTAAGCGCTCTCATTCCTCCACTCTAAACTTTTTCGCGGGATACTCGCCAGTAGTCGTACAGTGAAATATGTATAGGCAGTCATTTATTTACTGAACGTTATTACTTTGGAACACACTACCAGCCAAAATGTTTAAATGTCTTTCATCTCTCTCCACACAAATTAATCAAACTTTAATTTTTTTCCAATTCCTATAGCAACGTCGCTGTGCACAGCAGTGATAAAGTGACTCCCTAATTTAAACTCGATCAATTTAGGTAGTCTTTATACTCTAGATGAAATCTGATAGTATTATAAGTTCGCTCTAAGTTTGTAATGCCAAGGAAGACTGCTTGCACAGAGTAGCAAAACCGGATGTCCGTCCATCCATCTGTCCGTCCGTTCGCTTTCAAGCTTGAGAACGCGTCGAGGTTGAAAGTTTAAATTTTGTACACATCAAATCGCTCCACCCCTTTTACCCCCTCCCATACAAAATGACTCATTTTCCATAATTTACATTAATTAAATTTTCTTGGAAACTATGAAAGCTAATGATTTGAAATTTGGAATATATTATTTTTATTATAAATGTAATAAATGGTATAAAAATTATTTGAATCCTCCTTCTAACACCTCACATACATAATAAATACTTATTGATTTTATTATACTCTAGATGAAATCTGAGAGTATATTGTGTTTGATTTACCGTTTGTAACGCTAAGAAATAACGCTCGGACAGAGCCGCCAAGGGTACAGAAATATTTGTTGTCGCTCAAAAACCTAGATTCCGAGTGACCGTCTGTCCGTCTGTCCGTCTGTCCGTCTGTCCGTCTGTCCGTCTGTCTGTCTGTCTGTCCGTCTGTCCGTCTGTGCGTCTGTCTACAGCATAACTCTCGAAAGCTTTGAGCCATAGTGCTAAAAATTTTTCTGAGTCATTTTTAGCAAAAAAGTAACTTTAAGTTCGTGAATGGGCTACATCCCCCACTCCTTCTACCCCCTCCCATACAAATTTCATGAAATTTCGAGATATAAAGAAATTTACTTTTCTTTGAAACTATTTAAGCTATCGGCTTGAAATTTAGGTCAAAGTATTATGATATAGATGTTATTAATATCACAGAATATTGACCCGATCCCCTTACTCTTTCTACCACCTCCCATACAAATGGACAATTTTGAAAAATACTTATTTTCGATTTTCATTGAAACTAGTAAAGCTGAAAAGATGAAATTTTGTCAGAATTAATTCTACCATAATTGCAATTTATTTCAAAAATAATTATCAACTTGACCTCACTCCTTCTACCCCCTTCCACACAAATTTTAGGACATTTTGAAATTTAAATTAAATTATTTTTCTTCGAAACTATTAAGGCTATCAACTTGATGTTTCGTAGAAAGTATACAAATAGAAATATTAATAATGTAAAAAAAATTATTTTGATCCATACACTCCTTCTACCCCCTTCCATACAAATGCATAAATTTTGTTAAATGCATTTTATCGATTTCCATTCAAACTAGAAAAAGTACAAACTTCAAATTTTGCCAAAATTTGTTTGTTAATAATTGAAATAAGTGTTTGAAAAAATTATCAGCTTCGCTTCACTCCTTCTACCACCTCCCATACAAATATCTGTTTTATAAATTCAAGAAAAGCATTTCTCCTTCAAGTATACATATGAGAGCTATCGACTTTGAAAATGAATCAAATCATGGTGATAAGGATGATGATAATCAGTTTCAAAATCATCTTAAACGCTCCACTTCCTCTGCCACCTCCTATACAAATGCCCAATTCCAGGAAAACTATGACTAATTTCTTTAAAAATAATGACAACTAAAAACTTTAAATTCAGCAAAAAACATTTTGCAAGCCATGTTTGGTGTCATATACGAAAAATACAAACCTCCCCCTCTACTTCTACCACCTCCCATGCAAAATTCTTTATTCACTATTCGAAAGAATTTGAGATGACATATTTTCCGGTATATTAAAGTCATTTCCATCTCATCTAGAGTATCATATAATTGGGCTTTAAGCCCAATTATAATTCAGTTATGTTTTTATTATTAAGATCAGAAAAAACTAAATCATTAGCCTTACTGCTTCTAGCCCCACCCATACAATATGACACAATTTCACAACTTCCCAAAAATCGATTTTCTTGAAAAGTATGAATGTTATTAGTCTGAAATCTTAGAGATGTCAATTTTATAATATTCGTAGTTATTTCTGAAAAAAAATCACTAAAATTCCCCCACTCCCTCTACCACCTCTCATACAAACTGCAGAATTTCACTAAATCCCACGCACTAATCATCTCAGTTCCTATTCAATTTTTGGAGGTTGCATTTTCTATAAAACATTTTTAAAGCTATGATGGGAATAAAATTAGTACAGTGCTATCACCCCTTCTACTGTAGCGACATCGGCATCTGTGTTCTCGAATATAAAACACATAGATCGTCGCACATACAGTAACACCATTACGGCAACACCACATTTTGACGTTTACTTACTTCTTCCTCGTTTGGGTCTTGACGAGAACAGTCGCAACAAAATCGCGTGTATAAAATATGTATCGAAGAATATAAACTAAATCAGTGTACACTATAATAAATAACTAATTTAAATAAAGTGTGAAATTATGAGTTTATTTCAAGTGAAATAAAATAATGAGTTATGTAAAATTAACCGACGCGTATCTTTTTCCAAGACTAACCACAGACAATCAAGACCACGCAGTTAAACTATCACTCCCCATACTAATTTTTTTGAGATCACGAAAATTTCTATTTCGTCTAGAGTATCGTAAGATTGCACTTTACGCATAATCGTAGCCCTGTTATGTTTGTTTGAACTTTTTTTCCTCTAAAATAAACCCTTAACTTTAAATTTAAAAACTTAACTAATCGAGAACGTATAATATTTTGTTTCTCCAAACTTTTTCTTTCAACTTGTTGTTCTATTTTCCACCATCGGCTTTATTTACAATTCTTTTATAAGCATCAAAAATACTTTATGTTATAAAAGTATTAAATTTTGTAGACACCTATGCACCGTTTTTTAAAGTTAATTTTACGATTTTGTACCGACTGTCTGGTTAATACCAACTTAATTTAAAATAAATTGTCTATGATGCGGAGTGAATAGCTTACAAATAAAATCAAAGAAACATTTTCATTTAAAAATTATATTGCCTTATTTAAAAGTGTTTTCAAATGTTTAGCTATAGTTTTCATAACATCGCTTCTCATTTTCTTTTAACAGTTATGTAATTATCAGTATATAACAAATGAATTCTAAAATTAATTGGATTTATCTATTAATTTATTTTTATATTACCAACTGTGACATAGCCAACAATTAAAACTAGCACTATTAATTCCTTCATTTTGCACTCAACGGATCGAGTCGTTGAATACTGATCACTAGACTAAATTGTAAGTCTATCTGCACAAGCGAAAATTTTTGTTCTTATCTTGTATTGTCACGCATGCTATATCACTGCCTTGGTCATATTGATACGAATTAAGCACCTCCTATGACCTTTTTTCTTATCTTTATAAAAAAAATATATTTAAAATGTATACTAAAATAAACCATAACAGAACTATGATTGCGCGTAAGGCCCAGTCACACGATACTCTAGAAATTTTTGTGATCTTAAAAAATGTTGACTGGGAAGTGGTAGAAGGGGTGAGCTTCTTATTTCGTATTGACACGTATGCTATATCATTCTATTCTACACTGGCACTACAGGTCAAATCGGGCCTTGGCCTCCTGACCTTCAGGTTCCTAAGAAATTTTTTTATTACTTATTTTAGAAGGGTTGTTAACCTTTTGCACAACCCTCTACCTGGTTGTAAGTTCAAATACCGGTCGACGCATAATTCCAGCACACTGCCTGCTGGACATACCTTGGTTACCTCAATCTACGAAAATGAAAAATTCGTAGATAGGGTTGTGCGAAAGTCTAACAACCGTTCCATAATAAATATTGAAAAAATGCTAAGGAGCCTGAAGGTCAGGAGGCCAAAACGCGATTTGAGATGTGGTGCCGTTGTAGTAGTAGAATGAAAGAAAGCGAACAGAAACTATCTACTGAGTACATAGGCCTTCTGGAAGTGGAACCCAAAACATTAAATGGTGTAAAAGTACCAGTATTAATGAATTCGTTATGTGAGGTGTCAATCAAATTCCTGTTAAGACCCCCTATAGGGGCATAGGACAGAAACAACTCTCTTCCACAAGGCGCGATCCTGAGCATCGGCCTTAAGCTGTTGCCAGGACTTGTTTATTCCTCTGGCCTCCTGCTCAACTGCTTGCTTCCATGTGTTACATGGTTGATCAACCCGACGCCTTCCTTGAGGATTATAATCCAGAGCCTGTTTGGCGATGTTTCGCTCTGGTTTGCTCAAAGTATGACCGATCCACTGCCACTTCCCTTTGAATCTCAATACCTATTTTAGTCTGGCAGTTATACTCCAAAGTTCGTCGTTGGAGTTCACTTCTGCCCAGAATATTCCTAAAATACGCCGGAGGCATTGGTTTACGAAAGTCTGCAGTTTCTTGGTAAGTCGAACGGTTACTTTCCCCGTAGTATAACCATATAACAACACGGATTTGACGCATGCGTCAAAAAATCGCAGCTTCGTGCGAAGGGAGATCTCTCTTAACCTCCAGCAAGGGAAAGGATACCGAAAGCCTGACGAGCTTTATTTAGCCGAGCCTCAACATCCTTTTCGGCTCCGCCGTTCATGCAGACAATGCTTCCGAGATAGCAAAAATCTTGCACCTCTTCCACATCCTGTCCGTTAAGAACAATCGGTGTGCTTGCGTTCGAACCCATGTGCAGTACTTGGTTTTACGCACATTTATTTTCAGTCCCGCCTCTTTGCATTTAGAATGCAACGAGCGAACATTTGACTCTAAGTCCGAACGGTTATGTGCAAGCAAACACATGTCATCAGCATAATTAAGCTAACTTAAGATGTTAAATAGTCTCCATTGAAGACCTTTACCTTCCCCACCTTCCAGGGGTGTGCTTTTTCTTAAATGCTTTTCACTTATGGTAGTACATACGGAATTGGGAACTTGTCAAAGATCCGATTAGTCCTGGTATCTTAAATTTTCACTCGGAAGCTCGGTCAGCCCTAGTCTACACATTCAAGAAAATCAATTTTTAGATTTTCACATTGTTATAATGTTCAAAGTCTACGAAATATCGCACCCCTTCTTTTCGATCGATCTAAACGAATGTATTTTACAGTCAATATAATAACATTGACTGTAAAATACATTCGTTTTCGCGAACATCAATAAATTTGTACTCAAATTTAATCAAACATGAAGCTTGAAAAGCGTTTTTCGTACGAATGCCTTTTGTTAAGTCGAAATTTGATATACCTATTCAAATTATCTTTTTTATGTATTAAATTGCGTCGTGGATCGAAAAATTTGTCATTACCCTCAATTAATTATATTTTTTTCCACAAAAAAATTTATAAAATTTTGAGCCCTCTTTAACTATAACTATCCACCATTTTGATAAAAAAAAACACATCCAAAGCCTGAATTTAAATGAATATTCCGAATTCGTTCAAATAAGATTTGCTGTGTACAGATACACGGATTTATTAAGATATGAGAACTTTGTAAAAAAAAAATGTGTAATTTGGAGGTTAAATTAAAAAAAGACAGCATATTTTCGGCTCTTGATTTAAAATAAAATTTGAATATATTTCAAGAGTATTCAATTTTAATAACTTATGTGGCCTTCGTGGCGCAGTGTGCAGCGCCCTTGTTTCACAATCAATAGATCGTGAGTTCGATTCTCACTCCAGACAGTAGGATTTTTGTAAGCACGACTTTTTCAGTTGCTACTGGCAATGAAAAGTTACTCAAAACAAAATGGGCAAAGGATTCAAGATGGTCTATATAATCCGTAGATGGTTTCTGTTCGCTTTCTACTATTCAGTACTCCTTAATATCTGCAACTATTTGTCAGTATCAACCAGTACAACTGAAAATATATCGTCTTCACCACTCATTACGGTCATTCTCACTCTCTTCCCCCACATTCCCAAACCCATTCTTTCCCTCCATGGATGAGTTTGTGCATTGCACATAAAGTCCAAAATTACCTATAACACAAGTCTTTCTGAAAAAAAAAGAAAAAAATGTGGAGACATCAATTTTGATGAAAAATGTTGCGACCTACAAATATGAAAAAGACATAAAAGAATGACTACAAAATTTATTTTTACTATTATTACGTGCAGTTTTTATAATATTTAGCATAGCGTGAATTCTACGCACCCGAATTGTTTTAATCTAATCTGATTAAATCTAAAATTATTATGGATTTCTCCGCGAACGAATTTTTTCTTCAATGCGTTCGACTGTTCTGGTTCTGTAAGCGTGCTCCTTTCTTACACTAATTGCCATAATGATCAATTTATTCGAAAGGGAGTAATTCTTTTCGGTATTTGGTAATTGACATTCTTAATTCAATTTGTTACATTTTATATCCCTGAAATTCGATATAATAACAGTAATGGTAATTACGATTTCATTTGAAAAAAAGTTAATAACATCATAATTATGCATTAGTAAATCATGCTAAGAAAGTTATTTATTAATATTTTATGCTGAAATGGTTTTGTTTTGTCAGTATTTGTAATTCAATTGGCAGTCATATCTGTTATTGTTCCCAAAAATCCTTCACATTTTAAAGACCGGTAAACATTCTAAAAACATATTTCAATTACTCTTTAATTTCGCCAAAAAATATTTTTTAATTACAAAAAATATTTTAAGATTATTTTTATTTTGATCAAATAATAATAATTTCCAATTCCGACTGGCCATTATTCTAAAAAAAATAAAACAATACAGGTCAGTGCGATGATGTACCCAATCTTTGGCGTCTACTGTAAGCTATTTCTGTCGAGATGAACTCGAATTATTGTTGATACACACAGACATACTCCACCAGAAAACTAACTTTTCTACATTCGTAGGATACGAGGACCCAGAGTGAAAATTCGTTAACAAATCTTTGGTAAAAATACTATATTTTATTATCATGTCAGTGTTTAGATAGAAGAGTTGCTTCATATATGAAAAACGAGATTAATCAGTTTAGATATAATTTTCAGTGCAGCCATTTTTAATTTTGCACTATTGCACTATTGCACTATTTGACTATTATTTCAGTAATACGCTTAAAGCCTTAATTTTTAATCCAATATTTTAATACTGTAAACTATATTACATGTATTTTTTAAAAATTATTTCTCATTGCCTTTTAACCCCACCAAAATAAAAAAAAAATCATTTCATTGAGCACAAGGAAGGGATAAGTCAATATTATAGGTACAAATCGCGGTACAAGTTTAACAAGTTAAAAGTCGCTGTTTCTTTTTAATAGAAAAGTTTTCAGAAAATAATCGTTAAGTAAACTAAACTTTCCATAAAATTAAATTGTAAGTAAAATAAATAAACTGCCAACAAGTCGGGCGAAATTTTATTATTCTTGGGACAAGTTGCGTATGTGTGGAAAGTCAATATGCAGGTTAGAGTGGCTAGGGAAGACTAAGTGAAAGCGGGTTCTTGGGCAGGGCAATTGTCAATTTAACACTTTGCGGAAACGTTCAAAAGCTCCAGTACATATAATCAATATTTCATTCGTTTATTTATCCAAGTTTGAGTTTTTGTGAGGGGTGGGGTGAGAGGTGATAGTAAGAGTGGGTGGATGGTAATAGTTTTTAATTGATTGCTTGAATCACGTCCAATATTTTCTGCATAGAATGTCAGTTTCATAGACGAAGTTGCATAGAATTTTCATAGGATTCTGTGTATTTTACATTCTCGAAACCAAACATTTGTATGGGAGGGGGTAAAGGAGGTAGGGGAATCGTAAAATTTGTGACGCAATTTTATTTCCTTTCTCTTGTAGTGTGCTCGTACAAAATTTCAAATTCGTAGCTTTTAATTTGTTGGTTATTAGTTGATTCAATGAAATAGGTCGAAATGATACTTTTGTATGGGAGGGGTAGAAGGGCAAGCGCGATTGCAAAACTTTTAAAATAATATCATTTCAATTATTTTTATAAGTTTTTGCGCAAAATTTGAAATTGGTAGCTTTTAAGAGTTAGCTGATAACTGATTTCCTAGAAATGGTCGCAAAAATAATTTTGTATGGGAGGGGGTAGAGGAGGTAGGGGAATCGCAAAATTTGTGACGCAATTTTCTTTTTTTTTCTCTTTTAAGGTGCTCGTACAAAATTTCAATTTCATAGCTTTTAATTTGTTGGTTAGCAGTTGTATTATTGAAATTGGACGAAATCATACTTTTGTATGGGAGGGAGTAGAACTGAAAGTGTGATCTCAAAAATTTTGACGCAGTTCTATTTGAACTATTTTTAAATGATTTTGTGCAAAATTACAAATTTATAGCTTTTACTAATTAGGTGATAATTAATTTCTTAAAAATGGTCGAAAAAATCATTTTGTATGGGAGGGATTAGAAGCTATCAAGGTATTCGACCAGTTTATATTTCATTCTTTTAAAAAATTTTTTTAAATGCATTTCGCAAGTTTTCAAGTTTCTACCTTCAAATTTCATTCAAAAATTTTCAGTTTATGTGGTTTGCACATGAAACACCTTATGCACGGTAGACCAGGGGGGTCGGTACATAGCAATTGTGGAATTTTTATTATTTTCTCTGTATGTACAACAAATATGTAGATGTATCCACATGGAAAATTTTAATTTTGTATCTTTCACCAGAGCCCTTAAAAAATCACTCAAAATTTTTGACATTTTTGGTTACCACCTCCCTCCCCTTACACCTCCCCACGTAAAATTTTTATCAAATTTAAAAACTACTTAGTTCTACAATTTGACAAAATTTTAATTTGATATCTGCACTCAATTTTGAATTATAACGGTTTGAAATTTTGGAAAGTGCATCATTTTTGAAATGCTCCCCATTTCCCCCCGCTACTATTTTCTCCAAATGTTATATTTTTCTCGTATTTCTCTAGTATAGCTTAATATAGGTTCTAAGATTCAATTACATAGCTTAATAAATAGCCGAGATATTGATTTTTAAGTGTTTTTCTTTGCACCCCCCCTGACCCTCCCCCCTACAATAATTATATATATTTATATAATTATTTAATGTTGATACCATCTTAACGGTCTCAAAATATCAATTTTTTATGGGAAGTAATTTCGAAGATATAATCATTTGAAAAAAAAATTCGGCCGACAATTGGTTCTTAGCTCCCCCTTTTCGCACCACAATGGATAAAAAAATTAAATTATTTTTAAAAGTTGTCTCTATATGTATGTTGAGTTTTAGCTTCCTAGCTGTTACCATGGTTGAGATATTTGAATTCGTATTTTTCGGTTTAAGCGCTCCCCCCGCCTCCCCCTGAACCCGTACACCCCCCAAAATGGGTATCCGCCTGAGATCCGCAACTATCTACAATCTCCCCAAAAATGAACTTTCTATCTTGAAGGGTTTGGGAGTTAATGTGCGCTGAGCGTACACGTCGGCGGACGGCGTACAGACAGACGGATTTTTTTTTGCATTTTTAGGCTAATTTAGTCATGAAACGCGAAAAAACAAAATTTCAGGGTAGCAAATTTTTTTTTCCCAAGTCGATCACAATACTTTATTATTAAAATAATAAAGTAAAATAAGTTTCTCATAGTAAGTACTGGCTATTTCCTCGCCACAGGTAACTTTTTGAAAAGTTCTTTCCTTCTTCTCCACAAAACTTAATCAAATCCATTAAATCTGAATACGTTTCAATTGATATTGACAGGTTGCCTGAAATATTTAGCGTAAATTTAGAGAATCACTCCTTAAAAATTGACCTAGAAGTATTTATAGGGTTATAGGGCAGATGTAATAAATTCAAATGAATTGTTCATTTGAGAGGAGGTACAAGGAGTGAGCGAATCAAAATGGCGTGACGTTGATAATATTTACGTTATAATACTTTGCTCAAAGTATTAAGTTGCTAGCTTTGACAGTTTCGAAGAAAAATAATTTTAATAAAATTTGGAAATTTCGTGAAATTTGTGTGGGGGAGAGTAGCCAATAATTTTTTCACAATTAATTGCAATTACAATTCTGGTTTGAATGATAATCGATAAAGTGCATTCTTGAAAATTGCGCATTTGTATAGGAGGGGGTAGAAGGAGTAAGCGAATCACAACAATATTTTGTGATATTAATCGCATTTACAACATTATACTTGGGCCGAATTTTCGAGTTGATAGCTGCTATAGTTTCGGAGTAAATTCTGTATCCTTAAATGTCGAAATTTCGTGAAATTCAGGTGGGAGAGGCTAGGAGGAGTAAGAGGATGTGGCCCGTTTACGAACTTAAAGTTTCTTTTTTGCGTAAAATGACATAAACAAAATTTCAGCACGATTGCTCAAAGCGCTCGAGAGTTATGTTGTAGACAGACGGTCACAAATAGACAGACGGACGAACAAATATTTCCGTACCCTATATGACATTGTGTGAGCATTATTATATGTATATAGCGTCACAAACGGTAAAACAAACACAATATACTCTGGATAAGATCTTATCCAGAGTTTTAAAATGCATATTTTTCAAAGGATCAAATTTGTTTTGCACCGGGACCCTTGATAACCTAGCTACGCCACTGCTTGGTCATCCATTCTATAAGTATTTGTATCTATTTACTTCTCCGTAATCCAATCGTACTCTTGTAATGTTCATTTAAACACATTGTTATATATTAGACGTTAGTATTCTATAGATTGTCTTTAATAATCATAAAGTATGATCATAGTTTGGTGATTAAAAAGTTTTCAAATGAATCATTTCACCTGAAACAATTAAAATTTATGAGCGCTCCGTGAGGTGCTTCGTGAACTCATGTTGTTCACTTGATTCCTTTCGAGTGCAAATATTCTGCTAAAGTTTTCATGTAAGAGCATCAGTTACACTGACCAAAACCATGTTCTGGTGAAGAAGTTCGACTGCTTGCAGCTCTGTATTGCAATTAATGTGTTTATTTCGAAATAATTCACAACACAAATGCTATGTGTATATCATACACTCGTACATATACGAAACATGTTTTTCCTACTAGTGTGCAATAATATTCAAATTATAATTTAAAATATCTGACAACAAGTTTGGAGCTGTTTTGATTATTCTTGGGTTATGCGGGGTAACATGCAAGTTAAGTTCGTTCAAGGATTCTGCCAATTATTCGACACTTAACAGGCAATTATTACTCATCGGGAAATTCGGTAATTCCTTGCACGCGGAAGGTATTTTGTGAGGTTTATTCCGAATGTGTTAGGAATGCAGAAGTAATTAATAAGAGTTGGCATCCTTATATACATTCTATGGAATGTGTTACGGAGGGCAGAGGTAAGGTAAGGAAGAATCCGTATGCACCGGTCCATTCCTGGTCATGTCTTATGTAAGGCAGAGGTAAGGGAAGGCCTGTTTTTATTTCCCTGCGTCATTTAAATTTACAGATTTTTTTTTTCTCCCTGTTTTGAACAAATTTTTTCTGCGCGGAACTTCGTGGTGTTCTCGACTTGTGAAAAGAAAATTGTGAAAAAAGTAAAATTTTTAAAAAACATAACAGGCGATACTCTTGGAAAAAACTTTAATGTACCGGAAAATGTGTTATCTGAAATTCTTTGGAATGTGAATAAAGACTTTTGTATGGGAGGTGGTAGATACAGAGGGGGGAGGTTTGTCACTTTTGTAAATGACACCGAACACGGTATGCAAAATGTTTCATGCTGAAATCATAATTTTCGAGGAAATTGAACAATTTTTGTCTGAATTTATTGCATTTGTATGGGAGGTGGCAGAGGAAGTTGCATGTTTTGAATAATTTTGAAAACGCTTATCAACATTCTAATCTCATTGTTTTGTTTCAATTTTCAAGTCAGTAGCTCTCATATGTTTGAAGAAGAAATACTTTTCTTGATTTCAAAAAAAACATAACAGGGCTACGATTGCGCGTAAAGCGCAATCTTACGACACTCTAGATGAAATAGAATTTTTTGTGATCCCAAGAAATTTTGCATAGGTAGTGTTAGAAGGGATGATAGCATTGAACTAATTTTTTCCCCATCATGCTAAAGTAGCTATAAAAATGTTTTATACGAAATGCTTACTCCAAAAATTGAATGGGAGCTGGAAAAATTAGTGAGTTAGATTTAGTGAAAATGTGCAGTTTGTATGGGATTTGGTAGAAAGAGTGAGGGGATTTTAGTGATTTTTTCAGAAATAACTAGGAATATTGATTGATTGATATCCCTGAAATTTCAGACTAGTGCCATTCATACTTTTCAAGAAAATCGATTTTTTGTGAAGTTGTGAAACTGGGTCATGTTGTATGGGAGGGGGTAGAAGCATTGAAGCTAATCAAATATTTTTTCTGATCTTAGTGATAATACTAATTAAGTATTTATTACAAAATAGGAGCTCAATAAATGTTATATGTTCTGAGAAAATCGTCATAGAGCATTTCATGAAAAAGTGTAGTTTGTATGGCAGGGGGTGGAAGGAGACAGAGGACGCAAATAATTTTTCTACTGTAGATTAAAATCTTTATGAAAGTAATAAATTCCAAAATTCAAACTAATAGCTTTTATACTTTTCGAGTAAATCCATTTATTGTCAAATTGTGAAATTATGTCATTTTGTATGGGAGGGGGTAGAAGTGGTGAAGCTAATCGTCTAAATTTTTTTAACCTTACTAACAATTTTAAATAAATATTTGGTGCACAATTTCAGCCCGCTAAATTTTATACGCACTGAGTAAATTGGCTTAGAGTGATTCATGACAAGTACAGTTTGTGTGGGAGGTGGTAGAAGGAGGAGAAGGACACGCATAATTTTCTTACGGTAGGTTGATATTATTATAGAAGTAACATATTCAAAATTTGAGACCAATAGCTTTTATACTTTTTGAGCAAATCCGTTTATTGTCAAATTGTGCAATTGTGTCATTTTGTATGGGAGGGGGTAGAAGGGGTGGAGCGATTTGGCCCGTTCACGAACTTGACCTTACTTTTTTGTCAGAAACGACGTGTACAAAATTTGAGCTTTCTAGCTCAACGTGTTCTCAAGTCCGTCCGTCCGTCCGTCCGTCCGTCCGTCCGTCCGTTCGCTCTCTAGCTTGAGAACGCGTTGAGCTAGAGAGCTCAAATTTTGTACACGTCGTTTTTGACAAAAAAGTAAGGTCAAGTTTGTGAACGGGCCAAATCGCTTCACCCCGTTATAAATTATGCGTGTCCTCCCCCTCCTTCTACCACCTCCCATACAAACTGTACTTGTCATGAATTACTCTAAGCCAATTTACTTAGTGCGTATAAGATTTAGCGGGCTGAAATTGTGCATCAAATATTTATTTAAAATTGTTTGTAAGGCCAAAAAAAAATTAGACGATTAGCTTCATCCCTTCTACCCCCTCCCATACAAAATGACACAATTTCGCAATTTGATATTAAATCGATTTACTCGAAAAGTATAAAAGCTATTAATCTGAATTTTGGGATATACTACTTTTATAATAATCTAAATCTACAGTAGAAAAATAATTTGCGTCCTCCCTCACCTTCCACCCCCTCCCATACAAACTGCACTTTTTCATGAAATGGTCTATGACGATTTTCTCAGAACATATAACATTTATTGAGCTCCTATTTTGTAATAAATACTTAATTAGTATTATACTAAGATCAGAAAAAAATATTTGATTAGCTTCATTGCTTCTACCCCCTCCCATACAATATGACACAGTTTCACAACTTTACAAAAAATCGATTTTCTTGAAATGTATGAATGGCACTAGTCTGAAATTTAAGGGATGTCAATTTTATAATATTCCTAGTTATTTCTGAAAAAATCACTAGAATTCCCCCCACTCTTTCTAGCACCTCCCATACAAACTGCACATTTTCACTAAATCTAACTCACTAATTTTCACAGTTAGCATTCAATTTTTGGAGTAAGCATTTTGTATAAAACATTTTTGTAGCTACTTTAGCATGATGGGGAAAAAATAGTTCAATGCTATCATCCCTTCTAACAATTCCCATACAAAATTTCTTGGGATCACAAAAAATTCTATTTCATCTAGAGTATCGTAAGATTGCGCTTTACGCGCAATCGTAGCCCTGTTATTTTTTTTTTTAATATTTATTGCAATTTTTAGGGGACAAATTCTGGCTAAATTTGTACCTTTTCTAGTTGCAATGAAAATCGGTTAAATGTATTTACCGAAATTGTGCACTTGTATGGGAGGGGGTAGAAGGAGTACTAGAATCAAAACCAAACTTAGGGGGTCACCCTATAATGCTATACACAGTTATATTAGTAAAGGTATTGGAAAATGTGAGATGTGCTGGGACTCAGGTGGTCATTAATTTTAACGTCTAGAAGTGTCACGTAGGATAGTGCAACACCAAAAGCCACTTTGTTAGATAATACTGAAACATCACCTTTAAAGGATAGATGACGGGCCTGTATCTCTAAGGCGTGTAACATCAATGATATTTGCAATAGTATATTTTTCTCCAAATTTGAAGTTGATAGCTTTGACGATTTTGAAGAAAAATAATGTAATTTAAATTTCAAAATTCCGTGAAATTTGTATGGGAGGGGTTAGAAAGAATGAGGTGAAGTTGATAGATTTTTCAAAACTACTTGCAATTATAATGAAATTAATTCTGGTAAAAATCCGTTCTTTTAATCTTGATAGTTACGAATAAAAGCATTTTTGAATATTGAGCATTTGTATGGGAGCAGGCAGAAGGAGTGCGGGAATCGGATCAATATTTTTTTGGGTTAGTGATATTCATATCATTATACTATGACCAAATGTTCAAGTCGATAGCTGAAATATTTTCAGGGAAAAATCAATTTCTTTAAATTTCGAGATTTCATGAAAAATATATGGGAGGGAGTAGAAGGAGAAGAGGATGTGGCCCGTTCACGAACTTAAAGTTTCTCTAAAACCGACATAAAAGAAATTTTAGCGCGATAGGTCAAAGCGTTCGAGAATTATTTTGTAAGCAGGCTGACAGAAAGATAGACAGACGATCACTCGGAATTTAGGTTTTTGAGCAACAACAAATATTTCTGTAATCTTGACGACTGTGCAAGTATTATTTCTTAGCGTTTCTAACGGTAAGGCAAACTCAATATAATCTGTGGTTTCACTTAGAGTATAAATATTGAGATTAGCCTGAATGGCCAGTACCACCAGTGCCTCTCAGGAATTAGGCTAAAAGTATGATATAGTTGGACTCAGTTGGACCCAGTTGGACTCGCAGCATATCATATTTTTCTGAAAACTCCCACCCTTTTTCTAGCAGGGTAATTATTACACCCTCTAAGTAGGACCGGTCCTCTAGGTCGGGGGTTGGGCGACGCACCGACAACGTATCATCAGAAAAAAAAAATGTTCAGAAACCAGAAGAACAGCCTCGGAAACGATAGACTCAACAGCAACGACCCCGCAAACGAAAAATGGACTACTCTTTTGGATCTTGGAATGTTCAATCCTTATTTGGGACAGGAGCTCTGAAAGAGTTTCTCGAAGAAATGGCAAAACAAAACATCAACGTAACTGCCATCCAAGGAACGAAATGGCTCGGTAACGAAATCATGGACATGAGATCACACACAAGCTATCCAAGTGAAAAATTGTCGGGAAGCAGAAAGTTTGGTGTCGCTTTTATCGTTGACAAAAAATTTAAACAGTAGGTCACGAGATTCAAGTGTAAGTGAAAGATTGTGTGCAATCCGAATAATGACTAAAATTTTTCAACACTTGGTTGATCAACGTTCACGCACCAATAGAAGACAAAGACGATATAACTAAAGACGAAGTTTATGCCACCCTAGAGACAACCTATGATTCACTGCCCTCGAATGATTTAAAAATTGTCTTAGAGGATGTTAATGCAACAGTCGGGAAGCGAAAATATGATAGTAAGCTCTACGTGCTTCCTACATCGTGATATTCATAAGCGAACGTGGGCATCATCAGATGGTCACACCTTCAACCAAATAGACCATGTTCTAATTGAGAAAAGGGGTGCTTCCAGCATACTTGATGTACGAACCCTGCGCGGTGCGAATTGTGACTCCGATCTCTATCTAGTCAGAGCTAAGTATCGATGCCTAATAGCTTGTCGTGGATATTCGAAAAAGAGTAGAGCTCGCAAATTCAATGTCGACAAACTTAACGATGAAACGGTGGCGCAGGCTTACAAGTCAGCATGTAATAAACAGATGTGTTTGACGGCTTCATCATCCGGCAGATGAGAGTACTACTTTTGCGATGCAAATCTCGCACGCGACTACTAGTTCATTCAGGAGCAGATCACCAAGGAAGACGGCTAAGTGCTATTCCCCGTGCTGTTACCCTTCAATTAAAACTCAAACAACAAATTACTGAAATAATAAATTTGAAGTATAATCGTAAAATATTTTGATTCATTTATTATTCCATTAAATCCCAACTGTTTTTATTTATTTTGAAATGCTTACATTTTCCTTACTAGGAATGTTTCTTTCTACCTTACTTGTACATTGCTTGTAATGTTTCCCTGTACCTTCCAGGTAATGCAGAGGTAAGGTATGTAAGTGTCTTATATACCTTTCCAATATAGGACATCGGACGAAAAATATAAGTAAAATAATGTTTCCATTGCTTCTGCAATACATTACTATACCTTACTTTTCCCGCTGGGTATATATTGCTCTAATTCATAGATGCAGTACATATTTCATTTGTTTATTTGTGCAAATTTAGTTTTGGTACAAGGACTGGATTAAATCAACGGCAACGACCACGCAAACGAAAAATGGACCATTCCATCGGATCTTGGAACGTGCGATCCCTGTACAGAGCAGGAGCAGTGAGCGCTTCTGGAACAGGCAAGCAAATACAATATGAACATCATCGCACTCCAAAAAACTAAATTCCTAGGTAGTGAAGTTACTGACATTGGACCGTACAGAATTTTCAAAAGTGGGAAAAAAATCGAGAAGACGGGAGTTTGGAGTTTCGTTTGTCGTCGACAAAAAGTTTAAACACCAAGTTACCAACTTCAAACTCGTCAATGGACAATTGTGTGCAATCCGCATTAAAACAAAATTCTTTAATATTTGGATTATTAATGTCCATGCTCCAACGGAAGACAAAGGCGACGAAGTTAAAGACGATTTCTATAGCACCTTGGAATCAACATTCGACTCCCTTCCGCCGAATGATATTAAAATAGTTTTAGGTGACTTTAACGCGAAAATGAGCAAAGAAGAAACATACATAAGGACAATCGGAAGACACAGCCTCCATGATATCAGTAATGACAACGACCAGAGACTGACGGATTTTGCCAGCGGCAAAAATCTTATTGTAAGCTCGAAATGCTTCCCGCATCGTGACATTTATAAGAGAACATGGGCATCACCCGACGGAAGAATATTCAATCAAATAGACCACGTTCTAATAGAGAAAAGGACAGCCTCCTGCATTCTCGACGTGTGTACATGTCGAGAGGCTAATTGCGATACAGACCACTATTTGGTAAAGACCAAGTTTCGATGAAGAATTGCAAACCGAGAACACCCAAAAACATAACCGGTTCCTAAATTCGATATAGGAAAACTCAAGGATGCGAAAGTAGTTGCGAAGTACGTATCAGCCTTAGAGAGGCACTTCGCGCTAATACTGAAGAACAACGCCAGCATGCCAATAGGAGAAATGTGGCAAAATATCAAAGATGGCATTTCATCTGTCGCAGAGGAGTTGAAAGGACAACACCCCGGCGCAAAAGAAATGACTGGTTCGACAAGGAATGCCAAGCTGCCTTGGACCGAAAAAATCAAGCTTACAAGATTTTGACAGAACGGCTAACATGAGCCAAACGAGACAAATTTAATAATTTTAGACGAATTGCAAACAAAATATGCAGACAAAAAAATGGAAGTACAATAATGACGAAATTAAAAAGATGGACAAACATTTTAAACTACACAACACAGGAGCCGCGTATTCCCTTGTTAAGAGAAACAAAGGAGGATACCAACCAAAAACGACCATCTGCAAGGATGCAGAAGGGAACATTTTAAGTAATGCGGAAGATATAAAACTAAGATGGGTGCAGGAGGAATATCTCTGTTGCGTACGTCTTATAAAATATTGACGAAAATTCTAGAAAAGAGAATTAAGCCTTATGCTGACAAAGTAATTGATGAATACTAAGGCAGATTTAGAGCTGGACGATCAACCACGGACCAGATATTCTCAGTTCAACAGGTGCTGGAAAAGTGCTGGGAATATAATATTGATGTGCACCAGATATTTGTTGACATCAAACAAGCATACCACATACTGTATAAAATCATGTTGGAGTTCGGAGTCCCACCGAAACTGGTTTGGCTTACAAGAATGACAGTGACCGAGTCTTTGTCACGAGTCAGAGTAGAAAACGATCTGACTTCCAGTTTTAAAACAGAAAACGGCCTTAAGCAAGGTGACGGCCTCACACCAATGCTTTTCAACTTGACACTCGAATATGTTGTTCGAAAAATTCCCGTGGACACCAAGGGAACACTATGGTGTTGAAATCCACACAACTCGATGCATATGGTGACGATATAGATATCCTTGCAAGATCTTTGGAGAGTACTGAAGAGGTATTTGTAAACCTTGACTCGGTATCAAGGGAAATTGGACTACGTGTTAATGAAAATAAAACAAACTAGGAAAAAGACGCCAATCAGACAAAATATTACAATAGGAGACTATAACCTAGAAAACGTAGACAACTTTATTTACCTAGGGGCGAACCTATCGAAGGATGGAAGCGAACCCATCGAAATCAAAAGAAGGATAATGATGGCAAACAAGACGTATTATTCGGTACTTCCAATAATTGAAAACGAGAACGTACACAGGAAAACAAAACTTAAGCTACATAAAACGATCATAAGACCTGTACTATGCTATGGCAGTGAAACGTGGATATTATCTCTGGCGTCCGAAAAACTACTTAACGCCTTTGAAAGAAAGGTCCTCAGAAGAATCCTCGGACCTGTGAGGGAAGACTCGATCTGGAGAATACGATACAATAGAGAATTGTTTGCCATCTTCGACAATCCAGAAGTGTCAACCCTTATAAAATTTAAGAAGTTACAATGGGCAGGTCATGTAGAGCGGATGGATGACGGATGAATTCCCAAACGCACACTAAAAGGCAAAGTCAACGGAGACAAAGACCGGTCAGAAAACCACCACCAGAAGCACTGGGAGGATTCGATTGACGCAGACAGCAAATCACTGCTAAGATTTTCTAACTGGAGGACGCGGTCACTGCACCCAGATGGATGGAGGCAAAGCATTCAGGAGGCCAAAGTCCGATTTGGGCTGTAGCACCATCGTAAATAAATAAATAAAGTAAGTAAACCATGCAAATAACGACCTGGAAGGTATGGGTCAACTGATAAGTGGGATGATTTGAAAGTGATCGTAAAAAACATTCACGCTAGCAGATTTTAATGTAAGCTTTTGGTTATAGTTGATTTATTCAAATCGGTCGAAACATTACTTTTTTATAAGAGGAAATGGACGGATGTTATATTCCGCGAATGTAGCTTAACATACATAGATTCGTTCCAACTTTCATTTTCGGTCCTTGAAAATCTGTTTTTCTCTTCAACCTATCTGCTATACATACAGCTTACAAATATTTGTGTGGTTTCATCAAACTACGGACGGAAATACTAATAAATAATCTTCTATTCTGACGCTAAGTCCCCTTGGCTTAGATAAAGAAGTTTAAAACAAACTTGTCACCGTTTACGTTCTGTGCGACTTTAATAAAAGTTTCGTTAAGTTTATAAATTTTTAATTAGTGACTTAATTTTAAAAAAAAACTCTACTAAGCAAATCCAGGTGACGATAAGTTTTCAATTAATCAATTTTTCAAGCATTATTAACATAAGTAGCTATGTATAACCCCAACCATATGTGGAAATTTTTCAGCAAAAATGGGACAAAAATGCTGATTGACAATAAAAATTGTGACAATTATATGTATTAAGAAAAGATGGACATGGTAGACGTGCGGCAATCGAAATCTTCCACAATACATTTACTGTTTAATTTGTCACAGCAAATCCTGAATAAAAATTTGGCAAACGCAGTTCATGGCAATTTAAATATGAAAGCTGACTTTTTCTTCGAGATTTTATTCGAATATGGTTCATGCAATGAAAACAGACTCATATTTTAGATAGGTTGGAATTCTATAATTGCGAATAGAATGGATTCGATTCTTGTTCAAGAATAGTCGCGACATTTAGGTAGGTGTACCAATGTTATGTAAATGAAACTTCAACATAGCAAAAAGCAGTGCATTGCAGGAATTATGGTTTTTCCTAACTTTAATAAATTTCCATAAAAATTCATTAAAAAATTACTAAGAATTAGCAATGCGAGCCAACTTAATCTCATTAACAGTCGCTGAATTTTTTTTTCAGCCGCACTACCATCCCCTCCACATAAAAGGATGCCCGGGTTCGCATAAAAGCATTTAATTAAGATTTATAAGTGCGCCTTAATTTCAGAATGTGGCAAGCATAAATCCTCTTCGTTCTTGTGGCGCAGGAATTCTGCTTCCCTTACAGGCATTTTAGCTCGCTGTGTCATCGCTTGCCATTCGTCGCGCAAACATATTCGCTCATTCGTCTCCTGAGCTCATGTCTGCGATGCAGGAAGCAATCTAAATAAGGATGCCTGGAGCCCTCAAATTAGGATTCCTGTCTCAGCATCGGGAACATTATATACGATTTGTGCAATAAATATGCAAGCAAGTGTAATAAAAAAGAGGGAGCGATTCGGATAGGCCAAGCGAAAGGGTGATTTAACTGAAGGAATTGCCTCGAAAGATTTTCGTCCTTTTTATCTGGTGCACGCGTAATGAAAAACGCAAAAACACTGACATTTGTATTGTGTGTGTTGGATTATTATCCAGCCCTTGTTAGTTGTGTTCACTTTCGGAGATGTCAACCGTAGATATCGTTATCGATATCCTGTTAGAAGGGAAGGACACTAAGGACAGCAGCAATACTCCCACCGGGGAGTCCGACGGCAAACAGAAGGCACTGCTGACTCCGAATAAGACGAAGACGAGCATCAGTATTATGCTGTCCGTTCCGATAGGATCTTTGGTATTCGGCTGGGCGTTTGCGGGTGGCTGTACAATTTATCCCCTTACGTCCTTATCGTTTCATTGACTACTTAGCGTGGTGAACGAAAAACCATAAAAGGACTTGATTACGGGCTCCGACGATAAGGGAGTGTGAGATATTGTTCCATTACGGCCCATATTCACGTGTAGTCGAACAGTTTATCAGATCTTTTTACACATGGTTACACACCCACATCAGATCCTTAGCATGCTTTTGGTCTGTACTTAGGCTTTATGTCGGATGGATATATGTAGATGGCTCCTCTGCAAGCTCAAACCTAATGGAAAACTGTCAACTGGCCGTTGTTGTGAGATTGCAGCTTTACTTCGGGGCTGTTGGTGAATTGCCCATTTAGTATGGCACTTTTTTTTCTCTCGGCAGTATTTCAGCATAGAACGCCTATAAACTATTGTTTATTGTGTCATTGTTCTGACAAGGATATTGGAAAATAAAAAGGATTTGTTGGTAAAATAAGGAGGAAAAATTTATGTAATTGAAGCTAATAAGCTACAAATATGAGTGTTCAAGAAGTATTTGTTTTCTATTACTCAGATTTTCAATGGCGGTTTTGGTAAAAATTTGAAAAAAAATCATTCGCTATGAAAAATAGTTTCCCTACGCAAGAAATCCGTCCAAATATTGTACAAAATATTATCATGAACATTGGATATTTTAATTGTTTCTCAACACTAATAATAAAATTGTTAGATTCAAAAAGTCAGTATATTTCAAACCCTCCTCACTCGTAGTTAAGTATATATGAGCTTTGCTCATATCTCAAGGGTTCTTGTTCTTAAGAATTGGAATTTTCGAAGAATAACTGTGACACAGCTCTATGCAGTTTGTGCTAATCCTAAAAAAATGTTTTAAATTCGCAAGATCATCGTTGTTGAGATGATGCATTACGATTAAAAAAAAGACATGCGAACTTTTCGAAGCATCTCTGTAAAATTTCCAAAATTATTCTAATGAATTTTCACAGTTTCTACGCGTTACTTGATCGCGTATTACTCCATGAGTAGACCTCCATACTGATACTAGTTGTCAAAGATTCGTTCTTTATGTTCGCCACAAAAAATTGACACATAATTTAAAATTTTGGAGCATTTTGAGACCACGTTTACTCCCCATTAACCAGCTATATTTCCAAAGCTTCGCTTTAGGAATATTATAAAAGTAAGTTCGAACTTCCAATGGTATCGACATAATTATTTGGTTACGAAAAACCAAATTTTCACTAAATTATTCAATTTGGTATTTGTACTGCCTTAATTTTAGAATGAGGAATACTAGTTTCTGGAAACGATTATTCGAATAGTGATCGTAATGTTATAATGTCGATCGCAACCAGTGGCGGCTCTTCAAGAACGGCAGAGTTGGTACTGTCAACCCATTCAATAAATTGAAACAATATTATTATTTTAGAATCATTTTGTACAAATTTACAGCACCTTTAGCTCTTATACTGCGTAGTTTTCAATAAATTAATAACGGCTATTTAATAATTCTATTATTATTTTCCTTTGATCACATCATAAACCGCACAATTTCACTTAAACGACGTCGTGTGACTTCGTGAAACTTCGAGGATTATCAGTCTCGCCCTCGACTTCGAACCAAAACACATTTTTTTTCCCTCCCAAGTTTACAGCCCGGTTTTTGCCGAGTTTTAGTTAGAAAATCATATTAGAATTGTGGATGGCGGTCCGTGGATTTGGATCGTGGAATCGAAAATTCATAGAGGAAATTTGGCTAGCCAGAACCGTATTTTGTTTTGTTCTGCTTTTTCCACAGCATTTTTATAAGGTGATCGATTAAATTCAACCAGACGGATGTTTTCTTTTAATCTAGGGGAATCAAAACTTGATAGACGAATTTTTTTTTTTTTTTACAGAATGACCTGTGTTGTTGGCAATTTCGGCTTTTATGTGCAATGAACAAACACAGTCATGGAGGGAAGGAATGGGATTAGGAAGGTGGGGAAGAGGAGTGAGAACGACCGTAACGAGTGGAGAAGCTGATATATATTTTTCAATTGTACTGGCTGCTACTGACAAATATTTGCAGATGTTATGTGGGACTGAATGATAGAAAGCGAACAGAATCCATCTACTGAGTATCTAGGCCTTCTTGAAGTGGAACTGTTTCACTTTTACACCGTTTGCCCATTTTATTTTGAATAATTTTTCATCGCCAGTAGCAACTGAAAAATTCGTGCTTAAAAAAATCCCGTCTGGAGTGAGAATCGAACCCACGACCTATTAACTAAAAAGCAAGTACGCTGCCCACTACGCCACGGAAGCCTCAAATTTTTGAAATTGGATATCTTTGAACATATTGCACCGTTGATTAATAATTTGATTTGTTTAGTTTTTCGATTATATTTGACATGAAAATTTTAAATCGTTGAACGACTGATTAACTTTTGAGCTGTGGAGAATTTCAACTTATTCAAATTTGATTTCTTTTGACATACCGTGCAGCCAGTGTCAATATGCCAATTATTTTAATAATATATTAAGCCGGAAATTTCAAGGCTTAAGTCCTAAATTACTCCATAAAAAAGAATGTAACTATAAATAATCGAAACATTATATCCCCGATATGTTGAAAGTATTTATGAAAATGGCGTTTAGGAAGAGTTCTCGATAAAGAACAAGTGACGAAAATCTTACCAGCTTTTGATGTATGTTAGTATTACTAGGGTGTAGCCTAGAGAGTAGCGTTAAAGTTACGATTGCGCTACAGCCCAAATCGGACCTTGGCCTCCTGAAGTGAGTAGCGTGTTGGTCTATAATGCGAAAGTTGGTAGCTCAAATCCCGGTCGAAGTAAATTTTAAGCGCACTTCTTGCGTTGGTTTATCTTGGCCACCTCTATCTGCGAAAAAGAAAATTCATAGATAGAGGGTTGTACGAAGGACTAACAACCCTTTCATGATAGCAAATAAAATATCAAGGAATCTGAAGGTCAGGATGCCAAAGCCTGATTTGGGCTGTAGTGCCATTGAAGAAGAAGAAGAAGTAGTGTTGTGCGTGAATTTAGAACACTCTGCTTTATATCTACATGCTTATTTGAAACCTACAATCTTAGTGTAGCCTAGTGCATAGCGCTTTGGATCTGGTCTAATGCAGAGTTCCAACGCACTGCCTTTATAAAATAAATAAGAAAAATATAGATTGGAGATTGTGCGAAGGGCTAACAACTTCCGGAAGTACAATAACAAATAAAAAGTTTAAGAAACCAGAAGTGCAGCAGTCCAAACCCCAAATTGAGCTGTAATACCATCGAAGCGTAAAATATGACGAGGCATGCCATTGTGTGGTTACTGAAAACGGTATCTGCCGACCCAGTTGAAAATGTCGCGAGCATTGATCGCAACGTGATTTTTAATTTAATTAATTTGTAAAGTAGGCTATAGCTGACAGATTTTTAGAGTATATTACTGCTTCCTAAAAATTTACAAGTTAGGTTAATGCCTTCGACAGACGATGCAAGCTAATATATATTAACTTTCTATTTTGATATAAGAAGGCTGAATTATGTATAGGATAATGACACTAGTAATATCGAAAAGCGAGATAATCAAAAACTTTTTTTTCTTTTTGTAAAGTTATACAATTGGGGAAGGTGTAGAAGGAGTGCTGCTAATCGCTTTTTCGATCTTAATAATAAATTTTAAATAAATATTTCGTGCACAATATCAGCTCGAAAAATTAAATACATTCTGAGAAAATTGGCTTTCATGATTTCATGAAATAGTTCAGTTCGTATAGGAGGTGTTAGTAAGAGTAGGGATATTCAAATAATTTTACTTTATTATTCTAATAATAAAGTATTGTGATTGACACAGAAAACAAAAATTTATTGCCCTGAAATTTTGTTTTTTCGCGTTTCATGACTAAATTAACCTAAAAATGCAAAAAAAAAAATCCGCCCCACCGTACGCCGTACATATGGACTCATATCTCCAAGACCGTTAAAGGTAGAATGTTTTTTTTTGGTGGATTGTTGATTAGGTAAGTGAACTCAATTTTCTAAATTTTACGGGGTGTTAGGTGGAAGGGGGTGGCGAGGGGAGTGGGAAGGGGAAGAGTCAAAAACTACACTTGCTAATATCTCCACCACGAATGCAGATAGGAAGTTGAAAATCAATAGAAATATAGAGAGGGTTGTGGGACAAACTTAAAAGATAATTTAATTTTTTTATCTATTGGCGTCCGAAAAGGGGGGGGGGGGGGCTAAAAACAAATTGTCGGCCGAATTGTTTTTTCAAATGATTATATCTCCGAAATAACTTATTGTAAAAATTCATATTTTGGGACCATTAAGGTGGCATATAGCTCCACCGGAATCAGCTTAGAAAGTGGCTAATTATTGTAAGGGGGAAGGTCAGGGGGGTGCAAAGAAAAACACTTAAAAATGAATATCTCAACTATCTCTTAAGCTATCTAATTGAAACTTGAAACATATATTAAACTGTACTAGAAAAATACGAAAAAAAGATAATGTGTTGAAATGAAAGTAGTGGAGAGACATGAGGACCATTTCCAAAATGGCGCACTTTTCAAAACTACAAAAATCCTTATATCTCAAAATAGAGTACAGATATCAAATCGAAAATTTGTCAGATTGTAGAGCTATATAGTCGTTAATTTTGGTAAGCATTTTAAATTGGGAGGTGTAAGGGGAGGGAGGGGGTAAGCAAAAATGCCGAAAATTTTGAGAGATTTTTTTAAGGAGCAGATACAAAGTTTAAATTTTGCATGTGCATGAATACACCAACCCCCCGGTCTAACGTGCACAAGCTGTTTCATGTGCATTGAAAAAAACATATAAACTGAAAATTATTGAGTGGAATTTTAAGGTAGAAACTTGACAATTTTCGAAATGCATTTAAAAAAAAATATCTCTAAATAAACGAAATATTAACTAGTCGAAAACCTTTAAGACTTCTACCCCCTCCCATACAAAATTATTTTTTCCAGCATTTTCAAGAAATCAATTATCACCTAACTATTAAAAACTATCAATTTGAAATTTTACACAAGAACTTTTAAAAATATTTGAAATAAAATTGCGTCAAAAGTTTTGAGATCGCGCATGTCCTTCTATCCCCTCCCATACAAAAGTATGATTTCGACCAATTTCATTAAATCAACTAATAACCAACAAAGTAAAAGCTACGAACTTGGAATTTTGTACAATCACTTTACAAAAGAAATGAAATAACACTGCATCACAAATCTTATGATTTCCTTACCCGCTCTACCACCTCCCATACAAATGTTTGGTTTCGTGAATGTAAAATACACCGAATTTTATGAAAATCCTGTGCAACTTCGTCTATGCAACAAATTCTATACAGAGAATATTGGACGTGATTCAAGCAATCAATTAAAAAGCTCCTCTCCTCATGAAAACCCAAACTTGCAGAAACGAATGAAATGTTGTTAAATTGACAACAGCCCTGCCCAAGAACTCCCTTTCACTTAGTCTTCCCTAACCACTCTAACCTGCATATTGACTTTCCACTCATCCTCAACTTGTCCCGAGAATAATAAAGTTTCACCCGACTTGTTGGCAGTTTATATTATAGATCGAAATTGTCATGACAAAAAAAATATATTCCACATTTCAAATCAATATCGTCTGTAATTTCGAAGAAAATCGTATTATTGTAATTTTTGAAAATGTGTAATTTTGTATGGGGTTGAGCAATTTGGCCCGTTCACGAACTTGATCTTATCTTTTCGTCAAAACCGGCGTTCACGAAAATGAAACTTACTAGGTCAACGCGTTTTCGAGCTAGAGAGTACACTGACGGACGGATATCCGATTTTGAGACTTTTGAGCGATAATGTGAACTTTTGCATCGTTTTTCTTTGAGCCTTTTTTCTTAGTCTAACAAACTTATAATTCTCTCAGATTTCATTTAGAGGATACAAATTTCGTCGTACATAAAAAAGTTCCATTTCGAAATTTCGTTTCAAGTAGCAAGTTTTGATAAATTGATGTCAATTTTTAGCATCCAGTTTTCCAGTAAAACCATTTAAAATTTCAAAATAGATTCAGTTTTTTTCATTTCTCTAAAAATGGCAGGGTATCTCAAGTGACTTTTACAAAACAGAAAATGGCACTGAAAACCAAGTATGATGAACTAAAAATCTATTTCCTACTTTTAATATAACAAATTTTTCTTAGAAAGTAGTCCTCCGGTCTTAGTCCTTTAAAGCCGAAAGCAAATTTTAGTTCTTCTTCCAAAACTTCGCGATATATAAAGGAAGATAAATATTCTCATGTGTATTATGCACTTGATGATTTTTTATTATCATCAAGTATTTGTTGGAATAAGTGTCCACAGAGACAGGATAGATTTGTATAGGATCAACAAGGATTTTTCTTACTAGGTGTGATATTCTGTGACAACAAGCACAAGCATCCAATAGTATATCTACGTTTGCTATTATACTTAAATCCCGTTCATAAAAAATAAAAACCTTCATCCTTTCGGATCTGGTGTGAAAGCACATTACGAGCTGTTTTCACATTTTCAACCCGAAAACAGGATCCTTATCATTCAAGTGCCAGTCGTCCACCAAATCATTTTGCAATGTCTCATGTCATCCTGACACGACACAACCAGACAGGACGAAAACAACTTCCAATGCAAGGATTTTTGCAACCGACAATACAATGCAAGACGAATGATCTCTTCGTTCTGGTCGTCTCTATACACATTGTCGTTCGAGAGAAAAAAAACTGTCAAAATGTCTTGAAATGACAGCTGGATACTACCACAGGAATATAAAACTCTTTCACTATACATTTTACTACGCAAAAAAAGGACCAACATTTCATCCTTCCCTATTACAAAGGCACATCGACATTGGGGGTTTTTCCATTCTGCAAAATTACCAGAGACATGAAAAATAGAATAGAATCTAACTATGCGGGTTGAGAATATCACGGAATTTTATTTTAAAGATTTTCTGTATCATGAACTCATTATAGGGATTCAACGAATTTATTCAGTATCGCAATAATTCAATTCGAATCGTAACGAAGGGAAATAAATTGAAACGAATGGAATTTGTGATATGATGCTATGAAAATTGATGAATCATAATGTAGAAGTGTGTGCGTATAGCTAAATCCTCATATACCTATATATCAGACTTTAATACTTGTTATGATTCGACAGATCCTCATAAAGATGAAATTATGCTAGCAACAGCGGATGTACAGACTTACTGCCTACGATGGAAATAATAATAAAAAATCATACATTCTCAACGATTTTTATACTCTAGATGAAACCTGGGAGTATTATAAATTTGGTCTAAAATTTGAGACGCTAAGAAATAAGGCTCGGAGAAAAAAAAATAATGATACAGAAGTTCATATTATGACTCAAAAATCTCGAAACCGGATGTACATCTGTCCGCAAAAAACTCGATGAGCTAAAAAGTTGAAATTTTGCACAAATCGTTTTTGACAAAAAATTAAGGACAAGTTCGAGAACGGGTCAAAGCGCTCCACCCTTTGTACCCGGTCCCATACAAAATTACACAATTTTGTAATTTGACAATACACAGATTTCCTCAATAACTCTAACAGCTATCTGAAATTTGAAATATATCATTATTGCAACGATTTCAATCTACTGTGTAAAAATTATTCAAATCCACTTACTCCTCGTACCGTACAAACCGCAGTTTTTCATAAAATACTGTAAACCAATTTACTCATTACGTTTAAAGGTTATCAAGCTGAAATTATGCACAAAATTTTTATTTCGAATTTTTATTAAGCCCGCCAAAAATTATACGAATAGCTTCTCCCAACCATACAATCAATAAACAAGTCCTGGCAACAGCTTAAGGCCGATGCTCAAGATCGCGCCTTGTGGAAGAGAGTTGTTTCTGTCCTATGCCCCTATAGGGGGTCTTAACAGGAATTTGATGAACTATACAATCAATTCGACACAATCTCACAACATTACAAATGGTCGATTTCCTTGAAAAGTAGTAAAGCTACTAATCTGGAATCTAAAACATGTCAATTCAAATATGTTTAAAATTATTTTTGAAAAACTAAAAAGAACTTTTTACTCCTTCTACCAACTCCCATATAAACTACACAATAACACTAAATCCAATACACTAATTTTCTTAGTACATGTCAAATTATTGGAGTTCAAATTTTGTATAAAATATTTTGTTAGCAACTTTCGCATGATGTCAAAAAATTAGTTCACTGCTATCACCCCTTCTACCACTCCCCATATAAAATTTCTCAAAATCAAACAAAATCTAGAGTAGATGTAGTTCAGTTGGCTTTACGCCCAATCGTAGTCCTGTTATGTTTTATAATAGGTTCAATTGTCGAATTTATTGAAAAAAAAACAGTAAGTATTTTAGACCATTAAAAATTACGTAAATCGCGAATTCACCTCTTAATCCTGTTCGAGAAAAATAAAAAAAATCTCCCAAGAAGTTGGTTGCAACTTTCTTATTCTTAGGACAAGTTGTGGATGCATGGGAAGTCATACCCCCCACTACTACTTTGCTTAAATATTATATTTTTTTCATTTTCCGCTTGTTTAGCTTAATATATGTCCAAAGTTTCAATGAAATAGCTTACGAGATAGTTGAGATATTAATATTCAAGTGTTTTCATTTGCACCCCTTGATACTCCCCCTTGAACATTTTCGGCTCTGTATAAGTTGATTATGGTTGGTCAGCTATTTTTCGTAAAATATGAATTCATTCATTCAAAAATTGGTCGACAATTGGCACCTTCCTTTTTGTACTCCACTGGATAAAAAAATTAATTTATTTTCCCTTTTTTGTGCATACATCAATGTCGAGTTTCAGCTTTCTATCTGTATTCGTAGTGGCGATATTAATAACCACAGTTTTCGACATTAACTCTCTCTCGCCTCCTCCTTTCACCTCACACTCCCCAAAACTTAGACAGTAAAAGTTCTTCACCCAATCCACAATCCACCCAAAAATACATTCTCTATATATTAGGGTTTCAGAGATATGGCTCTTTGAATGTCGTTGGAGAGTACACGTATGGCATACGGTGTGGCATACAGAGAGACGGACTATTTTTTGGCATTTAAGGGTAATTTAGTCATGAACAGCAAAAAAAAATTTCAGGATACCAAATTTTTTTTTTGTATCGATCACAATAAATAAAATAGCTTATGGTTTGGTGAATGTTTTCACAGTGCATTTCGAATTGAAAGAAAAGATTTCCGGATTCTACACTGTTCCGTTTTATTATTCGTGACGTTTCGATCTCTGCTGAGACCTTTATCAAAGTTTGATAAATGTCTCAACAGAGCTCCACGTGGCCTTGTGGAGTTAGATTGTCCTTTGAAAGTATGATTACATGAAGATAATTTTTCCATATGGCAGTATCCAGTTGCGATAGAGTCTAAGAGTCTAATCTGATTTCTACAGTAAGATATTATTCAGAAGTTCTTTTAATCGAATATTTTGTCATAAAGCTCCCAGTGAAGAGCACAGTGTAGCTACATTTGAATGTTAACTTCAGTCGTGCTCAGTGGTATTCCGAAATATTAAAGGAAACCCACTAAACCAAAATCGGATCTCTTCTTAAGCAATAAATCAGCTTGTTCATTTTTCTTTCAAAACCACTGTGTTCTTGGATCCTTACGGGGATTACTTGGTTTTTGTTCCTAAAATAGAGCTTGAAGGCAATCTCAAAGGAGCTTTGATCGTATTTAAGGTGGCTGTAAAGCTAGGATTGCTGCCTTATTCTCTACTTAATAAGTTGAGTGATTTGTTTGATATTATTTTTTTTTTCAGAGAATGTGTGCCAGACATTGAGATATGCTATTATTTTGAATTTTCCTTTTCCAGAAAAAGGTAACCAGCACATTGATTTCTTGATTTGCTTTTATATTTAAATGATATTTAGGCTTGTTGGTGGATGACTTCGAAGGATGGAGAGAAAGTAATGTTAGGTCTCTTTTTAATGCAATGCACAATTAAGTTGCTAAAGACTGAATGAAAAATTAATATAAATATTGAAACTAAGTGATGGTAATAGTGTACATAATTTTTTAATGAACTAAAGTTAATACTTATTGTGACTACAACATATTTATACTAATACTATACAAATTGACAAAAATTTAAACTTAATAGTTTAATTATAATTTGTATTTATCAATATTATATATTTATGTTTATAAAATATTTTAATCTTATCTAAAATGTATTCAACTTAAGGTAACATGAGCCCCAAAAAAGGCGTTTTCGTTGAAAATTTATTTATATAAGAATTCATCAATGTATGATTGCTTACAATTTATAATACAAAGATTACAGCAAATATCACAAAATATGACATTTTTAACAAAACTGACTTCATCTGAGTAACATTGAAGTTAATGTTGCTATAATTAACGCTAAAAGCCCGTGAAATGGAAGTTATCGGATCTCGCTGGCAATAATTAGTTCGATGGAAGGGAATGTCAAGCCAGCTAGGCTGTTGGTCTTGTAATGCGAAGGACGTGAGTTCAAATCCCGGATATATCCTGGATATACCTTGGTTTTTTTTTTTTTTTACAGAATGGCTTGTGTTATAGGTATTGGTCACCTCAATCTACGAAAATGAAAAAAAAAATCCGTAGAAAGACGGTTGTGCGAGGGTTAACAACCCTTCCTCAATAAGTAATGAATAATGTTAAGGTACCTATATCAGGCGGCCCAAATCGGTGTAGCGCCATTGTAGAATTAGAAGAAGAAGGGAATATCAAGAAGTACGTATTCTCTCAAGGTTCGATATGGTATTTTGAAGGAGAGAGCGCCTAGCAAGGGTGGAGAGTCGGTTTGACCTGAAATTAATTTAACTGTAAATGCGGCACTAAGAATAACCCGCCTATCTTCAAGCGATATTAACGAAAGCAGTTAAAGTCGTTCTTGATAGGGAGGGAGACATATTGGATCTGACCAGGGAAGACCCTTGAGAGCAAATCTCAAAAATCTTCGCTGTACAGACTCGATTCTTTTCTTATGAATATCGTACCAAGGACTCCAAACGGAGCAAGCATATTCAAGTACAAGGGCACAGTAAAGTGTCTTTGTAACGAAAGAGCCATTAAAGTCCTTATTTAATCATTTTACAAAGCCCCAAATGGAATTAGCCTTGATAACAATAATGTCAACATGCTCATCGAAGGTAAATTTTTCATTAAATTACTATTTAATGAAGTGTACTCATCTAAATCGCGTAATTTGTTTAATTTCTATAAAGCAATTTCCTCTAACACATAGAAGAAAAAAAAGGATTATTTTTTCTGGCGAAAGATGTCATGGTGCACTTTCCAACATTTAAAGGCATACAGTTTAAGGTACACCAGTAAAGAAAATAGATTTATGTCATTTTGCAAAAGTGGATAATCTGTACGAACGATGGTGATAGTACGAAATATTTTTGCATCATCAGCATACAAAAGAATATTTGAGTTAGATATGACCGAACTCACGTCATTAATAAATAAAATAAACAGAAGTGGACCAAGATGACTACCCTGAGGTATATTAGAAGTGTTTGGAATAATCGATGAGACAGCATTTCGAAATCGCATTTGTTGGGTGCGGTTAGCAAGATTGGATTTAATTTACGTAGTAAAAATATCAAGAAATCCTACTGAGCAGAGGTTGTGAACTATTATGTTATGATTTATTTTATCAATTCCTTTGCTAGAATCTGTATATAAACAGTCAACTTGTTTGCCTACTTTAATCGCTGGAATCACAAAATTTGAAAATTTCAGCAGGATTGTTCTTGTGGATCAACCTTTAGTGATTTACAATGAAAGTACATTACGTCACAGAAAATTGCCTCGAATAATTCTGGAACACTAGACAGCCTAGCTATAGGTTGGTAATAAGTTACGTCATTCCTCTTGCCTTTCTTGAACAGGGGAGTTATTGGCGAGTATTTCCGCAAACTTGGGAAACAACCACAACGAAGAGATGCGGTAAGGAACTAAGTGGAGATAAAAGTGCAGAGGAGCACCTTTTGCGGACAACACACGGTATTCCATCTGGACCGCTAATAAAACTCTCTGAGATGTTAATGATAATTTTCGATATAGTGGGCTCATCAATAATGAGATTCTTCATCCCAAGTGTAGTGGAGGAAAATGTTGCCAAGTATTGAAAATTTTTAAAATTAATATCACAATCTGGTAGCACGAAAATTATTGCCAAAAAAGTTACTAATTATTACTAACTTCCCCATGAAAAAACAGAATCGCTGAGAAGCCATCTGTGCGCCTCTTAGAATTGACGAAATTCCAGAACTGCTTAGACTTATCTTTAATTGCCACCTTCATGTCAATCAGATAACACTGATAAACCAATTTTGACCTGGTAAGAAGTAAATCGCTTAACTCAGAGTAGCGCTTATAGTCAAAATCAATCCTAGGGAGACAGTACATTATCCATGCTTTAGTTATCAATTTTTTTAGATTCATTAAATCGTTGTCAAACCATGGAAAATTTTTACACGAACCATTACTCGTTACCGGTACGCACCGAGTGAAACAACCAAAGAGAATATTGTAGAAATTATTAACAGCAATTTCAATGTCTGTTTCGTTAAGTCCGCACGACCAATCGCAATATGAAATATCATTATTCAAGGCTACAAAGTCAACTTTATTAAAATTGAAACGATGAGAAGTATCACTTTAAAAATTCTTAACGTTATCGACAGCAGTATTTAACGCCGGATGGCGAGGTGATTCTGAAAATAAAGGTAAGTTGCATCTTTTGATCGTAAAGTATCTCACATCGGAGCAGAAGTTGAAAGCAGAAGCAGAAGAATGAGTTAGGTATTGAATTTGAATCCCGTTGAAAACATACTATCCAAAAAAATTGCATCTTGCCGTAGACAGGAAGAAAGTACTCGTCAGTAGGCAATCTCACTATCGGAAAGAGACCAAGTGGCAAGAGGCATGTTAAAGTCACCAAATACAAGTAGCTCATCTCGGGATTGTAAAAGAGTACTGACGTAATCAATTGCATTACATACTGCCTCGTATGTATAAAGTAACGTTTTTTCTCCTTAAGTGAGAGGACGACGCATTACATCTCAATATCAGCAACTTCAGTGATGACAACAACTTAAGTCGAAAATTGACTTCGAAATGCATAGAGCACTCGACCACCAACATTGGCATCCATATGTTCAAGATGACGATCACGGCGAAAAATGTGATAATCAGAGTCAAGCAGTTCACCACTTTGGAAACTATCACAGAGCCATGTTTCGGTGAGACAAATTTCGTCAAAGCAGGAACCAGCAGCAGCAATGTAAAGTTGACGGATTTTGGTTCGCATACCACTTACGTTGGCGAAGTATATTGAGATGGAGCTATTTCGTTTTTTGACTTAGTGTCCAAACGACTTGGTGTTGAATTGTGTTGAGTCTTAGGAATGAATTCCCTTACGATTGCTGAAGACGGCCAACAGTTGGAAGTGAAAACCGTAACGAAACAGGAACTCGGCAAGACAACTCTAAATAAAGACACCAGAGGTGGACGAAAATGAGTTAGCCCTTCGCAAAACCTGGCGCTGGTATTATATATTACACCGGCATTTGAACTCCCGACCTTCGCATTGTAAGACCAACACGCTACCCGCTAGGCTACTTCTTCTTCTTCAATGACACTACAGCCCAAATCGGGCCTTGGCCTCCTGACCTTCAGGTTCCTTAACATTTTTTTTCATTATTTATTGCGGAAGGGTTGTTAGCCCTTCGCACAACCCTCTATCTATGAATTTTTCATTTTCGTAGATTGAGGTAACCAAGGTATACCCAAGCAAGTAGTGTGCAGGAATTATGAGTCGACCGGGATTTGAACTCACGACCTTCGCATTATAAACCAACACGCTACCCACTAGGCTACACCCGCTAGGCTACACTCTAGCTTTAAATGGTCACAAAATCAAATTCATTACGTAATTATTATTAGAATAAAAAAATGTTGTCTATTATCTACCTTCACGAAAGTGCTAATAACTTCAAACCCAATCAACCAATTACATAGCCATTAACCTGTTCCCTTATCAAGGATTTGCATTAAGATTGTTCAAAAAAAAGTTGAAGTTTTCAACGGCTTCGGCAATATTTTTTATTTACAAAACACTGCATTTTTACTTAAATCGTCGTTTTGGTATACACGCCGCCTTAACTTTAACATTCTAAAATTTTTACTGAAGCTTCGATTGAAGTAAAAAGAATTTAAATGGAACATCATACAATAGGTACAATACACACTTCACAAGGAGTCTCTATGCCAGCTAAAAATAATATAGATCCTATGGCTATAGGATCCTTTTTAACACTTGTTGAACGGCACGTACATAACAATGAAGACTATGAAAAGTTCTGTTCAGTGGTCTGGCCTATGGCATGAATGATTCCTATTAAGCCACCTACTAACCACTATGGCATCCTGTGGGATTGTTATGTTTCACTTTATCCACGTATCTCATATGTATGCGAATTTGTAGGAGATATATGTATGATATATAGGAACAATGGCATTTACGTAGAATAATTACGCCTGCCAGTTCGGCACTTCACACGTTTGTGAAAGGCAGTTGTCCAATTTCCATTATTGCATTAATCACTTGAAAAGATTCGTATTTATGTATAAGTGTTAATCTGAGTGGGAATCGATTTCGGCGACATTTGACTTCAGACAAAAAAGGACGAATTTTATAGTATAGTCATAGCATAGAAAGGAAAAAAATAACAAGTTAAGAAATTGATAGCATTGTTCACGTGAACATAATTTTCAGAGCACTTTTAAGCGCCTCAAATGCGGATCAAAAGAAATGCGTTGGCATGGAAATGATTTTTCAAAATTATCATCAGTGCTTAGATTTAGTTTCAGTTTTTAAACAAATCTGATGAATAATTCGACCAAAACGGCTTGAAACCGGCAAATCCTTAAATCGTAGAAAATCTCCAAAAAATTAAACTAATCTTCTGTAAGCAGATGTTAAAAATAATAAATCGAAATAAAGAAAAATTAATAGGCAAAATATGGTATTAAAGAAAATCTAGATGTGAGCAACAAATGGCCGACAAAGTTATTTTTATGCGTAGCCACAGGTTGAATCCGAAAGTGGATTAATGTTTATAAAAATTTCAGTACTTTGCTACCTAGAAGATTTTGTCACTTTTCGCATTTGCGTTTCGGAGATAATTTTCAAAGAAGATTTCGTACCCATCTCAATTACAGCTTTTTAAATATTCATGAACAATACTTTTATGAGTTGAATTCTCTAAGACATAATAAAATTACAGAAAATAATGAGGAGTACGACAGATAATTAGATATTGATTTTGCATTACATCAATCACTGTCGTTATAAGGGAAAAGATATGATTATTACTTGCTTGAATCTTCTTTTTTATCTTCTTGATATACAATTTATTTATCGACCTACACATACTTGTATCAAAGCTTATTATATGATTGCTTTCCCCGGAGAGACTGCGACGTCGAAAATAAAACATCTCTGTCTTTTTTTGTATGAAAACAAGAAAGATTCAAATGTTATTTTATAAATGCCAAAGTCAGGTATGTGTGTAACATATCGTATAAAGCTACATTAGTACATCAGTGACATATTCCTTTTCGTTGAATTTCATATTTGCAAATGGTAATCCGAATAAATAATGCAACGTGTCAGAGTTTGAATTATTGAGTTATGATTTTAAGAGAGTAATCTTTCTAATATTATTCGAGGGGGATTGAAAAGTTATTTCAAGGTTATATATGGAAATTTAAAATCTTTTATATGAAAGTATTCAACCTGAAAAATGTTTATAAATTATTGATTCTGGAAAATATTCATGAAGGCGTCAGAAGTTGACTGCTGAGCATATATTTTTTTTACCGAAATTCAAATAACATTTTATATTGATCAATATTTTTATTGATTGTAATATCTTGAAAAACGTTGAAATAATCGAAATATATAATGTCTCGAAGATGATTTAGAAAATTTTTTATTCCAATAATGAAAAAAGTTTTTTATTAAATTGTAATTAACAGTTATTGTCTTGCTTATTTTGCCCAAACTCTCTCAGGAAAGGACGGAGAAATATCAATGTTCAACTAGTTGACTGTTAATCCAAACTATACTATACCTATAAGCCAGTGATGGTCAATATTTTAAGAAGTAGAGGTATTAATCGTGCCGGATCCATATTCTTTACTAAATTCAAAAAAGTATTTTCTTCTCCGTTTTTGATAATAGAGCAGACGTCCAATAAAACGGAAGATATTTTTGGTCATATCAAAAGTTTGCAAAATCGATACAACTACTTTAAACTCCTAAATAGGAAATAAAACAAAAATGTATTCACGTCCACCACCCCATCACCCCGTTCCTACCACACATTATGAATAAATTAGTTTTTTTATATATCGTTAAATGTGGTGTAGCTTGTATGGGGCCTTTTGGAATTACCCTAATAATTTGTTGATGGCATTCTATGTACTACATTCCAAATACCAAAATGATAGTTCTTGTACTTTTCGAGACAGTCGTCTCAATCTGATATTTCGAAATGAGTAACATTCTTTACGAAATTGTTTCCGCACCAAAATGTGTTAAGCATTGCTGGTAATGCAGGCTTGTTTTGATGATAATTGTATTCACCCATTTAAAATTTAAATGAATACTTCCTCCACCTTTCATACAATGCATCAATTTTCTCAGTAGAAGAAGCTCTAATTTGAAGTAAAATGTTTTGGCAGAATTACATACAAAAATAACAAGTCGGGCGCAAGTTTTTTATTCTTTGGTCAAGTTGAGGATGTGCGGGAAGTCAATATGAAGATTATGGTGGATAGGAAAGGCCGAGGGAATCAGGGTTGTAGGGCAGGGCTGTGTTCAATTATTTAACACTTAACCCTGATTACTTTGATAATTATTTAACTGATTGCTTCAATCATGTTCAAAATTCTTTTTATAGAATTTGAAATTGATAGACGATATTTCGTAGAATTTCTTACATACGTGTAATCTCACATTTGTATGGGGTAGAGAAGGTGCGGGAATCGTAAAATTTGTGATGCTCTTCTATTGATTGCCTTTTAAAAGGTGTTCGTACTAATTTTCAAGTTCGTAGCTCGAAATTTGTTGATTATTAGTTGATTCATTGAAATCGGTCGAGTACAAATAAGTTTCCGCCGTTTTCTATCAAAAATTAGGAATGTATTGTGAAGGAACGGTAAATTACCTTTTATTTAAAGTAGTTCATCACTAGACACTCCTTTTCCTATCTTTCTCGTAGCATTTGGATACCACGTCGGAAGAACTCTTCATCTTTTGTGGCTATCCACGAATCAACCAAATTTTTGTATCTTCATATGATGTAAAGCGTTGCCTAGGCAGGCCATGTGCCATCGACCGGAGCAAGTAATAATCGGAAGGAGCAATGTCTGATGAGCTAGGGTGTAGCCTAGCGGATAGCATGTTGTTTTACTATGCGAAGGTCTTGAGTTCCCCGGTCGACGCATAATTCCAACACACTGCCTGCTTGGATATACCTTGGTTACCTCAATCTATGAAAATGAAAAAATCGTAGATAGAGGGTTGTGCGAAGGTCCAACAACCCTTCCACACTAAACAATGATAAAATGTTAAGGAACCTGAAGGTCAGGAGGCTAAGGCCCGATTTGTACTGTAGTGCCATTGTAGAAGTAGTAGAAGAATGACTATACGGCGGGTGGGGTAGAACTTTCCATTTAAGTATTTCCAAATAGTTTTTGACCGCAACATGCGGACGAGCATTATCATTAAGGAGAATAATTTTGTTGTGTCAGGAGTAATAATGGGGTCGTTTTTTCTTGAGTTCTCGGCTCAATCTCATTAATTGTGCTCCAGGAATGATTTTACGCGGTTAGAGCAACTCATAATACATGACGCCAAGCTGATCCCACCAAATACACAGCATGAGTTTTTTTTCCATGAATATTCGGTTTGGCTGTCGATGTTGAAGCATGGCCAGGTGATCTCTGTGATTTTCTCTTCTTTCAGTTATTGTAGTAGATCCAATTGTCATCACCACTGACTATAAAATACAAAAAACTCTTTCTTTTATGCCTGACAAGCAACATTTCATACATGCGAAATCGGCGTTCAACGTCTCTCGGCTTCAGTTCATATGGAATGCAATTTTCTTGTTTTTGAATCATTTGCAACGATTTTAAACTATGCGAAATTGCTTGTTGAGTCATTTCTAATGTAAGTGCAAGTTTTTCTTGCGTTTGGTACTAATCTTCCTCCAATAATGATTCCAATTCCCTGTCTTCGTACACTTTTGGCCTTCCATTACGTTCTATGTCTTCCACCTCAAACTCTCCATTTTTAAACTTTTGGAACCACACACGACAACTTCTCTCACTCAACGCAGTCTCACCATATGCTTCTTCAAGCAATCGTTGCGCCTCAACTGCAGATTTCTTCAAAATAAAGAAGTAAATCCAAAGTTTCTGCAAATGATGCTTATTCGGCACAAAACTTGACACACGAACAAAATTATGTGATGCTGACACAGAGTTACTAATACTTCAAAGTTAAATTGTTACCAGATGTTTAAATTTACGATATTACGTTTACATCTGACAATTTCAACATAAACTTCTAGTGGGGCCATCTTTTGTCAAACGGCGGAAACGGAGTGGGTAGAAGGAGTGATAGGATTTATAAATTTTAGATAAAGGTTTGTTCCAAACATTTTTAAAGGTATTTGCATAAAATTTCAAGTTGATGGCTTTTAATATCTGGGTGATAATTGATTTCTTAAAAATGGTCGAAATAATAATTTTGTGTGGGAAGGATGGAAGTTTTGAAGGTATTTGAACAGTCACTATCTTGAACTCTGTTTTAAGCGAATCGAACGAATATTCGTTTGCTCCTCGCTCGCTTCTCATTCACCAATTGTCGCTTTTTCTATCTCCACTTGTTTGGTCACAGAACTTACTCGCTTACTGTCTTTCGCTGAATTCCGCCGGTCGATGACACGACTTACTCCTGCCTTTCGATCACAGGCCTCATCCGCTTACTCTCGCTTGTTGAACACCGCCTGTCGATCACAGGACTTGCTCCCACCTTTCGATCACTGGACTTACCCGCTTACATTTGCTTGCTGAAATCCGCCTGTCGATCACATGAATTACCCGCTTGCTGTCGCTTGCTGAAATCCGCCTGTCGATCACAGGACTTACTCGCTTACTTTCTCTTGCTGAGCTCCACCTGTTCATCACATGACTCACCCGCTTACTATCGCATGTTGAACTTCGCTTGTCGATCATAGGTCTTGCTCCCGACTGTCAATTACAGGACTTACCCGCTTATTACTGAACTCCACCCCGACCATACCGCACACTCACCTCGGCCGCCAACCGTAAGACACACTCGTTGATCTCACTTGCCTTCCAACTCTCCTACTCGAGCACTAGCTCTTTCTAAATCGTTCTATTCGTTTGCTGTTCGTCTACTGTACGTCCACTGTTCGTCCGCTGTTCATCCACTATTCGCGAAGCCCAGTCGATGAGCAATATTTGCGCGCACGTATGTGTAGCAGAGCCGAAGATCGCGAACACTCGACGAACGACTATGGTTGACTCGCAACATTATTATAAACTTAAAATTGAACTAAAATAGTTGTATAGGATCAGATTTCAATAGCGCCACAGCAAATGAATATTTTGCGTATACTTCGCAGCCATTTCTTGTGAGTATCTATGGGCCTAGGTACACCCGTAAGTGAGTAAGGGCTGGATGAAAGCTACGGTGATTCCAGTAAATACCTTTGAAGGGTGGTGCCTCCACGGACCTGTACTGTTCGATCAGTATTAAAGTCTTGAAGGGACTGAAGTGGGCGGCCCACGGAAGCTGAATCAATGGCTTAAAACCTAATACTACAAGGGTTGAGTTGGAGACCGCAATCATATCGCATCAGCTGGTTGATATACAAGGTATACAGGGTTGAATAGTTGCAAGCTGGGGAGGGATTATGGTTGTTGGTTTTGAAGATACAGGTCTGTGAAACTGCGCAAGTCCGGTATAACTGAAGATATCATGTTAATAGCGCAAGGGCAAGGAATTTGGAATCAGCGGTTGATTATTTCTCAATGTGACCGAAATCTGGATGGGAGATGCATGAAAGGTGGATCCTATCCGAAGATTAGTAGCAAAGAAGTAAAAGTCAGTGGCGGATGGTGTCGGATGCAGGGCAGTAGACGGACGCTAGATGCTCGATGTTGGTTCTCGAAAGAAAGTAGTAGAAAGGAGTGAGCGATATATTAGGTAGTAACGAGCTGAATGGAACGAAATTGGATGCTAACGGGTATCACGCAGGATCGTAGAAGATAAAGGATTTGAAAGAAAAGATTTCCGGATTCTACACTGTTACGCTTTATTATTCGTGACGTTTCGGTCTCTGCTGAGACCTTTATCAAACTCAGTCTCAGCAGAGACCGAATCGTCACGAATAATAAAGCGTAACAGTGTAGAATCCGGAAATCTTTTCTTTCAATTCGAAATGCACTGTGAAAACATTCACCAAACCGATAGAGGATTTGCCAGAAGGTGTGTTTGTTCAGAAGAAAGTAGTAACCGGAAGTGAGGGAAACATTCGCCAAGTACCTAAAACCCAGGGGACCGAAATCGGAGATAAGCGCTGCATAATAAAATTGAAGGAAGGTTATTTTTGAATTACTAAAATTTAGAATTGACTGATAGATCATGCCGGAAATTCAACACAGTCATGGTTGTGGTCCCTTTGGGGTACGCATAGTGGCTCACGTCCATATTGCAGGCAGTGATCATCCATTATGCTGCACTATTCAATATGCAGTACCCAGATTTCTTGGTTTAATACCTTATATGCGGCTATTGCAAACCTGTGCTCAACGTTGTGTATCAAAGGGGCGCGAAGTCCTAAAGGTTGGAAAAGATTTAAATAGGTCTCGCACTTACCATTGTAAATACTCAATCTGTAAGTTATTATAAATCGGGACCGACTAGGGACTAGTGCCTATGTCTCAATCAGGTATGTATTCACATGCGCGAAATTCTATTCTATTAATACAATCCGCGTTGCAAAAGACATCAGTAGCATGGGGAATTAATGTCAGGCTTTCCACGTTAAACAAAGCAAGATATTGTTCACTGGACCAAGGTACAAGTAATAAATAGGTTCAAGGATGGAATGTAGCAACGCCAAGTAATTTATTTTAAGACTTAGTAGCAATCAATCGAAAGAATTCAAAATAGGACTAACAAGCAAGATGAAGAACAAACTATTGAGGGAAAATTAGACTCCTACCCCCTCCCGTACAAAATATTTGTTCGACCATTTTTAAGAAATCTATCATTACCACTGAAAGCTATCAACTTGAAATTTTACACAAGAACTTTTTAAAATATTTTAAATAAAGGAAAGATTGCCGGTTTCCACACTGTTATACTTTATTGTTCGTGATGTTCCGGTCTCTGCTGAGACATCAGCAGAGACCGAAATATCATTTCAAAGAAATTCTATCAAACTTCATCTGTGAAACTGCATATTGAACTCCCATGCATCCTAAACTTGTCCGAAAAATAATAAATTTGCCCCAAACTTTTTGGCAGATATATAGAATAATAAAGTTAAAATAGAAGATAATAACCTGAAATTTCCACTACATCATTTCGATATTAATTTATCTACTTCTCACACAATATATGGTATAATAGTTTCTTAAGATCACAGAAATGTACTTGTCATCTAGAGTATTGTATGATTGTAGCTTACTCGCAATCGTAATTTTGTCAGGTTGTTAACATGACATAAGATATTTACCTCGCTGTTTTCCAAAAAATAAATGTAGTTACAGTCCGTAAATTACACAATTTCCCGCTCTATAAAGTAATAACTGGGCTTAAGTCGAGCTCTATTATTTTTCTCCTTGGATGTACTCAAAATGAAGTACATAGTCGTTTCAACCCTTAGTCTATCTTCATTATTCTATTTTATAGTGTATGGAAACCCAAATAAGAAAAAAATACCTTATCCTACGAATCAAGTTTCTCTGAAAATATCCCTTCAATAAATTAATAATACCATAATAAGCTATTTCCGTTCTAAGATGTTAGATATACGCATATCGTTCAAAATACTCTACATAAGTTTTGCGGTTTTTGAATAAATGAATACTAAAGCTCTTAGACCGATGATTGATAAAGTTTGCGAGGCTGTCAACGGACTCATATTTTACCTTTAACCTCTTTAGCCATGGCTACATGCCGTATATACCTTATGGGTTTTAATGGATTGAAACGTGACCGGAAATTGTATATCTCAGATGGTTATCCTATATAAGTCGGATAGCTTCCTCCATCGGGAGCTATAAGGTGGTGCATACTTTATATAAATGCGAGAGGTATAGCATGGATATACGTAAAATACACGACTGATATAGCATACCATCACCATACCATTCTTCTTTATCTATGCCAATTCCTAACTGGAAGAAACTGTGCATTTTTTTCCCTATTTTATTATACTTCGGTCACGTCCAGTCCACCACCTTTAACTGCTTGCTGTACACAAATTGAAGTGAGTTATAGCAAACGTTAATTTAATTCTAAGAAATTACATTTAGAATTTCCTGACATCCTGATTCGTTTCACGATTACTTATACGTCAAGTATTATTTATGTAATGTTTTGAATCTTTGGAGAAATTTTCGTAACCCCTCATAGATTAAATCTTTCGCCAAAAATCTTTTATCATGTTCATCAAATAGATTACAAAAAAAACTCTAGCTAGTTCATCTAAAATGATTGATTTTATTATTATTATTATTTTCTGAATCTTTCGACGTCAATATTAAACGTACTATTAACCAACGTGTTTCGAAACAAAAAGGACCTGCAAAAGTTAATGGCAAACATTAACTCCCACTTTTTATTTCATCATCCTAATTCATGATTCCTTTAACCTGGAAATATTCGTCTGCGCTAAAGACTTAAAAAACTTAAAAATTGCTAAACGGTATGCACAAATTAACAACTAATTCAATTAGTGAGTTATTTTATTAATCAGCAATGTACCTATGCCCCCTTTATTTTTACTAAGCATCCGATTTGAACCGCAATTGAAATATTCTATAAGTAAAACATGTATTACTAGTATTTCATTCATCCCCATATAGAATGATGCTCTTTTTGCCTTGATATATTAAATTTTTAGCCTTGGGCTCACCCGTCGTGACTTATGAATTCCCTATAGGGCATAAACAGGGAAAAGTTAATCAGTTTGGGGTTGTTTGACTTTGAAAACCTTATTTTTCATTTAATATTTTAAAAGGATTTCCTAAAGCAAGGACACGGCGACGATTGAATAATTCATAGTCAAAATACACGAGAGAAGAAAAAAAAATTGAATATTTTATTCATATTTTACAATAGAATGGAGAACAGACTTCAGATTCATTCTGTTCGAACTCTTGATTTTATCGGGTTAGTAAGAAAACAATTCCGCGGAAAAAATAAATTATCCAAACGTTTACATTCGCGAAAAATTAAATTTAATTTCAATTTCATAACATGAATAATAATAATTTATTCGATACTATACAATAAGATTTTTGTTTTTATATACATTAAAGTTGAAGGTGATTCGGGAATATATTTTGTTGAAGAGAGAAAATAATAATAATGATCGCTAATTACAATTATATCTCGGAAGATTTTTAATTATTCTTTGGCAGAAGGTTGCCACTGGATTTAGATAAATGAGAAGATACGAGTTTCCTGATGGCCCCCAGATATTTCGTGTTGCATACATCGTATGGAAGTGTATTCCATATTCTTACTACCTGTGCGGAAAATGAGCGCTCACCGATTATAGTTTTGGTACGTGGTAATAGTATTGTGGTATTTAGGTGATATAGGATACCCTAGTATTTTTTATAAGGTGTGATGTGATGAGAACGCCGTAAGCGGAAAACTTTTTCTCGCATATTACATCCTGCTTGGTGTAGATTACGTTTCCATATGTGAAGAAAGGGATTGACAAAAGCTTTACTGGTTAAGGTCGGATCGCTAATGTCAAACCCTTGGATGTGACCCAAAGCTGAAGTAGTGTTCCGTAAATTTTGCCAAGACGAGCCTTTGTGTGGTTGCAGCAGGACAATGTTGAATTGAGTATAATCCCTAAATTTTGCATCTTTCGGTCATAACAAATTTGAACTTTATTCAAAGTAATGGGAGGCAGATTGTTACAGTCAGCGATTTTCTTATACATAATCATTGCACTGAATTTTTTCAGATTCAATTTTAATCATTGGACTGAATAGTTTCAGATCCAATTTTAGGTTACTTGTATTTGACCAAAAAGATTGATCCAAGTCTCTGTTTGTAAGATCAACACAATTATCAAATGCCAGGAGATTTATGAAGATATATCTGCGCATCATCTACAAACATGTGGACTTTAACGTTCTTCACCGCATTGGGCAGATCAGTGATATACATTGAAAATAACAGTGGACTTAGAACCGATCTTTATGGCACGCCACACATTTATGTTGACTTGTAACAAGCAATTTGATAAAAGCTATTCATTAGAGATATAGCGAATGAAAAAAAAAGCAACCAAGAGAACTAGAGCAGCCATATACCATTCATAAATAGCATGCATTATGTCTACTGTGACTTTCAGAACAGCAGATTCAAAGGAATGTGGGGCACGAAAACCACATTGCCATTCAGAAATGAAACTATGGTTTTTAATATACCCTACCAATTGCTTGCTCATTATCTCATCCAGTATTTTTCCTCAAAAGCAAAAAATGCTGATCGGACGGTAATCTTCTGAACCAATTGGTGCCCTAGCTTTTAGAACAGATAGAATGGTTGCATTTTTCCAACGCATTAAAAAATTAGAAGACGTCCAGCAGGAGTTCATTATATGCAGAATGTCATGGGATATATATGGGAAAATTAGTTTAACAGATTGTGGAGTAAGATCATCTGATCCAGTAGTATAAGGTTTTAAAATTTTATGCGAGTTGTTAACGAAGACTGTTATTACATTTCAAAAAGATTGCGAATATAAAGTATTTAAATTATTCGGTTAGTGGGCGAAGGATGTTCAATTTACGTATGACCTTTGCAATCAAATATTATTGTAAGAAATTGTACATACGAATACTAGCCGTAGTATTATTCTCAATGAGATGAAATGGTTCTGTGTCGTAGAAATTCAGAAATTGAACCGGAAATTGCTATCTCGATTGAAGTTCGAATGCTTCCGGACTTCGATAGCTTCACAAACAGAAAATTTTTCAGCAACATTATATTTTTATGCGGACATCAATTTCTACAACTAAATGTTCTGTAACGACGTCATAATAACTTCAGCTACTAGGCTTACCTTTTATGACACTTCCATATCCGAGCAGTGTACTCCTTTCGAAATCTTTCTAATCCACCGCCACATCTAAGACTCCTGCAAAAGAAAAGATGATAGCAATACGTGTACGTATAAGAACTTCAGTCGTATTCACATAAAAACCTCCACATTCTAGTTGCACCTAATGTGCCGTGTAATCATGTGTAGATACCACATACCACAGGTTACATACCACATCTGCTCAACTTTTTGCCTGTTACGATTCCATTACAGTCCTTAATGTTCATCCAGAGCAGGGTATAAATGGGACTTACGTGCAACCCCCAGTTCTACGTGTATAAGTTTACTGAAAGAGTAAAAGGAGAAAATGAGAAAAGTATTATTACATTTTAATATTACCGTTTATTTTTTTCTTCTTCACACGGATAAATATACCATGGCACCAATCAGACTTGATTTATTTTTAATTGCAAGAATACGCTTTTTATTAACTGTTATATATATAGAAAGTATATAATTTATTTATCGACAAGATTTGATTATAGCTCGCACATATAGGTAACTGCTCAAACATGCACAGTTGTATCAAAAATGATGCTTTTACCCTAAAAATAATTATTTGCATAATCCTGGGTAAGAAATTGGTAACTATATGTACGCAAGGTGATAGCTATCCTGTGTAATAGAGAGATGGTGAGTTTTCCGTATATACAGAACTATACCATGGCCTCGTGCACATTACAGATGCTAGCTTTTTGTTACTGTACGAAACCATATGCTGCAAAATAATTAAATATTGTTGTCAACTCTTGAACTTCTGTATATTTCAGCGCCTCTACCGCAGAATATGTCTCTTCTATGTTCAATTAAAATTTTAGATGACTCTGGATAGTGCGGGTTGTGATGGAAATGGATGAAGGCAACAGCATGAACGATGAAGTAGACCTCTAATGCTAACAACATAACAGACTTACTAGAGTGTTTACAGTAAAGATTCTGCACAGACAAGTGCTCAAAAGATGCTAGTGAAGTTGTTACGATACACAAGGCACAGAGAGTTCCAGCTTTGAGTGCCTGCTGCTTTTCATTTCAAGATATTCCAACTAACTTGTTGTTGCTTGAGAACGAAGTGAAGTCGCAGCTTGTACAAGGCAGTTTTACATTTATACGAATGAAATTTGTAGATCATTTTCCAAAAACCAAATACGAACTTATTGCAATTAGAGCTACGAACTTTCCATTCAAGAACGTATATGGCAAGTGAATAATTTTTTATTTTTTGCCTTTTTGATTGAAGGAGAGTGGTCTGAAATGAACCACCATACCTTCAGACTATTTAATTGGGTTTATTGAAAATTTATGATGAAATTTATTATGAAACATTTTAATTTATTACCGTATTCACGGTGTTACTGGCTCTAGCAAAAAAACAATAATCAAATAAAAACGATGACTATTTTGGAAAATAAAAGCAAAAAACTGATGAAATTAATCCCACTTATGTAAATCGATAAAACTAATGTGTAGCCTTGTGGGAAGCGTGTTGGTCTACAATGCGAAGGTCGTGAGTTCAAATCTCGACGTGAGTATAAAGCCAGCACTCTACCTGCTTGGATAACTCTTGGTTACCCCAATCCAAAATAAAAAAAAATGTAAATAAGTGGGTTTTGTAAAGGGCTAACAATCCCCCACAATAAGTAATGAAGGTTAGGAGGCCAACGCCTGAGCTATTGTGCGATTGTAACTTTTATGGGAATCATCGTGCACAACAAAAATACACTCAATAAAAATATTGAGACTCTACAGAAACTCTCTACGGGCACTAGTAGTCACGGGCCACTGTCTCGTTAGAAAACACACTTGAAGGCTTCGCCTTACAACCAATGACATTGGCAAAGGCTGCGGTGAGGTGGATGAGACCGTGGAGCCATGCTTCCTTACAATTCAAACTCAATAATTTCCGGTCCCTTGAACCGATGAAGCACATTAGTTTCACCAATAGAGCAGGCTGGCTAAATGATATGTAGATCCAACTGGTACAAATACAAAGGCGAACAATAGGCCCTTTGGTAGCTTATGAACATTGGTGTCCAACTCCACCACAAACCTAAACTAACCCTTGTAACGTTACTGGAAAACAAAATTGCAAATTTCGACATCAAATTAACAAACATTTAATTTTGAACTCTAAATGAAATCTGAGAGTATATTGTGTTCGCTAAAACATTTATATTGGCGCGAAATAAATATTTCACAGTGTGGTCAAAAGTACAAGAACTTTGTTGTCCCTCAATAACCTTGATTCAGAGTGACCGTCTGTCCCTTTGTCTACACAATAACTCTCAAAAGCTATAAGCGATCGAGCTAAAATTTTTATTGGATCAGTTTTAGTAAAAATTTAAATTTTACTCACTCCTTCTACCACCTCTCATGCAAGCAGCACTAAACTACAAGAAAATTATGGTTATTCGAAACTGTCCAGGCTATCGACTTTAAAATTTGATCAAATTTTAACAATGTAAATATTCCATAAAAATGTACAATTTTGGAAAAAAAACTTTTTATCGATTTTCATTGGAATTAAATAAAAGAGAAACATGCTTTTTATCAAAAATTTCTTAATTTAGGTGAAAATCATAAATTTGAAAAAAGAAATTCGTACTAATTTGTATTTCATTATTTGCAATGATTTTTAAAAATATTATCAACTCCATATAAATTTTCATATTAAAAATTTATGAAAAGTATTTCAGTAAATTAAAACACAGCATGGTAAAAAATCGTCCGAAACTTTGCACTCCTTCTATCACCTTTCATAAAAATGCAATAATTTCAGAAAGAAACATTAAATGCATCATGTTCAGTGTCGTATTTAAAAATTAGGATCCTCCCTCCACTCTTTCTACCACCTCCTATACAAAAGTCATTCCAAAGACAGGAGATGACATATTTTCCGAACAATTATAGTTCCACTATGGTCCTATGAGAATTAGGTTGTACGGCGAAGGTGGCGGGCACAATTTTTTTTTGATTTTTAACCTTTTTTTAGAATGTGGTAATTTAGTTTAGTTTAGTTTAATTTATTTATTTATTCATTTGGTTTAACACAATTAATATACAAGAATCTTTTGTTTGCGTAATAACGGCAAATTAACTATTCAAATTAAGTGATTCATTTAAAATTAGTTCTACATTAATAACAGTTAATCAAAAGAGGAATAGAAAAAAGAAAACAAATACAAAAATTTAATTAGAATAGAAAAAAAAAAGAAAAAAGCCTGGATTCAACCTCTCAAGTATACGCCGAGCCTCCTGCAAAAATCTCCATCCCCTCCTGATCTACGAATTTCGACTGGTAGCTGATTCCACTGTTGAATGACATAAACGTAATGGTCATATTTGGTAATGGAATCGAGTCTTCAGGTTTTTTCTAGATTTTGTTGTTTTTTTTTTTGAGAATTTGGTTCCCAGAATGAAGATGGAGGGACCCAGATATTATCGCGAGAATAATGGTTGTACGGGCAACGGTTACAGCTCTCCTGGATTTTTTCTTTATTTTTGAATTTTCTTTCTGTTGTAAAATAATTGTTAGGTGAATGAAATTAAGATCTCGAATGTTTATACTCTAGATAAAATCTGAGATTATATTGTGTTTGCCTTACCGTTTGTAACGCTAAGAAATAACGCTCGCACAGAGCCGCCAAGGGTACAGAAATATTTGTTGTCGCTCAAAAACCTCGATTCCGAGCGACCGTCTGTCCGTCTGTGCGTCTGTCTACAGCATAACTCTTGAAAGCTTTGAGCTATAGTGCTAAAAAAAATTTGTATGTCATTTTTAGCAAAAAAGTAACCTTAAGTTCGTGAATGGGATACATCCCCCACTCCTTCTATCCCCTCCCATACAAATTTCATGAAATTTCGAAATATTAAGAAAATGATTTTTCTTTAAAACTATTTAAACTATCGACTTGAAATTTAAGTCAAAGTATTACGATACAGATGTTATTAATATCACGGAATATTGACCCGATCCCCTTACTCCTTCTACCCCCTCCCATACAAATGGACAATTCTGAAAAAGACATAGTTTTGATTTTCATTGAAACTAGTAAAGCTGAAAAGACGAAATTTTGTCAGAATTAATTCTACTGTAATTGCAATTTATTTTAAAAATAGTTATCAACTTCACCTCACTCCTTCTACCCCCTCCCATACAAATTTCACGAAATTTTGAAATTTAAATTAAATTATTTTTCTTCAAAACTGTTATCGCAATCAACTTGATGTTTTGTATAAAGTATAAAAATAAAAATACTAATAATGCGAAAAAAAATTTGTTTTGATCCGTACACTCCTTCTACCCCCTCCCATACAAATGCAGAATTTTTGTTAAATGCATTTTATCGATTTCCATTCAAACTAAAAAAAGTACACACTTCAAATTTTGCCACAATTTGTTTCTTAATTACTGAAATAAGTGTTAGAAAAAGTTATCAGCTGAGCTTCACTCCTTCTACCACCTCCCATACAAACATCTGTATTATAAATTCAAGAAAAGCATTTCTCCTTCAAGTATATGAGAGCTATCGACTTTGAAATTTAATCAAAGCATGGTAATAAGGATGATGATAAGCAGTTTCAAAATCATCTTAAATGCTCCACTTCCTCTGCCACCCCCCATACAAATACCCCAATTTCAGGAAAGCTATGACCAATTTCTTTAAAAAATAATAAAAACTAAAAACTTTAAGTTCAGCAAAAAAAATTTTGCATGCCATGTTCGGTGTCATATACGAAAAATACAAACCTCCCCCTCTACTTCTACCACCTCCCATGCAAAAGTCTCTATTCACTATTCGAAAGAATTTGAGATGACATATTTTCCGGTATGTTAAAGTCATTTCCATCTCATCTAGAGTATCATATGATTGGGCTTTAAGTCCAATCATATTTCCGTTATGTTTTATTATTAATTTTTTTCCTGGAACGTGATTGCTAGTACGATAATAGCAACTTCACTTCGCTTTTTTCTTGATTTTTGAATTTATTAAGTTTAGAATGTGATTGCCAAATCGAAGGGGTAGGGCAGCAGAATTTTTAGTAATTAATGCTCAGAGAAAAAATGATGAATCACTCAAACTCGCACTTAATTTAGTTCGAGTGTCGAACCTAATTCAATGGAGTTTGAGTCTCAACTTAAGTTTAGTTCGTTACTCGAACTCGATTTTTTTTAATTTGACACCTGAACTAGAGGGGTTACCCTTTTGCACTGAAGAGCTCCAGTGAGGTGTTAAAAATATTTGTTTTTGGGAATTGAGAGGATAGGTAGAATTTCAAGTCTCGTAAATAACAGTTTAAAATTCGAAAATCTCTTTAATTCAAAATGCACTATGAAAGCAGTCACCAAACCAGAATGTATATGTATTTTGGTTATAGTTCAAGAGCAACAACAGAAAGCGGCAAGGATACAAAGTGTGTGTAATGATAGAACGCAATATAACTAAGACGAAGGACGAAAAAAACTTCCCAAACCCGGTGCCAAACGGACCCTGTGGTGATGGACGAAATTTTTTTTGGAGGATATCGGCACAAACTTGGTTTCATTGGAAAGCCCTTTAGGATCTCTCCACGAATAACTAATTTTTTCTCGAAGTTACAAACTGATTGTAAAAATTTTACATAAATTTTTTGTTAAACTTAAAGTACTACCTTACCGTTTTTATGTCAAAGGTAACAATTTATTAGGAAACAAATTATATTTTTATAAAACGCTGAGCGAGACCTTTTCAATGACATCAAGTTTGTGTCTGGACCTTCAATTTATTTTCTCGTTCAACTACGTAGAACTCGTTTCGCACCGGTTTTGGAAATACATTTTTCGTCCTTCGGCTTGTAACTAAGCATTTCATATCCTTATCGTTTATCGTTGTTGTTTTTCATTTTAGGACTCTTAGTCTATTAGACGCAGAATTTAAATCAATTTATCATGTGGTAAAATTAATTTTATAAATCAATTAATTCTTAATCGTTTTATAGTGTTCGAATCCTTTCATTTTAATTTTGAATTTGAATTGGAATTTCATTAAAATTATGAAATTACTTTCCCAAATCTTATCATTTTTTAAATTCCTTAGTCTTAATTCTCCAAAGAATTCCTTTATATTCACCAACACTTTGAGGTAGGTCTTATCATCATCGTTAGATATCAGAATATTTCTTGGCATCTACAAAAATCGTTGGCATCACCTTCTTCGTGTTCTTCTTCGAATGAAGCTAATTAAATTTTCTATTCTCCTACCTTATACCTAGTACATGAAACAAAGTAGGAAAGAACCTATTTTTTTAGCACGATTTCAAATACTTTGAATAATAAAGTGACATATTAATAGAAAGTACAAATTGTACATTATGACACACCGCTTACAACGTCGATCTGAATATAAAGACCATTTCGCTTTAACTGAAGTAAATACAAATCGTTTAATGCAACAGTTAAAGTGACCGCATTTTCTTTTGAAGGTCGTTATCTTTATTATTTCATAAATTTTAACCATTTTCTAAGCGAATGTTATTTTAACGAAAACTCTATGTCATGGGCTTCCTATCAAATTGCACCGATTTTAAATGTGCTTAAAATAAAATGTTTAAATTGTTCGAAATTGTAAATAAGATTGATTAGATTAAGTGTTCTTCCATTTTTGATTGCTTACATTACTTTTATATTTATACAGAGTTTGGATTTGTCTATCCTTTTCTGAATCCTGAATCATTAATAATACTAATAATAAATAAATTAAATTAGATTACTGGATTTAAAAATTATGTGAAGGAAAGTAGAACACCGGCAAGAACCTCCGATAAATTGCAAGTAAGATTTTCATTTAATATATGTAAATAAGTCTTAAAAAATATCTATGTATTGAATTTCACCAGATTTGATGAAAAGACGAACTTTCTATGGTTTCATCCACTTTACTGACACTGTTCTGCCAGTGACGGACCATATGATGGTGATTGCTTCAATCGTCTTTAAAATTCCTTTGACAATTGACCAAACCTTTTCAATGGGTCAGAACTCAGGGCAATTCAGTTGGCTCCAATCCCTTGGCACAGTTGGTACGTTCCTGGTTCTTTGCTACTCCATTGTAATTTTGGGGTGGTGTATAGTTGCCAAATCTGTCCAGAACATTACTGAAGCAGCATGCTATCAAATAAATGGCAAAAGCCGTTTCTTTAGACACTCTTCAATATAAATTTTGTGATGTGAATTTGAAGAGGTCACAAACGGTTGACTCGTTTCATGACAGAAGTAGATTGCTTGCCGAATCATCAACTTCTTCCTTGGCTTAATAAGACTCCAAGCCAATTTCTGACAATATTCTTCTCGATCTTCCATTTTTTTGGTGAAATCCCTCTACGAAAGACCTAGATTTGCTTCGCCTTCTGAACTACCTTCTTCACTATTTCCTTATTATGGTCTGGGATTTTCTTCCAGTTCTTGGGGCTCGTTTAACAGTTTGGGTCTCCTTGAACCGATTTATAACCCGTTTTATTGTTAATTTCACAGTGTTGGTTCCTTTTGCGATCACACAATGTGACTCCGTTGGATTTTCTGCGAAAAAGTGCAAAATTTCTTCCAGTTTTCAATTTCCATCTCTTTTAATTAATAAATTAGTATCTTAAATGCAATTTTTTCTTTTACTATGTAATCAAGACTAACAAATGGATATAAATTTATTATAATTTGATTTCAAATAACAGTAGGAAATGCATTTCAAATCGGTGCAATTTGATCGGGCCCCATCCCTTATGTCCGTTTTCTTACTCTCATGGACAAAGTGCTCAGGATCGTGCTATTATATATTATTATATATATTATTATTATTATATTGTATGAAATGAAAATGATTGATAAATTATCCTTTAAACCTATGGAGTTATAAAAGGTGTCCCATGAAGACCGCCTATATTGAATTATTTTGACTTTAGCTCCATTTTTTTTTTTCGGTCGTGCAGTTTCTCTCAGCTATTCTATTCCATACCTGACCTCCATGCCTACATTCTATATTAAAATAAAAACATCAGAGCTTTTCAAATAACCACTGCATTTTTTTCAAATTTCAAAATGGCCGGTCTTAATAGGACACCCATGGGTGTGCCATTAAGACCGCCTATTTTGAATTTAGCACCATTCTTTTGCAGCGTTTGTCGGATATTCTTTTCCATACATAACCTCCATATCTACACTTTTTATTGAAATAAAAACTTAAGCTATTGCAAAGATATCACTATTACTGACTGGGATCGAAGATTAAGCTTTGGCTTCATTTCCTTGTTCTAACTTTACAGATATATGTATGTCGTATAACATATGCATGATAATTTCCTGAAAAATTAAATTGATAAGTTCCGCTATGCTTATTTTCTTTCAAAAAGTTTCATTTATTAGTACGAAGGGTTCACGAAAATGTTTATTAAATTCTTCCTTTTTGTTGAAGCTCTTCTGCACTCGAGAATGAAAAAATCTTTTATCTGTGCGATACCTATAAAAGGTCCCAAACATCCTTCAATTCGATATAGTATTACTCCCAAAAGGATAATATAAAATGGTAAAAAATTTACCATGATAGGTTATAAATAGCTACATATAAAAATTGCATACTATTCACTTTGGTACTTCTATTTATTTTAATCTTTACATGCTAATAGAAAATAGTTCTTCTGAAATATTGTTCCACGGGTCTTTGAATAACACAGAGCCAGAATGGCTTAAAAACACTTTGATGACGCTACTCGAATATTCATCTCCAGTTACGTAATGCTCTTCATCCATCAAGAACTTATCCTTACTAACTTATAATACTTGACTATTGAGGATTCTTCATTATTGGCAACTTTTTTTTAATAGCAATTGATAGACAACTCTTATCTTGCAATCAACTCGATTATTTACAAGCCCTATCCTTCTTTGAGTGCAAAAAGTAAGAAGGAAAAAAGAAGAACATATCTCTTCCTAACGTATAGCATCAACAACACTTATTATTCACAGTACGTGATGACATCTTTCCAACAGATATGGAGACTCGATATGAAGGTGGTATTTAGACCACAGCCATGATAGGATTATTGATTACATCGCTCTCTCGTAGTATGAAAATGCCGTTTCAAAGAAATTTATGGATGAAAGGAGGCAAGAAAATAAAAGTGTTATTTTATGGAAGGATAGAGGAAATTTTTTATTTCTTTATTTATGGACGGTTCCTTGATATGTTCTTATATAAAAATATATTTACCACATCAAGCTATTACCACCATTCATCTTCCACATTAAAATATATAACAAGTCTGTTTGTCTGTTTGTATGATAATATTCAATATAAGAATGAATGTCCTTATGTTTATTATTTATTAAGCAAAAAATAAAAGCCACGTTGCCGAGTAGTTATTTCTGCAGTGATCATATGACGGTTCCTTCTTCTTTTCGTTATAAAAAAAAGAGGGTTAGTCAATATTCGAAAAAGAGACCTGACACAGAAAAAATCAGTGTTGTCACGATGACTTACTTGTGATTTTCGATGATAGCCAAATTCAAAAACTATCAATAATGTAATGTATTCCAAGCCCATGGAAAAAATTTACCCCATTTTCGCTACTAAGATATGTTGAGATCGAAAAGCTTTTCCAATGCTTTAGAGACAGTCGCCGGTAGCTGGGCGCTGCTGGGCTCTTCTATTGCAATTGAATATAGTCACGCGGGTTGCGGCCAATAAGCGCAGTTCAAATTGTTGGCTGACGATGAATTAGATGACCGAGAAGTTCACGGAGTGATTCTCTGTCAATCCAACGGGCCATATTTTCGATTTCTAATTTAGATGAAAATTTACAGTTATATTCTTGTGGTTGCAATGTTTTTTTTGTAAATTGATTTTTTGTTTTTCGCTCTTTTCTGCACTGCAGAGTGAACTTCGAAAAACCATATCTGCCAAACTACAACTGCAATTTGGCATAAATTTTCACAAGTTATAAATAACAAAATCACAATTAAGGGGAAAATATTAAAAAAAAAATGTTGAGGAAAGAACAAAGTGGCCGCTATTTTTAATTTATTTTAATTTTTAATCTTTATTCAATCGCGGTATTATAATTTATTCCTTTTATTTTTATTTGAAAGTCTATGCCATTAATTTCGAGCTATAGATTAATCTGAACGCTTTTATAGTTTTAAAGCAGCATTTAATTTACAAAGAAAAAAAATCTTACAGAATTTTTATACTCTAGATGAAATCTGAGATTATTATAAGTTTGCAACAAAGTTTTTAAAGCTAAGAAATAAGACTCGGAGAAAAAAATGTATGATACAGAAGTACATATAATCACTCAACAATCTCAAAACCGGATGACCGTCCTTCCGTCCGTGTACTCTTTAACTTGAGAACGCGTTGAGCTAGAAAGTTAAAATTTTGCACACGTCGTTCTTGATAAAAAAAAAAGGTTTAGTTTATGTACGATCCAAATCACTCAACCCCTTCTACCCCCTCCCATACAAGTTTCGCGAAATTCCGACATTTTAAGAAATTGAATTTTCGTCGAAACTATTTAAGCTATCGAATTAAAATTTGGGTCAAAGTCCTTCTACTCCCTCCCATACAAATTCACAATTTTGAAAAATTCATTTTGTCGGTTTTCATTGAAACTAGCAAAGTTATAAGGACGAATTTTTGCAAGAGTTTATTTTATTGTGATTGCAATGAGTTTTGAAAAAAAAATTATTAACTTCAACTCATTCCTTCTACCCCCTCCCATACAAATTTCACGAAATTTTGAAAATTCAATTAAATTGGTTTGCTTTGAAATTGCCAAAGCTATCGACTTGAAGTTTTGTGAAAAATATTAAAATATCATTAACGACGGAAAATTTTGTTTTGATCCATATACTCCTTCTACCCCCTTTCATACAAATGCATAATTTTGGTAAATGTATTATATCGATTTCCATTAAAACTAAAAAAATTACAAACTTCAAATTTTGCCAGAAATGGTTTCTTAGTAGTTGCAATAAATTGTAAAAAATAATCAGCTTCGCTGCACTCCTTCCACCACCTTCCATACAAATATCCACATTATAAATTCAAGTAAAGCATTTCCCCTTCGAACATATGAGAGCTATCGATTTTGAAATTGAAACAAAGCATGGCAATATGGATGTTGATAAGCAGTCTGAAAATCTCCTAAGACCGTCCTCTCACTCTACCACCTCCTATACAAATGCCCAAATTTCAGAGAAGCTGTATCCAATTTCATTGAAAATAATGAAAGCTACAAACTTTAAATTCAGCATGAAACATTTTGCATACCACGTTCGTTGTCAAACCTCCCCTCTATGCTTCTACCACCTCCCATATAAAACTCACCATTAACTTTTCGAAAGAATTTGAGGTGATATATTTTCTGGTACATTAAACTCTTTCTCATTTCATCTAGAGTATCATATAACTCCCAATCATAATTTTCTTATTTATTTTTTTAAATAAGTTAAATTTTATATTCACCTTTCAGAAAATCATATTCAATACCACAAAGATTGAATCGTGTTGGAAATTAACTTAAATATTATATTCGAATTCCAGAAAATGATAACCAACATCACGAAGATTGAATTGTGTTTACCACCAAATTAAATGTTGTAATCTATCTATCTACAGTATTCTTCTATCATATTCAGTGCCGCAAAAATTGAACCTAATTAGAAATTAACTTAAATATTATATTCGAATTCCCGTAAATTATAGTCAATACTACGGCGATTGAATCGTTTTAACACTTAATTAAATGTTATAGTCAACATCCAGGAGATCATATTCAATGCCACGGAGACTTGCGGATCTTTTGCGTTTCATTTTCTTTTCTGCCTGCCCTGCTGAGCAGAGTGGATCTTGTCGTGATGGTCAGGATATACTGTTCCTTCGACTGATTCTCCCGTCAAATCTGGGTATCTTTGAAACGCACTGATGTCAGAGGAGAAGGTCGTACCCAAAGATTGCACCCGCATAATAGTTTTTTTATCATGCAATTACCCGTGGTTATTACCAGACCCGGGGCTTCCGGCGCATGAGGCGGAACTTCTACCGTGAATCTCCTGAAGCCGAAGGAGAATTTCTCGTGTACGTACGCCTTATGGTTCAGGCTCTTCTGCTCAACTAACGGTGCATACTTTCTGCAAGCCAATTCCACAGTAACGAGATTCCCGCAATTTGTTTTTCCTTTCCCAGCAGCATTGCCATATTGTTTCCGTCAGCTGGGGAACCAATTGAGCTTTCCGTTCATGTGGTGAGATTCTCTATTATCGAGTGAAATTCAGCGTCGGACTGCAAAATTAATCGAGATCATAGGTTTAATACTATTGTCGCGATCAACCTTGTAGCCCGCCGTTCACTCAAATTCACTCACTCAAATTCCTGTTAAGACCCCCTAAAGGAGCGTAGGACAGAAACAACTCTCTTCCACAAGGCGCGATCCTGCGCATTGGCCTTAAGCTGTTACCAGGACAGGTTTAAAATATAGTTCTGCTGGGAGGATTTACATTAAATTAAATTATAGTGACGACTGGATGGAGCTTCCAACAGGGAAACTTAATTCGTCCAACCTATTCCGTTCTCTAATCTGCCACCAGCAAAGGTTAATTATCAAGAAGAAAAAATTCCAATATTTACAAAACTTACAAAAGATATTCAAACATTTTATGATAACATACCCTATATTGAATAAGAAAAGCCAGACTTGTTTCCAAACTTGAAGCACAGCCTCGGACTGGATCAACGGCAACGACCACGCAAACGAAAAATGGACTATTCCTTCGGATCTTGGAACGTGCGATCCCTATACAGAGCAGGAGCAGTAAGAGCGCTTCTGGAACAGGCAAGCAAATACAATATGAACATCATTGCACTCCAAGAATCGCACAGAATTTTAAAAAGTCGAAATATATCGGGAAGCCGGGAATTTGGAGTTGCGTTTATCATCGAGAAGAAGTTTAAACACCAAGTTACCAACTTCAAACCCGTTAATGAACGATTGTGTGCAATACGCATCAAAACAAAATTCTTTAATGTTTGGCTTATTAATGGCCATGCGAAGACAAAGACGACGAAGTTAAAGACAATTTCTACAGCACCTCAGAATCAACATTCAACTCCCTTCCGTCGAACGATATTAAAGTGGTTTTAGGTGACTTTAACGCGAAAGTGAGCAAAGGAGAAACTTACATAGGGACAATTGGAAGCCACAGTCTTCATGATATTAGTAACGACAACGGACAGAGACTGACTGATTTTGCCAGCAGCATTGTAAGCTCGACATGCTTCCCGCATCATCACATTCATAAGAGAACGTGGGTATCACCCGACGGAAGAACGTTCAACCAAATAAACCATGTTTTATTATATAAGAAAAAAATAATAACGGAAAGATGTCGCTCGACCCGCAAAAATTTAAACAGATTCGTTTCCCCTCAAAGCACGGCAAATAAAAGCAATATTGCCAGTCTTCACGTTTTTCTTCCTGATCAATTTTCGGCTAGTACCGAAATTTTAATGCTGGCAATACTTTGATCGAGAGTCAGAGCTTGCGACTGAAAGCACTGGGTGGAAGCAATTACCTTAACGCATCTCCTCTTCCTATAGAAGTCGAATTTGGACTTGCGGGGTGCGAAAATATTTGCATGTACTGGCCGCCAGTCTGGAGCATGCATTTTTAAAATTGCATATCAGAGCAATTGTTTCCTGTAGATGGCTTTGGGCTTTCGCCGTTCAGCAAAAGCTCCAGAAAAAAAGCTGTCCTGTGCACGTAAATATTGTTTACAGTACTGGACGAAAATAATGCGAGTGTTCTTTTAGGAATTTTTGAATAAATTTACGTATTCGTTCTGATTTCAGTTTAGTACTTCAAGACTCACCAGAAGGTAAAACGTAAGGGAAGCAATGTTTCCCTTGCATCAATGGATGCCACGCCACTGACGCGTGATAATTTTCAATCAAATAATTATGAATTAGTATTTCATCAAAAACCATTTCCATTCTACACAAATAATCATAGTTACTTCCTCGAATAATTCAACTGTAATACTCACAAAAATTTCTAAACATATAAATTCAAGTCCTTACAAATATTTAACCACAAAATTTGTAAATCAAATGGTAGTATTATTATTATATTTCATTAATAAGTATATGAATATACAATATTACTGCTTAAGTACTAGTTACTTGGACCATCGACTTAAGTTTAATTATTGAGTTCTTAAATTTAAATTAGTTTTATTATTTTGGTGTCCTTAAGTATTTTTATAATTTTGTGACATCAAATGGTAGTAAAATCGTACCAATTCTATTTATGGAATTTAAACGATGTATTTTAAAATTCATCCAATCGAAACAGCCCTAATATTATTAAATTTACACAATCCCATCCAGTTCATAATCTGCTCTGAACTGAAAGAAAAGAACAAAACAATTCAATTAAACTCTCAAGAAGAAAGTGGGATATCATTAACAGGAAACCCTTAGGCTTTTTCGTTTAGGTTAATTACTCACGAATCTCCTTTATTTTTTTTTTTTTTTGTTCTTCTCTATAGCAGATAAACGTGTTGTATTGAGTAGTAGTCACCAAGGCGCTTTTTGCCTTAAACCACTTCAAAAAGGAGCGAACCTTGGCAGACAACTTAATGAAATTAGCGTAAGGGGGAATAACAAATGAAATTGACGTCCTACGGCAATTTATCGAAACTTGAGTTATCCTTTATCCATGAGGTAAGAAAATGTTGAAAGAGAGTTAAGAAATTGAACTGAGTTGAATGGAGTTTCGAAAACAGTAATTTCAACGTTCGCATCGAATTTAAACTGCGAAGTATTCAAGATCTGTTTACTTTCTAGCCACGTCTTCGATTGAATTTTGAAAAAGTATTTCATATTCTTAGTGTACGATTCTATTCCTTATCATCACTCTCATTTCCCTTTTTTTTACATACATTTATTACATATTTGCGCAGGCAAAAGAGTAATAGAAGATAAATTCTACAAATTTTCTCGATGGTTTACTTATGTTCTGTGTCTGATGACACCTTAAATTCGAGTCTGATGTTAGACGTAAGTGCTAAATCAAGACTATGAATTTATCGCAATAAAAAACGAAATGCTCAAAAGCTTTATAATCAGTTAATGTCCTTATTTTACTACAATTCCCATGAATAAGTGGAAACATGGCAGTTTTTTTTATTGTTACACCAATCACTGTCTGTCAAGCTTTTAACAACTTTTATCACACAATTTTCTACTCACATTTCACATAAAATCGCATCAGATTGACAGTTTCTCCATCGCAGAGTGGAAAATCCAGCAACGTTTATTTGATATCGCACTTGAGGGAAAACAATGAGTTCGGGAGTGCAGTATTCTTTTAACAACTCGTTTGTTTCCTAGATTAACAAAAAACTTGACTATATAAAAACGATATGGGATGAATGTTTGGTTGAATATGGATACGTACAAGTATATAAAAAGTAATAAGGAAACTAAAAAGGATTTCGAGTTTTTATCTGCTAAAGTTTTCAAGACATACATATATATTTTTGTTATTTATTGTGTCAAATAATTTTAAATACTCTGTTTTTTTTTGTATTATTTATACATACGTATGGTATATTACATACACACTCGAGTTCAACATCCGCCTCAGTAAGTTTTTAAATGTTACAAAACTAGGTCAATAAAATATTTCGAGTTTTAGCACTACAAAAAAATTTTGAATTCCGGAAATTTTAGATTCTAAGGTAATAATTTCGCTGACGACAAAATCAATCTTCAAACCTATTGCGTATGAATCGCAAAAATTAGCAATTTTTGAGAATGTAGTTTAATGGCTCTTTGAACACAATGTTTTGTATTTTCTTGGAATCAGAACCATAAATTATTGAGAATGAAACCATAATACTCGCATTTGTATGGGACAGGCTCGTGATCAAATTAATCCCGTGATTTGAGATCATATGCGTATTGAAGAACATTAAGGACATGTGAATAGTTATAACTTATGATAATTAAAAACCATAACAGGAATTCGATGGGGCCTAAAGCCCAATCGTGCGATACTCTAGGTGAATGAACAATTTTTTGATTTCAAGAAATATTATAGGGGAAGTGGTACGACATCGAACTAACTTTTTCTCATCACGCTGAAGTTGCTATCAAAATGTTTTATACAAAATTTAGGATTCAAAAATTGAATAGGTACTGAGAAAATTAGTGTATTGGATTTAGTGAAATTGTGCAGTTTATATGGGAGGTGGTAGAAGAAGGAGCGAGTTTTTAAAGACTTTTTCAGAAATAACTACAAACATCATGTTTTTGACATGTTTTAAATTGCAAATGCCACTGCATTCATACTTTTCAGGAAAATTGACTTTTTGTAAAGTTGTGAAATTGTGTTAGATTGTATAGTGGTGGAGAGAGGAGAGGGGGGGACAGAAGAAGTAAAGCATTAGCTATAAATTGAACTATTAAGTTAAATTTTTTTTGCCCTTACTGACAATTCTAAATTAATATTAAGCGCTCCAGCTCAATAAATTTTATACGCACTGAGTAAATTGGTTTAGAATATTTCATGAAAAAGCACAGTTGAGAGGTGGTGAAAGGAAGAGGAGGACTTAAATAATATATATAGATATATATTGAAATCATCATAACAGTAATATATTCCAAATTTCAATATTACCTATGCTTTTCGAGCAAATCCGTTTATTGTCGCATTGCAAAATTGCGACATTTTACATGGGAGGGAGTAGAAGGGATAAAGCTAATCGTCTAATATATATTATTTTTTTTAGATCTTACAAATAATACTAAATAAGTTATTAATGCATAAATCTTATACGTACTAAGTTAATTGGTTTAGAGCATTTCAAGAAAAAGTGCAGTTTGTATGGAAGGGGGTGGAAGGAGTGAACGGTTTCAAACGATTTGTATTCCATGTATCAGATGTATGAAAAATTATATATTCTAATTTTCAAATTATTCTCTCCAATGGTTTTCAAGAGAATTTGATTATTATTTATTTTTGAAAATGAGTTATTTTGTATGAGAGAGGTAGAAGACGTGGAGTTATTGAAATAAAACCAAACGAAAATTACATCTCGATGCATACCTAATAAACTGTGAAATTTTCATTATAAGTGGTTCAGCGGTTTTTGCGTGCCGGACAGATAGACATATAGAGATGAATTTAAAAAAAAACTGTGTTTCTGCTTAGTTATTGTCCAAATAAAGCAAAACACTGACTTACAGTAATTTTTAAAAAAATAACAGACAGACCCTACAATTATATTTATTTGTATAAATTCCTAATTTTTACTGGAAAAGAACGAGGTAAAAAAATAGTTATTTAAAATTTTCTAAAAGTGATATAATTTAATAAAAACGATTGACAAAAATTTGAGCAATTAATTCTTCAAACATCATTATGTGACCACGTCGAATGGCTTGACTCACCGAATCTTGAACAAATTTAAAAGGTTGGAAATTTTTCAATAAGTCTCCATTAAATAAAAAAAAAATAACATCTGCTTCATATTGAATAGCAAAAACAATTATTTTAAAATGTTTTTGTAAGCTTTATATATCCAATATACGTATATTTACTTTGTACATAGACATCCTATTTATAACGTTACGCAAGAAATTTAAAGCATTGCTGTCGTCGTAAAAACCCCTTGAAGCAATATTTCGAAAGAAATGAAAACTGCTCGAATTTATGAGACAACGAACTTATACGAAGAAATGCTTTGGGGTCGTCATGGTCGCCAGAGGTTATAAGTTATTCTAACTTTATATTATGAACAGCTAAATAGCTAAAAAAAAAATCCTTCATGAAAGCAGACACGATGGGGAGCGGTAATGTTGCTATTTTTCGTCCTGAAATGCTTCAGGTGAACATTTTCTTCCGACATTTTCATTTCATGGTTCGGAAGTAACGATCAATTATTGCTTTTTAGGAATCAAACCGCACCAAACCGGGGCCAGAATTGTCGAGTCCTAGTCGAGTGTCATTTTAAAATGAAATATCTTGAAACAACTCTCCCTTATAATGTAATTACCTAAATGATTGAAATAAACGAGAATAACAATAACTAAGTAAGGGAACCAAAAAGGAACACAAATGATGTCCCGGACTTAAATTCACCAAACCAAATCACTTGAAGTATTCAATTTTATTCGGTGGTGTTTTATACGTTTAGCGTTCTTCCGCTCTGGGGACTAGCTGATGATGTCGTGGCGTTTTATGAATATGTAAATCTTTTTCAACCCCATTTTCGAGAGGAGTTTTATAATTGCAATTGTGAACAGATGGTTGTTTTTGATTGGCGTAACGACTGTACTAGAATTAAATTAGTTCCGATAATGCATAGTAATAAAGGAAGTTGTGCATACATATTTCTGTTTAATGTTTATTCATAATTTCTCCGAAAGTCCTATTCATGTCACGTATTTGGGAAGAGTTTCTTTATAATCCGAACATTGAATTCATAATTTTTATTACATTTCAAGAAACTTCGGATTTATGTGACTTTAGAAATTAAATGTGAAGATTTTCGCGGGTCAAAGAAATTATCATTAAGCAATTTCATTGTGTTCGCCGAGTTCGTAACTTCTCAAGAACAATTCCCTGTACAAGTGTTCACCGTGGACTTCATAAATATCAATAAAATTAATGATGTTCTTAGAATCAGGCGATTCAAAATGAAACTTCTTAAAGTTGTTAAGGAACTACTATAAGTTATTAAGGGGTAAGTTCAATATTTTGATTAAGGATTTTCAATTTTCGAAATCCGAAACGAAATCAGCGATCCTGACAGTATTTTCGTTAAATTTTTTGAATTTTATCTAGTATACATATAATACACAATTTTTGAAATTTCGGTATTCATAATGTCGACCTCAAAACGACGAAGATATTAACTTTCATACATATTTACCTAAAAATACTCTAGATGTAATCTGTGAGTATATTGTGTTTGCCTTACCGTTTATAACACTAAGAAATAATGCTCGCTCAGAGTCGCCAAGGGCACAGAAATATTTTTTGTCGCTCAGAAGTCTCGATACCGAGTGACCGTCTGTTCGTCTGTCAACATAACTCTTAAAAGCTTTGACCTATCATGCTGAAATTTGTCATGTGTCATTTTTAGCAAAAAATTAACTTCAAGCTCATGAACGGGCCACATCCCTCTGCTCCTTCTACCCCCTCCCATATAAATTTCTAGATATTTCGAAATTTAAGGAAATTTTTTTTCTCCGAAACCATTGACTTGACTTTTATTGACTATTGACTTGAAAATTAGGTAATAGTAAAATGATATAAATATCATTAACGTCAAAAAATATTGATCTGATCTAGACTACACCCTAGCTTGCGTACATGCGTACTACACCTGGAATAAAATTCAGCGTGATATATCGATTATTCTGTGTTTTATTTAAATACAAAATTCTTCAGTTCTTATTGAAAAACCATTTATCAAGAAGCAGTATGTGAGTAACTGCATTGAAATCAATTCGGTAGTTTTTCTCATGATACGAGGGGAGGACAAAAGGTTCACGAAATGATAGGGAAGCGGGGGGAGGGGGTAAAATTAAACAAGTTATTAATTTTTCTTTTTAATATATTCTGCCTTAGGTCTAATACATGTATCACATCGCTCACAAAGTTTATCAATTCCTTCTTTAAAAAATGTTTTATCAAGTATAGGCTGAAATTCCCAACTTCATCTCGTTGGTAAATTTTCTTCCCTGAAGTTATTTTTTCAGTTTTGGGAATAAATAGTAATCGGAAGTAATCGGAGTCTGGTTCAATATTCCATAGCCGCATTTCTGTAGGGCAGCCATTGCAACGTGGCTCTTGTGAACAGATGCGTTGTCGTGCAAAAGCAGCACACCTCGAGTCCACTTTCCTCTTTTCCTCTCTTCTTTTCCTTGATGGCATCCTTTAATTTTTGTAGCAGGTTGGCTTAGTATCCCCCTGTGATATTTTGTCCTTTTGCTTTAAACTCGATAATCAAAACCCTCTCTGTAATCCCAAAAAATAGTGACCATGATTTTTTCGGCGGATTGTGGCACCTTGAACTTTTTAGGGGGTGATGAGCCTTTTCGAAGCTTTGATGCAGGCTGATAGTGATACACCCAAGTTTCGTCTTCAGTAACAATCCGGGTCAAAATGTCATTCTTGCTCTCGCTACAGAGATCCAAAAACTCTCGTAAGAACTCAACGAGCTGCTTTTTTTCAGCCTCTGAGAGCATTTTCGGTATCCATATTGCGCTGGATTTAGACATGGCGAGATCATCATCAGCTAGGGTATAGCTTAGTAGGTATGGTATTGGTCTTGTAATGCGAAGGTCGTGAGTTCAAATCCCGGCCGACGCAAAATATAATTCCGGCACATTGCCTGCTTGGGTATACCTTGGTCACCTAAATCTAAGAAAATGAAAAATTCGTAGAAAGAGGGTTGTGCGAAGGGCTAACAACCCTTCCACAAAAAGTAATAAAAAAAAAATGCTAAGGAACCTGAATATCAGGAGGCCAAGGTCCGATTTGGGCTGTAGCGCCATTGTAGAAGAAAAGATCATCATGGAGAATACTGAAAATGGTTGTATCTGATACTTCAACCATTTTTGCCATTTGTTTCTGCTTTAAACAAGCACCTTCGAGAACAAGTTTCCTCACTTTTTCGACGATTTTTAAGGAAGTGGCCTTAATCAGCCGGCCCAAGCTTTCATCATCTTCAATTGACTCTCTGCCTTGCCTGAAGAAACTATCCCACTTATAAATCATCGTTTTTCCAGGACAGGATTCCCCGTCAATAGATAACATTTCTTCTAAAATGATTTGTGGCGTTTTTCCTTGCTTGGTAAGAAACTCTATGACAACACGAAACTAAATGTTCTCCATAGTTAGCGTTTTCTTTCCGATTGACTTGTTTATTTGGCGTTAACTAAAATGTTAGTGATTCAATTTGACAGAAACTTTGTATTTATACCTGTATTGAGTATTAGAATACCTCCAGGCAAAAATATTTCCCCAACCTTGTCCATCTCCTTCATTCCGCGAATTTTTTGGCCTCCCATCGTACCATTACAAACAAATTAACTAACAAAAAATTCCAAATTCTGGCGCATTGATCCCGAACGATTTATGGAAATGTGTATTATAATTTAAATACTCGTTCTAGCCAATTTTCATTTTCGACATCAAATTTGAATTTTGCATTTACAAAAGATGCCAAGTTTAAGAATTTCCTAGTTTTTGAGGTCACGTTGACGTAAATAATAATTTTCTGATATTTTAATAACCTAAGAACTTTTTTCCATTTTTCCTTGACTGGACGTTCGATGCAAATTTGAAAATATATTATGTTCATACCAGATTTTCTTATTTCCCAAGAAATGCAAATTACATACACAATACGCTTGAATTCCGTATAGAAAATTTACACACTGCAAGAATGAATATATACCAGCAGCCGGCATCCAATCGTACTCGCTTGAAATGTAACCATCTCGTATTAAAAATGCATCAAACTTTTCCGGATAATTTCCATAATATCTGACAGTGCTTGCTGACAGTTACCTTGTGATTCGACACTAAGCCTTGACTTGTAAATCACGTAGAGCTTGCACAACAAACTCGAATACTAACCTCAAAAGTTTTCGAGAATTTCCCCTAATCCTATATAGTAAGTACAAAACTTTCTATGTATGTACATATATACGATAAGGCTGGCGGTGGCGGAGGATAATCCAAAGTTAGAATTGAATTGTAAATGCCCTTCTGTTGGATTATGTAGCTCTTGTATACGATTTGAAATTCAAATCTGCAATAAGTATTCGCATTCGTACACGGAAATGAATTTGAAATGAATGTCGAAAACTTCTTTTTCGCTTCCTTGACATTGCTTCTATCTGGAACTTGAGTATGCACTGCATGACAATTTCGATTCTATTGCTTTACATTCTGTCTCATTGCACTTGAAAATTCCACGGGAGTTTTTAAATGCTTTTAGATTTAATAAAATGTGCTTTATACTTCGACATATACGATATCAATATCATTTTCTTGACGTTTATCCCTTTTGCAAAGACAAAACTCGTGACATTTCATTCGGTTGAGTGCTCCTTAAGTATTGAACTCTTCAATATGAGGTCAGATCGATTGAAGTATTGTGCATATTATGCCATTCAAGTCGCCTGGTTGCATTGATTTCTGCTCGTCCATGTTACAATGTTTCCGATTGTGCACTCAATCCAGCTTCACTTCAAACAGAAACTTAGCAAAGTCCATGAAAATAAATTTCATCTTTCTAACTCTGCGGGTTTTTCTTCGCAATGCATTACTCCTCGAATATGTTTATGAGCTGGCAAATGTAACCGAATTCTCAATTATAGTGATTAAATCGTTTCAGGCCAGTCAAGTATACGAATAATTTATTTGACATACTCGATTTGTAGTGCAACGGTTCACCTTTAGTAAGTTCCTAACAATGTAATTATGCTGCTTGGTTTTGACATAACTGAAATTATATAGAGCTTCTCTCGCCGTGGAGTCGCATAAATGCCTCTAATCCTTAAGCGTTTAATAGTTAATGGAAAGTTTAATTGAAATTTCCTCAGATTTAGCGCTGAAAGCAAAAGCACCGACGACAACGACAACGACGACGGAGACGACACAAATGCTTGGCACCTCGAGAGCTTGAGAAGCAGTTGTTTAAACTAAAGACAAGGAGGTAAAAAATTTTCTTTTCAGAATTGAGAAAAACAATTACTTCTGCCTCTCGTCAGGAAAAACTAATTATAATCACTTGAGGTGAAGGAAGTGAACTTAAGAATTTTAATTAGCACTGTCAGCTCTCTGATCGCATTGTGTACATTCATCTAAATTCCCATTATTTCAATAATAAACCTTTTTTACGATTGAATCGAGGGGTCGAATGTATAAGCAACAGGAAGATTTCTTGATAAATGGTGTCAATTACATGGGTCAAAATTCATATATACAAAGGATAAAAATAGTTATGGACAAAAGAGACTATCGAAATGATGTTCGATTTCTTTTTTTATTCAAGGAAGGAAGTCTATCAGATCGGTGTCTATCATTCATTCGAATCAATCAATTTAAGTCGAGTCGATTCTTCAGAGAAGCTTCTCAGTAAACTCGTGTACCATGAAAATCGATAAATCATGTCACCGGAAATTCAGATCCTATTGAGTTATTGTAATTGTTAACGAAAATCGAATAATTTTCTGGAGTGAAAAGGACTGCAAGAAGTCATGAGCTTGAAAATTCACTTCCTGGATGGCATCACGAATGTTCGTTATTATTATATTTTCGATTTAGATATAATGACTGATAAGTAAAATGTTAAAGTGTTTTATTTATTTATTTTTTTTTAACTCAAGACAACTATTTGTTATACGAAAATACCGTACAAATTCGTACAGCCAAAAAGAAATCTCAAAATTTTACAAAACAACCAAAAGAATCTTACAAAGAATACGCAAGTACACAACTGGGTGAATACTATATAGTAGAATAGATAACGACCCAGCAAGCAAAACAATTCAAGAAAGTTTCGATAGCAAAACGACACATTGGAATTTGAATTCGAAATCGAATCGATTTCATTAACGAAATCGTGAAAAACGTAACATGTTTCTCAAACCGAAACTATCAAGCTGACAGAACCAACCATTTCGAACTGAGAGAACATTTGACTATCGATCCGTTGTTTCAGTTCGATATCGATGTATTCTACAGAATTTTAAATGAGATATTTAAAAAAAAAATTTTAATAACGATTATTTTGATTTGGTTCTCACTCGATGAATTTAAAAGAAAGTTTTCGGGATTTCATACTGTTGTACATTATCAAGCGTGACGTTTCGTTCTCTGCTGAAACCTTTATCAAACTGTAATACTCTATTTTTGTATTGTTCAATTCGACGAGATCAAATTTAGAATATTGTCTGTTTGTATGTAACATTCAAATAAACTGCCAACAAGTCGGGCGAAACTTTATTATTCTTGGGACAAGTTGCAGATGCGTGGAAAGTCAATATGCTGGTTAGAGTGGTTAGGGAAGACTAAGTGGAAGGGGGTTCTTTGATAGGGCAGTAGTCGTTCGTTTATTTATGCAAGTTTGAGTTCTTATGAGGGGAGTTGTGAGGGGTGATAGTAAGAGTCTACTTCTACAATGGCGCTACAGCCCAAATCGGACCTTAGCCTCCCGATATTCAGGTTCCTTAACATTTTTTATTACTAATTGTGAAAGGGTTGTTAGCCCTTCGCACAACCCTCTTTTTACGAATTTTTCATTCTCTTAGATTGAGGTGACCAAGGTATATCCAAGCAGGGAATGTGCCGGAATTATATATTGTGCCGACCGAGATTTGAACTCACGACCTTCACATTACAAGACCAACACACTACCTACTAGGCTATACCCTAGCTAGATAGTAAGAGTGGGTGGATGTTAATAGTTTTTTAATTGATTGCTTGAATCACATCCAATATTCTCTGTACAGAATGTCAGTTTCATAAACGAAGTTGTATAGAATTTTCATAAAATAAAAAAATGTTTTTTACATTCACGAAACCGAACATTTGTATGGGAGGGAGTAGAGAAGGTAAGGGAATCGTAAAATTTGATATGCAGTTTTATTTCGTTTCTCTTGTAAGGTGCTTGTACAAAATTTCAAGTTCGTAGCTTTTAGTTTGTTGGTTATTAATTGATTTAATGATATTAGTTGAAACCATAGCTTTGTATGGGAGGGGGTAGAAAGGCAAGCACGATCTCAAAACTTTCGACGCGATTTTGTTTCAACTATTTTTAGAAGTTTTTATGCAAAATTTTAAATTGATGGCTTTTAATAGTTAGGTGAAAATTGATTTCTTGAAAATGGTCGAAAAAATAGTTTTGCATGGGAGGGGTAGAAGTTTTAAGGGCTTTCGGCCAGTTAAAATTTCGTATATTTAGGGATTTTTATACTCTACATAAAATCTGAGAGTATATTGTGTTTGCCTTACCGTTTGTTACGCTAAGAAATAATGCTCGCACAGAGCCGCCAAGGGTACAGAAATATTTGTTGTCGCTCAAAAACTTCGATTCCGAGTTGCTGTCTGTCCGTCTGTCTACAGCATAACTCTCGAACGCTTTGAGCTATACTGCTGAAATTGTTGTGTGTCATTTTTAGCAAAAAAGAAACTTTAAGTTCGTGAATGGGCCACATACCCCCACTCCTTCTTCCCCCTCCCATACAAATTTCACGAAATTCTGAAATTTTCAGAAATTGATTTTTCTTTGAAACTACTTAAGCTATCGATTTTAAATTTAGGTCAAAGTATTATGATATAAATGTCAATAATTTGACGGAATATTGATCCGATCCCGTCACTCCTTCTACCCCCTCCCATACAAATGCATAATTTTGAAAAATGCAGTTTTTCGATTTTCATTGAAACTAGCTAAGTTATAAAAACGAATTTTTGCCAAAATTAATTCTATTATAATTGCAATCAGAATTGAAAAAACTATCAACTTCACTTTACTCCTTCTACCCCCTCCCATACAAATTTCACGAAATTTTGAAATTTAAATTAAATTATTTTTCTTCGAAACTGTTAAAGCTATCAACTTGATATTATGCATAAAGTATAAAAATAGAAATATCAATAACGAGAAAAGAATATGTTTTGATCCGTACTCTCCTTCTACCCCCTCTCATACAAATGTATAATTTTTGTTAAGTGCATTATATCGATTTCCATTAAAACTAGAAAAAGTATAAACTTAAAATTTTGCCACAATTTGTTTTTTAATAATTGCAATAAATGCTAAGAAAATTATCAGCTCCTCTTCACTCCTTCTACCCCCTCCCATACAAATAGCTGTATTATAAATTCAAGAAAAGCATTTCTCCTTCGAATATATTAGAACTATCGAATTGGAAATTGAATCAAAGCGTGGTGATAAGGATGATGATAAGTAGTTTCAAAATCATCTTAAACGCTCCACTTCCTCTGCCACCTCCCATACAAATGCCTCAATTTCAGGAAAACTATGTCCAATTGAAAATAATAAAAGCTACAAACCTTAAATTCAGCACGAAATATTTTGCATACTACATTAAGTGTCATATCCAAAAATTACAAACCTTCCTCCTCTCCTTCCTCCTCTCCTTCTACCACCTCCCATACAAAATTCACTACTAGTTATTTAAAAGAATTGGAAGTGACATATTTTGCGGTACACTGAACTCTTTCTCATTTCATCTAGAGTATCATATGATTGGGCTTTACGCCCAATCATAATTCTTTTATGTTTATACTCTAGATGAAATCTGAGAGTATTATAAGTTTGCTCTAAGGTTTGTAACGCTAAGAAATAAGGCTTGGAGAAAAAAATTAATGATACAGAAGTTAATGTTATCACTCAAAAATCTCAAAACCGGATGTCCGTCTGTCCGTCTGTCCGTCCGTCCGTCCGTCCGTCAGTCCGTCCGTCTGTTCGCTCTCTAGCTTGAGAACGCGTTGAGCTAGATTGTTCAAATTTTTTACACGTCGTTTTTGACAAAAAAGTAAGGTCAAGTTCGTGAACGGGCCAAATCGCTCCACCCCTTCTACCCCCTCCCATACAAAATGACACAATTGCGCAATTTGACAATTAAAGGATTTGCTCAAAAAGTATAAGATCTATTAGCTTGAAATTTAGAACATATTACTTTTATGATAATATCAATCTACCGTATAAAAATTATTCGTGCCCTCCCCCTCCTTCTACCACCTCCCATACAAACTGTACTTGTCATGAATTACTCTAAGCCAATTTACTCAGTGCGTATAAAATTTAGCGGGCTCAAATTGTGCACCAAATATTTATTTAAAATTGTTAGTAAGGCACAAAAAATTAGACGATTAGCTTCACCCCTTCTACCCCCTCCCATACAAAATGACGCAAATTCGCAATTTAACAATAAATTAATTTACTCGAAAAGTATTAAAGCTATTAGTCTGAGTTTTGGGATATATTGCTTTCATAATAATTTAAATCTACAGTAGAAAAATTATTTGCGTCCTCCCTCTCCTTCCACCCCCTCCCATACAAACTACACTTTTTCATGAAATGCCCTAAGACGATTTTCTCAGAACATATAACATTTATAGAGCTCACATTTTGTAATAAATACTTAATTAGTATTATCACTAAGATCAGAAAAAATATTTCTTCTACCCCCTCCCATACAATATGACACAGTTTCACAATTTCACAAAAAATCGATTTTCTTGAAAAGTATGAATGGTACTAATCTGAAATTTAGGGGTTGTCAATTTTATAATATTCCTAGTTATTTCTGAAAAAATCACCAAAATCCCTTCACTCTTTCTTCCACCTCCCATACAAACTGCACATTTTCACTAAATCTAACTGACTAATTTTCTCAGTCCCCATTCAATTTTTTGAGTAAGCATTTTGTATAAAACATTTTTATAGCTGCTTTAGCATAATGCGGAAAAAATTATTTCAATGCTATCACCCCTTCTAACACTCCCCATCCAAAATTTCTTGGGATGACATCTAGAGTATCGTAAGATTGCGCTTTATGCGCAATCGTAGCCCTGTTATGTTTTTTTACTATTTATTGCAATTATTAAGAGGATAACTCTGCCAAAATTTTAAATTTGTACTTTTTCTAATTTCAATGAAAATCGATTAAATGCATTTAACAAAATTGTGCATTTGTATGAGAGGTGGTAGAAGGAGTATTCGAATAAAAACTAAATTTTTTGGCATAAATTATATTTGAAATAGTTTACTTTTCTCAAGATTTTAAATTTATAGCTTTGACTTTTCTAAAGAAAAATAATTTAATTGAAATTTCGAAATTTCGTGATATTTGTATTCGAGGGATTAGAAAGTGTGAGGTAAGTTGATAGTTTTGCTTTTTAAATTGGTCGCAATTATAATAAAATTAACTCTGACTAAGATACGTTCTTTGAAATGAAACCCGAATAGATGGTGCATTTATATGGGATAGAGTAGAAGGAGTATGTGGATCGCAACAATATTTTTTGATAAGAATAATTTTCACATCATCGAAGGTCATAGTATCTTTTTCTACCAGGGTGTAAAAAATAAGTAGCAGCGGTCCTCCAGGTCGGGTGTTCGGGGCGAGGCGCCGAAAACGCATCACTGGAAAAAAACACTCTTCAGAAACCTGAAGAACAGCCTCGGAAAGGATGGGCTCAACGGCAACGACACCGCAATTGAAAAATGGACTACTCTTTTAGATCTTGGAATGTTCGATCCTTATTTAGGACAGGAGATCTGAAAGAGTTCCTCGAAGAAGTGGCAAAACACAACATCAATATAACTGCCATCCAAAAAACGAAATGGCTCGGTAGCGAAATCATGGACATGAGATTACACACAATCTATCCAAGTGGAATATTATCGGGAAGTTTGAAGTTGCTTTTTCGTCGACAAAAAATTTAAGCAGCAGGTCACAATTTTCAAACCAGTAACGGAAAGATTGTGTGCAATCCGAATAAAGGCTAAATTTTTCAACACTTGGTTGATCAACGTTCACGCACCAACAGAATACAAGGACGATATAAATAAAGACGAATTTTATGCCATCCTAGAGACAACCTATGATTCACTGCTCTTGAATGACCTAAAAATTGTCCTAGGGGATTTCAATACAAAAGTCTGAAAGGAGAAAGCGCATAGAGGAACAACAGAAGGGCACAGTCTCCATGACATAACCAACAACAATGGCTAACGTCTTATTGATTCCGCAAGCAGCGAAAATATGATAGTCAGCTCCACATGCTTCCCACATTACGATATTCACAAACGAACGTGGGCATCACCATATGTTCACACCTTTCACCAAATATACCACGTTCTAATTGAGAAAAGGGCTGCTTCCAGCATACGAGATGCACGATCATTATATAGTCAGAGCTAAATATCGATGCCGAATAGCTTGTCATAGATATTCGAAAACTAGTAGAGCTCGCGAATTCAATGTTGACGGTAGCGCAGGCTTATACGTCAGCATGTAATAAACACCTGACGCCAATATATGAAAACATCCAAAATATACCAGTGGAAAATGTGTGGATGAAAATACGAGACGGCGTCAAATCCTACACAGAAGAGGTATTAGGATATCACACTCGGCGAAAAAATAATAATTGGTTCGACCAAAAATATCGCGATGCAATAGATGGAAAGAACGAGGCTTAAAATTTTTACTGTACGACCAACACGAGCCAAAAAGACAGATATGACAAGCTTAGGCGATATGGTAAAAGGACCTGCTGATGAAAACAAAGGAAATCCATAATGACAAAATACAAAAAGGGGACGACGATATGAAACAAAATAAAACGCGAGACGCTTACGCAATAGTAAAAGACTTAAAAAAACATTTTGCATGCAATATTCGGTGGCATACACATGAACTACAAACCATACACATGAATTACAAACCAGCCACTATTTCTGCCACCTTCCATACAAAACTCCCTATTCACTATTCGAACGGATTTCAGATGACAGACTATTTTCCGATACATTAAACTATTTCTTATTTCATCTAGAGTATCGCATGATGATTCTTTTATGTATTTTTTAAAAATAACTGAGCAACGGCCTTTGATAGTCGCCAGGACTTATTTTTTCCTCTGGCCTCATTGTCAACTGCTCGCTGCCATGTGCATCATTGTCGAAAAATTCGACGTCTTCTTTGAGGATTCTAATCCAGAACTCGTTTGGCGATGTTTTGTTTTAGTTTCCTTAAAGTAGGACCGATCCACTGCCAGTTCTGCCTTTGAATTTCAATGCCTATTTTAGTCTGTCTAGTTATACTCCAAAGTTCGTCCTTAGAGATCACATCTGGCCAGAATATCCGGAAAATGCATCGAATGCATTGGTTCACGAAAGTTTGCAGTTTCTTGGTCGAACGGTCACTTCCATGTAGTACAATCATAGAAGAATACCGATTTGATGCGTGTGTCAAATACTCGCAGCTTCGTGCGAATTGTAGTCTAATTTGGCGCCTTTGACTGTATTTATAAGTTTAATAATAATAATAATAATTTATTCATCAAAAAATTGATTACTACATTTAACAACAGTTATAATAATATAAATTAATAATATAATTAATTAATAACAATTAAACAGAATTAGGTACACAGAAATTTAAACTTTATACAAAATCAAACATTATGAACATTAAGAAAGCTGACTTTTTACTTGTGGGACACTTATGTGAAAATCCAATTGCGAGAAGAAGTTATTGAAATCTCTTAACATGAATGAAACTGGTTCATAAAACCCGTAGTTTGTGCAATGCTGCGGAATTCTACAAAGCTCATAATTTCGTAAAGGGCGATATGGAACATTGAAATTAATCATAGACAACAATTTGTCAGAGTCAATTATACCTGTAATTACTTTAAAACTAAAAACAACTCTGGCATGTATACGACGTTTCTCAAGGGAATCCATAGACAGCAGATTTAAACGATCAACATATGGCGGTAACCTGAGTGGATCGGACCAGGGAAGGCCCTGAAGGACAAACCTTAAGAACCGACGCTGAACTGCTTCGATCCTATCTATGTGAATGGAATAAAATGGTGACCAGGTAGGACTAGCATATTCTAGGATAGATCGGACAAATGCACAATACAACATTTTCGTTGTAAAGAAATCATTGAATTCTTTCGATTGTCTCCTAACAAAACCGAGGATAGCGTTCGCTTTACCAGCAATGTGATTCACGTGATCATCAAAGGTAAAATTACAGTTGAATAGTACGCCCAAATCACGTACTTTATCAGAACGAAGTAAAGAGCATCCATCTACAACATAGTCAAAATTCATTGATATTCTCTTCTTAGAATACGAAACAGCAGTGCACTTATTAATGTTGAGATGTAAATTGTTAAGTAAGCACCAGTCATGAAAACGCAAGATATCACTTTGCAATAATAGACAATCATTGCTGCTGGAGATAATCTTAAAGATTTTCGTATCATCGGCATAGAGGAGAATGTTCGAGTTAGAGATAAACGAACTCACGTCATTAATAAAGAGAAGGAATAGAAGTGGACCCAGATGGCTACCTTGCGGAACGCCAGAAGTATTATATATTTCAGAAGATAAGGCTCCACGAAAGTATACTTTCTGAATGCGATCACTAAGATAAGACTTAATCCAAAGGACGAAAATATCAGGAAAACCAAGCAGGCGGAGCTTATGCACAAGAATGTTATGGTCAATTTTGTCAAAGGCTTTACTGAAGTCAGTGTATATGCAATCGACCTGCTGCCCGTTTTCGATAGCAGAAAGACAGAAGTTCGAAAATTCCATAAGATTAGTTACAGTAGATCTGCCTTTGACAAAGCCATGCTGGAATGATCCAATAATCGACTTGGAATGGAAATACATTACATCACACACAATAGATTCAAATAGCTTAGCAACACATGGAAGATTCGCTATAGGCCTATAATTAGTTACATTGTCTCTTTTACCAGACTTAAGTAAGGGCATTATAGTTGAGTATTTCCATGATATAGGAAAAACTCCACTACGAAGCGATGTATTAAAAAGATACCCAAGGATAGGTAAAAGGGATAAACTGCACTTTTTAATCACAGAAGAAGGAACACCATCTGGTCCTCTGGAGAAATTAATAGCAAGTTTATCAATGTATTTCAAAATAGTGGAGTCGTCAATGAAAAGATCTTTAGGAACCAAGGACGAAGAAGGAAACTTTGACATGTATTCAAAGTTACCAACGGATGTTAGCGGCGTACTGCAATTGAAGGCGGTGCGGAAATGGTTGGAAAATAAGTTGCTAATTGTAGTAGGATCAGCACTGACTACATCATTAAAAAACATACTGGAAGGATAACCATCAGAGTTTTTCTTAGAGTTGACAAAATTCCAGAATTGTTTCGGTTTATCTTTAAAAGAGTTTTTAATTCTAAAAAGGTATTGGTTATATGCAGCTCGAGACTGACTTATAAAACAATTACATAGGTTTATGTAAATTATGTAGTCCGTATCACTCCTTGAGAGCGAGTAAGTTTTCCAAGCTTTCGTTTTCCGATTTTTCAAATTGATTAAATCATCGTCAAACCAGGGAAACCTCCTAGTAGGTTTCGAACAAACTACAGGGACACAACGCAGAAAGCAGCCATTTAAAATCGTGTAAAAATTAGAAGTGGCTTTGTCAACATCAGATTCATTCAACACAGACGACCAATCGCAATTGGATATGTCAAGATTTAAAGTTTCAAAATCAGCTTTGGCGAAATTAAAATAATTACTAGCAATGCATTTCGAGTTCGTAAATTCTGTGTGAGAGTTGAATGTTGCGTGAAGCGCAGGATGAATAGGCAAGTCAGGCAGCAAAGGGCTGTAACATTTATCAATCGTCGTAAGGCTGGCATCAGATGAGAAGATCAGATCCAAAAATCTACCATGATCATTCGAAATCGGACACACTTGGAAAAGTCCTGTAGCAAGCATGTTGTCCACAAATTGTATTTCGTGTCGGGCACAGGAGGAATACGAAGGCGTCATACAAACCTCATTATCATCAGAGCGTAGCCACTGTATTTGTGGTAAATTAAAGTCGCCCAGAATTAAAATATCGTCTGATGGATGAAGAAGACCAAGCAATGTTTCAAACGCATTATAAACCGCATCGTAAACTGATGAAGGTGAAGGCGATGTGATGTATACAGTCACAACGTATAGCTTACGGTTCCCAAGTGTTACAGCTACACACAAGAACTCTAGATTCTCGGTTCCTGGGACATCGATTATCGTAGAAGCAAACTGGCGACGAACGGCGCAGAGGACTCCACCCCCAACCGGTGGATCCAGTAAGTTGGGGTGGCGGTCACGACGAAAAACTTCAAAGTCGGAATCGAAAAGCTCAGAATCTCTGAACTGACAGGACAACCATGTCTCACAAATGCACACGATATCAAAGGAACAAACAGCAGCAGCGAGATACAGATCCTGAGTTTTCGTACGCATCCCGCTTACGTTGCTGTAAGATATCGAGATAGAGCTTGCCCGTTTTTTGACGATGGATTTTGAGATGATAACCGCGAAAGACGATCTCGGGGTAAAAATTCACGGACGATAGCAGATTTCGGCCATAGTTTCGATGACACAACATGGGCAAAGCATGCGTCCGGCAGAACAACCTTGAACGAAGACACTCTCGCGCCACCATCGCGGGATATAGGAGTAATCTTTTTACAAGATACTAAGTCCGGTGATAAGTCAACTCTTGCACAGCGTAAGATACCAAGATATATCTAAAAAGTATCGTACTATCTTCACTCCAAAAAAAAAATTTTCTCCTACCCCACATTTCAGAGTGGTGGTCAGTAATGTCTATCTGTATTGCTTCATCTTGTACCATATATGTATAAGCTCTGTCGCTCCCCATTCGTGAAAAAGTTAACTCGCTCCTGACAGGATCCTACTACTATTACTACGATCAAGTTTTTTTCTGAAATAATCTAATTTAAACTCACGTACTGATCGAAAAAGACATTTACCACAGTACCACTCAGCGGGCTAATTTAAAGCAATTAGAAGGTACGACTTAAATAACTTATATAGCGTAGACTCACTCGAACCCTATTTTACAGATTAAGAAAGCATCATATCGACTACAGTGGCAGACTTGAAGTTCTTCACCTACAGTCTCTACATTTAATGCCGACCTTCCTCGATGCTTGCTTCCTCTTCAAGCTTTGCAACCACCTGCTCAATACCCACCTCTGTGACGACCTGAATTTTAGACCAGGAATAGACTCAACCAGAAATTCAGACCTCTTCTATCCTCGTCGAGCCTCTCTCGATAAATACCATCACTCTCCGATGCTAAGAACGCAAAGGAAGCATGATCGACTCCAACTTGGTTCTTTAGACACTTCTTTATCTTTTCCTTTATTTAAAAATAGAGTTAAAACTATTATATCATCTTTAGGGTTCAAATTTTACTCTTTGCTATTCATTTATTTTATAGAGTAGAGTATAAACTATCATCTTCAATGTTTAAATTTTTCTCTTACCTATTCTTTTATTTTCCGCTTTTGCTTAATTGAAATTGTAATATTTTGGTTCAAGAGCTCAAATAAATAAATTTTGAATAGTTCTATTTTTATAAGTGTCCTTTTTTTCGTAACAAATTTCCGAGCAAAGCACTGGTATGTAAGCCAGTAATTTAGAAGACTGAAATAGATACCTATATACATTTAAATAAAAATAATTAAGTATACATGCATCGAATTGTTAGTGAAATTCTCAAAATTTAGCGGATAATATTTTTCAATAGTTTTGCGAAATATCCTGAGTACATTTTTACATGGCGCTTAACTGGTCAGACCAAATTTGGCATTGAGATTTAAATGTGTGAGTGGCAGCAAAAAGACCACATCTCAAAGAAGGATCTTTTTTAAACCAAAATCATATTTCAAAATAATAGCCACGCACCCAACATTTTTCTAAGATTTCTTTAGTAGCATGAGTATTCAACAAAAGGTACCCAAGCTTTAAGCTGCAGCTTAAAACTGATGACTGATGTTACAATGTTTGTCACACTTTAAAACGGCTGTAGTTCTTGGAAAGTCCAGATAAAGCGTAACCCTTCCTTTATTGTCTTTAAGACACTAGGCTGAACATATAAAATTCACATTATCATCTATAAATTCTACAATTCATACTACGATAATCTACATCTATCTACGAGTATCTCTTTCATTAATTAACAGTTGTTTCCGCCTTACTGCATATTTGAAAGTTTTGCACATATATACAAGTTTAGTTGCTACATACTTTTCAAGAATCTTGTATAATTATTAAGCAGAAATCTGTACTCCTATTATACAGACATGTATCAGAGTAAAACTTTGTCTACAGGAACATGAACCAGCCAGCGTCACAACGAAACGCTTATTGTCTTTAAGATAAAAATCTATTAGCAATATGTAAAATCTTTGACAAAATGTTGAAAACTTAAGAATGTATTTTGTGTGTATTTAAACTCTACTCGCTTCTTTCCTACTCTACTTAGTTCTGGTACAAATCGGTATTCATTATACAAATTTGCTAAATCTAATTTTCTAACACGTACCATATATGTATGTACTTTAGTATAAATATACAGGATAATAAATTGACAAAATTTATTGGACATTCTGATAAATGTTTTTGTCCTTTTGCATAGTAAGACAATAAAGGACTCGCCTATTTTCAGTTCTTTGTGAAAATATAATGGAAATGATTAAAATCGAAAGAAGATTTAGTAAGACTTGAAAATGTTGATCTTATGTGGCTAAAAAGAAATTGGCTATGCTCAGTCTCGATATTGTTTTCAACGAAATTAATACGATAAAATACAAACGATGAGTCAAAATTTTAGCTGAATTTTATTTTTTTAGCTTAAATACATAGTTTACTGTAAACCTGATAAATTTACTTTTCTTAAGTTGGGCAATCGTATTGGAGCTGGTAGAATGAGTTGTAGAATTTGGACAATTTTGAAACTAATGCTGAACATATTTTTCAGCGCCCAATTTTTAAATCGATAGCTTTAATATTTCCGAGAGAAAAAGGACGCTCTTTGAATGCTATTATGTGAGAAATTTCAAATTGTAGAAGGAGGAAGAAAAAGTTGTTAATCTTTTGATCGTTGATTGCAATTCTGTTTGGTTTGATGAAATTTGACACACCGATTTTAATAGCATAGATGAAATCGGAGAGCATATTGGATTTTCCATACTGTTTGTTACGCTAAGAAATAATGCTCACACAGAGTTGCCAATACCACAAAACATTTTTTGTCGCTCCAAAACCTCGATTCCGAGTGACCGTCAGTGCGTCAGTCCATTTGTCTGTTCGTCTATCTACAAAATAACTCTCGAACGTTTTAAGCTGTAGCGCTGAATTTTGTTTTATGTAATTTTAAGCAAAAGCGAAACATTAAGTTCGTGAATGCGCTACTTCCACCTACTTCTTCTACAGAGGGGCAAATATCGTCAACTTCATCTCACTCCTTATACCCCCTCCCACAAATTTCACAACATTTATAAATTCCAATTAAATTAATTTTCTTCAAAACTGCCAAAGCTATTGACTTGATATTTTAACGAAAGTGTAGAAATGTAAATATCAACAACGCCAAAACATTTTGTTTATATTCGTATACTTCTATATATACTGGGTACATACAAACGCATAATTTGGCAAATGCATTATATCGATTTCCATTACAACTAGAAAAAGCATAAAAATTAAATTTTGCCAGAATTTGCTCCCTTAGTAATTGTCATTAATGCTAAAATCTCACCTTTGCTTCATTCCTTTTACCCCGTTCTATACAAATTTATTTAAATTCAAGAAAAATATTTCTCCTTCAAACATTTGAGAGCTATCGACTTTAAAATTGGAACAAAGCATGGTGATAAGGATAAGCAGTTTCAGAATCAACCAAAACGTTTCACTTCCTCTGCCACCTCCCATACAAATTCTCAATTTCAGGAAAACTTTGCAAAGTTTCCTTGGAAATAATGATCGTTACAAACTTTAAATTCAGCACGGTGCATTTTGTATCACGTTCGATGTCATACATTGTAAAAAAATCACAAACCTCGATCCTCTGCTTCTTCCACCTCCCTTACTAAAGTTACTATTCATTATTCAAAAGGATTTGATTTGACATATTTTTCGATACATTAAACTCTTTCCCATTTGATCTCGCTAAATCGCACAATCAGGAACGTTTCGTTCGCTGCTGAGACTTCTATTAAACATTCATCAGATTGATGAAGAAATTTCACATCGCCATTTCGGATGCAAAACCAGACATAATTTTCCTTGTTTCCATTCGAAACAACGCTCATTCAACATTGTTTTAGTTTATTAGGAGATGTTTTTTTTGCTGATTTGTAATGGTTACACCCCTGTAGACTATTGAATCAAAGAATTAGTAATTGATAAAACGTATCCAAGCATAGTTTTCTGTTTTTTCCATGTTTAATACGAATGGAAGTCGAAATCAGTGTCTTGCGGTTGTAAAAATGGAAGAGAAAAATTATGAAATGATTATTTTAGAGAAAGTCCAAGTCGAAATAGAAGACCAGTTTTTGGTCGAGAGTGGGTCACGTTAATCAATTGTCAAGAAAAAGGAATATTGAAAAAAAAAAGTTCCCATCTACCTTACCCCAAGTTACTAAATTTGAAATAGCTAGAATTAAGGATATGATTTCCATCCGAACAGATTCTATCACCTCCCATACAAACTGCACAATTTCACTAAATCCAACACACTAACTTTCTGAGTACCTATTCCATTTTTGAATTCTAAATTTTCTATAAAATATTTTGATAGCAACTCTAGAGTGAAGTGAAAAGATTTGTTCAATGTTGTCACCCCCTCTACCACTTCCCCTACAATATTTCTTAATATCAAAAAAAAATCTCTTTCATCTAAAGTATCGCACGATTGCGCTTTACGTGCAATCGTAGTCCTGTTATGTTTTTCTCATAAAAATTGTTGTATTATTAAAAGTATATAAAAAATTTCATTTCAAGGATTTTTCCAACCTCAGTGCATTTGAGGCCGAGAGGTCCGATTCAAATGAAATTTTTTACAGCCTGTTTTTTTGTTGATTAGTAAAACAAATAATAGAACAGTAAAACTTTAAGTTCCGGAACAGACCATATAGCTTAGGGCCACCCTAATATATTTGCATACTTTGATCAAATTTTCAAATCGATATTTTTAAAAGTTTTGAAAGGAAAAATATTTTATTTTTATGACAATTCTACGATTATTTGGTTAAATCTGATGAATAATTAAAATTGTTAAGAGTTATAAATATTTAATTAAAAAAAAGAACTTACATAAGGGATTATAGGGTAATTGATTGACGCGTAACATATTCCATAGCACTGCAGAGATAATAGAACCCTGTCTAATACAATGGGGAATTAGATACAAACATTAACTCTCTAGCTCATGTGAATGATTCACATTGATATACTCGTATATTGGCTTACGCTCTAAACAGAGCTGTCCTTGTAAAAGTTGTTAGACACAAATTCCCGATTGTAATTTTCAGAGGTGGTAAGCTCCGTAGGCTTTCCTTTAAAAAAGAGGAAAATTGTCAATTTCTAAACGTTAAGCTTTCGGATATACCAATCGCTTGCTGAATACTAAAGCAACACTTACAGTCCTACAGAATAACTTTTATTACAAAAAGCTTTTACCAATAATATCACAAAGGCATCTGGCTTTTTCGAAGCCATTGAAACATCGGTATAATAGGTATGTAAATTGCCTCTCATGAATTCTCATGCAAAATTCCACGCCCTTCGTACATGTATACCTAATTGTATCTAACGTAGTATGCAACAAAATATAAGTGCAGGTATCTATAGATATATATAATTGAAGTCGAACGTTGATACAAACAACTAAAAGGATGAGTATTTTTCTTCTCAAAAATAAATCGGCTTAAAATATATACTCGTAAATTTCAAACAATTTTTTCGCTTCCACTTACAAAACAATCCCTAAAATTTGTTGAGAGGCCTATTTTCAAGGATCATGCTCCTTATTTTTGCGATACTGTTTAAAATGCAGAACTTAAGACTGCCGGTTTTTGTGTAAACCGATCTGTTAATTACTAACAATAGCTTGTTTGTGCCTGAGTATTATAGCAGCATGGACACATTTAAGGAAGGGATCTTTATGTCTTACATCTTTGTCCAGTTTGACCAAAGTTCGGCCACGGGACGTGACTCGAACTCGAAATTTTCGAACATGAGCATCAACCTCAGGAAGTTTTCATCGTCGTGTATTTTTAAGTTTGGTCCTGTCTAGGAACAACTACCCAAGAATACTGCACTTAAACTTCTTTCCGACGTGCATTATCATTATTGTTAGTCACGTCTTCTGCGGTATCTGCTGCAATCATATAAGAACACACTGACGGACTCGAACTCCTAGCTCTTGTTTCCGACTTAATTGTAGTTGCCGGAGAAAATTTATTTGATATGAGCTTCCGCATTTCATTACAAACATATAAGTTTTCTCAAATTCGTTTAATTGGAACTGCAAGTGACTCATATTTAGTTGCATAGAGTTTACGTTGTTATGACAAGAATGTTATTTGAAGTGAGTTGCTCTGATTTACTTGGTTTGCTATGCGAGACCTTGAGCAAATTATATCCCTGAATTAAGCTCTAATACATGTGTATATCTCTCTGATGTTTCTCTTACAATGCGAATTAGTTTTGCCTTTAGAGATTACCTAGCATACTGATTAAACCAATACCTATACATATTATATGTGTTTGTTTGAGAATTAAGGCTTCGTAGAAAATTAATTGCTTGATAATGTTCGCAAAGAACAATCATCAGTGGGAGTATTTAGGATAATCATCAATCGTGTGAAAACAGCTAAGACCTTTTACGTAACAGGCGTTAATACAATGCAAGTAGTTTTGAAGCAAATATAATACCATACCTACTACCTAGTCCACATTGTTCCCAAATCGAAGTTCTTTCATTTCATTTTGAATGACTTCCCATCCCGTAACTGGGTAGACCTAAGTAGAGTTTAGTGAAAGTAAGTCTGCAATATAAAGGGGTGGTGAATACAGGTTGGTATCATTGCGATAATAGACAAGCGACTATGTCAGCTGGTAACAGCTAAAATACGATGTTCAGGATCGCGTCATGTGAAAGAGAACTATTTCTATCCTACAGAAGGTTTGTAAATTGATTTATCTGCTTGCATGGACAGTTGGATGGACCAGCCACGATTCAAGTACTCAAAGTTTCGAGACCCGAACGTCAGGGCGAAACGGATTAGTTCATAACGCTGTTGTCCTTTTATTTACCCATATAGCAAAAATTTTCAATATCCGGTTTTGACGAATTTGTATAATTTGAAGTCGTTGTGCCGTTTGTCTGTGTGTTTGAGCTCAAGTAGCTCAACCCTCAACATAAAAGAGCAAGAGTGATCTCGAAAGATCAGGCACATCTCCTGACCGTTCTTGGGTATGATCACTTTCCTGAAAATGGAACCTAAAAATTTAGGGTCCTTGTGATGTTACTGAACCGCCTCGACCCAGAAAAAAGGATTAACGCCCCACGTTGGGCGCCAATTGTAATGCCCCTGAATTGCTATTGACGTTCTTTTTTTGGGGTCGAGGTGGTTCAGTTCGCTAATCTTTTTCGTAACCACTGTCTTTTATTTTTTGGAAAGGAAATTCATACACATACAGACTAATATTTGTTATAGTGGCATGTTCTGATGAATTTTTGGGGTAGGCGTGTGAACACAAGATTCTTATGAGAAAGGTTCTTAATTTTACAGATAGATATTATTGATCCATGCCGTTCAAACTCAGAATGACTTCTAGGGGAACCGCCCAAGGTTTATGTAAGAAAATTTGTATGTGGCCGTGTGGCTCTTTTACAATACAGTAGAGACGAAGGAATATTTTTATAGAGGTACCATTACTTCAGTGCTCTCGAAAGTAAGAGAAACTGCTGTCAATCGCAAAATCGTTCAATATCTTGAGGATAACCATCTAATCCATGATCGTTAGTATGGGTTTCGTTCGTGAAGGTCGACGGGAGATCGTTTGGTCTACTTGACAGAACGTTGGAGCTCACGCATATATAAACACGGCGAAGGTCAAGTTCTTGCACTTGACATTGCAAAAGCTTTTGACAGAGTTTGGCTCGAACCACTCCCCATACAAAATTTCTTAACATCACAAAAACTTTGATTTCATCTAAAGTATCTTTACGCAAAATCGTAGTCCTGCTATGTTTTTAAGCTTTTTATTTGGTTTTTTTTTAATTAACACAAACTGCAATTATTCACATGTCCCTAATGTCAATACGTATCTCAAGTCACGGGACTGTTTTGATCACGAGCCTGTCGCATTCAAATGCGAGTATCATGGTTTCATTCTTAATAATTTAATGTTAATAATTTATGGTTCTGATTCCAACAAAATACAAAACATTGTGTTCAAAGAGCCATTAAAATAAGCAGATTATATATCCAACATAATGTATTACTAACTACACTCTCAAAATTGCTTATTATAGCGATTTTTACGCGGACGAAGTCGCGGGCCTTTGCTAGCTCTAAATAAATATTTAGCGCACAATTTCAACTCTTTAAATTTTATACGCACTGAGTAAATTGGCTTAGAGCATTTCGCAAAAAGTGTAGTTTGTATGGGAGGTGGTGGAAGCTTGAGAGGACTCGGACGGACGGTTATCCGGTTTTGAGATTTTAGAGTGTTTATATGAACTTCTGTATAATTCATTTTTTTCTCCCAGCCTTATTTCTTTGTGTTAAGAACTTTGTGGCAAACTTATAATACTAGATTCCATCTAAAATATAATTACTTTGTCAATCGTTTTTTTATACTTAAGAGAAATGGGGCTAAATATCCAAATTTTGAAGTGGGCACAATCAAGTTACCTGCCCTTAGTCAAAAATATAGGTTGCGGCCTAGTTGCATGTTGGTCTGCAATGCGAAGGTCGAGAGTTCAAATCCTGGTCGGCGTATAATTTCAGCACATTACTTACGTAGATATATCTTGGCCACCTCAAACTGTGAAAATAAAAAAAATTTAAATAGAGGGTTTTGTCAAGGGCTAAAGACTAACAAGTGAAATGTTAAGAAACCGGAAGGTCAAGCGGCTTAAGCCCGATTTGGGCTGTAGTGCCATTGAAGAAGAGCAAGCCAATAATATGCAATTTTACATTTTTGATCAATGAAGCCTTCATAAAAAAATTTGGTCTGCTTCAACTTTGTGAAGCTAAATATGTTATGTTTCTATGACCATTAAAATAAACAAGCCAGAGATGTTGTTACCGCAATTCTATTCAACCGAAATAATAAAAGATAATCGGAATCTATTCTAACATCCATTCTAAGAAATACATCGATTTCATGAGATTTACCTTGAGGTAAGTAAAGTAATATGAGATATTGGTAATTCGAAAAGTTTTATCTCATATTCGGACTTTATTATTTGCGAAAAAAAGACACATATTTAAAGATAAGGCTGAAACATGTCATAACCTCGAGTGAATCCATCGTCAGGTATTGGGAATAAAATAAATTAAGTCTGATGATATCGAAAATATTACCAAACCCACATGAATTTCACTCCTGTGAACATAATAAACTTGTTTACCTACATTAAATGAAGACTTGTGTGCATATACAACGGTGATGTTTACCTTTTGTTACTGCCATGAGATACATACAGGGATTTTCCTGCATGAATTGTAATGAAAATATATGGATTTGTGTTAAAAATTGATACAGATTTGTGTTTCCTACTATACATACCAGAAAAATAATTTGTAGTGAGAGCTTCAGTATACGAAACTACCTGGATAGTTAAGAAAATGATCTTATATGCTTTGCTTTGGGGTGTACAAAGCGCGCACCTTGCACATTCTGAGAAAACACCACTGCTACGTACTCATACATATCCAAGGCGAGACAAATTGCTAATGCCTTCACTTATTTTCTACATTATATCGAAACAACTGTGTATATACTTGAACTACAAAGGAGTAGTATTTCCTCAGAATAAGCACATTTGAAATTTAAGTGTTAAGTTTGGATTTTCAGGCAACTACAAAACTGCACTTCGCTTATCTAATACTTAATTTCATTTATTTTTGAAATTCGTTTTGAATTTTCATATAATAAACATACGTCCAGTTGAAAATTTTTCTGGAATAATCTCTAAGCAGTACAGATGTAATTTGTGAATTTTTTTATAATTAGCCTTTACAGCTCGCAAAAGTATTATTCAACCATAAAATATTATGAGTCTACTAATTTGCATTCAAATAGGTTATATGCAAATTGGAGCGTATACGGCGTTACTCTTTAGTTTTACTTGAACATGACTGCATATTAGACCTATATTGTAGTTAGCGTGCGCTATGACCATAACTTCATTTTACTTCTTTTATTCAATGCCCTGAATTGTTTCTGAGGATTCGATCGATTCGCGGCTGAAAATTGTTTTAATTCAGAAAAATTTAGGATTCTCTTATCATCATTTTTTGAATACGAAGCGTTCATTAATTCCGTGAAACGAACCCCTTTCTATCATAAAAAAAAAACTTTTCCAGAAGAAAAAGAAATAAACTAACTAACTATTCAAACAAGTAGTTAAGGTCCATAAAGAATTTAATTAGGTGCATATATCGTAAAGTAAGTAAAGTATACCTATAACACTTTTTCAGTATAGAGCATAAGACTATTTGCATTCTCGGCTTCGTTAATTTCTAACTGCAAGCATGGAATGCTTGTAGCGTAGCAATGCCAGAAGTCATCCGTCTTTCGTCCTGAGTGTAATGGGCACATTTGTACTGTATTCGAGGATTCGTATCATAAATCGGGATTCTCTTATTAGGAGGAGGCCAAAGTTAAATTGCGTTTGCGTTCACTGCTGTCGAAATTTATGGCTCCAGTAATTGAATTTTGGGAAATGTGGAATACATGACCATTGTCGCTGTTAAATCCATTTCATGTGTGCATTTCGATTGGTTTCGGTCAAGCCTAATAAACAAACAATAAGTTTCATACAATCCTATCGTGAATGCCTTGCTTCATTCGTACTAGATTTTCTGTCTCCTTTAAAATCCTGGCTTATTGAAATTTCCGAAGTGCAATGCTATTTCTATTTAGTTCAATTGAATTTGTAAAGATTTATATTTTGTGTTCTGCTGCGAACAATGTCTCACTAATAGCGATTTCAATTATTTCTACCTGAAAATGTGGTTAGAGCTTTCCAAACATTTTTCAGTTACGAAATTATATGAACAAATTTTAAAATGAAAACGTGTTGAGGGAGCACAAACCTTGCAATTAACTAAGAAATCACAAAAAATGAAAACTTTTCGTCGGGTGCTTTCATCACAAAATTAGCCGCACACATCGCCATACCCTCAAGCCTACCTTTGAATGTATGTGTGATAATCTCACGTCCAATCGACGAGTTATTAACCGAACTGTTGATAATTTTATTTTATTATTCTAATGATAAATGATTGTGATCGATACAGAAAAAAAAATTACGTTACCCTGAAATTTTTTCACGTTTCATGAATAATAAATATGAAAATGCAATAAAAAATACTCCTATCTGTACGCCATAGGAATTTCCTTTTTGGGTCAATTGTAGATTGGATGGAAATGTTTCATTAAAGACATTTTTTAGTGGATTGGTAAAAAATTAAATTAGTTTTTAAGTCCAGTGTGGTAAAAAAGAGGGGGGCTCAAAGCCAAATTTCGGCCAATTTTTTTTTTTAAATAATTATAAATATTTTCAGAATTACTTAGCACTAGAAAAACATATTCAGGGACCATACAAGGAGGCAAATACTCGTAAGGGTGAGAGACAGACATGGTTAGTACAGAATATGCATCAAGCTGTACTGCAGAAAAATATAACAGAACTATGATTGCGGGTAAACATCAATCATGTGATACTTTAGATAGAATGAAAGTTTCATTGACTTTTGATGATAGTTTTCCTGCCATAAACTTATGAAAGTATATCATGCCTAAATAGGGTATTGTTGTGTTGAATATTGTGACAGAAGAGATGAAGGGATTCCAGCAATCTTTTTGGAGGTATCTCAAGTCACTATAGAAGTAATACGATTCGAATTTCATATCAATAACCTTCATACTTCACAATAAAAAATTCCATAATCTCCTGAAATTGTGCCGGTTTGTTGGCAAATACTTTTCCTTCGTACCTAAACTTCGGAGAATTATTAATGGACATAAAATCAGATTAATTATAAATTTCGAAATTCGACTAATTGTTTGTGTTAAATAACGAAATTCATCTTGTTTTTGACATAACTAATTGGAATTTAGTTTTATGCAAGTACCTTTACCTTCCTCACCTTCCAGTGCAGCTTTCAAGATGTCATTTATTACCACCAGAAAGAGGACTGGTGATAATATGCAGCCTTGTCTGACACCCGTTCGCACAAGGAAGCTCCGGGACAGCTCTCCTCTATGCAACACGCAACACATTGCATCTTTGCAGGATTCTTTAATCATTGCTATGACCTTATCTGGAATACCTCTCCTACACAAAGCATTCCATATGTAATCTCGCATCAATATCTGGTGCACATCAATATTATATTCCCAGCACTTTTCTAGCACTTGTTTAACTGAGAATATCTGATCTTTGGTCGATCGTACAGCTCTAATTCCGCCTTGGTATTCACCAATTACTTTATCAGCATAGGTTTTAATTCTCTTTTCTAGAATTTTCATCAAGATCTTATAAGAGGTATACAACAATGATATTCCTCGGTAGTTTTCGTAGTAAAGTATGTCACCTTTTTTTTAAATTGGACATATGATGCTCTTGCGCCAATCTTCAGGAAATGTTTCATATGTCCGTGACTAATCTGTGTAGGAGATGCGCTATGCAGGTGTTGCCGGTTTTCCAAAAGCTCAGCTGGAATTTGATCAATGCCCGGCGCTTCGGTTCTTCAAGACCTTTCTTACTTCTTCGACTGTGGTAGGACTCAAAGAGGATCCTTCATCAGCTGTTACATCAGTTGTTCCTGCTATGATGTCTGCTGCTGCAGTTCGTGCAGATGCTGGGCTCGGACTGAAAAGGTATTCAAAGTATTGCGCCCATCTCTGTTTTATGTCCTCAGCATTACTTATAATATTGCCTTCTGATTCGTCACAGAGGGTCGTCTTCGGTTGGTATCCCTCTTTCATCCTTTTAACTCGGGAATACGGGGCTCTTGTGTTGTGTAATTTAAAGTGTTCGTCTTTTAATTTCGTCATTATTGTACTTCCTTTTTTTTCTGTCTGCATATTACCTTGGAAACCTATCGTATGAAATGAAACCCTAAATGTTTTTGATGATTTTTACTGAATTCATTTTCCTCAGCGATCTGAAACTTGTAATTTTATTGACTTTCAAATTAGATTGAGTTTCAGCCAATGCTAGTGAGAATTTCGTCGAAAAAATTTCGGCTGAACTAAAACCACCATATTTTCTTGAAAATCTGATAAAAAAAAGTTTTCTTAGGACACTGACATAAGCTTAGAAGGTCTTCCTTTAATGCTATGCACAGTTGAGCCGGGATAAGGAGGAGTATAGAGGTCATTAAAGGAGTTGGGGCGGAGAGAGACAAAAGTGTCAGTGGACGTTACTCTTGAAGCATTGCGGGTTATGCTCTTTAGGAAAAACACCAACTAATAATACGTTCCAAAGCTTTGTAGTTCGAAAATTAAAGATTGCCTATATTTTACTTTACGGAAATATTTGACGGTATACACTCGTGTGCGCATTCAGCTTCAGGAATACGACGCGGGAAAGTAAAAAGAGTTGTGAAAAATGATAGGAAAATGGTGAAAAATACTTATTGGAAATTGTTTCCACCAAAACCTGTGACAATTTCGTAGAAATGAATGAAATTTAATATATTTTCAACATTCTGTGTGTCATATAATTTTCAACAGCCAGTTGAGAAAAATTATGGCAATTTTTGGAGATGACTTTTCTCGGTAACAATTTTGCCCAAAAATCCTTATCTAAATGAAATTCGAAATATTTGGAACATAATTTTGTCATGAAATTTTAAACAACTAAACTGATAGCATTGTTGTGACAAAAGCAAATGTTATATATTTAAGTAATTGCGCAGAGAATTTTAATTTTGCTTAGCAGTGGTTTTCTTTCATCCCTCCGTCTTCAATGTGTTCCCAAGAATTTCAAATTTCGCGAGAATTTTATTCAATCAAAAATTATCAGAATTTTCACGCTTCATGTCCGTACTCCTTTCCAAACAAATTTCGCAAAACTCACAGCTTAATTTCTATGGTAATTATTAAGTAAACCTATGAATCCACTTACATGAATCAATTTCAAAATAATCAAAGTCTTGTGATCTACTTTTACGACTTCTCTCTAAAAATGTAAAACTGTTAAATTATGGTAACTGAATTTTGGTTTCGTTACATACGTCTCACAATAATTCGTAAGTCAACACCAAAGAAGCAACAAAAAAAAAAGCCCGTGTGGAGGTGTAATTCACTTTCGTAATTTACCGACATCTCATCAGAATTTCAATCTAAACGTGGCGCGTTTCAGCGTTTGGGATTTTAAAGCAAACAGGAATAGGAGATCGTATTTAACATTCCATCCCTGGAGAGCTTATCAGCGATGTTGAGTGCAATTTTACGCCATGTAAATATCATAAAATTGTCAGAAGGATATATAAATTTTATTCAGTTCAGCGATGGTATATCATATATATTTACATATATGTGTATGACTATAACATGTAGCCATCGTGTTTTTAGGCAAGCACATTATTCAGTAATCAAGTAATTAGAAATCATTTAGATTTCTTATCGGTATGGGTGAAAATGAATTGTAATTTCCCTTAATTTCATTATGCTATGACACACTTTCGGCGCCAATAAAGTGTATTGAAAAAGTCAAATTCCTTTAATTTTAAATCCATGTTTCTACTGAAATTTCTTAAATTTAGGGAAATCCTAATTTCAAGGATTTTTTTTGTAAGAGAATAAATTTTAAGTGAGAGCCAGTTATGGAATGAACATTTCAACTGATAGGAAATTTCAAGTTAAAATTGTTTATACTCTAGATTAAATCAGAGAGTATTATAAGTTTCCCACAAAGTTTGTAAAGCTAAGAAATAAGGCTCGGGGAAAAAAATGATTGAAGATCATATTATCACTCAAAAATTTCAAAACCATCCGTCTGTTCGTCCGTGTCCTCTCTAGCTCGAAAATGCGTTGAGCTAGAAAATTCAAATTTTATACATGTCGTTTTTGATGAAAATGTAAGGTCAAGCTTGTGAACACGCCAAATCACTCCACCCCTTCTACCTCCAACCACACAAAATGACTTCTTCTTCAATGGTGCTACAGCCCAAATCGGGCCTTGGCCTCCTGAGCTTCAGGTTCCTTAACATTTTCATTTTTTTTATTGTGGAAGGGTTGTTAGACCTTCGCACAACCCTCTATCTACGAATTTTTCATTTTCGTAGATTGAGGTAACCAAAGTATATTCAAGCAGGTAGTGTGCTGGAATTATGCGTCGACCGGGATTTTAACTCACGACTTTCGCATTATAAACCAAACACGCTACCCACTATACTACACCCTAGCTACACAAAATGACACAATTTCGGACACAAAATAACACAATTTCGGAATTTCATTATAAACGGATATGCTCAAAAAGTATAAAAGCTATAGATCTGAAATACAATATGAATACAATTTGTTTATGAGGGCATCAGCCCACAGTATATAAATTTTGAATACCCTCAATCTATCTACCACCTTTTTTTTACGGCCATCCAAAATAACTTAGGGGGTCACCCTCGGCATGGATACGGGGAAACAAATGAATACAGGAAAATTAGTAGGGAAACACAGGAGGGAAGATTTCTTAGTGGCGATGAACGTTGCTCTTAAATTGTTGGAGGTTGTCTCCTATTGTAAAGAGATTGCGTAGTAATGGATTCCATATCACTGTCGTACGAGAAATGAAGGACTGCCTAAATTTCACTGCTCTTCGCGGCATGGGCTTCACAGTGTACTCGTGTAAGCATGCAGCTTGACGAGTATTTTACCCTCCGGAATACTCGTCAAGCTGCATGCTTACACGAGTAGGGCTTTTAGTTGCTTCTGGCAATTACTATGGAAATATCTATAGTAAATGCGGAGTGCTCCGATATTTCGACGATGCTCGAGGGAGTCTATTAAGGCCGATATAGCCTCATCTCCAATTAATCGAAGCATGTTTTTGTATACAGTCAAGCAAAGCTAGGTGTCATCACATACCAACTGTACTTTTTGTTGAAATACTTTAATCCAATTTACTCAGTACTTATAAAATGTATCGAGCTTATAAAATGTATCGAGCTGAGAATTATTAGTAAGATCGAAAAAAATTTAACTGATTAGCTTCATTCCTTCTACCCCCTCCCATACAAAGTGACACAGTTTGAGAACTACACATAAGATTTTCTTTTATCGGGCAGAAAAAAGCCGTCACGAGCTTCTATATAGCGATATCGCCACTTAGTTTTAATAAATTACATTGAAAAATTGAAAATAGCCTTGTAAAGAAAATTAACTTGGATGGAAATTACTTTTCAATTCAATTTAAATATTATAGTATCTAATAATGTCAGATCAGAGGTTCACTGGGTGATTTTTAACCCAACCACAGCCAGGAGGTCTTTTTGGCACATTTTGCCGAAACGCCTTTTCAAGTGTCCCTCATACATGTGACCTATTCTTAGCTGTGGGAAAATAACTGTTTAGCAAACAGAGGACATTTTAGGACAAAAAGTATAGGGATGCGGCTATCCTTGCCGAGAACTCGACAGATAGAAGGTCCTCGGGTCAAGTTCTGTGGTCGTGGACAGTTTCGGCTAAGGCATTCGACGAAGCCGATGGAATCGGATATGTCGTTTGTCCGTAGCAAGAGCTTGATAGCTCGAAAATTCTAGAAACATTACAACCGGAAGACGAAAGCATCGATGGTCTAAACACTGTGTGGGCGGTTGTAATTAACGGCGATGCACTATTGCGTCGCGGTGTCTCTCAATCCAAGCCTACCGGATATTCTTGGGAACATGTATCGAATGAATAACCGTTGATTTCAATAGCTTGCGGACCGGGTAATAAAGTAATGGCGGTTTGGTAATCCTACATCCCAGTAGCAATCCACTAAATCAGGAATTCTCCATTTACAGGTGGACATTGGTCAGTTTTTGGTCCCTAATTTTTGGGACATGCCAAAGGTGGGAGTTCGTCTGCCTGTTGAGAGGGCTATTTTGGGATCCAAGTCGTATTTACTTGTTCCTGGCCGTTTTGGGCATTTTTGACCCACAACGGCTAGGGGCACCGAAGGAAGCACTTTTGGATTCTTAACGGCCAGAGTGTCTTTGCGGCACATTTTGTCCAAATGACTTAACAAGTGTTCCTGATACTTGCAGCCAATTTTCAGCAACGGGAAGTTAACCCTTTGGTAACTAGAGAGCATTTAAGGACATCAAAAAGGGAAATTTCGGCCAATGGGCATTATTTCGTATATGTGCTTCTAGCCCAAAAAGGGATTGAGTGTTAAGTATAAGAAAAATAGTACTCTGATTCCACGGACGAAGAGAGTGACCGGAACAATGAGTTAGAGCGGGAAAGAGAAGCCTTTGATGGCGAAGGCAACTGTAATGACCTCTGGGGAACTGAAGGTGGAGAGGCCCGAGGCAGCCAAACGGGCACCGGAAGCGAAGTAACAATCACCGCAAAGCCAGTTGGTGAGGTGAAATACTTCCGCGGCGAGGCGATAGTTGCAGCAAGTTGTAAGTTGCGCTTAGTCGCGGGGCAGTGTACCTCCAGCCTCAGTAAATCCTCTCTTAAAGCCGTGGTACCTGATTGCTGGCCGATCGGCCCATGTGGAGCAATATTACCGGAAGGTACAAAAGAGGCAAATAATACACAAAACTACTATAAACGCAATGGGTGTTTGGATTAGTAGATTTGTAGATTTCCATGCTTCGGCCCCGTACGTTCTGAATAATATTTAAGGAATGAATTTATAATTTATTTTTTCTGTGTAGGTTACATTATTTTGAATGCAATACTTACCTTCTTTTAAATCTGTCTTTATGTCATTTTCGCGCAATTCGCGAAATAAGCGTCAAATCTGTGGTAAAATTGTTGTCGATATTGTGACAAATTAAGCATCCATTAATGTTCACATTGCGATGAATAATTGAATGCGCCAATATATTAAACAACATCTCTTCTTTTTCAATGGCACTACTACCCAAATCAGGCTTCAGCTTTCTGATCTTCAGGTTCCTTAACATTTATTTGTTATTTTGGTAGGTCTCGCAAACACTCTATCTATGAATTTTTCATTTTCCCACATTGAGGTGGCCCAGATATACCCACGCAAGCAGTGTGCTGGAATTATACGTCTACCGTGATTAAAACTCACTACCTTCCCATTGTAGACTAACACGCTACCCACTAGCTTATACCCGGACTTTGCCATACTTTACTATTAATATGAATTTTGACGACAGTCGATTTTTTTGTAACATTTTTGTTAAACTTTGTCGTCAGTAATTTCGTAGATTACACTTCTAAAATGTCTGCCATATACCGTAATTCGCGTCAACCCAGCCCAACATTTCACATCTCAGTTATCACAAATTTTTTCGACACTCAACATTTTTGAGTCAAATTTCTGTTAAAATTATTTGATGTGTCGAATTAATTTCGTTCTAATGAAAAGTTTCTATTTGAAGGATCTGCGGATAATTCAATGATTGTACAAGTAGCAAGTTTCGATTATGATAAAAGGTTCAATCAATCAATCAAATTCCTGTTAGGACCCCCTATAGGGGCATAGGACAGAAACAACTCTCTTCCACAAGGCGCGATCCTGAACATCGGCTTTAAGCTGTTGCCAGGACTTGTTTATTCCTCTGGCCTCATGCTCAACTGCTGCCCATGATAAAATGTTGCTTGTTCTATTCTTATATAAATTGATGTCAAAATGTCAACGATACAAACGGATTAAATTTTAATAAAAATTTTAGTTAGAAACTTTCTGTTTAGCAATAAAATGAATTCATTCGAAGATCTCTGTTGTATTTTTCTCTTCTTTTTTTTTGTATCATAAGAGTTATAGTTATCTGCATTTTAAGAAAAAAAAAATTTGAAAATTTGCCAAATATGTACAAGTAGATATTTTGCTCAATAACATCTTGAACTGAAATTTAACTTAACAAAAACGTATATATGTATATGCTAAGACCAACATCCGATATTACATATCCTTTTCGAAATAAACTTACTTTTCGCCCTGCTACCACTTCATTGAAATGCTTTTCTATCGTTTTCTCTAACATAAAGGAGGATTCCTGTGTGAGTTCCTGTGAAAAACTTTTAACGAATAGTCAAACTTTTTTATTTACAAAGAACATCCTTTTTCGATTGCACTGAGTACCCTTAGTGTGAGAAAATGGTGCCTAAATTTAATTTCGCTCTGCTCTACTATGCACGAGTTAGATCGACTCGAAGCATATCGAATGGAGAAGTTTCAATTCGCGTATTCATATGTAAAATACGTTTGAATACGGACAAAAAATGGAAGTGTAAAAATGGCTTCGAGAAAGTGAGTGAGTGAGTTAGTGGTAGAGAGTAGTACATAGATAAGTTTGATAATATAAACTATAAAGGATTCGTGAAATTCAACAAACTCATGACTTACATTTGTATTTCTTTGGATTAAATGAATCTGACAAGACACTAGTGATAGGAATACAAATTGAATTTTTCCTACTGAACTTTAAGTGCTCCAGTTAGAATTGGCATATTTAAGTTACGTTAGAATTTTAGATTTTGTCTCACATCACAAGAATAAAAACAAGGAGTGGCCATTCTCAAATTTCGTGCTTCAGTGCACTTATTTAATACTCAAACACTTTGATATTGGCAATATACGGACAAGAAAAACTCTACTCTATTAACAAACTACTTTTCTACCAAAGATTTAAACCATTAAGTGTAGAATATAAAATTAAGTGGAAAACACTGCTTTATAAAATGAAAGTGCAAGAACGTAGCTATTTTATTTTTTGCAAAATAAAAGACGCTATAGACTAAGCTACTGAATTAAGATTAAAATCTTTTTAACGTTGCAACTCAATGCAGATGAGCAACGAAAAGCATTTTATTGCCGAAGGAGATATGATCATTAATAATATTATCTTATAATATTTTGAAGTGTTTGTACTAAATTTCAAGTTTGTAGCCTTTAATATGTTGGTTATGAGTTAATTTATTAAAATTGGTCGAAACTATACTTTTATTTGGAGGGAGAATGTAAATTTAGGCGGATCTCAAATTCACCACTATGTCTCGCATTTCTGCATATTATTGGAAGCCCGAAACTCTGTTAAACACTACTCGAATATTGTTACATAAAGATAAATCAGCTTTAAACTTCACAACAGAAAAAGTTACCGGAGAAATTAAAATTTTATCTATACCTACAGTTTATTTTCGGGTGCTTTTGAATTGTCCATGCTTACGAGCTCTACTCTTCCTTCCATTGCAAAAAGACTAAATTGCTTATAAACTGTTCTTACCAACAAAAAGAAAAGTATTGCATAATTTTACAATTTCATCGAAAGGTTTCAGTTAAATACGTGCTTTCGTCGTGACCCATTCTGACCTAAAATTACAGAATTTTTTTCCCGGAACATGTTTTAACCTTTCCGTTATTCCTTTAATATCGGTATTTCCTTACTACACTGCAGATATGCCTCTTTACCATTAACAAGAAGTTCCAAAATTCCTTCGGGAAAAAAAAATTAAACTGAAATTGAATTGCAAATAAGATGAAAAATTTGAAAAAGAAATTTTTCCTTAAAAGGACCCCCATTACCTTTGATCGTTGCGAAAGAGGAAAAATTCAATTAAATGAAATGAATAACTTTTCTTGGTTTATTGAGCTATGAAAACTTAAACATATTTCCTATCGGTAAATAATTGTTTTTAGTTTTCGTTGTGAATAGAATAAATACCAATAAAAGCCCTTCGCAAAAAGAAAAATATCGAATAAACTATCTGATTCAATCAAATCAATTGATCCGCCTAAGCGACTCACATCATATCGCTAAGTAAAATTCAAATTATGGAAAATTAACATACTAATTACAAATGTCTGAGAAATTTGATTGATTAAATGATTAACATAATACATAATTGATCAACATAAATACTCATCAGTGGCATAATTCTCGCCAATCAATTGGATGAGTGTCTATGGTGTTGTATCTATGATTTGTACAGGCATAAATGAACAAGTCAACATAGTCTACTGTCTTAATAGCTATGTACATATTACATTTCTCTGTAATTTGTGATTATGTATATTAGTTTCTCAGATTGTAATCAAGAAATTTTCAACACAAAAGAAGATAATTAATGCGATTTTTGTTGTTTTGTAGCCATGTTTTATTTGCATCTAAATAAATAAATATGTAGGACCTAATTTTTTCTCACAATTTATTTATGATGATTTACTCCCAAACTCCATTTTAAACCAATTTTATTATCATTAAAAGCTAATGTCCGAATTTAAAGGGACAAACTCATCTCAAAAATATTTAATAGCGCTAATGTATTTGTTATGTTGAAAGCTTCTGATAAATTAGCATAAAAATTACCACCTAGGCACTGGTAATCACGTATGAAAGAACTTTGGGAATTTAATAATGGAAAAAATGTAATTTTAACGACGTTAAATGTGCATTTTGATAAGTACTAATTAATTTGATTTTATGACACAGATATAAGGGTGCTCACTTTTTTTTGTGAGACCATGTATTGTGTCTAATGTAATAAATATCGTGAAATATCTAGCTAAAGTGCTTATTGATAATCATATTAATAAATGTAACAAGAAAACGTTAATTTCCAGTACAATTGTCCATACCAAAAAATTCAGCATAAACATAAATTTACATTAAAATGTTATTGATTTGTAGTAAGTAGTGCTTTCATATACGAGTACATTACTGCATCCGCGTGGACTAATTGAAATTGATATCAGATATTCGCACCCTAACTTAGATTAACGAAATCTCCATCATTAAGTGGAAATCTTGCAAAAGAGATCGTAATCCTTCGAAGCAATAAATTAGAGACAACTTTTCAAATGGGGTTACTAAAGCTTTCTAAGATAATTAGTTTTATTCATTTAGGAAATGTGCAATTTCAGATAACGTGAATATGTTAGTGTTTTACATTAAGGTATTTTATTTATCGGTGACAAAATAAATCTGCAAATGAATCGTAATAAACCTGTAATGCGCTTCTATACCTGTCTTCTTCTTATTTGGGGTTTTTTACTAAATTTTACAATTTCATAGCTTAAATGTGCACTTTCAATCAGTCTTAAGCAATCTAGCATTAGTTTCCGAAATTTTGTAATTCAATACACGGCGAAAACTGAATTAAGTGCGCCGTAATTAGAAATTTAGAATACGAATGGACACATTTCCTAAATTTCAAATTGAAACATTGAGACTTCTGATATCGCGATGAATTAAATTACAAAAACTCGGAATTTAATGTAAGAACGCGAACGACTGACTGACATTTAAACTTTAAAATTGTAAAATTTAGCAAAAATCATCAAAGAAGAAGAGTGGTATAAAAGAGCATTAAGCCACCAATTACATATATTAGTTCACTGCAAAACTTTATTTTTAAAATAACCAATTTTAATTCCCTTTAGACTCACTCACAAAATCTTCTTCTACTTCTACAATGGCCCTATAGCCCAAATCGGGCCTTGGCATTCTGACCTTCAGGTTCCTTAAAATTTGCTTTATATAATGTGGAAGGTTGGTTAGCTCTTCGCAAAACCCTCTGTCTACGAATTTTTCATTTTCGCACATTGAGGTAACTAAGGTGCATCCAAGCAAGGAGTTTGCTGGAATTATGCATCAACTGTGAGTTGAACACACGACCTTCGCATTGTAGACCAACACGCTACCCACTATGCTACATCCGAGGACTCATAAATTAACGGTAGTAAGTCTTTCGCTTTCTCAAATCTCGACTACCCGTCGATCGCTCCAAACCAGACTGGACTCTTTCTCTTCTGAGTCTCCACACCTGTCCATCGAAATCGCTCGTCTATTTATATTTCTTCGTTCGCTATTCGCTCAACGTCGGCCTTCTCCGATCTACTAAATCATTCGTCCATTGCCGGCACTCTTCGGTCACATTCGGCCTTCTCAACTGTTTCATTGCTTTTATAAAGCATTTCGCCGTTAACCCGAGTCATTTCTTGCTCATACGAGCCCATACGTGCTGCTGTTCCATAAAGCATTTTATCATCGCCCGAGTTTACCCGATCGCAATAGGCCACTTCTTTTCATTGCCTGTGTTGTTTCTGTTGCCCTCCATAAAGCACTTCGTCATTACTCGTGTAGTTTGCTAGTTGATGGAACGCACGAGGTTGTGCACGTGTTTATTGTCGAGTACGAAGAGAAGAATGCAATTAGAGGCTTCCGTGGCGTAGTGGGCAGCGTGCTTGCTTCTCATTCAATAGGTCGCGGGTTCGATTCCTACTCCAGACGGGATTTTTTTAAGCGCAAATTTTTCAGTTGCTACTGGTGATAAAAAATTATTCTTAATAAAATGGGGAAACGGTGTAAAAGTGAAACAGTTCCACTTCAAGAAGGCCTAGATACTCAGTAGATGGTTTCTGTTCGCTTTTTATCATTCAGTCCCCCATAACATCTGCAAATATTTGTCAGTAAGTAGCCAGTACAACTGAGCAATATACCAGCTTCTCCACTCGCTACGGTCGTTCTCACTCCCCTTCCCCAACCTTCCCAATCCCATTCCTTCCCTCCATGACTGTGTTTGTGCATTGCACATAAAGGCCGAAATTGCCTATAACACAGGTCATTCTGTAAAAAAAAAAAAACAAAATTGAAATGTTTTTTATGGCTGATGATAGCGCGTATATTTGTTTTTGGGTGAACACTTTGACATTCTGATCCACTCACATAACGTTCATTGTGGTGTTCGTACGCGCGCATCAATTCGAAGATAAGTAAGTAGAGAGCACAGTGGAAGTTAGCGGATATATGCCTAGGGCTAACATGCATCAATATATTCTTGTAAGCATGCATTTGTATGGGAGGAGGTAGAAAAGTTGAGGGAAAAGTAAAATTTATGATGCAGTATTATTTCGTTTGTCTTGAAAAGTGTTCGTTCAAAATTTGAAGAGCGTAGCTTTTAATTTGTTGTTTATTAGTTGATTTATATCAAAATCGTACTTTTGTATGGGAGGGGTAGAAGGGAAATAAGGATATCAAAACTTTTGATGCAACTTTGTTTTAAATATTTTTAAAAGTGTTTTTACAAAATTTTGAAGTTAATAGATGTTAACAGTTGATTTCTTAAAAATGGTCAAAAAAATACTTTTGTATGGGAGGGTGTAAGTTTTAAAATTTTAAGCATTTTTTTTAAATGAATTTCACGAATTTTTAAGGTTGTAGCTCAAAATTTCGCTCAAAAATTTTCACACATGAAACAAATCGTGCTACAATTACTATTTTTTCTGTAAGATATCAAATGGATGTGTGCACGTGCAAAATTTTAACTTTGTATCTTTTACCAGAGCCCTAAGAAAATTAGTGAAAGATTACGACATTCTAGTCTACCATCTCCATCCCCTTGCATTCCCCTAACCAAAATTAAAGGTTATAGAGGTCTACAAACTGATAAAATTTCAACTTAATACCTGTATTGGATTTTTAGATAGAATGGTTTGAAATTTTGAAAGAGCAACATTTTGTAAATGAAATCCGCACCGATCTACAATCCACCCAAAAAAAAACTTTCTACCTTGGAGGGTTTGGGCATTGATATGCGTACACGTACAGCGTACTGCGTAGACAGACGGTTTTTTTTTGCATTTTTAGGCTAAATTGGTCATGAAATACGAAAAAACAAAATTATAGAGTAGCCAATTTTTTTTTTCTTTCCAAATCGATTACACTCTATAAATTTAAAACAATAAGCGATTTTTTTTTTTTGTAAACGCACTTCAGCGCAAATTAGTGATCCAAAATAAATAAATTAAATACTATTGGAAAGGTATTTTCGTCAGGGTATTGCTTTTCTGGGTTCGAGGTCTCTACCTATTCCGGTTCCGGATTACCACTGAAATACTGCAACATGATGAAACAAAAGGTGAAATGAAAATTGATGACAGTTTAAATATAAATACACATTATACAGACTGAAGAGAGCTTCTCGAATTTATCACACCAATATGCGTACAATCTACACGCACACATGAGAACAATCTACATATAAAATATGTCTCAGTCATTAGCTGTTTAAATTTTTGGAAAGTATAAACATTGAATTGGAAATGGAATCGTTCATTTTTGAGGTAGGAATTTTTTAAGCGAAAAATTTTTGAGTCTGCGCAAGAAGCTTGTGGGCTCTTTAAAATATTTTGACTCTGCTTCCGACAAGCATAGACGGACTAAAAGCTAGAGCAAGACTGAAAGACAAACCACAAATGCCACTCTCTGCTACCGCCTACCAATCTTTCATTCCACATCTATAGTATTCGACCACCACATTAGGTACAACTTAAAAAAAGGCGGCCGAAAATGCTACATTTTCTTGAGCAGTCCTATGTTTCTTTATATACACAGGGAAGGCACAGTGATCGACATCAAGAGTTGAACATTTAGAGTTCTTACTTTGATGTTAGCATATAACATTTTGTTTTCAGTTGTGGGATCGTTGTACGTACACGTAATGCCATCGCGTCTTTACTGAGTCACAAAAAATATTAATACGACCTCTATTCTCTAAAACGGCACGCAGCGCTCGACACAATTTTAACATTTTGTATCGCGTACTGTCTATATGTTCTCCATGCTATTTTTTGTTATATATTTATAGATATATATAAAACCATGAAAAAAAAAGTATAAACCCAACGGAAAATAAAGCGCTTCAAAATCATCAATGAAATACGGTTGTAGTTGCATTTATTGCACTCTTTTGCATGATCCTCTATTGCACCATCTATTCCAATTTTTTGTAGATAATAAAATTACGCCATTTGTTTTTCTCCAACTAATAAGAACATCTTTATTTAAAATTTCTAAGCGCAAGTAACATTTTAAATTTAGCAATACTGAAGCGTTTTCCCGCACATTCAAAGTCTTCTAATTTTCACCGCTGGGTTGTATATATATACAATACAACACTCTGTCAAAGTATCTCACTAAGTCTCACTAAGCATATATTTTTTCCCGTACGTGTCACTCTTTTTCTACCCCAGCGGAAAAAAAGCGCTTGCACTCTAGATGAAATCTGAGAGTATATTGCGTATGCCTTATCGTTTGTAACGCTAACAAATAATGCTCACACAGAGTCGCTAATGGTACAGAAAGATTTGTTGTCGCTCAAAAACCTCGATTCGAAGTGACCGTCTGTCTGTCTGTCTACATCATAACCCTCGAACGCTTTGAGTTATCGTGCTGAAATTTGTTTTGTCATTTATTTGGACTTCATCTGCTCACTCGCTTCTCCCCCCCCTTCCCCGCTCCATAAAAATTTAAAGAAATTTCGAAATTTTAAGAAGCTTATTTTTCTACGAAACTGTTTAAGCTATCGACTTGAAAAAAAATTAAAGTATACCGATATGAATATTATTAATGTCCAAAAAAAATTTATCCAATCCCTTCACTCCTTCCCATACAAATGGACAATTTTGAAAAATGTATTTTTATTGAAACTAGTAAAGTTAAAGAGACGATTTTTTGCCAGAACTATTTTTATTATAATTACAACCAATTTTGAAAAAATTATCTACTTCACCTTGGTTTGGTGAATATTTTCACAGTGCATTTCGAATTGAAAGAAAAGATTTCCGGATTCTACAAGCAGTAAAGGTCTCAGCAGAGATCGAAACGTTACGAATAATAAAGCGTAACAGTTTAGAATCCGGAAATCTTTTCTTATAATACTTCACCTGTCTCCTTTCAACTCCACCCACACAAATTTCACGAAATTTCAATTAAATAATTTTTCTTCAAAACTGTCTAAGCTGTCCACTTGAAATTTTGAAAAGTATCTTAATGCAAATATCATTAACGTCGAAAAATTTTGATTTAATCCGTACACTCCCATACCCTCTCACATGCAATTGCACAGTTTTGGTAAACGCATTATATCGATTTCCATTAAAACCAGAAAAAGCAGAAACCTGAAATTTTACCAGAATTGATCCCTTAATAATTGAAATAAATGCTAAAAAAAATATTAACCTCCCTTCACTCCTTCTACCCCCTCACGATTGGGCTTTAATCATAATTCTATTATGTTTTTGTTTTTTTTTTTCATTTCGAGAATAAGATTTGAACCTGGGATCCTAGATCGCAAAGCAGATGCATTCACCACAAGCATGTGACTACATATAATATATTATAAAGCAATTAGCAGCTGGAAGACACGGCATTTAGATTAGGACGATTGAAGGCGACAACTTCAGGAGGCCTGAGCCCGATTTGGGCACCATTGATGATGGTTCAAATTATTATATACTATTTTTATAGTCAATCGTATAATGTCCTAATTTTATTTAAACTTCAACATAATTTATTACTTAATATGTAAATGATGCTTATTATTCTAAATTTTATCACTCTACTAACTAACAATTATAAAACACTTCGCAAATGTTTAATATGAAATACACAATTACTTATACTTCGCGTAATACAACTGTATACAACCTATAAAACAAAAATGGCATTATCCCTTAATAAAATACTGATAAATTGCAATTATTCTCTACTTGTCTGTGGTTAATCAATTCCATTTACCCACTCGGTTGAAAGGATTTGATAGTTCGGTTTTAGCAAATTAGCAACACCGGGTATTGGTTAAATCTGTACACGATATGCGGATTGTTTTCCGTATAAATTGATAAATTATGGTTATTGGTATTACTATATCGATATCGTGAACACATTGATAACAATAAGCTATGCCAAATGTTCGTTCATAAATTGGGGACTGATACAAGCTAAAGTCCGTATAATTATTTATTAGGGTTCAAATACTTGCCACGCAAATAAAGTCAGATTTGAGTCAATTTTTGTTGTTGGATCTAGAACAACAATATAATAGGCTGTACGAAATTTCACTTCAATCGGAGAACTATTAGCCACCGTGTGAAGTTGGCACAATTCTTGAAATAACATGAAAAAAAAGACAAAAATGTTATGTTTTTTTTAACAACGTGGGAAGTACATTTTTGAGAGCAATAATTTCTATTGAATTAAAACATAATGTGAACGAACAAACTTTGAACATTATTTCTTTATAAGAGAGGATTTACTAGCAATTGAGAATTTTTTATCTGTAAAACAAATTGTTTCTCATTTTCATCTTTTGTGAGAATGTTATTGTATTCCTGAATTAGTTTGACATCTCTTTCTGCAGCACCATTTACCAGAACATAATTCACACTGCAAATATTGCGCAACTTCATGGTCGATGAGGGTCGCCTCGTAGTTGTCCGATTAAGCAGAAATTTCGTATGTCGTCAATGTTTTGTTGATTGAAACATGATAGGGGAGTAGGAACTAAACTTTTAGAAAGCTGAAAAATAAGGACCTTCCTAATACGTATGCATACAAATTTATTCACTTGATGTTTATCATCTCAATAAGCAATTCTCGTTTTTCGTATTCAACCAATGGCTACGCAAAGAATTAGTATTATCCCGCGGGCAAGATATTAAAAATTCTCTATTTTCAGTAAATTTATGGCTTATTAGCACCCTCCTTCATTTATTTTATTTCTAACCTAGGCGTAGATTAACAAGATTAACACAGGGGTTATAAAAAAAATCTTTACCTTTCGTATCGAACCTAACAGGCTACGTGTTATAATAACATTCGCATATTACTATTTGGGATCAATATCAAGGACCTTCACTTTTCGTATACATACCTACAATCTATCGCTACGGAGAGAGCGAGAATAATATTTACGTTCATCTCCGAGCTAAAATAACAACCCACCCTATTCTAATCTAACCTACGTCAAATCGTAGAACTATGATTTGCGCTACTCTGCCTAGCTAAATTAGTTCTGTATGGATAATTTAACCAATGGACAAATAGGGAATTTATGAATTATTAATGAGGGAATTGTGAAATGGATGACTTATCCAATAGACGAATCCGGGACAAATTTGGCAATCGAATTAATAAGTAATTCTGCCATGGTCGAATTTTCCTAAAGGCGAATTTTCCAACCTCCATTATATAAACCGTTATCAGTAAATTGTTCTGGATGTTTTTTTTTTTGTACTAAACTTTACGAAGACCAATTGATGTTTAAGATTACTTATAATAAGATTATCTTATAATTGACTAAGATAAAAATATTATTATCATGTTTTTCGAGTTGGCAATAAATTTTTAATCTAGACCGGCATCGAATCTAATTTCTAATTAAAAACTTTGAAGAGTTCATATAAAGACTTCATTAGTGAGTCATGAATAAGAAATCAAAACTTATTTTTTTATGACTTCATTTACGTGTTTGTTAAGCAATTAAAATCGGGTATTAAAATTTTTGGAAATGAAATGGCTCAAACGAATTAAAAGTTTTTCATATTTTCCAGAATAACCCACACAAAAAGATTTGCGAGTATTTTTCGTAAATGGTTTTGATAAGTCAGTTGGAATGGGACGTTTTAATATCTTCGGATTTATTTTCAATATGTCTGCAAATTATGGATTCCTGGAAATAATTTTTTCCATCATTACGAACATATACATTGCAATGCAATGTATTGAGAAATATAAAATAAAATTATTTAGTATTGCGTTATTGAGCATCCTGACATAACGGCACATAAAGACGAAAAAAAAGCCGTCCATGTAATCGCGAATAAAATATTTTCGGCTCATGAAGAATAGATCAAATAAAACAGTAATATAATCATTTAATGGACCCATTAGGTGAAATTGATGTCAACCACAGGGCATTTCAAGTGTTGGATAGATCTCGTTTAGAAAACTTCTCGACCATAAATGGTAACCGAAGTCTTTTGTAGATGGTAATAAAAGCTGGAAATGTTTATTTCCAAATTTCCGAGTTAATAGCTAAAGCTTAACATGCAATTAAATCGAGGTGTGAACAGATGTATATAGAAAATCTTTTACGTATGGCTCGCAATATGGGAAGCTGAATTCGGACTACTTAACCTTTTTAGCTTCGGCCTTAGAAATATTTTGTTTGCCGGGATATGCTTTTAGTGCTTCACAAAAGTATTAAATTTATGACTTGTATAGTGTTAGTAAGTGAATCTTTTCAAAAAAAATCATTCGAAATCGCACTATTGAATGCTTTTCTTCCTCAATATTGAAAATCAAACTTCGTTTAATGATTGAATTAAAGCGCTACGATACTTCAAAGAGAAAATGAAGTTCAAGCGGTTGAATCCTTTTTACTGTAAATGAATGTGAATGAACGAAAACTTCTTGATAGTCTTAACAAACTAAATAAATACAAATTTTTCAAAAACCGAGTGAAATTTGCTAAACCACCACCAACCATTCGTTATTTTTCTTTTAGTACTCTAGTAAAATCTAAAAGTATTACAAGAATTTTGAAACGGCTAGAAAAACGGTTCGGAAAGAAAACGGATTAAAAACATAACAGGGCTACGATTGCGCGTAAAGCGTAATCTTACGATACTCTAGATGTCATCCCAAGAAATTTTGGATGGGGAGTCTTAGAAGAGGTGATAGCATTGAAATAATTTTTTCCCCATCATGCTAAAGTAGCTATAAAAATATTTTATATAAAATGCTTACTCCAAAAATTGAATGGGGACTGAGAAAATGAGTGAGTTAGATTTAGTGAAAATGTGCAGTTTGTATGGGAGGTGGTAAAAAGAGTGGGGGGATTTTAGTGATTTTTTCAGAACTAACTAGGAATATTATAAAATTGACAACCCTTAAATTTCAGATTAGTACCATTCATACTTTTCAAGAAAATCGATTTTTTGTGAAGTTGTGAAACTGTGTCATATTGTATGGGAGGGGGTAGAAGCAGTGAAGCTAATCAAATATTTTTTTCTGATCTTAGTTATAATACTAATTAAGTATTTATTACAAAATATGCGCTCAATAAATGTTATATGTTCTGAGAAAATCGTCTTAGAGCATTTCATGAAAAAGTGTAGTTTGTTTGGGAGGGGGTGGAAGGAGAGGGAGGACGCAAATAACTTTTCTACTGTAGATTTAAATCATTATGAAAGTAATATATCCCAAAACTGAGACTAATAGTTTTTATACTTTTCGAGTAAATTAATTTACTGTTAAATTGCGAATTTGCGTCATTTTGTATGGGAGGGGGTAGAAGGAGTGAAGCTAATCGTCTAACTTTTTTTCGCCTTACTAACAATTTTAAATAAATATTTGGTGCTCAATTTCAGCTCGCTAAATTTGATACGCACTGAGTAAATTGGCTTAGAGTAATTCATGACAAGTACAGGACAGACGGACGGACAGACGGACATCCTGTTTTGAGATTTTTGAGTGATAACATTAACTTCTGTATCATTCATTTTTTTCTCCAAGCCTTATTTCTTAGCGTTACAAACCTTAGAGCAAACTTATAATACTCTCAGATTTCATCTAGAGTATAAAGAGCAATCAGGAAGTTAAAACCGGATGTATATTCGTTCGTTCAAACTATTATTTCATAAAGCGTTAAGCAAAATAGTTCAAATGAAATTTTATAAGGTATTTTTATTGAGAAATAAGGTTAAGTTAGCTAAGGACAAAATTCCTCCACAACTTCTACCACCTGCCACACAAAATGACACATTTTCGCAACTTCACAATGAGTTAATTTTCTCGAAAAGTTTGTGTAATATTTTAGAGTAATTCGAAATATGTATAATGTTTTCATAATAATAGCAGTCTCATGTGTAAATAAACTGCCAACAAGTCGGGCGCAACTTAATTATTACTGGGACAAGTGGATGCGTGGAATGTCAATATGCAGGTTAGAGTGGTTAGGGAAGACTAAGTGAAAGGGGGTTCTTGGGCAGGGCTGTTGTCAATTTAACACTTAATATAGAATACGATCAATAGCTCCAGTACATATAACTAATATATCATTCGTTTATTTGTGGAAGTTTGGGTTTTTATGAGGGGAAGAGGAAGGGGTGATAATAAGAGTGAGCACATGTTAATAATTTTTTAATAGATTGCTTGAATCAGGTCTAATATTCTCTGCATAGAATGTTTCATAGACAAAGTTGTATAGAATTTTCATAAAATTCGGCGTATTTTACATTCACAAAGTCAAACATTTGTATGGGACGGGGTAGATGAAGTAAAGGACTCATAAAATTTGTGGTGCAGCCTTATTTTATTTCTCTTGTAAGGTGATCGTGCAAGCTCTTTGCTTTTAATTTGTTGGTTAGTAGTTGATTTATTGAAATTGGTCGAAATCATACTTTTGTATGGGAGGGGGTAGAAGGGCAGGCGCGATCTCAAAACTATTGAAGCAACTTCGTTTCAACCATTTTTAAAAGTTTTATACAAAATTTCAAATTGTTAGCTTTTAACAGTTAGGTAATAATAATTTCTTAAAAATGCTCGAAAAAATCCTGTGTTTTTTTTATTGCACATGAAATACCTTGTGCACATTGGACCCCCACTTCGGTTTATAACCCGTTTTCTATGTACATCAAATAGTTGCATCCACATGCAAAATTGAGACTTCGTATCTTTCACCAGAGCCCTAAAAAAATCACTCAAAATTTTCGACATTTTTGCTTACCAAGTCCCTCCCCTTACACCTCCCAACTTAAAATTGTTATCAAAATTAAAAATTGTGTAGTTCTACAATCTGACAAAATTTCAATTTGATATCTATACTCAGTTTTGAGATATAACGGATTGAAATTTTGGAATGTGCACCATTTTTGAAATACTCCCCATTTTCCTCCACTATTACGTCCAAATATGTATTATAATTTTTTTTATAATTTCCTAGTACAGTTTAATATACGAGTATGATCCCAGTCTGAATTACGTAGCTTAAAAGATAGTTGAGATATTAATTTTTAAGTGTTTTCTTTGCACCCCCCCCCCTCCTCTGACCCTCCCCCTTACAACAATTAGCCTCTTGTAAAGCTGATTCTGGTTGGTCTATATACCACCTTAATGGTCCCGAAATATGAATTTTTTATGGTAAGTGATTTCGAAGATATAATGATTTGAAAAAAAAATCGGCCGAGAATTAGTTTTTAGCCCCACCTTGTTGGACCCCAAGGGATCCCCCCGCCTCCCCCTGAAACCGTACACCCCACAAAATGGGTGTCACCTGATATCCGCAACTATCTACAGCCCCCAAAAAACGAACTTTCTATCTTGAAAGGTTTGGGAGTTAATGTTCACTGAGCGTACACACCGGCGTACGGCGGGCAGACAGACGGATTTTTCATGAAACGCGAAAAAACAAAATTTCAGGGTAGCAAATTTTTTTTTCCAAGTCGATCGCAATACTTTATTATTAAAATAATAAAGTAAAACTAAGTAATTCGACTTACCTTGTTGTTTACGTGTATGATGACTCGATAAAAATATAGTAAATCGATTTAAGGGAGAACAGGCACAATCTTGCTACTTGCTAAGAAACCCTCGCCTTTATAATTCGGAAACTATTAATGTCATGAGTTGTAAACTTTTTCACAGTCTTAGAAGATGACCACAGTACATTTATCTCATTTTGACCATTTTTCGACTTACCAATTTATTCCCTTATTTTATATGTACATATATAGATTTAGCGATTTTATTTATAATTCTAAATACTTTCTTTATGTATGTGTAGTATATATGTATGTACAATCTGTTCAAAATTCAAACTTTTACATTACGCTTATAAGTTTAGCGCAAGAGAAGTGCCTTTTAGGGAAATAACTTTCTTCACTGTTAGAGAGAAAACTATTCTGTGATTGAGGAAGAAAACTTTTTTAATAACCTCGCATCGTGATTCCATGATTGCAACCTTCCATCGCTTATTAAATTCTTTTCCGAGCCAAGCACTTGTATATAGCTCAATGCGCTTCAAGTATTTCATGATTTTCCATCCCCATCCATCTCAACTCAGTATCAAGAGAATAGAAAATCTTAAAGATTTCAGTCATTTAAAAATAAAAAAAAAAGTACTATGGTATATTTGCAGTAGAACTTGGCGACAGGGTACAGGTATATCGAATCGTGCTATATTGTATTATATTCATGTAGATACTTGATAGGGAATGAATTCAGTCAGATTGTATAAGTAAAAGGTATAAATCCAATTACAATTTTAATTTTCTTCCGAACATTCAGTTAAACTTAATTACCGACTTGTAAATTTCATAAGATTTGTATTGAAATTCTTTGAACATAGGTATTCTATGATTTATGGCTTCCTATCAATTAAATTTTTATACAAGTTTTTTCTGATATCTTAATTATACGTTTTTAAGATGCGTTCTGACGTGAGCCATTTTTCGTTTTCGGCTTCACAAATAGTTTTTGCGAGATGAAATTACTAATAATCTCAGCACATATATCTTATAGTTTCTAGCGTTTTATTTTTATTTGTATCGTTTGATTTTCGCACTTGTATTTCTTCATCTTCAATCGCACTACAGCTCAAATAAGGCCTAGGCTTCCTGAACTTCAAGTTCCTAAGCATTTAAATATAATACATTATCAATGAACGGTTTGTTAACCCTTCACATGCGATTTCTTTTTAATCGTTCGCAGATTCACATTTGTACTCAAGAAAATGAGCAGGCTATCAATCAATCCTTTACTGTTAAGACTACCTATAGGGGCAATGGATAGAAACAATTCTCTTCCACAAGGCGTGATCCTGAACATCGGCCTTTAGCTGTGTCCAGGACATGTTTATTTCTCTAGACTCCTGCTCAACATCTCGCTTTAATGTGCTTTATTGTCGTACAACCTGATGTTTTCCTTGAAAATTATAATCTAGAGCTTGTTTGGCGATATTTCGCTCTAGTTTACTCAAAGTGTGACCAATCAACTGCTACTTTCGCCTTTGAATCTCAATACCTATTTTAGTCTGTCCAGGTGTACTCCAAAGTTCCTCGTAGGAGGTCACATGGGGCCAGAATATCCCCAAAGTGCGTCGAAGAAATTGGTTCACGGAAGTTTAGATTTTCTTGATAAGTACTTTTCATGTATTACAATCATATAACAGTACGGATTTGACGCATTCGTCAAATGCTCACCGCTTCGTGTGAAGGGAAATCTCTCTTCACCTCCAGAAAGGGTAAAGGATATCGAATATATTTCAAAGGTACGAAAATTGCACAACAGTAATTTCGATATGTGCATACTTAATTTCTTAATTCATTAGATTAACTGCGAAATTCGTAGCGTACCTCTACCTGTGTGAAACTGGTTTACAATTTTGTTCTTGATCAATACTTGATATATCTCAGAAAAGATAGAGAGAGAGAGAGAGAGAGAGAGAGAGAGAGAGAGAGAAGAAGAAAATCATCAGTTACTTAAAAATGTTTATGTCAATGCGGTCTAACTTCGAAGCCTATTATAGCTAGAGTCCTGGAACAAAAAATTACAACGAAAAGCGACAAGGATATGAAATATATACGTATAATGATAGAACACAGTGTAACCAAGACCTAGGACGAAAATTAATTTTCAAAACCCAGTGGGAAAAAAAATAATTTGAATGTAGAGACAAAAACTTGGAGTCGTTCGAAAGGGCTCGCTGAGCACTACGAAAATATAATCTGTTTCCTGATAATTTGTTCTCTTCGATATAAAAATGGAAAAATTAACATTATCAATTTAATAAAAGATTGTGTAAAATTTTTAGAAAACATTTTGTAATTGTGAAAAAAAATTAAATATTCGTATAGAGCTCTTCAAGGGATTTCCAATGCCACAAGGTTTGTGTCAATATCTTCAAATCGTATTTTTTTTTTCATTACACAGGACCCGTTTGGCACCAAATTTGGAAATGAATTTTTCGTCCTTCGCCTTAGTTACAGAGCCGAAGCAGAGCTACTTGCACTTTGATCGGTCACACCCCCCAGGTTCGTGGGGACGATTCACCCCAAAAGTATTTACTGAAATCGCACTTACCTTTCTACCTGCACTTGCTTCCCTGCGACAGACAGGTTTTGGAGCCAAAGACATGCACTTCGAATTTTTTCCCCTTATCTAAGTAGGTTTCGGAGCCGAAGACAGGCACTTCAACTTTTTCCCCCTGCCTTGATAAGTTTCGGAGCCGACCTACTCCCCCTATCGATAAGCTCGGGTCCATGGAGTCGTTCAAGTCTCCAAGAATTTTTGCATGATTCGGCAAAGTCCTCCTCAATACAACTATCCCCCGTGCGGGGGCTTGGTATGACAGTCGGTTTTTGTTTAGCGGGGCGCGAAGATTTTTCTATGGACGGGCCGTGAGTGCTAGATATACATTATTCAAATCGCATCTCGGCCGTTTTTCTATCGAGAATGCTAAAGATGGGCCTTAGACTCCAATGCGACAATGCAAAAGCGTCAGATATGTTGTGTCCCATGCTGAGCCTAATTTTTATGAAATGCATGCACTTTTGAAAGATTTCACAAAATATTTGGTAACTTAATTTAAATACAATCGAAAAGTAAAATGTAAGGGAAGCAATACTTTTTACCAAAATTGTAAAGCAGATAGCTCTACAATCTGATGAAATTTCAACTTAATACCTGTATCGAAATTTGGGATATACCGGTTGGAGAGTTTGAAAAGTGCTTCATTTTTGATATGCTCCCCATTTCCCTCCATTTCCCCCCACTTCTAACATATACGTCCAAATGTTATATTTTTATATTTTTATATAAGTTTAAGAGATAGTCGAGATGTTAATTTTTAACTATTTTTTTACCCCTCTTACAATAATTGGCATTCTTCTAAGTTCATTATAGTTGATCTATATGCAACTCTATTGGTGCTAAAATATGTATTTTCTATTAGTAATTCCGAAGATATTGTTGCGAGCTAGGGGATTCGACAGATTTCAAAGAAAACGCAATTCGTTTAAAATAATAGATAATTTTTATTTAATTTTCACGTTAACTTAATTCGCACTATATTCGCCTATTTGACAATGCCGTCGATCTTATTCTTTCGCTTTTTTGTACCGGTTCGCGTTCTTCCACCGATAGGTGTCGCCGAATGACTAACTACTGTCTGAAAGTTGGCGGGTATTTATACTAAATCTCCCAGACAGGTGTCGTTGTGTGTGTGTCTCGGCTATTCTAGATTGCCTACATTTTACTGGAAGTTGCTGGAAACTCGTTTATAGCGTTTTACATGTTGATGGACTTTTCTCGATGTTTCTTGCAACATCCAAATTGCGTGATTGCAAGATCTATAACAATATAATCATATGAAAAAACAATTTGGCCATCAATATGTTTTTATCCCATTTTTTGGAACCCCAAAATATAAAAAAAAATAGAATTATTTTAATAGTTTGTCCCACTAGTTCTTCTGCATGTGTATCAGAAGATTTTCAGCTTTCTAGCTAAAACCATGACGGAGATATTCAAATTAATATTTTTCAATTCTTCCGCTCTTTCCGCCTACCCCTTAACACCAACGCCCTTAAAATGAGTGTCCTGAGATCAGAATCCGAATCTCCCATTCAAAATGACAAAATTGCGCAATTTGACAATAAACGGATTTGCTCAAAAAGTATAAAAGCTATTGGCCTGAAATTTGGAATATGTTACTTTTATGATAATATCAATCTACCGTATAAAAATTATGCGTGTCCTCCTCTTCCTTTTACCACCTCCCATACAAACTGTACTTGACATGAATTACTCTAAGCAAATTTACTCAGTGCGTATAAAATTTAGCGGGCTGAAATTGTGCACCAAATATTTATTTAAAATTGTTAGTAAGACCAAAAAAATTAGACGATTAGTTTCACCCCCATACAAAATGACACAATTTCGCAATTTGAAAATAAATAAATTTACTCGAAATTTGGGGTATATTTCTTTCATAATGATTTAAATCTACAGTAAAAAAATTATTTGCGTCCTCCCTCTCCTTCGACCTCCTCCCATACAAACTACACTTTTTCATGAAATGCTCTAAGACGATTTTCTCAGAACATATAACATTTATTGAGCGCATATTTTGTAATAAATACTTAATTATTATTATCACTAAGATCAGAAAAAAATATTTGATTAGCTTCACTGCTTCTACCCCCTCCCATACAATATTACACAGTTCCACAACTTCACAAAAAAACGATTTTATTGAAAAGTATGAATGGCACTAGTCTGAAATTTAAGGAATGTCAATTTTATAGTAGTCCTAGTTATTTCTGAAAAAATCACTAAAATTCCCCCACCACCTCCCATACAAACTGAACTTGTTCACTAAATCTAACACAATCATTTTCTCAGTTCCTATTCAATTTTTGGGGCATTTTGTATGAAAAATTTTTATAGCTACTTTAGCATGATGGTGAAAAAATTAGTTCAATACTATCATCCCTTCTAATACTCCCCATACAAAATTTCTTGGGATCACAAAAAAATCTATTTCATCTAGAGTATCGCGCTTTACGCGCAATCGTAGCCCTGTTATGTTTTTTTTTCATTATAGACTAATTTAGTAATGAAATGCAAAAAAAAAAAATCATGGAAGAAATTTTTTTTTTCATTTCGATCACAATACTTTATTATTAGAAAAATAAAGTAATAGCTAAAACTGGACAAACAACCAATAAAATGTTCTAAATCAAATCTTATTTCCTCAATCTGATTAAAATTTAAATATAAGTACCATGAGATTAACAGATTTATATAGTGGTTGAAGTATCCTATCTACTTATGTCTACACAACTTGAATTCTTAATAAATCTCCCTTCCATTACCCAGAAAAAGAAAATTTACAAAAAAAAATCCCGGATACGTAGCAAATATCATAAATACAAGAACGGCACATACTGCTTTCCTACTTAACGCGTACATTTAAAAGCAATTAATGAGCTTAATGAGTGTCACGATCATTGAAATTTTTCTCGAGGACACTCATGGAATTACTCATGAAAGCAAGATAGTAGTCCTGAAGCATTTCATTCGAACTATACCCAGCTCCGGCATATTTCTTTATCATCGGATTAGATAAATATATAATTCACATGTATTAATAACTTTTCTGGGAAATTGCTATAAATTTTATTGAATTCATTTTCAAAAGTCCTTATTGCTTTCTGTAAAAGATGACATACATAACTACTATTTATTACTTACTGCATTGGAAATCACCGCAATTAAAAAAAAGATATGCTAATAAAATTACATCCATAAAAAATTAATAGGAAAAGCTCCATTAAAACAATATAGCGCCGCGGCAGATGGGCTTTTACCTGTTTTCCACTCGAGTTAATTGTTTGCACGCCAGCAATATTTCAAAGTTCCTCTTCCTCTTGATTTTATACAGAGCCCATTAATCAAAATTCTTGAAGTGAAAATGGCTTTGCCGACACATGCTCGAATGAAGGATGAGCTTCTTCTAATTATATTATGAAAAGTATTACGTATATGTATACAAAACATATCAACGAAATAATGAACAGTTCTTTCCTAATCTATCTTCTAGTATGCTGAAAAGATATTTAATGATTTCGAATATGAAACTTCATGCGTATGATATATAAAGGAACAGATGTTAAAAATGTGTTATATTAAATAATGAACTTTTTACGAAACATTTAAGCATACTGTATCTTAGATATACAGTCGAATCTGCTAAATTAAACTACCGACGGGACCAAGAAAATTTGGTCCGATTAGCCGGTGGTCCGATAAGAGGGGTGGGAAGAAAATTGAACAAATAATTAAGCTTTACATTACATAGTAATGTATTCAAGTTTAAAATTAGAAAAAAAAAACATAACAGGACTACTCTAGAGGAAAGAGAAATTTTTTGCTTTTAAGAAATTTTGTAGGGGAAGTGGTGGAGGGGGTGACGACATTGAACTACTTTTTTCACATCACGCCATAGTTGCCACCAAAATGTTTTACAGAAAATTTAGAATTAAAAAATTTAATAGGTACTGAGAAAATTTAGTGAAATTGTGCAGTTTGTATGGGAGGTGGTAGAAGGAGGGAGTCTTAATGGCTTTTTAGAAATAACTAAGAACATCATGTTTTTGACATGTTTTAAATTGCAGATCAGTAGCATTCATACTTTTCAGGAAAATCGACTTTTTGTGAAGTTGTTAAATTGTGTCAGATTGTATGGGAGGGGGTTGAAGGAGTGAAACTAATCGTCTAATTTTTTTTGGTCTTACTTATAATTCTAAATAATTATTTAGTGCACAATTTGAGCTCGATCAATTTTATACGTACTAAGTAAATTTGTATTTAGTATTTCATGAAAAAGTGCAGTTTGTATGGGAGGTGGTGGAAAGAAAGAGAGAACTCAAATAACTTTTATACAGTAGATTAAAATTGTGTAATTTTGTATGGTAGGGGGTAGAAGGGATATAGCGGTTTGGCCCGTTCACGAACTTGACCTTACTTTTTTGTCAAAAACGACGTGTACAAAATTTGAACTATCTAGCTCAACGCGTTCTCAAGCTAGAAAGGACACGGACGGACGGACAGACGGACGGGCAGACATCCGGTTTGAGATTTTTGAGTGATTATATGAACTTCTGTATCATTCATTTTTTTCTCCGAGCCTTATTTCTAGGCGTTACAAACTTTGAGGCAAACTTATAATACTCTCAGATTTCATCTAGAGTAGAAAAAACATTAATTCAATTGGGGAAAAATTATTGAAATATAATGAAATTAGTTAAAAGTAAGTCTTTCCTTTACAGAAAATTTTTGGTAAAGCTGCAGTTGAAAAATTTTAACTGTATTTTTCAAGTTTGACGCAAAGTTCTCCATAATGCATTGGTGACAGCAAACGTCTTAAGCCGATTCAGTTCACTGGATGATTCTTGAAAATTTAATGCACATGACAGTGTTGAATCATTGCTATCTTCGCCTTCATCTGAGGAAACTTCTGCAACAGATCCATTGTCATTAATATCAATGACTAATGAATTAAAAAATTCTTCCACCCAATTGCAAGATCCTAGCTTTGATGTTTGTACCTCTTGTGGTTTGTACAATGTTTTCGAAGGCTCTACATTTAAGCGCTTTGCCTAAACAAATTTCTTCTTCTTCTTTAATGACACAACAGCCCAAATTGGGCCTTGACCTCCTAACCTTTAAGTTCTTTAACATTTATTTGCTATTATGGAAACAAATTCTTTAGGATATTTAAATTTTCTAACTATAGTTTCTCACATAAGCCCGTTCACTCTTCATATTGCACAAATATAACCTAAATGCTCCACGACAATATCAAAACCAAATACCATTAATCAAAACCATTCGCGATTTTAAGAACCTTTACTTTAAAAGTAAGCAACAATGTGATGTGCAAGCATTCTTTTTTTTCTCTACAGATCCTTTCGCAGTTTTGGTTGCGATCCGATTCTGCGTCGACACCAAATTTGAACATTTCTTCGCCTTTTGGAATACGGACTTCAAAAATTGTGCCACTTAAAAGGCAACTTCTGAAATGAGCATTAAATTTCGATATCTTATAAAGCCTTATTGCTTCGATGTTTGAGAGCTAATAGCTTGAAAACTGATATCTGACATGAGATAAAGTTTTTAACTATAACTTTGAAATTTTTTAAAAACGTTGTACCCTTTCTACTACTTTCCATACAAAATTTCATTTCGGGTGACCATATTTGATGATCCATGTCGAATTTTGAAAAACAGATTCTTGATCAGTGACATCTAAGCCGCCTAGGGTAATATTTTTGTGCATAAAGTGAAATAAAAGAATTACATTGATCTTATTTATGTAAGGTCCGATCAAGACCAATTTTGGATGACTTCAGAAAGTTAGTGCACCTTTTTCTTATGCCCCATTATAAATTCAAAGTATTTCTTAATAAACATAAAAGAAGAAAATCAAATTAGGTTATGTTTCTTCCGATTCCGAAACAAAATCCTTCACCAACTCCATAACTTTATGCGCAGAGTTATCTTATTCAACATCTTACTATGTATCTCTAGCTATCATCAATCGTTTCAATTGTACAAAACTGTATCTATCCGACTTCTAGCTTGACCCGTATTTTTATTAAAATAATTTAATTTCATTATTGCTGAAGTTTTCAAATTAATGTACAATAATTGCACTTGAAATGACATAAAATACAATACATATGCACAATATATAAATTTCCTGCATCAAATTTATAATCTTTTCACTCAAAATCTCTGTGCAATTTGAATTGTAAATGTTCACTAACGAATTGTCTTGATTTGACTTTCAAATGCATAGTTCATCTACAATGCCACTCAACGTCGTTTCAAATGAATTCGAGATTTTTTTTCAGAAATTTATAAGATATTTGCTTAGTGAAATATTTCAATTTATGACAAAACTATACTCAATTGTTATCGCTGTTGCTTAGAAGCATCTTTTTTTGGAATTGTAACTAGCAAATGAAGTATTTTGTTGTTTTATTGTTTTAAGCTAATTTATAATATTTCAGTGCTTGGGCAATATAGAGCAACTTCGTCCTGTTTCAGCAGTCCGGCTTGAGAGAAACATTGTATGTATTTACTTGTAAGTTGAAATTATTAGTTCGAAGAAAGTAGAAGTTAGATAATGATGGTTAGTGTGCTGGCATACAATTTCTCAGATAACTGAGCATACACCCAAATAAAAACGACTAAAAGCTAAATAATTCAAGTTGCCATTTTGTTTAAAGAAAATGTTTTATTATTTCAAAAGCGCAACATTGTACTTTATTATTCTAATAATAAAGGATTGTGATCGAAAAATATTTCCTTTCCTGAAGGTAAAATGCAAAAAAGAACCATCTGTCCGTACGCCGTCCCCAGTACACAGTATACACATATATGGACTTATGTACATACATATATCTCCGAGAACGTTAAAGAAAGAAAGTGTGGGTATATATTAGATTGGGCAAGGGAGTTTCATTAATTAAATTTAGCGAAGTGTCAGGCGAAAGAGGAAGATGGGGGAGGGCTAGAGCCAAAAACTACTACACATGCTTATATCTTCACAATAAATGGAAAAATGAAAGATGGTTTATGGGGGAAAAAAGAAAAATAAATATATTTCTGTGTCAAGTGGGTTCGAAAAAGGGGGGCTTAAAACGAATTGTCGGCCGAATATTTTTCAAAGTTCAGGACATGAACTACTCAAAACTTTTATCCACTCCCATGCAAAAGTATTTTTTTGTCAATTTAAAAAAAAATCAACTATTAAAAAATCATTAAAAGCTTTCAACTTGAAATTTTGAGCGAACACTTGTAAAAATATTTAAAACAAAGTTGCATCAAAAGTTTTGAACTCCGACATACCCTTCTACCCACTCATATAAAACTATGTTTTCGACCAATTTCAATAATTCAACTAATAAGCAACAAATTAAAAACTACTTGAAATTAAGTAGGGTTACTTGAAGAAGCCAAAGATGAGAGTCCTTCTAACCCTTCTTAAGCAAAATGTAAAACTTCCGCAACTTCACAATAAGCCGATTTGGTTAGAAACTACATAAGTTATTGACTTGGAATCCCGAATGAAATACTCAAATCGCTCCAACCCTTCTACCTCCTCCCACACAAAATGAAAATACATCCATTTCCAAGTAATAGAAAAAATCTAAAATCTATTTTTGTCTTTTTCAGCAAGTTTTGCATAATAAACATCTTGTTTTGTCTATGTCACAAAAAATAAGTTAATTTTGGTTTACCAGTGTTACTGATCTGAAATTTTTGAAATACCAATTGAACAATTTTCATAAAAACACTAAAAACTTCTACTCATTCTACCATCCCCCATACAAAATGCACAAATACACTAATTTTCTCAGTATCTATTCAATTTTTGAAGCTTAAATTTTGTATAAATCCACTCTAGCATGATTTGAAAAAAATTAGTTCAATTCTGTCACCCCTTCTACCAATCCCTATACAAAACTTTTTTTTTTAATATAATATGTATTAACAGTAATAAATATAAATATAGGGAGAAGTCAGCCGGAAATATTGAACCGAATTAATATTAATTAATTAATAAATTAGCTTTATATGCACTACTTTACACTTAAATCTCAATCATATTTTTACAATTGAGTGATTCAGTTTTACTTTAAATGTAATACACACAACAATAATACAGTTAATAAGGATATACTATAAGTGCTTACAAAATACACAAATACACAACATTTCGTGGAAGCCGAAGGCATCAACGAGATTTATTACGGAACGCCACATATACAAATAGCCCACTACCGAATTTAGGCTTTTCGTAAATAATGGCATAAATCACTAAACCACAATTATTATGTTGCTGTACGCACGAGTATAAACATTGGCCGAATTTTTTTTATTGATAGCCCGATGAGCAACTGTTCTACGAATCATTACAGTCATTTAACATGTATATAAATCGCGATTTATCATTTATCATATTCGGATTATGAATACATCGTTTTTTTTTTGGATAATGTTGACATTTACCAATCTAAAGTTTGAAAGGATTGGGCTTTGCTGGCAAATTCAATTCATTCGTAAAACATTAGAGTTTTGAAAGTTTTTTGTATGAAAGGTTGAAGATGATAAATTATTGTTAGAAAATATTTCAAGTTCACTTTAATTGAAAATAAGAAAGTACTCTAAAATAGGAATAGAAAAGACAATAATTTTCAAATTTGAATCTTAGAGAAATTTTGTTTTCTATTATAAAATAAAGTGTTTGTGTAAAAAATAATTAAGTATCTCGAATATTCTTCATAACTAAATTAGTCGTCTGTCTGTACGCCGTAAGCATACGCTCAACGTACAATAATTTTCAATCCTTTGGAGATAGAAAGTTTTTTTGGGCAGATTGATAGGGGAGGATCGTAGCCGGACTATAATTTTGGGCGGCGTAGGGTTTTAGGGGTAGACGCGGAGAGTGGTACAATTTCGAATATCTCAGCTATGGCTTTAGCTAGAAAGCTGAAAATCAAAACATATGTAGAGGGCTTGTGGGACAAACTTTAAAAACTAAGGAATTTTTATATCCATTGGTGTTCGGAAAAGGGTTTACTGAACACAAAATTCACATTTTAAAAATATGTAGGTGGCAGTTCCATCATAATAAAGTTTGAGGTAGTCAAATGTTTTAAAGGTCGGGGGGTGTACAGTAAAACACTCTCAAATTAAAACTGAAAAAAAATATAAATATTGCAGCTTTGAACGATAGCGCGTGTTGCAAGATGATGTACTTGCAAAATTTTAAACCGTTAAGCCCCAAAATCCAATACAAATATTAAGTTGAAATTTCGTAAGATTGTTGATCAATTTATATGGTTTAATTAATTATAATTTTGATAAACATTTTAAGTTCAATAATAAGTTGTATGGTTACACCTCCCTCGTAGTGTACCAAAATGTCGAAATTTTTTAGCAATTATTTTAGGGTTCTGGTAAAAGATATAAAGTTAAAATTTTACATAGTCATTCATTTTTTTAGGATACGTAAAAAAAAAATAATAATTTCAACCAAAAATATTTGTGCACCGAACCTGAAACGCCCTAACCTGAAAAATCGGACATGCCATTCCACCCACATAAACTCAACCCGTAGATAATTTCGAAACCTTCATGCATGCATGATAATGGATAATACCTCAATGAAACCTAAAAATATTTTATGGCAAGTATTTAAAAAGATACACGCTAATCCAAATTGATCACAAATTTCATGGAATATGAAAGTTAATACTCCAGAACTTTCATGGTCTTAGACTTAAAAATGTCAAAAATAAAAATGAGAGATCTACAAATATTACATAATATCTCAAAAACTAATCTATACACAGATAGAAAGCTGAAACTTGACATTGGAATACACTGGTTTATGGGCAAACGAAATACTTTTTTTTATTCACTGGAGTCCGAAAAGGAGGGGGATAAAAACAAAAAATTTAATGAATACATCTTTCTTTGGAATTACTAAACACATAAAGTTCATATTTTAGGACAATTTAGGTATTATAGAGCTAATTTATTATTATTTTGAAGGATCAAATGATTGTAATATTGAAGGTCAGAATGGGTGCAAAAAAGCACTTAAAAATTAAAATCTTGACTATCTCTTAAGTAATGTTATTGAAACTTGAAACACATATGTATGAGGCTGTGAGAGCAACAGCGGCCTAACCCCAACAGGAACGTATTGGGGTTAGACCACTTTTACTCTCATAGCCTTATATAAAGTTAAACTAGCGAAATATGAAAAAAAATATAACATTTTAACAAAATAGTAATGGGGAAGCATTTCAAAAATGGTGCACTTTGCGAAATTTCAATCCGTAATTTCTCAAAATTCCATAAAGATATTAAGTTCAAATTTAGTCAGATTGTAGAGCTCTATGACTTATAAATTTTGGTGAAAATTTTAAATTCAAGTCAAGGAGGATATATAAAAGGAGTACCTGATAGTCTGTCTCATGTGGGAATATTTTTTGATTCGGAAATTTTCGAAAATTGTGTCCAAGCTTAACTTGGCTTCAAACTTTTACAAAAAAAATACCATAATTTGTATTCTCTCTTAGTTGCTAGTATTCAGTCAGCAATAAACTAATTTTCAGTACAATGGAGTTTGCTGTTTCATTTCAGAAAATTTTATTTTTTCAATTTTTATTAGTTTTGGTTTGTGTTTAAGCTAAGCACTTTAGCAACGGACAATATAACGCGGGACAGAGATAGTTACTTTGGGTTTAAGTATGTCAAACAAGGATAGCGAAACAATTTTTTTCGAAAATTTGACAACTGTTTCGAACAATTTATCGTGGGAAAGAGTTAGTTGCAATATTTTTAAGTGTGGCAGACAAAGATAGCGAAACGATTTTTATCGAAAAATTTCGAGCATTTCGGTAGTAAGGGAGGGAAATACATTCATTCCCATTTTGCTTACAAGGCAAAGCATGCTCATAGTCACTCCTTTTTATATATCCTCCTTGATTCAAGTATGTAACGTGGTGGCTGAACGGCAATGTGATTGGTTGATTGATTTTGGAGTTATTAACACTTGCAGCAAGTTTTTAAAAAAGATAAAAATGCAAAGCTTATAAACAAACATTTTTTTATATTTTATTTTATTATTTGAATAATAAAGTATTGTGATCGACTTGGGAAAAAAAAAATTTGCTACCCTGAAATTTTGTTTTTTCGCGTTTCATGACTAAAATAGCCTAAAAATGCAAAAAAAAAATCCGTCTGTCTGTACGCCGTACGCCGGTGTGTACGCTCAGAGCACATTAACTCCCAAACCCTTCAAGATAGAAAGTTCATTTTTAGAGGGATTGTAGATAGTTGCGGATCTCAGGAGGACACTGATTTTGGGGGGTATAAGGATTCAGGGGAGGCGGGGGGAGCACTTAAACCGAAAACTAAGAATTCAAATATCTCAAACATGGTTACAGCTAGGAAGCTAAAAATCAATATACATATAAAAGGGTTTGTAAGACAACTTTTAAAATTAATTTAATTTTTTTATCCATTGAGGTGCAAAAAGGGGGGGCTAAAATTGTCGGCCGAATTTTTTTTCAAATGATTATATCTTAGAAATTACTTAGCATAAAAAATTTATATTCTTAGACCATTAAGGTGGCATACATATTCACTGGAATCAACTTACATAGAGGCTAATTATTGTAAGGGGGAGGGTCAGACGGGGTGCAAGGAAAAACACTTAAAAATAAATATCTCGGCTATTTGTTAAGGTATGCAATTGAAACTTGGTACTTATATTAACCTACACTAGAAAAATACGGAAAAAATATAATATGTAGACAAAATAGTAGTGGGGGAAAATGGGGAGCATTGAACTTTCCAAAATTTCAAACCATTATATCTCAAAATTGAGGGCAGATATCAAATCAAAAATTTGTCAGATCGTAGAGCTATATAATTTTTAATTTTGGTAAAAAAATTAAATGGAAGGGGCTGTAAGAGAAGGGAGGTGGAAAGCAAAAATGTTGAAAATTTTGAGTAATTTTTTTAGGGCCCTGGTAAAAGAAAAAGATACAAAGTTTAAATTTTGCAGGTCAATATATCTATTATTGTACATACATAAAAAATAATAAAAATTCTGCAATTGTTATGCACCGACCCCCCTGGGCTAACGTGCACAAGGTGTTTCATGTGAAATGAAAAAACACATAAGCTGAAAATTTGTTAATGAAATTTTAAGGTAGAAACTTGAAAACTTGCAAAATGCATTTAAAAAAAAACCCTAAAAGAATGAATTATTAACTGGTGGAAAATCTTTAAAACTTCTACCCCCTCCCATACAAAATTATTTTTTCGACCATTTTAAAGAAATTAATTATCACCTAACTATTAAAAGCTATCAATTTGAAATTTTACACAAAAACTTATAAAAATAATTGAAATGAAATTACGTTAAAAGCTTTGAAATCGCGCTTGCCCTTCTACCCCATCCCATACAAAACTATGATTTCGACCAATTTCATTAAATCAACTAATAACCAACAAACTAAAAGCTATGAACTTGAAATTTTATAAAAGAGAAGCGAAATAAAACTACATATCAAAATTTACGATTCCACTACCTTCTCTACCCCCTCCCATACAAATGTTCGGTTTCGTGAATGTAGAATACACAGAATTTTATGAAAATTCTATGCACCTTCGTTTATGAAACACATTCTATACAGAAAATATTGGTCATGATTCAAGCAATCAATTAAAATGCTATTAACATCCACCCACCCTTACTATTACCCCTCCTCCTCCCCTCATAACAACCCAAACTTGCAGAAACGAATGAAATATTGTTAAATAGACAACAGCCCTGCCCAAGAACTCCCTTTCATTTAGTCTTCTTTAACCACTCTAACCTGCATATTGACTTTCCACTCATCCGCAACATGTCCCAAGAATAATAAAGTTTCGCCCGACTTGTTGGCAGTTTATTATTATTTGTTTTCCCATAATCGAAAAACAAACCTTTTCACGGAGAGGACTGTTAAAAAAGTTTTTAAAGTTTCACAGTTATTATTAATAATATTGCATTCTGAAATAGCTATTTTTTTGCTGAAAAACATTGATTTTGATTAATGATTTTTTTCGACCCTGTTTTATATTAGTATAAACATTGATTTGTTGTGAATCGAAAAAATTCAAAACTTTTAAAAACTATGGAATCAATTAGATTTTATGGCCATTTAAAGGTACATCGAATTTTCAACCTAAATTTTTTCCAGTCAGCTCTTGGCCATCCAGCTAATCCGATGGCAATTTTTTCTCCAATTTATCACTACTACAACTATTTTGAGCTACCCGCATAATTTTTTGGTTCAAAATTACCTCATTTTCAACGTTGCCCTATGAAAAAACATCTTCATAGAATTGGACTTCAGAGGGCAATCTGTGCAGAATTTGCAATCATGACGACGAAACAGCGGGGCACATTCTCAAATAATCGTAAGTAAATGATTTTATCAGTGACTCAAAGACAAAGAGAATATTGGACGTGATTCAAGCAATCAATCAAAAAATTATTAACATCCACCCATTCTTACTATCACCGATCTCCCTCCCACCTCCCCTTATAAAAGCCCAAATTTCTAAATAATAAGCAAAAACTGTGCATATGTTTGAAATCGCGTGACTCACATTAAGTACATTACTAAGTTCTGCCAAGATAATTTCGTCAGTATCGGTGGTTCAATGGAAAAAAAATGCAATGTATTTTTACATGGACATCTCTATGTCGCCGGTGGTTGGCATCTGATCGGCGTCATTAGGCGACTCCCAGTATTGCCACTATCATATACACATCAATTGTGCTCATCACACCTTCACGTGATAGCCACCGAGTACTGGTCTTGCGTATAAATAAACGAATTATATATTAACTATATGTACTGGAGCTATTGATCGTATTCGCAATTAATTTTTAAATTGACAACAGCCCTGCCCTAGAACTCCCTTTCACTTAGCCTTCTCTAACCACTCTAACTTACATATTGACTTTGCACGCATCCTCAACTTGTCCCAAGAATAATAAAGTGGCGCCCGACTTGTTGACAGTTTATTTATAGCTACTATAGCATGATGTTGAACAAATTAGTTCAATGCTCTCAGCCCTTCTACCATTTCCCATACAATATTTTTTAAGATCACAAAAACTTCTATTTCATCTATAGTATCGTATGATTGGGCTTTAAGCAAAATCATAGTTCTGCTATATTTTTGAGCTTAATGTCGTTTTATTTAGATTTTTCTTAGAACTAAAACAAACTACAACTATTTACATTTCCTTAATGGTCTTTACTACGTACATGATCTCAAATCACCCCTTTGAGCTCGCATCTGTCCCTAGTATTATGGTTTCATTTTTAATAATTTATGGTTCTGATACCAACAAAATAGAAAGCATTGTGTTCAAAGAGCCATTACACTATGCAGATTATACATAACCCATAATATATTACTAACTACATTCTCAAAAATTGCTTATTATTGCGATTTTTACGCGGTCGAAGTCGCGGGGGATCGCAAGTACTAAATAATAATATTGAATTTGTTTATTTCTGGCTGAACAATAAATTTTAATACGGGAACAAAATTGTTGCAGTGAAACCTCTTAGTCAAAAAGAGCATTTTAATGAATATGACTGTAAACGAAAATCGTCACAAAGACTAAATTAGTCACAAGTTTGAGACGATTTGTGTTAACATTTTCACAGAATAATTTTCAGTATGGTAATTTCGGATCTAATATCAAAAATTAAAAATTGTTAAAATCGCTGATTTCGAATTTATTCAATATGTCGGTCAAAAACGCAGGAGTTTGATCGAGTCGGTGAATTTTCGAAAATCAATATCGAAATTTCGAAATAGCTTTTTCTTTGCTTTCTTGCCAATATCCACAACTCTTTGAAGTTTACTGGAGATTATTATATAAAAGTAAATGCAAAATTTTAGCTAATGTTTTTTTCGATTTACTATTTACTAGTTTTTTTTTTTGCTACGTTAATAAGTTTTTATCAAAAATGAGCGGTATTATATAAAGAGAAATTAATGATTTGTTAAATAATTTAGCATCTTTAAATCTACATATCTGGCCAATCTCATTCGCGTTAACATTTTATCGTATATTGAGTGCAAAAAGCTGTAGCATGAATAATGAGTAATACACACAGAAGGCTTGGCCCAAAAAGGATTTTTTGTTTGCATTATATTATATTTTTTTTTTTGTTATAGATTGTATTGCTTAGATACAATTTTATTATCACGATCATTATATGGTATGACATGAAGCATGAACTACCTATATAAGCGGATATTTTCAGCATATAAATAACTATGTAGTAGAAATATCCTCTCCGAAACGTTTTCATACGTGATACGTATCAGAAAATACTTATCGAGTGATCCCGAAAAGGTCGTAAAAGTGGTAAATTGCCATCATTACTGCTTGCAACCTCAATGGCTTTTCTAGTTTTGAGTGGAGCTTAAGAGGAGATGTATAACGGGATAACTTTTAAAGCATTTCAGAATGGAAGTTTCGTGCTTGTTTGACAAAGTTATCAAATCCCTCGAGAAACCTCATTGATGATAAATTAGGTTCAAGCGACGATAGAAGATAGAACTAACGGTCGTAACGTGATAGATGTACATCAAATTGAATTAAATTTCTTCTACACTATATTTATAAATAATGACAACAATTGCTGTTTAAACAGAAAAAGTAATATTCGTGTCAAACATATTCGGAGTAAACTATACAATTTTCAATTCGCTTAAGTGAAATTTTCTCCGAAATGAAAGGTGACGGCTATAACTTGACCAGTACGTAGCTATGCATTCGAAATAATATAAATCTCAAGGGAACTTAAACATTACGAGCTAGCTATAGCATTCCTACCACGTTAGCTTGAATTTAACGGCCGACAGATCAATTCGATATCCTTTCTGTTGCACTTGTATTCGCAGGTGTATAGCGTGCTTCACGACTCGAAATCACTCCCAAAGGATTTCTTGCTGAGGTAAGCATCACGAAGCCAATGTACCTTATTCTGCAGGACGGAGATCTCAGAGAGTAAGCAAATCTTGGACAAGATGGAAGATATCTATAATAATAAAATGTATAATTTTGTAGAAGAAAGTTGCTCCAGTTGCTCTGATTAAGAGACTTCAACTTAAAACATTAACGTCGTATTTTCAATCACAAACATAAACACAATGTTTACAAGTGTACTGAATTTTTAAACCATTTTTTTTTTCTATTTTCTCTTTTCCTCAGTTTCAATTATAATTCTCCACAGTCGATTTATCCCCAATGACCAGAAGCAGGAAAAAAAGTGTAATTCTCTTGAAACTTACTTTCGAAAATGGGAAAAGTTCCGATTAAACATTTGCCATTATTCTAGAAGCGGATACTTTAAAAAAAAATTATATTTACAATATGAACGACGTTGTTTTCAATAATTTATATTTGTTTGAAGTTTCTGAAAGAAAAATTATAATGAACAAATTGTTTCAATTTACATTTGTTTATAATAAATAAATAGTCTAGAGTCAAGCTGAAAACAAAAGTGAAACACTAGATACTTCATGCTTGGTTGTGTTACTGTAGATAAAATCGGTGAGTAGATTGTGTTTGTTTGGACTCAAAGAAATAAATCTTGTACGAAGTCGTTACGGGCGTAGAAATGTTTTTTTTTCACTCGAAAATCTCAAATTGGGAGACCGTATATCCGTCTATCTACTAAATGAATTTCGAACGCTTTGAGCTATCGATCTTTTCGTTTTTGAGCAACAAAAATAACCTTAAGTTCGTGAACAGGCAAATAGTTCAACCCCTCTTGCACGCTCCCAAGCAAATTTTCCAAAATTTGAAAATTGAAAAAAAAAAATTCTTCTTCGAAACTATCACAGCTAGCGATTTGAAATTTTGACCAAAGTATAAAGCTGTGAATATTCTCTTCCACAATTTTGAAAAATACATTATTTCGATTTCCATTAAAACTGAAAATGATAAAAACATGAAATTTTACAACAATTTATTTCATTACAGTTGGAATAAATATTCAAAAAGCTACCAACTTTACACGTTCCCGTATAAGGTCCTCATTTTTTATAAATTTAATTAAAACTTTTTCGAAAAAATTAGCATTATATACTTGAAAATCAGAACAGACAACACTGGTATTTTGCCTGTGGAAGGAGGCAAAGGAATACACCTACATCCAATCTTGTTTGCCTTAAAAATGGCAAATGGACACTCACTGGATCATGAACTTATCACCAGTGATTTTAAAATCTAAATGATACGAATGGATTCTACGGTAATGACTTTTCGCATTCGAAAACGGACTATGATTGTCTTCTGGAATGTTCGAACATTGAATTGCGGTGGAAGGGCTGGAGTCACTCGGTCCCTGCACTTACAATCAGACTGTGAAATGGAGCACTATAACATCCAAATGTTGGGCTTGAGCGAGGTCAGCTGGACAGAATAAGGAAAAAAACGAACGCCGAGCGGAAGCACCCTTCTGTGTCCTGAAAGTGGAGTCAAAAATGGAGTAGCCGTCGGCCTGAAACCGGGAGCGAGATACAGTCTCATCAGCTGGGAACCAATCTCATTATCGTCGTCAAGCTCAGGACCAGTTTCAGAAACTTTACAATTCTGCAGTTCTACGCAACAACTAATGTCACAACACCTGGTGAGAAAGAAGTATTTTATGTCCAACTACTTAAGTGCCACATTCGAGCGAGTTGCAAGAGGTGATATTACTATCATCTCAGGCGATATGAACTTCCAGGATGGCTCTGACAATACTGGACTAGAACACGTCATGGGGAAACATGTGTCATGAATTTTGAGGCCCATAAACGGCGAGTTTTTTGTGGAATTTTGTAGTACTGGGCAAATGGTCATCGCAGGTAGCGTTATTCCACACAAGACCATAAAACATCTTGGGGCTCCCCTGATGGTGTTACTCTGAACCAAATCAACCATTTGGCAATAAGGTGCCAATGGAGAAAATGTCTCTCGATTTTCGAGCGAAGCATGGAGCTGACGTCGGGAGCGATTACCACTTGGTTCCCTGCTTGAGATTGTGCACAGTAGCTATCCGACGGCCACAAATACTTCAAATCGATCGCAGGCTTAATGTGGATAAACAAGGAGATAAAAACGCGATTATACCACCATTCTACGCGAATCAGGAGGCCAACGGAAACATATTTTGAACAAGTGCTAAAGAATTTGTGGGATATGTGCGAAGCGATGAGAAATCTCGGATGTCGCAAGGCACATGGGACAACTATGCGAACAGGTTGACGATCGGAAAAAAGCCAAATTGGGTATCATCTCTCAATGCGATGTCAACCAAAGAACTCCCGACTTGAGACGAAACTACAGCGATGATCATTTACAGCTGAAAAGGGTGTTAGATGCGACAAGAGAAATGCCATTGAAGATCTGGCCAATAGGACAGAATCTGCGGCTTAACTTAGAGTTAATGGTTCACTATTTAAATTTGTGAAACAGTTGGCGAACACGAATTTGCCCGCAAAGAGGCAGAACTGAAAATAAATGTGGAAAAGACCATGCACTTGGGTTCGAACACAAGCACGCCGATTGTTCTTAAGGGACAAGATGAAGAAGAAATGCAAGATTTTTGTTACCGCGAAAATATTGTCAGCATGGACGGCGAAGCCGAAAAAAATTTTGAGGTTCTATAAATAAAGCTCATCAGGCCTTCAGTATAATTTTTTTTTCTGGTGGTCTCCTAACCACCAGAAACGGAGTACAACTGGAGACAGACTAACACATAATAGGACTTTGAATGGGCGTAAGGCCCAATCGCACGATACTCTAGATGACAGAGAAATTTTCTGATTTTAAGAATTTTTGTAGGGGAAGTGGTAGGGGGGTGATGACATTGAACTATTTTATTCACATCACACTAGAGTTGCTATCAAATTGTTTCATACAAATTTAGGATTTAAAAACTTTAATATGAACTGAGAAAATAAGTGTATTGGATTTAGTGAAATAGAGCAGTTTGTGTGGAAGGTGGTAGACGGAAGGGAGAGTTCTTAAAAACATCACGCTTTTAAAATGTTTTAAATTGGAGATCAGTAGCATTCATACTTTTCAGGAAAATTTACTTTTTATAAAGCTGTGAGACTGTGTCAGATTGTATGGGAGGGGTTAGAAGGAGTGAAGCTAATCATCTGATTTCTCTTCGTCTTACTAATATTTCTAAATAAATATTTATTGCTTAATTTTAGCTCGATAAATTTTATGCGCACTGAGTGAATTGGCTTATAGGATTTCACGAAAAAGTGCAGTTTGTATGGAAGGTGGTGGAAGGAGGGAAAGGATACTAATAATTTTTATACTGTAGATTGAAATCGTCATAAAAGTATTATATTCCAAATTTCAGATCAATAGCATTTATATTTTTTGTGCAAACCCGTTTATTGTCAAATTGGAAAATTGTGTTATTTTGCATGGGAGTGGTAGAAGGGGTGAAGTGATTTGGCTCGTTCACACCCTTGACCTTACTTTTTTATCAAAAACGACGTGCATAAAATTTGAACTTTCTACCTCAACGCCTTCTCAAGCTAGAGAGGACACGGACGGACGGACATCCGGTTTTGAGATTTTTGTTACAATCTTTGTGACAAACTTATAATACTCTTATATTTCATTTTTTCTATTGTTTCCCAAACAATTAACATAGTTCAGAGTACAATCGGTGAAAATAATATGGCAGTATCGGAGCACGGACGTAATAACTACAAATTTCTGTGACAATAAGAAAACTGATTTTTTTAAAGATATTGTACTTTCGCAATGAAATTTTGAGACAAATTTCAGAATAATAAATTTTGATCTAATATTGTGTGAAAGATTGCCGCATTTGAAAGTTATGACAAACTTTAAATACAGGGAGGGCGATATTTTAATACAAGTACAAAAGCCTAAAAGTAACACGTATGCAACGCTGATGTAGGTAGCTACTTATGCCAAATAATTTCGACATAAAATTTAATTTTTTTTTTAATTAGCGGTACATTCTTAGGCCTGCTTTGGGCAAATCTTTGCCAGAACGTCCTATGAAGCAGGGTCTCTCTCCTCCACGGTCCCATTATCCTATGAGGTCCTTAGGAACTGTGGAGGCTCGTGACTTATCCCATAGGTGAAACGTTCAGAAAATTTGGGGGCGGGGAGGGGGCGGGGAGGGGGAAGGAGGGTTATCAGTAATATAATAATATGCCCTAAAATTAGGTTATAAGTCATTAAAAAAATATATATTTAATTGAAATAACTGCAGATAAATGCTCTTGTAATAAAAATGGCAGCGGTTGAACTCGATTTTATAAAGTCCATTGTGGTTATTTCACTATTTTGATTTCTGGACTTAGCATTAACATTTTATATTTGTTTGCGTGCAAATTTATGTGCTAGCAAAACTTTCAATGTAGCTAGCTTGATTAACTAAAAAACTAAATCGAACAATAAATTAAAATAAAATATTAAAATTTTTGCTCAGTTTGGCAAGCTCTCAACATTAAGTACGGCCACTGTTCAGTCTCGCCTCATCGAGCCCCACACTACTCTACAGCCGAAATGACTTGAAGATGTGCCATCGAGCTCCACACTACTCTATAACCGAAAACGACAAACAACAACAATACAATGATTAGGCAATAAAATTTGCGCCTCAGATATTTCCCTTTTTATGACGTTGATATCATCGGATCTAGAGATACTTGATACACACTAACACTTCTCTCCTAATAGAGTTTGGACAATGCACGTGCAGGGTTTGCGCGGGAAATTTTGTCCGAAATTTGAATTTTCTCAATTCTTTTTCTTTTATGAAGCACACAACACAATTATAATGAATTTTTATATCCGAAAGTCATATTTATTTTCGATTGTAATGCGTGAATCTATACAAAAACTTGTAATTTAATGCAAGTTTGTACTCTTATCCGTCAAACTCAAGCAAACTACAAGTTTGACTGTTTTTCACATTCTTATGATGCCTTCTTGTACTTCTAAGCTCATGCTGAACTGTTGGTAGTATGGCATTGTTCAAACTCTATTAGGGGATTAGTGTTAGTGTGCATCGAGTATCTCTAATCGAATCAAGCCGCAGCAATGTGTGTGTGTGTATGTGTGCAGGCAGCAATGTTTGAACGATCTGGGTGAGCAAACTTTCCAGTTGCATCAGTTGGGGAAATCGATCGTTTGCAGGCTTGCACATTTCCCAATGCTTTTAATTTTCTTTCCTTCAAACCCATTCTCCTACTGTTATATGGAAGGCGAAAGGCAAAAAGACAGAGGCATATCACTGATTTCATATCAGCGATCTAAAACGTTAATTGAATATGCAAAATTTAATCGTATTAGGAATGTTGGATTCAACTAATCGAAAATGCTCTGGCAGGTAAGGCGCCGCCTCATGCGCTTCACCTGACGAGCCGCTACTGCTTAGGAAGCCCATTATCTGTTGGCGCAATGGAGTTCTTCATTTTGTTGCATTGAACTAGAGATTGAACCGATATGCAACGTGAACCCCTATCGTCTCCCTTTGCATGTCCTTTTTATTACGGCCTGTCAGGGATGGTGTCTTCCCGGGACCAAATTCGCTCTTCCACGCCTTGAGGAATCTATTCTGTGAGATTGAGAAGAAACACATTATCTGTTGGCAGCATGAACTGATCCATTTAACATTTCAGTCTTTCGAAGATGTTGCCCCCTCAAGAATGCTGCCTGATAGAGAAGTTGCATCTTGATAAGACCAGTTTGTCGTACATGCAGCGAGGAGTTAGAAGCAATAGGGAGGCCAGTGTGCTGGTAACAACTAAAAACCGATGATTAGGATCGCGCCGTTTGAAAGAGAATTGCTTATTTCTTATAAGGGGTCTTAGGGCTCTTCTTTACGTGTCTTCTTCTTTAGTTTTTTTTGCTAAAATTTACATTTTTAATATTTAAATTTGTACTTTTTGCTAGTCTTACGCGTTCTTACATTAGACACCGAATTTTAGCAGTTTGATTCATCGCGGAAACGGCAGTGCTCATATTTTAATTTAAAATTTACGAATTGATTCCATTTGCATTCTTAATTTCAAATTATGCCGCAATTAATTCAGCTTTCGCCGTGACTTAAATTACAAAACTTTGATAAGGTGTAAAATTAAGCGAAAAAAAAAAGAAAATAGGTTTGGAAGAGTGTCAACATCTATTTACAAAAATAAAAATCCTTAAATGCCAAGTTCTAACAGTCTTTCCACAATAATAAAAAAAATGTTAAATAACCTAAAAGTTAGAAATCCATGCCTATAGTGTGCCATTGAAGAAGAGAATGTAGAAATAAATATTCGCCGAACATGCTGCACTTTAGTCTAAAATGGCGAATTAAATTTACATAAAACTTGATCTCAATAGGTAGTTTTGAATCGTACAAATCATTTTTAACGTATTGTACCATTAATTCAGAAATTTAATTAAAACTTATTTTAATTTCATATTCATATTTGCATCAATATCGTGTATAAAAGTGGGTATAACTTTTTGTAAGCTGAAACTTATATTAAATAAGTACAAGCTCTAACAGAAATTCGCATAGAGCTAAACATTTCATTTCTTTAGTGCTAAGTGTAAGAAAATTTCTACATGGATATTTCAGAATAAAAACAAAATTTGTATAACTAGATTTTCCGTCATTTTGAACTTATTTCCATTTCCAACTTCTTAGTCCAATTTTATTTAACTAATTTAAACGAAACCAACTCTTACAATAATTAAAACTTTTCTTTCATCAGATAATTCGTAAGAAAAATTTTCATTTTCCATTGCTTTTCTGGACTTTTCCTACACAAGGTAAGAAAGAGTGTATACAACGTTGTTTTAAAGTATGGATGGTTCTTTGAACTTGGCAAAGTGACGATACTTTTTTTAGCCAGCGGAATAATCATCTTGTATGCGAGCAACAGGCATCTTTACTTGAAAAAGTTAGTTGTCTGTTCTTAAAAGGGTTTTTATAATAACTGATCAAAATTTGGTTCGTACTTTCTTACCATTAATTCTGACACAAGTGTCCGATTACGATTGCTACCTTGAATAATTTTGAATTAATTTTTTCTTCGGACGGTTTTAGCACTGGAGCACAGTGATTTGTTTCATTTTATAGAGATAATCACTATAGTATGCAACGCACGAGCAACATCCATTTGGTATGCACAAGGTCAACAAAACATAATTATTAAACCTTTTCAATTAAGGTACCTTCTTCAATAGCTAAAATACTAAATTATAATTGAAATTCGAAGAAATCGACCCGCTTTGACTTGGGTAGGTCATGAAAAGGAAATCAGTCACTGGAAACCTTTTAAGTTATTCAGTCATCATGTATCGTCCAGATCTACCGAACAGGACCTTAGCAGAGCTGCCGTGGCAACTAAACATTCTTAAATTGCATCTTTGCTGGCCTTTAAAGGATGACGTCTCCGGCGTTGTACAGTTCTTTCACGATGCCTGGACCATGCTCGTGGTGACCTTCTTCTTAGAAACAATTCACGCCGATTGGCTTTACATATTCGCTAATATCGATGACTTGGCTCTCATTACCGAAAGCCTTTGCACTACTTTCATCGGGATGATGATGTTTTTTCGAATTGTTCATTTGCAATTTAACAGAAATACACTACGAAAAGTTTTTAAGACGTTTTTTCGGGATATTTACGTTTCAAGGTAATTTTTTATTGCTATCACTTACACCAACATAAAAATAACATGTTCTTATTCTGTTTATGCAGAGATGAAAATGAAGAAATTTTTCTTGCATGCAAAAGATCCCTACAACCAATGAACTTTTTGTCTGTGGCATGTATCGTACCACTGATTCTATTCCTACTCACACCAATTGTAACAATTTCATTAAATTACACTGAAACCGGAAAACCCTATCCCTATAAATTAGAATTTCCGTATGATGCCCAAAAACCTATCCCATATGCTCTTACAGTGCTGTACACCTCGTGGGTTGGAGTGGCTGTCGCGACAACTATTGCCGGTGAGGACACCCTAGTGTCCTTAATATTCAATCACTTGGCTAAACGAATTCACATGATACACGGCGACCTACAAGCAATCTATTCAACGAGTGTTGCATTTGCCAGGACCAGGAATCAAGCAGAGTTTTCCACAACCACATATGCTCAATTTTTCAATTTACTGAAAGCTGCAGTGAAAAAACAAAATCAAATTTTCGAGTAAGTTTCGTTATTTTTTTATATTTTGTTAACACACTTTTGAAGCTTAAATTAAATAAGTTGGGTACGTATTCAATTATGCCACAGTGCTCTCGGGTTTCTATAATTCTGGGATCTGCACAAATTGAAGTCGCCTGACAAAATAGATTTCAATTTTGTTAACGTAGATTAGAAATAAGATCGATTCCGAGCAACTGACCGTCCATCTGTCGATCTGTTTACAACATATCTTTCGAACGCCTTGAGCTATTGAGCTGAAATTTCATTCAAAAAAGAAACCTTAAGTTCGTAAACGGGCGATTTCCCTACTCTCCTACTTCCCTACACTCCGTCTTCCCCTCCCATAAAAATTTTTAGGATAAGCTGAACTTGCCGTAGGTGGTGTGTTCTACTGCATCTATCCCTCTTTCCCGATCTTCTCACTCGTTCTACTTCCTTTCATACATTCGCACAATTTTGGTAACTAATTTATATCGATTTTCATTGAAACTAGAAACTCCAAATTTTACCTCAATGAGCTTTTTAGCAATTCAAAAAAATGCAAAAAAAATATCAACTACGTCTTATTCTTTCTACCTCTTCCCATACTGTTTTGCTTGTTATATATTTATTTTGCATTCATGAAGAAATATAATATCGCTACGTTTGTGCCCAATCATACGATGTCTAAGATGAAAAAGAATTTTTTGTATTCTTAAGAAATTTTGTATGGGAAGTGGTAGACGGGGTGACAGCATTAAACTAATTTTTTACATCACACTAGAGTTGCTATCAAAATATTTTACACAATATTTAAACTTTATTCGATTTGCATTGCAACTAGCGAAGATAAAAGAACCAATTTTTGTCATAATTAATTTTATTACAATTACAACCAATTTTGAAAAAAACCATCAACTTCAACTCACTCTTTCTACCCCCTCCCATACAAATTTCACGAAATTTCGTCATTTCGATTTAATTATTTTTCTCCAAAATAATCAAATCAATCAACTTTAAATTTTGAGAAAAGTATACTATTACAAATATTACTGATGTCAAAAAATTTGGTTCCTCCTCCCATACAATTGCATAATTTTGGTAAATGCATTTAATTGATTTTCATTGAAACAAGAAAAAGCACAAACTTAAAATTTTTGCCAGAATTTATTCTTTAATAATTGCAATAAATACAAAAAATATATGAGCTTCGCTTCACTCCTTCATACCATACAAATTGTTGTATTGAAAATTCAAGAAAAGTATTTCTCCTACGAACATATGAGAGCTATCGACTTTAAAATTTGAACAAAGCAAAGATTACATTAATCAGGATATTGGTGAGGAAATTCAAAATCATCCAAAACCTCCCACTTTCTCTGCCACCTCCCATACAAATACCATAAATTCAGACAAAAGTTGTTTAATTTCCTCGAAAATTATGAAAGCTACAAACTTTAAATTCGACCTGAAACATTTTGAATACCACGTTCGGTGTTATATGCAAAAATTACAAACCTCCCCCTCTGCTTTTACCACCTCCCATATAAAAGTCACTATTCACTATTGGAAAAAATTTGAGTTGACATATTTTCCGGTACAATAAACTCCTTCCTATTTCATCTAGAGTATCATATGATTGGGTCTTACGCCCAATCATAACTCTGTTATGGTTTGTTTTTCGTTAATTTTCAATGAGGTGGAGGGGAGGTCTAGCTGGGTAGACTTACTTTTTTCACATTACTTAGAAATTTCTCCGCTAAATAATTCATAAGAAATCCGTTTCATTCATTTTTGGTTTTCTTCCACTATTCTAATAACAATAAAAACAGAAAAGTTTTGGTGTACTTATCTGGTAATGCACAGGCAACCAATATAGCAAAGCATCGTCATGTAGTCAGAAATTTGTTCAAATAGCATTCGCAAACTCAAATCTAATCCTAGGTTTAAAAAGCCTTAACCGCATTGCCCTTCGAACGAAAAATTTAGAACCCCCACTAAGGGCACTTCAAACAAACGAAAATTATTAAAAATATTATACATGCAACATTCAAAAGGTGGCTTCAGATCTGGACGATCGACAACGGACCAGCTATTCTCAGTAAAACAGGTGCTAGCAAAATGCTGGGAATATGATATTAATGTGCACCAACTGTTCGTCGATTTTTGCCAAGCATACGATAGTGTCGACCGTAATGCTCTGTACAGAATAACGATTGAACTAGGTGTCCCACCGAAACTAGTTCGGTTAATAAAAGCCACGATGGAAAACAATGAGTGCGAAGTAAAAATCCAAAACGAGTTGACTCACAGCTTTCCAATGGAGTCAGGTCTTAAACAAGGAGATGGTCTCGCCCCTACGCTCTTTAACTTGGTGCTCGAGTATGTCGTCAGGAAAGCAACTTCAGTAACCTCAGGTATTCCAGGAGTTGGTGTCGGCAGCAGGTGAAGTAGGACTCAGGGTCAATAAAGCGAAAACTAAATACATGACCCAGACACGAAGGACTGTCCCAGAGAGACAGAACCTTACAATAGGCGAATACAACTCCGAGCAGGTCAATGAATTCGTATACCTGGGAGCCCTTCTCACAAAGGACGGCAATGAGCGACATGAAATTCAAACAAGAATCACGGCAGCTAACAAAGCATTTTATGCGGTCCCCCCCATAATGAAAGCAAGGAAGGTCCATCGAAACAATAAACTACGCATGTACAAGATATTAATTCGTCCTGTGCTGCTATATGGATGCGAAACGTGGACCTTGATACGGTTTTCGGAGAAGTTAATCGACACTTTTGAGCGAAAAATTCTTCGGAAGGTATACGGAGCAGTTAAGGAAGGAGATGATTGGCGAATTCGATACAACCATGAGCTGTATCAACTATTTGACGACCCACCAGCATCTATAGTGATCAAACTGCGCAAGCTGCAATGGGCTGGCCACGTAGAACGAATGCACGAGGAACGAATCCCAAAACGAGTGCTCAAGGGCAAAGCTTAATGTAACCGACCGCAGGGGAAGCCACGAAAGCGATGGGAGGACTCAGTCGACGCAGACTGCAGATCGCTTCTCAATTTTTCAAACTGGAGGACGCGGTCGTTAGACCGAGACAACTGGAGGAGGGGCATCCGGGAGGCCAAGGCTCGATATGGGCTGTAGCGCCATTGCATCATCAACATTCAAAACTAAATCCAACATTCAAAACTAAATGCAATTAAGATCGTTGTATTGTTGTAAATTCTAATAAACCCTACATTTTTAGGAACTATTTACCAATATGTTCGTGCTTCGTGGATATCTGATTTAGAAACCTTGAAATAATTAAGAATCCTTTAAGGTTTTAAACTATTTATTCATTATTAAAGTATGAAACCGAAAGACCCTCATTAAAAAGGTTCGAAATCAATAACTCATAACTCTGATTCCAAAGCAAACACAATTTTAGTTTAGTTTAGTTTAGTTAAGTTGCCATTAAATGTCGACATCCGCTGTTTATTTCGAAGCAAACCATATTTTTAATGAAAATTCGAATTTTAAAAAATATACAAGCCTGTACTAAACAATGGCAATAGTCTTTCCATACCGTGGCAAATATTTTCCTTAAAACTTCACCGCTCGAAATAAACGTGTCGAATCCCATTCGGTATTTACATCACGGATGGACGCTGTTCGTATTCAGCTTTCATGTAGAAACTTTAATTGCCGAATGCACATTTATTGTTGGTGAAGTTCTAAACATTTAACTTCTTACGGAATGTCTGCACCACACTAATTGGATTAGGAATGCTATTGCGAGTGACATACATGAAATTAAGACGATTAAAATTTCGAGATGTTTTGGAAAGTTTGTTTCGCGATATTCACTACAAGTGAAGTGTCCTGAATTCGTTGATAATTGAATGTTTATGATTAATTCTGTTTTTTTAGGAGAGTCAAAACAACAAAATTCATATGTGATGAACTCAAAACTTCGTCCAAAGCTACAGTCTTCTCGTACAATTACTTCACGGCCTTGTCGATTTTTCTAGCAAGACGTTTCGTCATTTTCATAGTGGGCGATTATAACGATCGAAAGAAACCGACGCCCTATCAAATGATATTTCCATATGATGATCAAAAGCCCGTAGCTTATATTGTGACCTTGTCGTATACTACGTGGGTGGGAATAATTATGGTTTCAAAAAATCCGGCGGAATGTGCGCTACTTTCATACTTTACACAGCGTACAACGAAACGATTTCACCTTTTGTATAGCGAAATAAGGACGATATCAAACTCCTGTTAAGACCCCCTATAGGGGCATAGGACAGAAACAACTCTCTTCCACAAGGCGCGATCCTGAGCATCGGCTTTAAGCTGTTGCCAGGACTTGTTTATTCCTCTGGCCTCCTGCTCAACTGCTCGCTTCCATGTGTTACATGGTCGACCAACCCGACGTCTTCCTTGAGGGTTATAATCCAGAGCCTGTTTTGCGATGTTTTGCTCTGGTTTCCTCAAAGTATGACCGATCCACTGCCACTTTCGCCGTTGAATCTCAATACCTATTTTAGTCTGGCGAGTTGTACTCCAAAGTTCGTCGTTGGAGATCACTTCTGGCCAGAATATTCCTAAAATGCGTCGGAGGCATTGGTTTACGAAAGTCTGTAGTTTCTTGGTAAGTCGAACGGTCACTTTCCACGTAGTACAACCATATAACAACACGGATTTGACGCATGCGTCAAAAACTCGCAGCTTCGTGCGAAGGGAGATCTCTCTTAACCTCCAGAAAGGGGAAAGGATACCGAAGGCCTGACGAGCTTTATTTAGCCGAGCCTCAACATCCTTTTCGGCTCCGCCGTCCATGCTGACAATGCTTCCGAGATAGCAAAAATCTTGCACCTCTTCCACATCCTGTCCATTAAGAACAATCGGTGTGTTTGCGTTCGAACCCATGTGCATGTACTTGGTTTTACGCACATTTATTTTCAGTCCCGCCTCTTTGCATTTAGAATGCAACGAGCGAACATTTGACTCTAAGTCCGGACGGGTATGTGCAAGCAAACACACGTCATCAGCATAATCAAGGTGACTTAAGATGTTAAATAGTCTCCATTGAAGACCTTTACCTTCCCCACCTTCCAGTGCAGCTTTCAAGATGTCATTTATTACCACCAGAAACAGGGCTGGTGATAATATGCAGCCTTGTCTGACACCCGTTCGCACAGGAAAGCTCTCGGACAGCTCTCCTCTATGCAAGACGCGACACCTTGCATCTTCGTAGGATTCTTTAATCATAGCTATGACCTTATTTGGAATACCTCTCCTACGCAAAGCATTCCATATGTAATCTCGCTTAACGCTGTCGAAAGCCTTCTCGAAGTCCACAAACATGAGATGTAGTGGCGAACCCATTTCGGCTGACTGCTCTAATATTATCCGTAGGGTATTTGTGTGGTCGGTACAAGACGACCCTTTACGGAATCCAGCCTGATAAACTTCGAGAGTGCTCTCGACAACATCACTAATCCTATTGAGAATTACCTTAGCCATAATTTTTGATACGGCAGTAAGTAGACATATACCACGCCAATTGCCACAATCCCGAAGGTCGCCCTTCTTCGGAATTTTCACAATGACGCCCTCCTTCCATTCAGTCGGATATCTTCCATCATTCCACACCTTAGTGAAGAGTGGGAGGAGTATATCGGCTGTTATTTCCGGGTCCGCTTTGAGGAGTTCGGTTGGTAGTCCGTCTATACCTGGAGCTTTCCTTCCCGCCATTGACCGAATGGCGGAAACTATCTCTTCCTTATCTGGGGGATCGTCCCTAATAGAGGACTGTTGCGGTTGGATGTTTGGAAGTTGTTCTGTTTCCGGAATATCTTCATCTGACAAGATGTTTAAAATATCAGAGAAGTATTCCTTCCATCGTCGCAACTGGTGTTCACTCATATTAAGGAGAGTTCCGTTGACATCTCTCACCAGGTGGTTGGCGGTGAAATTCCTGTTCGTCAACTGTTTCATGATTTTAAATAGTGAACCCATATCCCCAAGGTAAGCCGCAGATTCTGCCTTGTTTGCCAGATCTTCAATGGCCTTTCTCTTGTCGCGTCTAACAGCCTTTTTAAGCTGTATATGAGCATCGCGGTAGTTCTGCCTCAAGTCGGGCGTTCGTTGGTTGACATCGGGTTGAGAGATGATTGCCAATTTGGCTTTTTTCCGATTGTCAACCTTGTCCCATGTGTCTTGCGACATCCAGGGTTTCTCACCGCTTTGCGCATATCCCACAGATTCTTCAGCACTAGTTAGAAAAGTGTTTCTGGTTGCCTCCCAATTGGCGTCCAGTGTGCGCATTTCATGTTCACCCAATGTGGATGACTTTTCGCGTAGAATGGTGGTGTATTCGAGTTTTTTGTTGGGATCTCTGAGTTTATCCACATTAAGCTTGCGCTTCATTTGAAGAATTTGTGGTCGTCGGATAGCTGCTGTACACAATCTCAAGCAGGCAACCATCAAGTGGTGATCGCTCCCCACGTCAGCTCCACGTTTCGCTCGCACATCGAGGAGACATCTTCTCCATCGGCGACTTATAGCCAAATGGTCGATCTGGTTCTGAGTAACACCATCAGGGGAAACCCAAGATGTTTTATGATGACTCTTGTGTGGAAAAAGGGTCCCTCCGATGACCATTTGCCGAGTACTACAGAACTCCACAAATAATTCGCCGTTTTCGGGTCTCTTAATCCAAGGTCGTGAAGGGTCGACCCAAGGGTCACCATGCCTCCCCATGACGTGTTCTAGTCCAGTGTTGTCTGATCCAACCTGGGCGTTCATATCTCCCGAGATGATAATAATATCACCTCTTGGAACACGTTCGAAGGTGGCACTCAGTTGACTATAAAACTCCTCTTTGTCACCAGATGTTGCGGTATTAGTTGGTGCGTAGCACTGCAGAATTGTGACGTTTCTGACACTGGTCCTGAGCCTGACGACGATAATCCTATCCGAGATTGGTTCCCAGCTAATGAGACTGTTTCTCGCTCTCGGCGTAAGGACGAACGCCACGCCATTTCTGGCTTCACTTTCAGGGCCAATGTACAGAATAGTGTTTCCGCTAGGGGTTCGTTCTTCTCCTGATCCTGTCCACCTGACCTCGCTCAAGCCCAAGATTTGGATGTTATAGTGCTCCATTTCACGGTCGATCACTGATTGGCGGTGCAAGGACCGAGTAACCCCAGCTCTTCCCCCGTCATTCAATGTTCGAACGTTCCAGAAGCCAATCATAGTCCGTTTTCGAATGCCAAAAGTCGTTACCGTAGAATCAGTCCGTATCCGAGGCGATGTATCCGTTTCTCGTATCATTTAGGTCTTAAGATCACGGGTGATATGCGTAAAGGAAATCGAAATAATGGACGCACAGGAGATGAAATGGGATTAGCTCATAATTACGTCATGAACACTTAATTTTCGGTCTTGGAACGACATAATAATTATCAGATAATTTCTAGTCTACTCCTTTCTTTAGTATCCCAGCGAAACAAATAATTCATTAAAAAGTCATTAATGTATCATTTTTTACGAGCGTTTTGATCGCTAACGAGTCCAAAAATTATACTTTAATGAATTGTTGGACGTACTAAAATGGCTCCTCGCTAATGAATCATTTTTTATGTATCAATAATTATACATCAAAAACAATGATGGATTGAGATGCCACGATTCATTGAAGTTTCATTTTCACCCTCGAATAAGACGCTTGTAAAAATTAAGGCATTTATGACTTATCAACGAATTGTTTAGTTTTCTGGGAAGCTTTCATTTCAATAGTCTTATACACTTTTCATGTTATTATGAATAAACTGAATTGAATATCAAGTCCTGGCAGCAACTAAAAGCCAATGATCTAGATCACGCCTTACAGACAAAATATTTGGGTTCTTAATCAAACCATATATTACTAAAAAATATTTTATACTTTAAAATTAGCAAGAACAAACTATTACTATAAAATGTTATGCACTTTAAATTTATCAAGAAAACTTGATCCGCACGAATCGATCGATCCAGTTAAGCACCACTTATTGCCATCGGGAGACAGTGATACAGCATTATTGAAGAGTTCTGCATATTGAAGTACGCTAGGGGTCACAAGATTTCAACAGGACTTAATCGCGTTCCCAACTTCGACAGCCTCTTCGCACCATTCGGGCTGTCGATCATACGACTTAATCGCCTTGTAAATTAAGGCAGACTCCCATATGTCGCCTCAACTCTCGTACTAATCGCGCTTTATCGATCACACGACTCGATCGGCTTCTCAATCCCGACTCTTTTTCTTTCCAAACTCCGACTGACTCTTCATCACAAACGCTCGCCCTTTTTATATTGTTCTCGATGGCCATTGTCCCTCCATACAGCTTTTGTGAATCATTTGCTTCTCGGCCGCTATCGGCCCTTAATGCCGCTCTTGTGAATCATTTCCTTTTCGGCCGCTGTCGATGATTTTTTTTTCTTTCTGGTTACGCCAGGGGGGTGTGAAATCTTTATTAGATACCAATAGCCCGTGCCATTGGTATGCACGTTTCACATATCTGATCCTGACAGAGAACTGTCAGCCTAATCCATACCCCCGCACAAAGACTTCAACCACTCTCCCCGCGGGACGGCCGTTTGCAAATTCGTTACGAGTGTTCAAATTTCCATCCGATTTTCCTCTGATTCCATCATATTGTCTATGATGAATAGTGAACTCAGCACATTATTTCTCCCCATTCTGCGTAGCGACTGCAGTTGTGTGTTCTGTGTCTTCTTCTTGAACTGGGCAATTTGAACAAAGAGACGAGTTATCTTGCCCGAACCTATGTAGGTATTTGCGATAGCTGCCGTGAGCTGATAGGAACTGCGTGATGTGATAGTTGCAGTGCCCATACACCCGCTTAGTCCAGACCTCAATTGCGGGGATTAGCTTATAGTTCAATTCCGGGGATTAGCTTATAGTGTTTCTGGCAACAGCAGCTTCTTGTTGGATCGAGGATCTTCTTTCGTAAATCCTTAACATCTCATTCGCGAGAATGTCAATGGGGATCATTCCGGCTATGACACAGGCTGCTTCGTCCGATTTTTTTCAGAAACTGGTGATTGCTCTAATCGCGCAGAGCCATCCTTTTTCTTGTTTCCTTTGTCGCTAACGTCGCCGCCTAAACCGGAACAGCGTACAGGATTACCGAGCTGACTACTCTGAAAAGTAGAATCCTTCTGTCATATCCAGGTCCACCGATGTTTGGTAGCATTCGGGAAGGGTTTCCTGCATTTGTGACGCCTTTTTGCTCGCGAAGTCCACGTGAACTTTAACTTTTAATTTATTAGCGAGTATAATTCATAGATATTTAATTACTTCCTTAGATCTAATGGTTTGACTGCCGACTTGAATGTTCACGTATTCAATTTTCTTTCGACTTGTTATTAGAACAGCCTCCGTTTTCTGGTCAGCCAATTCTAAACCAGCGGACTCTAGCCAGTCTCTAATTTTTGATACAGCTTCGTTTGTTGCTGACTCTATTTGGTGGATGTGCTTAGCCACTTTAACAACGGCGATGTCGTCAGCGAATCCGATTAATTTTACTCCATGCGGCAACTATGTATAGTCAAAGAACTTGATCATACATAATATTCCACAAGAGAGGGCCTAGTACAGATCATTGTGGGACTCCCGCGGTGACATTGTAGTACTTTACCCCCTCATCAGTTTGGTACCACAACTTTCTGTTGGTGAAGTAGTTTGAAATTATCCTCAAAACAAGTAGTATGTTGTATCCATCCTGGCTAACGATCTGTTTATAAGCGACCAATCTGCCGAGTTAAAGGCACTTTTAATATCCAGTGTCACTACTGCACAATATTTCTTTGCCCCATCGATTTCTTCCTCCTTGTATCGCCTCAGCTGCAGTATCGACTACCACTTTTATGGCGTCAACATTTGAACGCGATTTCCTAAATCCGAGCTGATGGTCTGGCAGTGCTCCTTTCTCCTCTCCTAGTAAGAGCAGTCTGTTATTTATAATTCGCTCAAGGATTTTTCCCAACGTGTCAAGTAAACATATTGGGCGATATGACGATGGTTTTCCAGGAGGTTTGTTTTCTTTCGGTAAAAGTAAGTTGTACCTTCCATGGCTCAGGAAAGACTCCCTTCTCGAAACACTTTTGCATAGTTGCTATAAAGATTTCAGACATCTTTTGAACACCAACTTTTATTGCCATATTTGGGATGATATCGGGTCCAGGTGCCTTGTTGTTTAGCATCTTTCCGCATGCATCAAATAGTACCGACGACGTAATTGCAGGGATAGATTCTATGCTGATCTCACTGGATATGCTTCACATAGTAGCTGGCCTTTGGGGGAACAGGTGCTCTACTATTGATCTTATCGTTATTGGACAAGTAATTTTTAGGGACTATGATCCTATGAGCCTTGTCATCACCATCCTGTATGCTATACCCCAGGGATTTATATCCGCTTCGTTACAGAGATTTTTGAAACAAAGTGCTTACTCTGTTTAATCGTCTTGTTTAGGTCCCGTCTTGCAACTTTGAAAGTGCTTAATCGGTCCTGAAATTCTACTCTTCCCCTTCATCGTTGGACTCTACGTCAGGATTGTAAGCACTTTACCTTGAGTGTCTTTATTTCTTCGTTTCAATAGTAGTATGGTGAACCTCTTCTACGGATTATATTTCTGGGCATCGCAGGCTGTGATGATAGTGCAGGGGAATTGTTCCGCTAGGATCTTTGTTGTTTCGCTTCGATTTGTAATGTCGAAGAGTTTATCTTTCCATTTTGGGCCTGTTAATTTAGGCCCTTGTACGGCTTTTCTTTGTTTTATTTCAAATATAATTGCCTGATGATCACTGTGTGTATATTGCTCGCTAAGACGCCATTTCGTATTCCGTAGAAGAGTGTTACTTACGAAGGTTATATCTATGATGGAGTCCATTCCTGCTCTGCGATACTTGTTTGCCCGGCCGATGTTTGCAATTGCTATTTCCAGTGGTGCAAATGTCTCCAGCAAAATATGTGCTCTAGCATTGGTGGACCTGTTACCCCAATCTGTTGCCCATACATTGAAGTCACTGCCTATGACCATTGTAGTTTTACCGCGTGCGTCGACGGTTAGATTATCTAACATTGTCTGATATTCACTCGTTGTCCAGCTGAGTCGTGCATAATAGCTTTAGAAGTGAATTCCATTACTTTTGCGAGTACGAAGCCCTCCGCCTGTTCACTGATTTCTTGGAACGCGTGTTTTCCACATATCCATATTGCCGCTAGCTTTGTTTTGTCACAGATCAAGATATTGCTGTCGAGAGTTTTGCACGGCTCGTTAATCAAGACGCCAATCGCTCCTTCGCCCTTAGCAAATTGTGTCAAGATATCCTGCGCTCTCCTACAGTGGTTCAGATTAATCTTCATGATTATTACTTGTGATGGCTCTCCTAAAAATCGGGCATTTGCTACTGCCGACTACGTGCTTCGCATTTTCTGGATGATCCTACGTACAGAACATCCTTGTCGCAGCTTTCCGCAATGTGGCCTTCCGCTCCACATTTCGTACAAGGCTTGGACCGGTCTTATCCATTTTTACACTGCCTGGCTAGGGTACAAAGCTCTAGACATTTAAAACATTTTGTAAGTTCCGTTCGTACGCGGCAGTTGACTCTTCCAGCTTCTATTAACTTTCCAGCGGTTTCTGCATGACGATTGCTGTTTGTGTTTTGCCGTACGTCTTTCGTAGAGATAAGATGTCTGCTTGCGAAACTCCTTCGATACCAAACTGGATTTTTATTGCTTCGCTTATGTCATCTTTTGCGGTGACTTCATCAACATCTTCAATTTCGATGATAGAATGGTGCGTGAGTGACCTTACACTCGCTTGCTCTGCTAAGGCTTCGCTAATGGCGCATTTGAGTTCGACAGTCATGTCTGTCCCGTCTGCTTAAGTTGAATTAGGTGTTCTCCTTTTTGCGTCCCTCTGATTCTCGATACCGCCTTCCCTACTGCTTCCAATTTAGGGTCTGCCTTTGCCTTGCGTAGTATCTGCGCATACAAAAGTTCACCATTCGCTTCGGTTACAATAGCGTGAGGTCTAGTTTTTTTGGTCCTGACGATCTTCTCCAATCTTTCGTACCGCCTGTGCTTCTCTCCCTGCTTTTTGGCCTTCTTATGAATGGCTATTGACCATCCATTTTCTCCTGTTGTTTGTTTGCCAATCAGTGGACCCTCAGCGAAGGTCACGGCATTCTTCTTCAGGTTTTTTGCTACAGATGGATGTTTCTGTTTCAGCTTTAGCTCTGGGGTGTCACTGTCCGTAACTTGCCTTCTTTTTTGTTTTTCTTTGCTTGGTTTTAGCCAGGGAGAAGTTTGAGAGAAGTTATTTTTCGGATCGTCTCCATTGCTTTCTCGTCGTGTAGCTAAAATTATTAGGGATAACTCGCGTCGTTCCCTACCACTTTGTCAAGCTGCTACATTATCAACTGGTGACCTCAGCATCCTTGAACTTCCCTGAATGACATCTGTCGATGAGTCATTAAATATGTGTGCGTGTGTGTGTGCAGAATATGTAGACAACTGAAGACGCAAACATTCGCTGAGCGACTAGGGTTGACATGAAACAATATGAAATTTGAACTCGAAATGGAAATCTCTCGTGTCGCGACCGACATGCTGTGTTTCGTGTTATCTCTTTCACTCACATACTTTAACACGAGTATTGTACAAGTAGATATCAGGATGATCAGGTTTAGATGCGCATATTTTTTTTCAGGCATATTGTCTTTCTATCATTATTTACGAGCTCTAATAAAATTGTTTGCTGGAATATTACATGACTGCGTAACTGGACTCTAGATCTCTACATAGCAAAATCGTTTTCTTCGTTCATCGAATTACAGTCTGAACTCTTTATAATGAAATTTGCTATACATATTTTCATGCCCATTCATATTCGTTACAGAAATTTTTGACTGTAATACTCGTATAAAAAAGTAAGTTAATTCCCTTTTTGATGGTTCATACTCCCATAGAGTGACCAATTTTCAGTATAACACTTACCCTTGGTTGAAATAGTGCAAAACCCATCCAAAGCACTTGATTTGCGCTCGAAAAAACGCTCTGAAGTGACTCGATATGTCTAGGTTGTAAGTAAAAAAAAAAACATTTAATTTATTCTCCCACCAAATTTTAAACAGTTCAGTACAAAATATTCTTTAATAATTCTAGGTTCGCAAGTGATCTGGAGCGTCTTTTTAATCCATTATGTTTCATCATGTTAATTTTTAGTACGTTTTTACTCTGTGTTATTGCGTTTCAATTGGCCACCGTAAGTAACATAGCTAATAGCGAAAAAAAATTATTAATAATTTGAAAAATTGAAAAAATGCGAATGTTTTCGTTTCAAGCATGGCGTAAACTTTAGTACCACCCGATATATATTTTGGTTGTGTGCGTGTTTATTTGAAGTCTTTGTTATAAGCGAAGTTGGGCAGAAACTGATTGATGAAGTATGTAATTCGAATATTGTTTAAACATTGTCTAAATTGTTATTATAATTGTTTTTATTGCAGAGTCAACAAATCGCGACCGAGTATTATATGTGCAATTGGGAAAATCTTCTTATTCACGGAACGCCAAGGGATAACATCAGACTAATAAGATTTCTTACATTTGGAATAGCACGCTCTCAGAAACCGCTTCAGATAACTGCTCTGAAATTCACGGCCATTTCGATTCCAACATTCTTAAAGGTATATATGATTCCAACACCAAAAAGTATTCATCCAATATGACGGATATGTTTGGAAGTTTGTTTGTAGGAATTTTTTCGGGTGACTGATAAAATTACTTTTACAATTTTTTAAAAAATTTTTCAATTTTTGGTCATTAATATTTTTAATCAGACAAAATTTTAGCAATTTATTCTAATCGCATACAATTTTTTGCAGGTTTTGAATGCATCATTATCATATTTCATGTTTTTGAATACAATGAAGGACATAAAGTAATTTCAATCATTTCAAATCAACTCAATAGAACAAAAAAAATCTATGAAATATGAGTATTTATTTTTTGGTGTATTTTTGAATCCTTAATAAAATAAAGTTATAAAGTTATCATGAATAAAAGAAAATCATTGAAATTATAAATATGAATTGCAAAAAAAAAAAAAATAATATGGTATCTATACCAGGGGTGTAAATACGAAACCGGAATTTTTTTGCAAAAAAAAAACTTATTGGTTGGAAATGAAAAGGAGTATTTTATTTAAAGTATAGCCTTCGCTAGCTATACATTTTCCCAATCTCTCTGGTAATGTGTGGGTGCCTCGCCAAAAAAACTGTTGGTCTTTTGAAGAAAACCAGTCATCGAGCCATATTCGTACATTTTCGTAGGAAGTGATGCGCTGCTCAGCAAGTGCGTGTCCCATCGATGCAAACAAGTGGTAATCAGACGGAGCCAAGTCTGGTGAGTAAGCGGCATGGGAAGAAATTCCCAACTGAACGACTCTATCATTTCCTTGACCAGTCTTGCTGTGTATGATGGTGCATTTTCATGAAGCAAAATCACTTTGTTTTTTCTCTGCTAGTATTCTGGGCGTTTTTCACTCAAAGCTTGATTCAATGCAATCATAAATATGAATTTATGTAGCGTTCAGTGTTAACGGTTTCGCCAGGTCTCAGCAGCTCATAAAAAATGACTCAAAGCACTGTGATTTACCAAGAGCATGATCACCGTAAGCATCGACAAGCATTTGATGCGATTCAGCAGCAGTTTTATTCAAATGGTAACAGAAAATTAAAGCTGCCCGCAAATCGTAGTTTCGCGGTAGAATGTTCGACATGTTCACTGTTATTAAAAACTATTCTGTCGTATGAAACTTGAAACTCTCTTTGTAAGATGATGTAATTTTTGTTCTTTGCAAATTTTCTATACCAATAATTTCTTTCGTTAAGACATTGTGTCAGCTCATCATCTATCCCAGGTTTATTGTAAGACTTCTTGATTTTTCGATTGTCTTGGACACAGCTCATTTGTGAATGAAAATGCCATAGCTGCAGTTTTAGAAGTTGTATCAATTGAGATTGGCGATAGTTCTATTTTGTGTAGCAGTTTATTGTAGTTGGTTTTGTTTACAAAACGGGCAATTGCTTCGGTGTCAGGAATCTTCTCTTTAAAAGTTGGTTTTTCTTTATTAAAAGTGGCAGAGATATGAATCATTTTATAAAATACTATTAAAACGTTAAAACATAAAATTATATTTGTGGCTACGAAACATAAATAAGGTCAGCATTAGTTTATCATCTTGGGAAACGTTAACTGATCGGATTTTTTTTATTCTGGAAGAAAATGTTGTTCTGCAAATGAAAATTGAGATAATTCTTTTTCAATTAATTATCAACTTGGGATTGAAAAAATATAACGAAAAAAGGAAATATTCAATGCTTTGCTAAAGCTGGGGTGGAATTATGTATCGAGTTTCTAGTTTCGAGTTTTTTTTAACGAGTTTTTCAGGTTTGTTTTGGTGTCACCAATCTCGTTAAAACGTAGGTACACAGGCGAAAATTATGTGATTTTGTGATTTCTGTTAAATAGCAACATATTTGCGGGTGTTGCTTTCTGGAATTAATATAAAGAAAATACGAAAGATCGCGTTTAAAAAAATTTGAGTAATCTATCTACTTCGAGTACAATATGTCGAAACGAGATAAACAATACCAAAGCCACTCGAAACTCTAATTTTATGATCGGTTCGGCTTACATAATTCCACCTATGGTTCTAAGCTTCCAATACGCAAAGTAGTTAAAGAAGAAAAAAAAACAAGATCAATAAAGAAACTCAAAAAAGAAACAAATTATGCTTACACGATCTCATATGCACGGCTGGCATATTTATTTAAAATTGAATATTTTATAACATTTAAAATCTTAAAACTAGTCCCATCGACTTCTCTTATGCTTCTTCTTTGATCTTTCAGAGCTGTCGGCTGACGATTTTGTATTTGGAGCACCGGGCAATGATGGTGCTGCGAAAACGCCAGCCTCTGAAACAGTTTTCTCCCACGTTCGATCGGTAGAAGCACGAAACTATGAAAAAAATAAGAAAATGTTGGATTAAAAAAAATGAATTTAAATTAACGCTTTAAGAATTACTTGTGAGTTGTACTGATTTCGAAAAGCTTCTCGCATAGCAGAATAACGATCTGTAGCGGGGCCTGGACCAGCGGATGCAGTCGAACCACTACTCGGGAAACTACTCGCATGTTTCGGAGTGGCGCTCGTAGTATCACTAAACGGGTTACTGCGCGCACCTAATCCCGGTCGTTCTTTGTAACCGAGTCCCATTCCTCCGATATTCATCTTCTTTCCTTTTCCACCCTTAAATCTAGATTTCCTAAACCACGAACTTTGCATGGCCAATTCCATTAGCGAGCTGGGTACCTCTTGATTGGCACCCTCCAAATTTCGAACCAAATGCCCGGCAAATTCCTTATCTTTGTCCGTAACTAAACTGTATGCAGTTCCTTTCTCTCCAGCTCGACCAGTTCGTCCGATCCGATGGGTATGCGTGTCTATGTCTCGCGCTATATCATAATTGATAACAGTTCGAATGTGCGGTATATCTAAACCACGGGCAGCGACATCGGTAGCAACCATTATATCGCATTCCTTTCGCTTGAATTTCGTTATGACTTTATTTCGATCGGCCTGATCCATGTCGCCGTGCAACAAAACACAATCGAACTCTTTCAGCATGAGATTATTCGCAACCTGTTCGGCATCTAATTTCTTCGTTACAAATATCAACGTACTGCCCTGCGATAAGAATTCAACGATCTTACAGAGTACCCAATTCCATTTGTGCTGTGGATTCGAAAAGACTAGAACGTGCTGCGTAATGTCCTCGTTCGCTTCGCCCAGATCGCCTTGAATGATACGAACCGGATCGGTTAGAACATCGCGAGCGAGCTTTTCGATGCGGTTTTTAAACGTGGCAGAAAACAAAAGTGTCTGACGATCCGGTCGGACATGATTGCAAATCGATCTGACCTGCGGTTCTGAAATGATAGTGAATGTTATTGATTAAAGCTTGAAATTTATGAGGTGATACAATTCATCAGAGAATTCGGATAAAAAAAAATGTTTTTAAAAATATGCTAAAAAAGTTCTCGCATCGAATTGCATACGAGCAGATTTGATAGCCTGATAGCTAGGGTATAGCCTAGTGGGTAGTGTGTTGGTCTTGTAATGCGAAGGTCATGAATTCAAATCCCGGTCGACGCAATATATAATTCCAGCACATTGCCTACTTGGATATACCTTGGTCACCGCAATATACGAAAATAAAAAATTCGTAGAAAGAGGGCTGTGCGAAGGGCTAACAACCCTTCCACAATAAGTAATGAAAAAAATGTTAAGGAACCTGAATGTCAGGAGGCCAAGGTCCGATTTGGCCTGTAGCGCCATTGTAGAAGTAGAAGATTTGATAGCCTCGAAAGAAATTAAGAAAATTTATTATGAGTAGAAACTATGCAAAGACCAGAAACTTTCGGTATCTTCCGAAGATACAATTTAGTATTCCGCTTAGAAAGGAATTTTGCAGCGTAACTGTTCGTTTAAGTAGCAAATTTTTTTTTATTGATAATTGAGACCGGCTTCAATTCAATATTCATTTCAACGAATCAGCCACGATAGTGCGCCGAAGGTGATATTTCACCGATTTACCGCCAGGCTACCAGAGCCTGCTAATATGCGAGACAGTACATATGTAGGTAGTATAAATTCCAGTTTGTGGTATCCGCCAGTAAAATGAAAGATATTGTTTCATATCAGCTCTACTTATTCATCGCCTGGAAATAAATGCATGCGTGCGAAAACTATGCTATTCAGCGAATATTCAAGGTCTCCAACAACACTGCGCTAGAAAGAACACCTGTGACCAACAACAAAATATACGTGCGATCATCGAATGTTCGAGGTATGCAGTCGTAATCAACAACAATTACACGTGCGATGTCGAGAAGCGACCGATAGCAATCGTACGACAAGAGAATAATTCGGAGGAGAAGGAAATAATTTGGACGAAAAGGAAATGATTCGGACGACAAGGGAATGCTTTATAGAAGCTGCTAACAGCGAGCGGACGAGAAAGAAAAATTTCGGACGAGAAGGAAGTGATTCGTACAAGGAAATAATTCGGACGAGAAGGAAATAATTCGGACAAGGAAATAATTCGGACAAGAAGGAAATAATTCGGACGAGAAGGAAATAATTCGGACGAGAAGGAACTAATTCGGACGAGAAGGAAATAATTCGGACGAGAAGGAAATAATTCGGACGAGAAGGAAATATTTCGGACGAGAAGGAAATAATTCGGACGAGAAGGAAATGATTCGTACGAAAAAGGAATAATTCGGATGAGAAGCAAGTGATTCGTACGAGAAGCAAATGATTCAGACAAGAGAATAATTCGAAGAAGAAAGAAATGATTCGGATGACACACCGAGCACCCGAGAAAGACATAATTTGGACAAGAAGGAAATGATTCGTACGATAAGCGAATAATTCGGACGAAAAGCAAATGATTCGGACGACATACGAATAATGCGGACAGGAAATGATTCGGACGACAAGAGAATGCTTTATAGAAGCAACTAACAATGAGCAGCAAAGAAAGAAATAAGTCGGACGAGAAGGAAATGATTCTTACGACAAGAGACGAGAAAGAAATAAGTCGGACGAGAACGAAATGATTCTTACGACAAGAGACGACAAATAAATTATTCGGACGACAAGGAAATAATTCGGTCGAGAAGCAAATGATTCGGTCGACAAGGGAATGCTTTATAGAAGCAAATAACAGCGGGCGGCCGAGAAATAAATAATTCGGATGAGAAGGAAATGATTCGTACGACAAGGGAATAATTTTGATGAGAAGCAAGTGATTCGTACGGGAAGCAAATGATTCAAACAAAAGAATAACTCGGACAAAAGGAAATGATTAGTAGAAGCGCCTAACACCGAGCTACCGAGAAAGAAATAATTCAGATGAAAAGAAAAAGATTCGTACGACAAGGGAATAATTCGGACAGGAAGTGATTCGGGCGACAAGAGAATGCTTTATAGAAGCATCTAACAATGAGCAGCAGAGAAAGAAATAAGTCGGACAAGAAGGAAATGATTCTTACGACAAGGGACGAGAAATAAATTATTCGGACAAAGAAATAATTCGGACAAGAAACAAATAATTCGATCGATAAGGAAATGCATTATAGAAGCAACTAACAGCGAGCGGTCGAGAAAGAAATAATTCGGACAAGGAAATTATTTGTACGACAAGAGAATAATTCGAATGAGATGCAATGGATTCGTACGAGAAGCAAATGATTCAGACGAGAGAATAATTTGGACAAAAAGCAAATTATTCGGACGACATGGGAATGCTTTATAGAAGCAGCTAAAAGTGAGCATCCGAGAAAAAATAAATCGGACGAGAAGGAAATGATTCCGACGACAAAAACAAAAAAAGGGCGAACGGTTTGAGGAATAGTCAGTTGGGATTGAACATTTGATGGGTCAGTCGACGTTTGGAAACGAAGGAGTCAAGATTAAGACGCGATAATTTGTGAGCCGAAAAAAAAGTTTCGCTTAGGATTTTTTTTTTGTAAAATTGACAAATAAAATAATAAAATTAAACTAGTACTTTTATATTTTTATTTGAAATCGAGCGAACCATTGCGCACTTCAATATTGTGGAGCGACAAGAGATCGGCCAACCTCTTCGGTAATTCTTGACAGCGTGTTTAAAATATCAGAGAAGTATCCCCTCCATCGCCGAACTGTTGTTCAATCATAATAAGAAGTGTTCCGTTCACATATTTTACCAGGTGGTGGATGTGGAAATTTCTCTTCGTCAACTGTTTCATAATTTTACGAAGCAAACCCAAGGTAAGCCGCAGATTCTGTCCTATTGGCCAGATCTTCAATGGCCTTTTTCTATTTAAGCTTTATATGAGCATCACGGTAGTTCCGCCGCGATTCGGGAGTTCTTTAGCATCGGGTTGAGAGAAGTTTGCCAACTTTGCATCTTTCAGATCGCTATCTTTATCCCATGTGTCTTGCGACCTCAAGGGTTTCTCATGTCCCACCGATTTTTCAGCACTTGCTAGGAAAGTATCGAATCGATTGAATGTCAAAAATGATCAACAGACCAATTAACTCCTCCGTAATCTTAAACCAACCTTTTTGGAGTGCGATTAATATCGCTGTGATGACGGCAAAATAAACTCAAACTAAGAAATGCACAGAGCTTCTTAGGAATGAGCTAACAGCTCTGATTTTTTCACTGCTTCTCTTACCCATTAACGCTTTAGATATCTCTACCAGATGCAAATTTTCAAGATTTGTGAAAAAATTCTCAAAAAAAAATTCATCTACTCACCAAATCCCATGTTAAACATTCGATCAGCTTCATCGAGAACCAGATAAGTGACGCGCCTCAAATTAGTTGCCTTAATTTTCACCATATCGATCATTCGGCCGGGCGTTGCAACGATAATTTCCGCACCCTGCTCAAGCGCCTTACTCTGCTCCCATTTCGAACCGCCGCCATAGCAACACACCACATGAATATTGTAAACTTTTCCGAACTTCTTCGCTTCGTTGTAGATTTGAAGCGAGAGTTCGCGTGTCGGGGCCAGAATTAATGCAATCGGACCGTCACCGGTGCGTAATTCCCGCTGATCCATGATGTGAACCAACATTGGCCAGATAAAAGCGGCTGTTTTGCCGCTACCAGTTTTCGCAATGCCGATAATGTCGCGGCCACTCAACGCTACCGGAATAGCTTGCGATTGAATCGGAGTCGGCTGGGTGTAGTCGGCTTTCCGAATGGATTTAATCAGAGCTTCGTCGAAGCCGAAATGAGCGAAGCTTGTGACGGGATTTGGTGGCAGGGGACCGGTCACTTTCACACCCAACGTATGACGCAGATCTTCCACTTGAGAATGCGACAGGCCAGCAATTTCGTCGTGCTGGTTGTAGAAGTTCTTCTCGAACGGTTCGTAATCGATTTCGGAATGATCGACTGGAGGCAGCGGATCTATGTCACGTTTCCTGGGCGGCGCTATTGGATTTCCGTCCTCATCGTATTCAACTTCACCGTCCGAACCTTCGTCTAGCACTCCTGCCAGCGGATTTTCTTCCATGTACCTGTCGCAAAAAAAATGTTCAGCTCCGTTTTAGAAACCCAACAATTTTGTTTACCTGTAGTAACTTTCCTCGTCATCTTCATCGTCGATGTCCCCCCGAACTCCTTTAGTCTTCTGCTCAACTTCCGGATTTGCTGAAGTTTTCTTCTCCTTTTCCACTTGCTTTTCAATTCCGGCCATGAATGCATCGAGTGGGTCGTCATCCTCTTCTGAGCTTGCGTCCTGGCACCGATTACTTCATTATTGACTGTTTTTCTCGAAACCATCATCCTTACCTTCTGGTTTGCGGAGGGACTTCCGGGTGCTGGGATATACGCCAAGTCGGGTGTTGCTTCTTCGTCGTCGTCGAAATATTCGTCTTCGGTGCGGGTTTTACGCTTCCCCACAGCATACTGCGACGAATTTGCAAATTGCGAGATCGCATCCATCGTGGAATAGCCGTGTTTCGAGAGCCCGGCGCCGCCAGCTCCTGCCGCGACAGCCGCCTGACTGACCGGGACTCTTCCGGCGTTCCCAGACCGTCCGCCACTCAAGGTGCTCGGTGGCGGTACGGCATTCATCGAGTACCCAGTTTTATCCGATATTTCAGACTTACGGTACGGAAAACCGCCACCACCTATGCCCCGATAATTCATTTCGACCGCCCTTTAAAATTACGAGATCCTTTCAGTTTCTTCGATTTAGTTTTTGCGAACCGCAAAATCACTGTTTATGAAGCGTCAAAAGTCAAACACTGTGTCAAAATACCCGTAGAAGTTGTGAGTTGTATGGATGGAAGGGTGTGGAATTTGAGTGAAGTTATGTGATGAAGTTTTTCCGTTTCTTTTGATTAATAATCGAATGAAACATTCTTAATGCCTTTGATATTCAAAAAAGTGCAAAGAATAATTCGTTTTTATTTAATAGTTCCGATTATTTCAATTTTTATTTGACAGCAGTTCTTATCTGGTGCCACAGTTCACTGTTCATTTTTAAGTCCACAGTTCATCCTAACCACAAAAACCAAACTGTCAAGTGAAAATACTCGTGAAATTATTGCCGCATTTTCTTAATCAAAAATGTTCAAATTACGCTTACTAACCAGGCAAGTGGCGCACACAAGCCGGCGCTTCTCCAAAAGCGCCCGTCTAAACACAGCCGCGGTAAATCAGGTCGCGTCCGAAAAGCTAACCCCACCGGTACCAGAAGGAGTCGATAAACCAGCGAATCCGAAATTAGAAAGCATCGTTAATAATATCGCCGCCCTAAATCTTCTGGAAGTCTCCGAACTGAGCAGCTTACTAAAGAAGAAACTAAATCTTCCCGAAACATCGTTTATGCCCGCAGCATTCGCAGCTGGCCCGGGCCCAGCCCGAGCCGGCGACGAAGAGGAAGATGCCGCGCCGAAAAAGGTTCAGACCTCCTTCAAGGTAAAACTAGTCAAGTTCGATGAGAAGCAAAAGGTTGCACTAATCAAAGAAGTGAAGAGCCTGCTGGAGGGCATGAACCTTGTCCAGGCAAAGAAATTCGTCGAGAGCGCGCCGACGATAGTGAAGGAAGACATCCCAAAGGAAGAAGCCGAAAAGCTGCGTGAAGCGCTCGTTAAGGTCGGAGCTGAAGTTGAAATTGAATAAAGTTTGTGTTTCTATCGCGTTTAGTTGTAAATTGAGTGAATAAAAATCGTAAATTGTAAAAAACAACGCCCGGTTTTTTGTTCATAGTCAAATGGGATTGCCGAGGCGTTTTCCGTAGATTGGAGAAAAGGTTTGAAGTTATGTGGGCGGTTTACGCGGAGCGATCGCCACACTGCTTGTGCGCAGCATTTGTCCGACGGTCAGAAATTCTTCAGATAAAGCGCAAGTGTATAAATTTGAAGCCGCCAAGTGAGAGGCAACCAGAAACAGATTTCTAACAAGTACTGAAGTTTGTGGGACATGTGCCAAGCGGTGAGAAACCTTTGATGTCGTGCACATAGGACATTGTGAAAATTCCGAAGAAGGGCGACCTTCGGGATTGTGGCAATTGGCGTGGTATATGTCTACTTACTGCCGTATCAAAAATTATGGCTAAGGTAATTCTCAATAGGATTAGTGATGTCGTCGAGAGCACTCTCGAAGTTTATCAGGCTGGATTCCGTAAAGGGTCGTCTTGTACCGACCACACAAATACCCTACGGATAATATTAGAGCAGTCAGCCGAAATGGGTTCGCCACTACATCTCATGTTTGTGGACTTCGAGAAGGCTTTCGACAGCGTTAAGCGAGATTACATATGGAATGCTTTGCGTAGGAGAGGTATTCCAAATAAGGTCATAGCTATGATTAAAGAATCCTACGAAGATGCAAGGTGTCGCGTCTTGCATAGAGGAGAGCTGTCCGAGAGCTTTCCTGTGCGAACGGGTGTCAGACAAGGCTGCATATTATCACCAGCCCTGTTTCTGGTGGTAATAAATGACATCTTGAAAGCTGCACTGGAAGGTGGGGAAGGTAAAGGTCTTCAATGGAGACTATTTAACATCTTAAGTCACCTTGATTATGCTGATGACGTGTGTTTGCTTGCACATACCCGTTCGGACTTAGAGTCAAATGTTCGCTCGTTGCATTCTAAATGCAAAGAGGCGGGACTGAAAATAAATGTGCGTAAAACCAAGTACATGCACATGGGTTCGAACGCAAGCACACCGATTGTTCTTAATGGACAGGATGTAGAAGAGGTGCAAGATTTTTGCTATCTCGGAAGCATTGTCAGCATGGACGGCGGAGCCGAAAAGGATGTTGAGGCTCGGCTAAATAAAGCTCGTCAGGCCTTCGGTATCCTTTCCCCTTTCTGGAGGTTAAGAGAGATCTCCCTTCGCACGAAGCTGCGAGTTTTTGACGCATGCGTCAAATCCGTGTTGTTATATGGTTGTACTACGTGGAAAGTGACCGTTCGACTTACCAAGAAACTACAGACTTTCGTAAACCAATGCCTCCGACGCATTTTAGGAATATTCTGGCCAGAAGTGATCTCCAACGACGAACTTTGGAGTACAACTCGCCAGACTAAAATAGGTATTGAGATTCAACGGCGAAAGTGGCAGTGGATCGGTCATACTTTGAGGAAACCAGAGCAAAACATCGCAAAACAGGCTCTGGATTATAACCCTCAAGGAAGACGTCGGGTTGGTCGACCATGTAACACATGGAAGCGAGCAGTTGAGCAGGAGGCCAGAGGAATAAACAAGTCCTGGCAACAGCTTAAAGCCGATGCTCAGGATCGCGCCTTGTGGAAGAGAGTTGTTTCTGTCCTATGCCCCTATAGGGGGTCTTAACAGGAATTTGATTTGATTGACATAGGACAAGGCTGGCAGTGTTAACTTGAAAGAACTCTCGACTTAAGACAGAATTACCGCAATATCAAGCTGAAGATGCGACAAGAGAAGGACCATTGAAGATTCGGAGGCGCAATCTGCGGTTACATGGCTGGGATACGGGTCGCGTAATGATGAGGATCTTAAAGCCAGTTTTGTATGGGGATATATCCTAAAAACTTGGAGGGTGGTATTTGTACCGAAAGCAGGAAATCAATTCATCGATCAGCCTAAGTCATCGTTCTATAAGCCTTACTACCTTCGTTAAGACGATGGAGAAGGTAGTGGACATTCACATAAGAACAGCGCCTAACGAAGTATGTCTTAATAATAATCAACATGCCTACCAAAAAGGTAAATCAACAAAGTCAGCCCTTCATGGTTTGATAAGACAAATCGAAACTGCAAAAGACTACAAAGAAATTGCCCTTTGCGCATTCCTAGATATAGAAGGAGCATTTGACAATACTCCCCATGAAGCCATAATAGCGGCAGCTAGGAAAAAGGGTTACGATAAAACGGATACACGCTATGCTGACGAGCCGAATGATAACCAAGGATCTAGGTGATAGCACATACCTATAGGGGCTGTCACCAAGGAGGGTACTATCTTTACTTCTTTGGTCAATTGTGGTAGATGATCTGCTGGACCGTCTAACAGAACAAGGATATGAGGCAACAGGATATATCGATGACCTCGCCATTATCATTAGAGGTATATATGATTTAATAATATCGCAAAGAATTCAATCTGCTTTAGAGGTGATAGTGAACTGGTGTCAGTCTAAGAAACATCAACCCCAGTAAGACTGAGATAGTACCATTTACAAATAGAAGGATAATCCACATCATACTTCCTTGAATAAATGAAACACCAATACCCTTTTCAGAAGAGGTAAAATATCTAGCTGTTATACTGGATAGCAAACTCAACTGGAACAAACATATAGAATGGACTCATGCCAAAGTCCTAAAGGCATTTTGAGCGTGCCAAAGCTTATTTGGCAGAAAGTGGGGATTACAGCCCAAGATGATATACTGGTGCTACAGAACAATCATCCTCCCAATAGTCGCGGATCAACGATATGGTGAACTAAAATTGTACAACGAAAAGCACAGCTTACGCTACAAAGAATCCAAAGGCTGGCTTGTCTTGGTATCTATCACAGGAGAATGAAAACCTGTCCTACGGCGGCAATGGAAATGTTCCTAAGCATCCCTCCGATACATTTCCAAATAAAAAAGGATGCTATCAAAGGGGTGTTACGCATACAGAGGGAAAACAATTACAAATCAGGGACTTTTGAGGTCACCTCAAATTCCTAAAAGACCCAAAAATAGAGGTTCTAACTTTTACACTATCGGACGCTATGCTGACAAAATTTAACTTTGAAACCTTCTTCAAAGTTTTAATCAGAGAACGCAAGGACTGGCAAACTAATGGCAATGGAGCTATGCATCCAACAGAATATAAAGAGAGCTCATCGCATCAAATCTATTTATATCCTATCGGATAGTCAGGCGGTTCTCAAGGCTCTAGCATCCAATAAACACGAGTCGAGGACAGTTTGGGACTGCCTTCAAAACCTAATCATCCTGGGAAAAAGGAACGATGTAACCTTAATGTGGGTACCAGAACATATGGGAAATGAAGAGGCTGGTCGCCTTGCAAAAAACGGCGCAGAAACAAATTTTATTGGTCCAGAGCCATTCTGCCGAAAACCAATAGGGCAGGCACTACAACCCTATACTTAGAAACTGGGTTGAACAAGAACATAAAATCACTGGAATAGACTTCCAGGCCTATCAACTTAAAACAAAAAAACTAATCCTACCACAGAAAAAAAAGTGGAGGATATTCTAAAATTCCACAAGAGTGATATTAGTATTCTAATCTGCCTAATGACGGAGCATAGTGGAGTAAACCACCACCTCAAAAATATGGGCTTAGCTGAAACCATCATCTGCCGCCACCATCTCTAAGACTCAGAAACGACAGAACATATCCTATGTCACTGTGAAGCAGTAGCTAGGAAAAGATACAATCTCCTTGGAAAAGGTGCGCTGCGCTAGAAGATATTTATCAATCACAATAACAGGTGTGGGTTGGGGATTCCATTTGAATTTTCATTAACAAGGGTACTGAAGTAGGAAAAACGGCATTAGTTTTAATTAATTTATTTTAAAAAAAATCAAAAACAAAATAAATAATTAAATTTTCTCCGGGAAATAATTACAGGGACACTACCTAGCGCTCCGAGAAATTTTTCGGTTTGTAAACAGAGAGAGAGAGAGAGAGACCGGTATGCCCTGATAGCGTCGGAGAGAGAAGAAAATAAATGAACGTTCTCAAAAGTCGAACAATTGGTGGGGGGAGATTTCTGGCAACAACTCACACACGTGGCAAGGATTTGCAAGTTGGGCGAATATTTATAATTAATTTTGAATTAGACATTTACTTTTACTTCGACATTTTCGATGTCGGAATAATTCCTCCACATCCTACGCACACAACGTCGTATCGATAACAATGGCTACGGTAATTCTCAATAGGATTAACTATGCTGTAGAGATCACTCTCGAGGTGTGCTGCGCTAGATATGGGTCATCTTGTAACTACTATTCAATAATATTGGAGCAAACCGTTGTAATGGATTTGCTTCTACTTCTCATGTTTGTGATCTTCGAGGGGACTTTCAACAGCTTTAAATCAAAATTCGATCGAATTCAATGTCGAATGAGTGGCAGGCGAACAAAACGGCGGAAGAAGAGGCATAAGACGCCCATGGAAGGCTACGTAACGGAAAATAGTAAACCAACTGCGGGATGAACAAAAAACATGCAGGTTTCGAAGACATTGACAAGTAGTGGAAGATTTCTCTTATTCGAAGTAACTCAGCGGGCGTGTGAAATCTCCCGCCTCATAATTCGTGGGCGCATTAAAGGCGCGGATTACGAAGGATAAATAAATTTGCAATATTTAGCCAAAGCGCGTACCTGTAGTATCACTAGTTGAACCTTAACTTGGAGTAATTCGCGAGTTGCGATTCTTACCACGGGTGTCATGGAAGGTTGCTTCAACCCCCGGGAATGGAAGACGGACCATCTTGGAGTATCGTGGTGTAATGCCCAGGATGAGAAAGTAGTTGCAAAAGGACGTATCAGCCTTAGAGAAGCACTTCGCGACAATACTGAACAACAACGCCAGCATTCCAATAGACGAAATGTGACAAACCACCAAAGATGGCATTACACCCGTCGCAGAGGAGGTGATAGGACAATCCCGGCACAAAAAAAATAATTGGTTCGACAACGAATACCAAGATGACTTAGAGCGAAAAAATTAAGCTTACAAAATAATAACGGAACGGCCGATACAAGCCAAACGGGACAAATATAATGACGATTTGCAAATGTAGACAGAAAAAATGGAAGTACAATAACGACGAAATTAAAAACATGGACGAATATTTTAAATTACATAACACAACAGCCGCGTATTCCCTAGTTAAATGGCACAAAGGCGACGCTCTGCAAAAAAAGAAGGCAAAATTATAAGTAATGCGGAAGATATAAAACAAAGAAGGGCGCAATACTTTGAACACCTTCTCAATGCGAGCTCATCATCCGCAAAAAGAGCAGCAGCATACATCATAGCAGGCACAACTGATGTAAAAGCTGATGAAGGATCCTCTTTGAGTCCTCCCACACTCGAAGAAGTAAAATCGGCCCTGAAGAACCACCCGAACAACAAAGCGCTGGGCACTGATCAAATTCCAGCTGAGCTTCTGAAAGCCGGCGACACCTGCATAGCGCATCTCCTACACAGATTAGTCACAGATATATGGGCGCAGAGAACACTTCCTGAAGATTGACATCATCGTATGTTCAATTTTTACAAAAAAAGTGACAAACTCTGCTGCGAAAACTACCGAGGAATATCTTTGTTGTGTGACACTCGAATATGTTGTTCGGAAACTTCCGACACCAAGGACTGAGCATCAGTCTTTAGTTGTGGCCAGCACTTGTTTATTCCTCTGGCCTCCTGCTCAATTGCTCGCTTCCATGTGCTACATGGCGACCAACCCGACGTCTTTCTTGAGGATTATAATCCAGAGCTTGTTTGGCACTGTTTTGCTCAGGTTTGGTCTGAAAAGATTTCAATAATTTTCACTGCTATAATTTTTCAATCTGCTGAGACTTTTAACAAAATGAATACATTTTGATAACCATCGTAAGAATCCAAAGAAAAGCCTTACAATCAATCACATCGCTATCAAAACTGTAACGTTTTCTAATTCCAATACGCCATAAACCATTGCCTTGTACATAACTTTTGTTTGACTCCAGTCGGTATGATAGTAGGATTTTCCCATTTCATAAGACCACCTGTATCAGTTTTGCACGCTCTTTTCATAACAACGCGAAACCGAAAACAACACAAGAACAGAATTAAATCAAAAGCCGTACTATAACATTACGCGATTGCATACTTTTTCGTAACAGCTAAAATCCTAGTTTTTCGTGTGAAAATTAACCGGGCAAATTTGCACAATATGAAGGACGGCTTCTCTTCGATCCGAGAAAACCGAGATATAACTTTGATTGCGCTTTTGTCAATTAAAAATCTATTGCTGATATCTGTGTTCAGCTGTCATTTTTATTATGACTCCAACTAATCAACTTCGCATTGAGCTAGCTGGCTTATACTGTAGTGGGCTTTGCATAAACTCAAAACGTTAATGAATATTCATATGATAAATTCTTCCAGTTTATTCTCCCACAAAAGAAATAGAAAAAAATAATAAGCAATTAAAAACATACGACTATTCTAGGCGATATACAACTTGACGGACTACAAGTATATTTTTTAAAATTATTTAAAATAAAAATTGAAACGTACACGAATTTAAATTAAGAAAAAAAAGGGTTTAGCTATATTACAAATCATTGCGTTGTCTCCACTGGCGCCGCCAAATTATTCTGTCGATGGCGCGATAGTATCAAATCCATACAAGTAACAATTTCCTGATCAGTCATACGATGATTTTTCAATAACGATAAAATCAATTGTTGCGCATCGGCATTTAATCGATCGACAGCAAGCATAGTCTGTATCCGTTCAAATAGAACACGTCGACAATCCTCGTTCAGTTTGGATTTTTCGCAAATGAATTCAACTATCGAACTGTAATTTAGTCTGTCGCAAACAACAAAACTAAGATTTTCTTGTACGGCGTGCTCTAAAAAGTCATGTGGATGCTGTTCGGATAGGATTTCTAAAACATTCGTTTTGGCTTTCGGATCCTTACTCATTAGCGAGCTGATTTCTTTTGTGACGGCACGAACCGACTTATTCGTTAAACCTTTGTCCATTTCGGAATACTTTTCCAGGAGTGTTTCGAGCGGATATTTCTCGAGAATATGCTTCAACGCGGCATTCTCATCGGCGAAATAGAGCGATGGCGATGACGTCAAGCATGCTTCATCAATTTCGGCATGCGAACTTTCGTTCGTCGTGTTGTTCCACTTCAACGTGTCCATATCGGCAGTGGTTTGGCCCAATTGAATGGTCGATTGATTCGACGAACCGAAATTGAAATTAGTTTGTGCTGGCGGATCGCTAAACCTAGCTATTTCAACCATGCTATCAACGCGACTTTTACGCTTGAATGAATTGTTCTTGAAATTGTTGATAGTCGGAGTACTTGTCCGATCTGGTAGCAAGCATCTGGAATAGAAAACTGGATCTAAAACACCCTGTTCTATAGGCAAAAGCGAAAGATCATACCTATTAAGACTGGGTTTTGTTTTGTCCTCTTCGAAGTGCTTAAGGTACTCCTTTGTAGCAGAAACAGGTGGATCATGGAAGCTGACGCGTTTTCTTTTACTTAGCGGTGATTCGATGTCATCGAGACTATCGCACCGCAGCTTTCGTTTTAAAATGCTGGCCGATGGGCTAGCATAAGGCGATGGCAGAACCTTTGAAAATACAAGCAATTCATTATGTACGTTCGTCGGCGGTGCTTGTTCGCTTTTCGGTGAGCTCTGCTGGGGATATTGGCCCTGGTGCGCCTGTTCCACAACTACTTTTTCGTCAGTCTTTGCAGTCATTAAGGCTGGCTGTTGTCGCGGTACGCATTCGACTCGCTTATTTCTTATCAAGTTGATTAATTGCGCTCCTCGACCTGTGAACTGGGGCGTAGCTTTCGGGCGATGTGCTGGACTTTCTACAGTAACTGTAGATTTTCTTTCAGGTGGAGATAATTGCTAAAAAAAATTAAAAGGTTAAAATTGAAATCGCATTTGAATGATATTAGAAAAAAAAAGTACTGACCAGCTGTACTGACGGTTTTGCCAGTTTTCTGCCAACTGGTGAGCTTGGAGTTTTCATTTCCGGCTGAATAATATTATCGGAGTTATCTACATCACCTGTTCCGTTTAAGATTGGTGATATATTTAGCGTGTTATTCAAAAATTCAACGTTTCTCTCGCCAACATCCTGCAACTCCGGTGAAGATCGAATGCTCTGATTCGAATCGTTTGTTTTATTTTGATTTTCATTCACTTCCAATGAAAGCTGGATATCCGAAACTGCAACGTCATTTATTTGATCCACAATCACCGAACTTTGTTCCGTATATGGTTGTGTGTTCTGTTCGGTTATTTCAATTCCTTTCGGTGCAGTGATTGCTAGCTTCGGTGGGCTTCGAACTGCTTTGTTAGGCGATGCCGAACACAAAGAAATGTCCAATAATTCTGTATTTGTCAGGGTGTCCATTTCTGATATCTTCACATTTTCGTTTACTTTTTCAACAGCATTATTATTTTGTGATGCTATGAAAACGGAAGTTTCGTTATTGTTCTTTGGCTCTAGGTTTGGCAGTGCTCTATCCGCTTGATTGATTTCATGGTGTGGCTCTTCCGGTAGCGATTGAGGATGCGTCTCTTTATCTGTAACTTCTTCCTTTGTGAGTTCGTTTTTCTGATTTTTCACGGGTGATTTCAAAATGTTCGATATTAAGGATTTTCTTGTGGCAGACTGAAAACAGAAAAAATAATTACATTATAAGGAAATTACTTCGAAATAGTTTCGAGTACAATTCGATGAATTCTTTTGCATGGAACTGTTCTCCGCTAGAAAAGTTGAGTTAAAATTATTCCACGGTAGCGATGCTTTTCGTAATCAGTTGAGTTTATCCACAGAAATGGCACTGGATTGCACAAGGAATTTTCACCGGTGTTCTTAAAACGCTGATACGAGAAAAGGGTACAGTGTTTCGAACAAGAACGGATTCTACGATAGCGACCTTTGATATTCGAAAACGGGCTATGATTGACTTCTGGATCGTTCGAAAACTAAACTATAGGTGTGGGGTAGCTCGGACCATACACCGCCATCAGTGATTGTTTGGTCTTGAGCGAAGACAGGTAGACTGGATGAGGCGGGAACTTTACGGTATTTTGCCCCTAGGTTAGAGTAGGTTTGTGGAGAGGTTGGACATCATACGTAGGTCTTCAGTGAGTCCAGTATACGACTCCGTATTTGTACCATGTATACCTACGTATCATTTAGCCAGCATGCTCTACCGGTGAAACTAATGAGCTTCATCGGTTCAAGGGACCGGAGATTATTCAGCTCGGCGAAAAAGTACTCTTCGAGACTTTGTCTTCGAATTGTAATGGCAGAGGAAATGCTCTACGGTCTCATCCTCTTCACCGCAGCCTCTGCAAATGTCATCGGTTGTAAGGCGAAATCTTCGAGAGTGTTTCCTAAGAAGACAATGACCCATGACTCTACCTACTAGTGTTCGTAGGGAATTTCTGTCGAGTCTCAATATTTTTACTGAATTCTCTCTATCAAAACCACCCCATATCATCTTCGTGGAGTTACACGAGTGGCTTTGTAACAATTTGATATTTTCCCTTCCCCACACTTTATTGGCGTAAATAATTTTAATGACTCTCAAGGCAATGCTAATATTGTCCGTTTCCTCAACAGTGGCAGCGGCTGTTCCGTTTCTGGCCAGCCTGTCCGCCATTTCGTTTCCAGGTGTATCTCGAAGGCCCGAAAACCAACAAAGTCGTAAGGTGCAGGTTTTCCACAATTCTTCCAACATGTCCATACAATGGTTCAAGAATCTTGAATTGCAGCTGTAAGCGAAGAAGGCCTTCAGTGCAGCTTTGCTGTCTAAGTAAAAACTAACTCCCAAACCATTTACTCCTGCATGCAAGGCCAGTTCTGCTCCTTTCGCAATAGCCTTTTCCTCCGGTAAGAAGACTGTGCCATATTATGGTGGACGCCTGGAGATTTGCAGATCAAGGCTTTCAGAAAAGATGACATAACCTACTTCTTCTTCAATGGCGCTACAGCCCAAATCGGGTCTTGGCCTCCTGACCTTCAGGTTCCTTAACATTTTCATTATTTATTGCGGAAGAGTTGTTAGCTCTTCGCACAATCCTCTATCTACGAATTTTTCATTTTCGTAGATTGAGGTAACCAAGGTATATTCAAGCAGGTAGTGTGCTAGAATTATGCGTTGACCGGGATTTGAACTCACGACCTTCGCATTGTAAACCAAACACGCTACCCACTAGACTATACCCTAGGCAGCCATAACCTACTCCCTCTTTCAATTTGGAACCATGAGTAAATATCGAAATCTTGTCATGCATGACATAATGGTCAGTCCATTTATGTCTGTCAGGTAGAATGACTTCTTAGTGCTTCACAAAGTGCATCTTTGATAGCATTGTATCAGTACCATAGCTTGGGAAAGAAGATTCCCTTTTCTAACGCTCTGGGATGGTGGCATGAGATTTTTTAAAATTGGTCCCAAGCTATGCGCCAAAAATTTCAAGTCTCACTGCCGTAATGCCTACCTTCTCCAGAATTACAGCATTCGAGGGAAGAAGACCGAAAATGGCTTCCAGTACTGCTGTGGGCGTTTTACGTAATGCCCCGTGACTCAATTGTGATTGGATATATTTCAGTTCGGTACTTTCCCACCATACCAGCGCATCGTATGTAACGATTGGTAGTATGAGACTGATATACCACCTTACCATATTTGGTTTCAGTGCTATTTTGCACTGAACGTTTTTTTTTCATGTGACATTATTTGCTGTCCAAGAAGATTCTCAGATAAGTTATCTTAAAGGCTCTCCCAATGGATGGCAGATTGAAACTTTCTATTTTGCCCCTAAATGAGCTCTTAACAGGAAATTGATTGATTTGACAGATCTTTATTGCACTCTGAAAGAAATAGAAGTTCTTTCTAAAAGTGGCAAACCTAATCCAGCAAAATAGTTGTCCAAGGCAATGATATATAATTCATAACAGTAAAAATTTACCTTTTTCAATAAAACAGGCTCCGATACCTGCGAATTCTCGATAATTTCGTCAGTTGACTCATTAGATGCCGGCGGATCGTTTCTTGCGGCTATCTCTTCTTGCATTGTACTTACGTCCGCTTTCTTTCCTTCGATGCTCTCATCTTTCTTATTAATACGCGATCGTTTATTTGCATTAACCACATTGTGATTTAAACTTTTTCGTTTAATTATACTCTCATTTTGTTTACCAGATTTTCGACGTTCACGCAATTTCCCTTTAACCACTGTATTTCCCTCTACAGTATCGATTTCAATCGATTTTAATTGTCTCAAGAGCGACGATTTCTTTTCCTCATCGACTTTAATATTCAATTGATTCAGAATTCGTTCACTTTCGTTTGACCTAATCGTTTTCTTAATTTTCTTGTCCTCGTTCGGAGAACTTTTTTGTACCGTTTCGTTGGTTACTTTATCGTTCGTTAAATTCGACGATAGTCCACTATTAACGTTGTTTTCTTCCACACATTTAGTCAAATCATTATGGCCATTCATCTCGGAAGTAGGAACATTACGGCTTGACTGAATTTCAGTGCACATAACAATATCGTCGTCATCATTTCTATTATTTTCGATTACGATTTCGCCGACATCTTTACTCTTGGCTATGACAATTTTTTTTGGTGTCCATGCCTTTATGGAATTATCTTGCGACTGACTCATATCATTATACAAAGCTGGAATATCATTTCGTTTTTCGGCCATTTTTTCCTTCTGATGTTCGGTTAATTTGTCCGGATTCATGCCCCAAACTGTTGGTATAATGACAAACATGCTATCGTTGTTCATTAGGTCTTTGATTTCCTTTAGCAATTTTTTCTCACGAGCTTTATTCGACTTCAGCTTATCTTGGAACGAGCGTTTGAATTCGTCTGCAGATCGTTTCGTAAAGAAATTGGCTTTTTCTTTCTCTAAAATCGTAGCGAAAATTGATTTCAAATCTTTGAAAGCCAAAATTATTTGATTTTCTTGCAAATTTTTAATGTATAATGTTAATGATTCGATAATAATTGTGAAATTCTCTTCTGAAGAGCGTGGAGATGTTGATAAAACATGTCTTATTAGATCGAATGCTGCTGTTGGCTGTGACGATTCATCTGAAATTAAAATGTTTTTGTACAATTAAAAATATGATGCAGAGTTCCGGATAAAAATCACACAAACTAGTCGCGCCGATAGTGTGTATTTCATTTTGAACAATACAATACATTATGTTGTAATGATTAAGGCGACCTAAAAGCTTATCAAGAAACTGCAAACTTTCGTGAAACATTGTCTTCAACACATTTCAAAGATATTTTCTTTTATACCAGACGTCATCCATCTTCAATAACGAACTTTAATGTGCAACTGGATACCTTGAGGAAGCCGAAGTGAAACATCCCTGAACAATCTCTTGGTTTATTTATTTATTAATTCATCTACAGAGTTCAACACTACAGAATGATACAATTTGATCATACTGTTACGTGAGCCCTAGTCGCTCATCGCATGTTCGCAATCTTCAGTTATTCTCAACCAACAAAAAATATACGCACAAAAATTCCGATCATGCAACTCATCGAATGTTTAAGGTCTTCAACCAACAACAATTCTAAAGAAATAAAACAACACCTGCAAGCTCTTCAGAACGAACACCAACAACAAATATACGGCCGCACAAATTCCGATCAAGCTACATCATGATTCAGCGAGCACGTCATATGGACGACGGTCGGTTGTGCTGGGTATAAAAAGGGCGAGCGTTTGTGATGAAGGCAGGGAAAGCGATAGAGTCGAGATTGAGCAGTCGGAGTTAATTGCAGATTAGAACGTGAAAGTCGAAGTCTTAGAAAGCGAACGAGTGGAAGTTCGGAAGCGACAGAGTCGGAAAAAGGGAAATCGGTATAGTAAACAAAAAGTGTTTAAATTAAAGCGATAAATAAAGTTTGTGGTGATTTTAAATTAGAAGCGACTTGGTTTCACTTTTGCTTGAAATTCAGCGACCCCTTGTACACTTCAATACTATATTCGGAAATCGACAGTAATTTTAGGGACAAATTTCATAACATTCCAAATCGTATTGTTACATGTCGGCCTTAGTCGCTCGCCGAATGTTTGCTGTCCACTATTCTGTGCACATACACGCCCACATATTTAATTACTCTTCGACTATCCAAGAAATAAATTAAATATCTGGAATCGATATAGATTAAAATTTCAAGTTCAAGTGGACATCACAAGCAAAAATGCGTCACAAACGCAGACAGCTCTTTTCCGAATACTTCCAAAAATCGGCGGACCTGGATATTCTAGAACGATTCTAATCTCCAGAGTAGTCAGCTCGGTCTTCTTATACGCTACTCCGGCTTGGGCGAGATCGGGCCTTGGACTTCTGACCTTCAGGTTCCTTAATATTTGTTGATTACATATTGTTGAAGGGTTGTTCGCATAACCCTCTATCTACGAGTCTATCATTTTCGTAGATTGAGATAACCAAGGCATATCCAAGCAGGCAGTGTGCTCTGTGCTGGAATTATATGTCGACCGGGATTTGAACTCACAACCTTCGCATTGTAGACCAACAAACATAATGGGTGTAGCATACCCTAGCTAGTACAGTGCACTGCCGATCTTAAAAACGACAATACCAAGAACATCAGAGAGATCGAAACATTTGCTGTGATAGATCTTACCGCAGAATCTCGAACAGCAACTTACAGGCGGTTTATTCGATTTATCCGAACAGGTTGGTAAACTAAATACCGACAATTAAAGAAAAATAATGTTCGACAGTGAAACTACACGAGCACGATCATAAACTTCAAGGAAGACACGTCAGGTTGCTCGACCACGTTGCATATAAAAACGAGCAGTTGAAAACCAAGCCACAAGAATAAACAAGGTCTGACGATAAGGGAAGGCCGCTGCTTAGGATGGCGCCTTATGTACGCTTTTCTATCCTACATGGGATCTTAATCTGAAATTGATTGATGTAGCTCACAGTAAGTTTTATCCCAAAAAGACTGAAAAGAGCACTCATCTCAATTTTTCCCTACTTTCGGGACATGTGTGATATTGTTCCACTTCAAATAAAACCAAATCAATGACATAAAAAAAAAAAGTCTTACTTACCAAAATTATTATCGAGCGATGTTATGAAATACCCGAACACGACGAAAAAAACTGCAGTCCTGCCGTCACTGTCGAATAAATTTCGCAGCGGAACGACCAATTTTTGTACGAAATTCGATTTTCCTTCGGCATGTGATGCTGCCTCGATCAGAACTTTCCAACAAAAAAAGAAAGCCGCTTGACCCTCCACGCCTGGCAATTCGACTAAATTATTTTCCAACGGCCATAAAATCCAATCGTTGATAATTTTAGCATTCTCCTCGACTCGAAATTCAAATAAATTGCGCTTCAAATAATCGGCAAGACTTTTCGATACGTTTTTCCATAAATTCAGTTTGACCGTTCGCTGCATGATCGAATTATTCATTATCGATTGGATTATATTCTTCTGAAGATGCCAATATTTCGGTGTATTCAAAAAGCTCTGAAGACCGTAGATTTTTGTAATTCTATCGAGAAAATCGGCGGGAAGGATCAGATCGTTCTGAGTAATCAACTCGGTTAGTAGAGCGAATATTTCACATAGTGCCACCGTATTGACATTATTTGCTTCATTGCTGAACGGAAATCGATTGGGATCGACGAACAACTCCATTACGTGAAAAATGTGTTGTCGTAAAATATTATCGTGCTTTGAATTTTGATTTTGCGAAATACTGCGCAATTTTTTTAAACATTCCTGATACAAATCCAAGCTTTCCGCATTCGCCAGTTGTTCGAAAAGATTTTTCCACAGAGTTTCCAGTTGTTTTGTGTAAGTACTGCCGTTACAATCGCCTGCCATCAGAGTTGCCTCGAAGCACGCATTTACGATTACTTTGCCACATTTCGACATAATATTTCGATTAATTATCGGTGCTGAAATGCGCTCCAGACCCATCGTATTCATTAGAGAAGCCGTCTCTTTACCGGATGAACCCATCGAATCGATTAGACACGCGACTGCCATTTGTGTTACAATCGTGTACGTGTTTCCTTGCCCCGGCGCTGACACGGACGGCTGCTGCTTGCAGGCTGGACCGAAACAAAACACCAGAAACGGTTCATAAATAGTATCCAAGTAGTCCTCGATTTTTCCCGACAATTTACAAATAAAGTACCACCAGACTTTGAACTTATTCACCGATGTTTCCAAAGTTTTCGATTGCGAGGACTTGAGCGGAATGGAAATCAATTTAATGCGTTTCGGCGAATTGATTTCATTGTGCATTACGAAAATTTCGACCAGAACCTTCCAGCAGAGAAACGCCTCGGCTCGAATATTATAATCGCTGCTACGAAATCCTAGTTCAACGATTTGTAGGAAAGTGTTTATGATGGTCGCACCCTTCAGTATTTCTTTGTTCAGAATTCGAACAAGTAAACACCAAATTTTATACCAATTCGAATTCGGAGCTTGCCGAAGATCGTGCAATTTACGGGAATATCTGGAATGAAGTTTTTGTTAGCAGGGAATAAAAAATAATTGGAATTCAGTCTTACTCGTCGACAATGGTTGCTTTAATGCCCGGCCATTCGGGAAGATTTTGAAACGCGACCGCTTCCAAGTGCGGCAAAACTGTTTCGAGTGCTGCAATCGCATTATCCTGTATGATTTTATCCTCGTCGAAGGCAAGCGGAAGGATTTCCGTGTACCAAAATCGCACATATTGCTCGGTAAGGAGGAAGCTGGCCGAAATCGCTGATGCTCTAGTTGTCCTGGTCAAGAGATCCAACATCTGCAAAGGAGTAAGGTTTCACTTACAGTCCACTGTTCGATTGATTACTGCTGTCGGTGGTTTTACTAACATTTACGTAGAGGTGCCTCTGTTTATTCTTCATTATTTCCCCGGATGAGGTGTACACTCCATGATAAGCCTGTGCCAAATCGTTCGTCATTTTGGTTGATTTCTCTGCCGGTACGGGTGTCGAAATCTAAAAGGTCCTGAAACGTAAACAGACACCTGCGTTTCAGACGGCAGATACGCCCCGTTCAACCGGAGCCGCACTGTCTGCGATCCGAGAAATCCGCAAGGATTGAGGTTAAAAGGGTTTTTATTTGGAAATACTCTTCTCGACTACATTACGAAACTAATTTCGATTCACCATTCAACTACTCCCTAGGCGTTTAGGGATTCTTGTGAAATTCTCAGAAAAGAAAGGCAACAAGTTGAGCAAAAAAAATGATGCACGTACATACCCTTGCAGGAATTCAACTTTTTTTTCACTTAAATTAGAAAAACTACAAGAAAACTACACCAAATTTCCACTACGTTTTCGATTTAAAGAATCGCGGGAATTTAATCGAATCTGTCGATTATTATTGCCAAATTAAAACTTCAAAAACAGACGACCTCAGCGAAACGAAAAACGCGCGAGATTTCCTTACTACGCGTATGCGCGCCATTTGTTGTCATAATTTTTTTTTTCTTAGATGTCAAAATTCCGGTTCATTTAATTTTTGGCAGATGGCAACCCTTTGAAATTGTACGCTAACGTACCGTTAGATCCAATAAATTGTTTAATAACGATGTATATTAAGGTTAAATTTTCACGTAAAAATAACGTTAACAGTTAACATTAATAAAACGTTAATTTTTCTCTTTAAAGTAACGTTACCAAACACATAGCGCAAAGTAACAAATTTCTCGATTCTCTCAACCTTCTCAATTATTTCCATGTAAGATTGAAATAAACCAGTTATTTCTGTTCTCAAAACTTTAAACGAGTTTTTATCGAAACAATGTTTTCAAAATCGGTACCAGAAATATCTCCGTGACTACTGGACAGATCGGCACCTTGTTTTGCACAGTTATGTTTCACACAATAATCGAATGCTTATCGATCAGCTTTTTGGATACCTAGCACAGTTTATTTATTTTTTTATTTTTTTAACATAAGAACTGAACAATTTTGGGGCTAGAGACAGCCATGATCCGAACAAATTGAATTTTTAAATTCCGTATCGATAAGTACAAGTTTCATCTATCTACTTCAAGAAATTTTTTTTAGATAAAAAATGGCAGAGGCACGTCTGATACCGCAAACGGCGCCAACAAAAACACGTCCAGAAAAACGACTGTAACTTCGTTTCCGCTTGAAATTTTTCAATCAAATTTTCACATAATATAGATAAAATATCATGCTTTAAAAGATATATCATGATTATTCAATAAAGTTCAGTTTTATGCATGAAAAAAAGAAAATCTTAAACATAGCGGCTACTTGAGAACTCGAGCAGGATGATTTCGTTTTTGACCTCAAATTTAAACACTTTTCGAGCCTCGTAAGACGGTAAAGAACTTCATCCAGCTTGGAGGCTAAGACCTGAACCGAAAAATCACACATAGTAGTGCGTATAAGCACAGAGATTCGCTATAACTATTAATTATAAATAAACAATGTTTAGATAATATGAATTCAAGTGAGGTTAAAAACCGAAGGGAGCAGAACAAAAACAGAGTATCGTGTAGCTGTCAGGATTCGCATCGCTTTTATTTGCTTTGACAAGCCAATTTGAGAGCATTATATACAAGTTCGATCCATATTGAATTATCGGGCGACGCCCTATATGGCCTAGCACGGATATTATGAGTTTCTTAATTGGTTCGGCGAGCGCTCTGTTTATCTGGGCTTGGTGATCATGTCCGGCGGGAGCTATTTGCTGAACATTCCCGTTCATATTCTGGACATTTGTGTTGTCTTGGCAGCATTCAGGTTAGTTTCGATCTCCCGGTCGGTCACAAGTTCTTTCACTCGCCATTTTTCTTCTTTTCAGTGGCCTGACTGCGATTTCAACGTATCTGCTGACGATGAAGCTGGTCGCCAGGAGCGGGACTATTCGTAGCCAGTTTTATTGCTCTTTCTGGGCTACATTAGTCGAATGGTAGCTGAATCGTATGACACTGAGGAAATCGATGTACAGTCGATTCCGGTTATAACCAACCAGCAAACGGTGGCATAAAAATATACATAAGAGTAGTTCTACTTGTAAAAGTATTTTTTATTTCTGTATTCAAGAATAGCAAAAAAATAAAATAAATAGTATTTTTGAAGCTATCAATTAATTTATATTATATATTGTAAAATTATCAGGCTGGGTCGCTTTTTGCCAATCCAATTGCTGGTGTACTTCGCCCGGGAATGAAAAAAATTAGTTTTTCGCCTTCGTGCTCGATGGCGCATCCTCTGTCCGCACATTTCCTCATCATCTCGCTAATAAAAAATCGAAAATTATTAATTTAAATTAAAATGATCTGTCCTTATAATTATCTTCCTTTTGGCGCGAATCCAACAGCGAAGTAAAAATCAGCAAAATATCAGCCATGAAAACTGTCAAAGTGGAACGTTATCAACGGACGTCACCAAAACTTCCTATATTTCCTACAGCTGCGGTAAAAATAGAGATACACACTAACACTTCCGTTCTTATAGATTTTGGACAATGCATGTACAGGGAAATTTCGTCCGAATAATGTCAAATCCTTTTCTTTTTTTAAGTAAACACAATCATAATGAATTGTTATTTATGAGAGTCATATTTATTTTCGGTTTTAATGAGTATTCTATTCAAAAACTTGTAGTTTAATGCGAGTGTCCATACGTTTGAAAACCGTCAAATTCAAGTTTGTCTGTTTCTTGTGCTTCTAAACTCACGCTGAACTGTTGGTATTATAGCATTTTTCAAACTCTATTAGGACAGAAGTGTTAATGTGCATCGAGTATCTCTACGATAAAACAGCTCAGCTTTACGGTCTGGTATTTCTAGAAAGCCTTGGCCTGAGATTTAATTTTTACAGTTTTTGATTACAGTTCGTTAGGACACTTAACTATTTAGCAGGTTACTAGGGCAACGACCAGGCCAGAATGACGGTTTGGAAAACGGTCCGTGATTCGAACGCGTCATACTGGTCACACTGGTCGAAAAGATCTGCTATGTCTATGACTGCTTGCTGTCAAAGTCAGACCGTTGAGATTCTGTTTATGTTCAATTTGAAAATTGTGCAGGTTTTAAGTTAATTAAAGTTTAATTATTCAATACGCTTCGTATTTATATGGAATATTTATTACACGGCACAGAAAGATGTCGCTCTACATAACTTCATCCACAATCAATAAATTAGGTGAATTATTAATGCGTTTCTTAGCTTGACAATGTTTTCTTTAAGGCTCAAAAGTTGCTCGGTGGCATTCGAAAATATCAAAATAATTGTTTGGACTCATGAAGTGCAGACCCTGATTGCTCTCGTCTCCGTCCGTTATCGCAAGTCTTCGTGCGCAGTGTATCTTCTCAAAACTTTTCTGATGAAAGTTGAGTTACTGTATATTAGAGTTGCTGTATGCGAACGAACCCCTACTGCTTTTTTTTATTATAATAGTTAAACTATTTTTTTTTACCAAAATGTATCGAAGAATAAAAAACGGATGGGGTAGGTAACACAGCGAGTTAATTTGAGGCAATAAATAATAATTAATTAATAATAAAATCTACTTTGCTGAATGTACTTCCTTTTCTTATAAAACACCCTTGCGAAGCACGGGAGCATATCCAAGTAACTTACTTGCGATGGCGGTACAGCCCAAATCGGCCCTTAGCCTCCAGAGTACCCGCCTCCATCCTTCTCAGTTCAGTGACCAGTTTGTAAATCTTAGCAGTGATTTGCTGTCTGCTTCAATAGCGCTTCCGTGCTTCTCCGACCGGTCTTTGTCCATTGACTTTGTCCTTTAGTGTGCGTTTGGGAATTCTTCCGTCATCCATCTGCTCCACTTGACCAGCCCATTGTCACTTCTTCAATTTTATGAGGGTTGACACTTCGGGATTGTCGAAGATGGCATACAATTCTCTATTGTATCGTATTCTTCAGAACGAGTCTTCCCTCACAGGTCCGAGGATTCTTCTGAAGGCTTTTCTTTCACAGGCGTTAAGTAGTTTTTCGGACGTCTGAGTTAATGTCGACGTTTCGCTATCATAGCATAGCAAAGGTCTCATAATCGTTTTATACAGGGGTTTTTTTTTAGAGGTGGAGAACTTTGAATTGAAATAAAACATAGAAAAATGTTTTTACATGGCGTAATCTGGAAGTGCAATTCTCACACAGTAAATCAGGCTGTATGCCGGCTGTAACGCGTCGAATGTTAGGTTTCAAGTGCTCAATAGTTTATCGGCATAGACATGGGACATATCCCCAAAGAAAAAAATCTAATGGCGTCAAATCGCACGAACGAGGTGGCCAGTTAGCACGTCCATTTCGTTAAATTAATCGATTATCAATTGTTTCTTTAAGTGAATTATATTTGATGCCATCCTGTTCCAATCACATGTCTGCGACATTAATACCTTCCAATTGAGGCACGAAAAAGTTAGTAATCATGTGTCTGTACCGCTCACCTTTGACTGTAACGTTCTGACCATCATCATTTTTGAAGACAATGGACCAATGATTCTTGCGGCCCATAAAGCGCACCAAACGGTGACTTTTTCTGAATGAGGCTTCCGTGGCGTAGTAAGCAGCGTGCTTGCTTCACAGACAATAGGTCGTAGGTCCGATTCCCGCTCCAGACAGTGGGATTTTCCTAAGCACGAATTTTCTGTTGGTACTGGTAATGGAAAATTATTCGAAATAAAATGGAAAAACGGTGTAAAAGTGAAACAGTTCCACTTCAAGAAGGTGTATATACTCAGTAGATGGTTTTTGTTCGCTTTGTATCATTCAGTTCCCCCATAACATGGTTGGCTCATGAAGTATGTACAATTAAAAAAAAAAAAAAGATCGCTCACGCTGGATGTGAGTCGGACATTAACCGTAGCTGAGGCAGCGTCGGACCTTTCACATCATCACCTTTCGGACCTAAAAAAAAGGTCCGACGCTGCCTCGGCTACGATTAATATCGCAATGTTGAGATTGGTAACTCCCGAGTGGTATCCGGCATTTGTCTACGTTGTGGCCCTGTATTCCTAGCGATTCTGTTTCGAAAACCCCCTTCTTCTATTCTGTTTGTAAGATCCGTTCTTGATTCGAAATTTCTTTGCTTCTAGCTTGATGGTTCGTTATTCGATTTTTTTTATCAGGCGACCTTCCGCCGCTAGGACTTAATCGAGAAGAACTAGACCAGACCCGATCTCCAAGTCTCGGACTCATAGACATTCAGCTTTGATTCATGACAAGCATTGCTAGCATTATACAAATGGCGATGGTGCAGCACTTTGTCACAATATGCCTTTTTATTTATTTTAACTTTTTTGTTTGTCTTTTGCTTTCATTATAAGATTTGTTCTTTACATACAACACAATTTTTTTTCTTTGCAACAACAATGTGAAAAATTTAATTTTTTGAAATTTTTTGTAAATTAATATGTAATTCAATTGAAAATTTTTGAAATTTCGTATTGAGAACACCTCCTAATCGAGATACAATTTGCTGGGTACCTATTGTCATTAGTATTGAAGCTTAGTGCGCTATGGTAGCTGGATTTCAAGTAAAAATAAAACTAGCTTGCTTTTAAGTTAAAACTACCACAAACTTTTTTTTATGTAGTCACTTTAACATTTTTTGTATACTTTCCCAACTTCGACTGCCTCACAATATGTCGCCCCAACCCTCGCATTAATCACATTCGTTCACACGACTCGATCGGCTTCTCAATCTCGACTCACTCACTCATCGCAAATGCTCGCCCTTTTATATTGTTCTTTTCAGCCACTGTCTCCGCTATTTTGGCCACCGCCGGGCGAGTCGATGAGTCATTAAGTGTGCGTATGTGTGTGCAGAGTAGTAGATAGCTGAAGATGCGAATATTCAAAAAAACGACTTGTAACAGTATGTAAAACCTGCCATAAAGTATTTTTGTAGCTTGCTCACATGTGGTCGTTTAAATTTTTTTCCACGTTTACAAATTTCACTCCAATAAAATTCTAAAAGCCAGAAATTTCTTTTTTTCAAAAGATCGACAGTTCTGTCAGCATTTATTGAAGTGTGCTAGGGGTCGCTGGATTTCAAGTAAAATTAATAAACAACTAGTTCATGAAACTTTTTTTTATTCATCTTTCAACTTAATCGCTTTATACTTTTCGCTTACAATATTGCGACTCACTCCGCGCACTCATCGCTCTGTCTTTCGCATGACTCTTTCGCTTATCAATTTTCACTGTCAATCACACGACGTATTCGCTTATTGAATTCCGTCTGTCGATCACAGGACTTACTCATTTTCTATATCTTCACCGTTGTTCCCAGAACGTATTCGCTTATCAATCTGTACCGTCGATTAATAGACGTATTCGCTTACTGGATTCTGCCTGTCGATCACAGGACTTAATCCCGCTTGTCGATCACATGACTCGCTCGCTTACTAAATCTCCATTGTCGATCCCACGACGTATTCGCTTATCAATCTCCATTGTCGACCATACGGCATACTCGCTAACTGGATTCTGCCTGTCGATCACAGGTCTTACTCATTTTCTATATCTCCACCGTTGATCCCAGAACGTATTCGCTTATCAATCTGCACCGTCGATCAATAGACGTACTCGCTTACTGGATTCTGCCTGTCGATCACAGGACTTAATCCCTTGTCAATCACATGACTCACTCGTTTACTGAATCTCCATTGTCGATCCTACGACATATTTGCTTGTCAATCTCCATTGTCGATCATACGACATACTCGCTAACTGGATCCTGCCTGTCGATCACAGGACTCACTTGCTTATTGTAGTTCCACTGTCGATACTGCGACGTATTCGCTTACCAATCTCCACCGTCGATCACTCGAAGGTTACTGTTTCGAGTTTCCCCTCCAAATATCTCACTCACAACTGACTACTCCTTCACCAATACTCGCCCTTTTTATACGGTTCTTGTCAACCGCTTTCGGCCGAATCATATCCTTGTCGTCCGCTCGTTGTCAATTGCTTCGATAAATCGTCGAATCATTTCCCTGTCGACCGAATCATTTCCTTTTCGGCCGCTTGTTGTAGGCTGCTTCTATTCATCGTAGTCATTCGCCAGTGTAATTGTTGTTACTTTCTCGGCAAAAAACACACATGTGTTCTTTATTACTGCAAAATTGTTGTTGGGCGAATACTTTGAACATTCGTTGAGCGGCATATTGTGGGAATGTATATAATCGGATTTTATGTGCTCGTATATTTGTTATTAGTTAAGAATAACTGAAAATATACGCCGAGCGACTAGGGCTAACATGTAACAGTATTCATTAATCATTAATCAATTAATTTCCCTTCTAGGTCATGAAATACCCGAAATTCGAATAAGGGCTTTAAAACACATCGAGAGCAAAATCGATCGATACCTTAATCAAAATGAAGACATTACATTCAATCCTGGAAGCCTTCTCAAACAGTTAATTCGTTGGTTTGGACAGAAACCGCTATGTGAAGAAGAAACTGTTTTAAATATTGTTCTCACACTTCTAAAGGTAAAAATTATCCCTTTCTTCAACTAGCTTGACATAATTAAATGTTTTTTTTCGTTATTTTATTTCCAGAGCAAATTTTCTCATGAAGCGATTCGCTTTCTCGGATTAGAGCGTGTGAAGAAAGAATTCTACAAAGTCGATGAGATAGTAAAACGTTTCGACGCGAAAAAATTATTAACTGAAATTTTTTCATTGTTAAGCATTTATCAAACACCAGAAATCACGAGTCCAACGAAAACGTTCGATTTGGACGATAGTTCACTACATTTAAAATCAATTTCTGAGATTTCTTATGAAGTGTAAGCAGCAAAAAAGAAAATGAAAATATGATTCTCTCTAAACTCTTTTCATATTTACTTTCAGAAACTCTTCAAATTATGAAAAGCCGTGGTCGTTGCCGTCCGCACCTGATTATAACTCACTGAAATTGCTTGCCGACTCGATTGATTCCGAAGGAGATGACGACAGCTTAGAGCATGCTTTTCGATATTTAGAAAATGCCATTAATGATTATCCGGCAGAGTATTTTTTACAACCGCCATACATATTTAAAGTAATTCAAATACTCTTATAATCGATTCGATTTTTCTAAATTAATTTATAATTTTCATTCAGTCTCTAATTACGCTGTACGATAAAAACAAATCAAAATGCGAAATCTTACTCAGAATTTTAACGAAACTAACTAAATCGCTGGCCGGACGAATTAAAATGAGGCAATTATCTAAGATCCATTACGTTTCTAATGAACAGGTTAGTATGATGTTTTTCATTGAAATTGTTGCACGGAATAGCTAAATTCATTTCAGAATAAATTGCTGGAATCTAGAATACAAATATCATCAAGTCAATTTTGTATCCAACTTTTTCGATTGGGCTTGGAATGTTTGAAAGATCTTGGAGAAAATTCAAACGAAGTGGGTAACAATTTCTGCGGTCAATAACGAATCAGTGATTTTTTTTTTAATATTTCAGACTTACTCAATTTTAGTATTCAATTTACAAATAGAAATTTTCAATTTAATGAGTACCGATGTCGAATGTGATAATTCCGGCAAATCATTTCTAATCGATTTGGGATATTTGGCAAGAAATTATCGGCAATCATTTGCCATTGACGAACATCCAAATAAATTGAAACGGATATATTACGTACTTGTTCTGTATTTAATGATTAAACTATTAGAAATTGAGAATAAAAATGGTGCGATTGCATCGACTAGAAGTAATTACAATCCTGATAACTACACTGTTAGTACTGCAAGTAATCTTGAGCTAAGGGATGGCAATGATGTTTGGTTATTTGAAATGGAATGTGGTTTGCTTGATTTTCCCTTGAAAGAAATGTTTCCTGAACTTCATAGGAAAATTAAAAGTATTGCAAATGTAAGTAATTATTTAAAAGGATTGATTGAATTTTTCTAACGTAATTTTGTTTAAAATTGATCAGAGAAAAAGACTGGAAATATTCCTCGATTGTGCGAATATATTAGAACCGGCAATAACTATTCTACGAAATTATGACGAAATGTCGGACGAAGAAGTTGTAATGGACGCGGGTAGAGTCCTTGATACGTTATCGATTCATCAAAATCTTAATATTGTTACGAAACTTATGCGTGCCATATCCAAGTAAGTATTTGTTCACGGCATTAAATTAAATTTTACTGAATGATTCTTTAGATGCATTCCGTATTATGCTGGCAATTCGATTCTCGAAGACACTGCAGAAAAACTATTGATTCGATTGTTTGCCCATGAAAATATTAAAGTTAGAAGGTAATAATACAATAAAATGTAATGGAAATTTTATCGCAATTATAAATGTTTTCAGAATAGCGTACAAGGAAGCATGTGATAGTGTCAAATGTTTTTTTGGTGCGATAATGAATGGCGAAACTCTACTGAATATGAATCGATCGCATTCTCCACGAGCACGAACCTTTGGAATTCCGTTAAGTATCGAAATTCTAAATGAAATTATTTGTTTTGGTTGTGCAGATTCCGATCCGAAGGTATGATATTGTAATGCGCAATGTCGCTGAATTTTGTTAAAATGAAATAACCCGAAACTTAATCGCTTCCTTTAACTATCACAAACATTTTTTCCGTACACCAATTGTCACTTTCCTATCTCCGACTCATTTTTCGCCTTTCCATTTTTTCGATTCAGACTTTAGACTCGTCTATCGCGACTTTACCACGCGATGTCCCGATCTTGATTCTTTCGTTTCCCAACTCAGACTGACTCTATCGTCGCAAGCGCTCGCCTTTTTATATCGTTATATTCTCTATTCGTCGACTTTTCGTTTGCCTTTTGTCTGCTTTTCGCTTGGTTTTCGCTTGCTTTTCAATCTTCTATGCTGTTTCTTAGTGCGCGCGAGCAGTTCGATGTCACAAACAGTTGATGATTGCGGATTGTCAATGATGTGTGTATGCAGAATAATAGACTGCTGAAGATTGCGAACATTCGATGAACGACTTGGGCTGACATGCAACATTACACCCTCCTTAGCTCCTGTTCATCTCGAACAGAGTTTTCACTTTCTTTACGGTAGTCAAGGTACTTCACCAATTTGTCTACTTCTCTCACCCTTGTATTAAGTTTGCAGTATTCTCCATAATTTATTCCGGTGATCATTTGGTGTGGTATTTTCCGATTACTTTGAAGCCTTGGTGATTTTTCCTTCTGGTATCTCGATGAGCATACAGCCGTACCCGTACGTTCTCAAAAACTCGAAGAGTTATTTCGTACATGTTGTCGGTGCGATGCGCTCAGCGGCCACGCGGCTTTTATTTTTAGTTAGGCCACTTTTCCACTGCAGTCGCTCCAAGCTGCTCTTGCAGATCACGCTCCGTGAAGTTTTTTTTTTAAGGCACCGAGTTTAATTTAGGGGGTCACCCTTTAATGCATTGCACAATGCATTCGGTGTAGGAAGTGGGGTCCGCTTTGCTGCCTTTCTTGGGAATCGGCTCAACATTTGCAACTTTCGACAATTGTGGAAAGCACCCGGAAGAGTAAGATAGATGGAAAAAATTGCGTAGGGCTATATCTAGAGAAGAGGAGCACATTTTAAGAGTAATGGAAGGAATGCCATCAGGGCCAGCAGACTTGTGAATATTGAGCAGTTGTAGAATTCTGGAAATGAGACGTGTGCGAAAATGTTGCGAAGGCGGCGAAAAACCAGAAAGTGTTGCGATAGGAGGGTTACGGATTGAAGGTGGTAGTGTGGAGTTCCTCGCAAAGCTTGCTGCCAATAGGTTAGCTTTCTCAACAGGATCGACTACGGTGCGGAAGTATCTATCAATTTCTGTTCATTCGATGTGCTTACTGTTATCCGCCGTAAACTATTTTGGGAATGATGGCCCTGCCTCCAGTTCTACGCACCGAGATTGGCAGCACATTCCAGACAAGCATTCGGCGACTTTCTCGGATGGCGTCAGTCTTGCCTTAAATATGCTCCGCGTCCGCAATCCCAACAACGTGGAGCTCCATGTCTTAAATGCTGCTTTGCTAGCACATTCGGCACAAGAAATTGATGTTCTCCTTCGTTTATAGCCGTAACGTCGTAAGTGTCCTGACAGATTCAATCCCAACAGTGGGGAACTTCGTAGCTTACACTCTGCTTACTGGGCTCTCACCTCTGGTGCAACAATTACACGGTTCTGACAGTAACTCTCCGGATTCACCAATCATTTGGCGACTCTTGTTTAATGATTCATTCTGAGCGATTCATTTCTATTGGTTTAGTTCTGCTGCATTCACGTCTTATGTGCCTAACTTTTTCTCATTCCTAACAACTTAATACGCTCCCAGTAACTTATTACGCTCCTTCGGTAACTTTCACTTTTTTGTCACCTCTGGCACAAACATTACTTGACCGCAGTCATTTTTCGGACCTTGTGACAATTGTTTAGCAGCTTCAAAGTTCAGAACGTACACCAAAGCCTCTTGCGGTGTCGTGAACGTCAATCTCAACGCCTGTTGTAGCTCTCTATCCATCGATAAATGGTCCGAATCCAAGCTAAAGAAGGATAATAGCGTCAGTCTTTCACCATCCTGTGTGTCATAGAGTGCCGCCGAGTTCCTGCATGCGGTTGCAAAGTTGCCTTTTAACAATTTCGCGCATGTGATCTCCACCGTATTGAAGGTCCAAAGTCCTCACCACGCACTGAAAATCTCTTTGCTGTGGCGGTCTGCAAAATCTCAGCTGCAGATCCTCGTGAGGCCAGTGTCAAAGGCGTTGCTCGTTCCTGATCCGACCAATGGCTGAAGCTTGCCGCCGCTTCAATTTGAGTCTTGTAGATGATCCAAGGTATTTGAGCATCGAAGACTTGGAGCCTTTGAATTTTTATGAACGACACTTTCGGACTCTATGAGATCAGTTGTTTGCACAACCTCAAAGTCCTTTTTTAGACGCTCTTCTTCACTGGATATGCCCTCAATCTTTCTAGTATTCTCGGTGATCTTATCTGCATTTTTGTTGATTTTGATTTCAAGAAAGCGTTTCGTTTAGCTTATCTTCTAGCATAATACGTTGATGTTGAAATTTCGCTTCTACATAGCTGCTCTTCAATTTGCTAACCGAATGCAGTCGTCTGTTGGTCCGTTTCCTGGTTTAGATCATCTTTTAGCTGTTGATTTTGCTAATCCATTTTCGTATTGAGATCTTGATTTTGTAGTTCCGTCTTCGTGTTCTGTGTTCTGGTCCATCAGCTGCTTCAATTCAACTTTCAATTTTCTGCTCGATCTCTCTTTTCCATGGAAAATTCATAGTTTTCGGTACTGTGTTCCTTATTTCCAATGCATCCATCATCCGGCTTATAAGTTCTGCCTTGTTTCTGGTTAGGTAGCTCAAGTTTACTGAATTCATCTTCAACTTTTAAGTCTCTTTTTTAAGTCTCCGCACTCGCGACTACACGATCACTTAATCGATGTTCAAGAAGAAATTTTTTTACTTTAAACGTTCCAGAATTTTCTCCACCGTTTGCGTTTTTCACAATTATCACTCGAGTTGTTTTATACTTGAAATTCCACTTCTGACGCCAATTGAAGTGCGCAGGAATCGCTAGATTTCAAGTATAAATGAAACTAGTTTTTATTAAATCAAAATAACCGCAAACTTTTATTAGTCGCTTTCTTTAACTTTAACACTTTCCGTTCACCAATTTTCACTTTCCCATCTCCTACGTTTTCCACTTTTCCGCTCTTTCGCTTCCGACTTTTAACTCCACTATCACGACCATACTACGCGATGTCCCGATCTTGACTCTTTCGATTCCCATTTAACATTTTTATATCGTTCTATTCGCTATTCGTCTGCTTTTCGGCCTTCTATGCTGTTTCTGCTCGCGTGTAGACCAGTTCGAGGGCACAAGCAATTGATGATCGTAGATTGTCAATGATGTGGGTGTGTGCAGAATAACAGCTGAAGATTGTGAAAAAACGATGAACGGCTAGGGCTGACATGCAAAAATTTTGTTAAGCTCTGATTTGTGACATCTCCCATTATTTTGTCGTATTTTAGATAAGCACAAATGCTGAAATTATTATTTCATTAATCATCAAAGCTAAATCAATCATGGGAAACAATTGGCAAAATTTATTGGAAATATTATTGCCGAATTTGCCATTACTACAATGTCTGCATGAGAAAAAATCAAAACTGAGTAAGAATTCACTGTTGCCAATCCTATATCAATCTAATGAAATAATTACCGAACAGGTTGCTTACTACTGAATATTTTCAATCCGGACAGCGACTTAGACCCGAATGAAATACTTCGAGGAAATCTCCGATTCATGTTCTCGGACGACAATGAGCTACGAAATGAGGCACTATCGCGAATTATTTACATGTTTTCAATACAACCGGGAGCATCAATTTGGACACCAAATTTATTGGAAATCAGCGACACAATTCCGAATAACATTTGCATCGTGAATGCTCCAAGAAGCGTGGAAAATATTTTTGCCGGAGGATATTATGAGGTTTGAAGAAAATTAACGAGAAATTCAAATAGAAAAACTAATTGAAAATATTGAGTAGAAAGCAACAGTTTTTGCGTTAATCGAATTGTTGAAATGTCCCGATGTCGAGCCGACTATTCGTAAAACTACTTTTATGCAGCTGAACGTGATATGCCAGGATCCGAATCTGGTTGAACTCGTATACGATGAAAATGGTTGGGAGTTGGCTTTGAAAGCCCTGGAAAACTCATTGAAGGTAATTAACGAATCGATTATTACTTTATGTGTGTACTTAGTTCCTTTTTATTTTACTAATAGAAAGATTGTTCAATTGATTATCGCGATACAGCAATACCGGCAATCGGGATAATCGTCAAGATTGCATTATGCCACACACAATTTCGGAGAGATCTATCACAAGATGAGAACATCTACTTTTTATTATTACGTGCTTTATTTACATATCGCCATGACATCATATTTCAACAAGATTGTGCACTAACCTTATTTCTTCTGCTTTTCAGTCCCTATATAGTGGGCAGCAGACGAATAGCTATGCCGAAAATATGTTGCACTTTAACGATTCCTATTAAATGCACGTTTATGTCGAACTCTAGTCGATACGGTCAAAGGACTGCACTAGAAGAAACCTATCTGAAATTATCATTGGAAAACGATGTTGAAAAAATTTCCGGCTCACATTGTTCCCTGAAATCGAGATCTCAACAAATGAATTTTCAAGATTGTGATTTTATATTTAAAGAGAGTGCATTGCAATTCCTTCGATTCACTTTTGCTAAATTGTGGTATTTTGGATCCGATCGAGTTGAACGAGAGAAATATGGTTCTACTTTATCATACAATGTGCTTAATAATGCCGACGAAAATTCCATCTCCGATTTAAATGATTTCTTAAAGTACAATACCGATTTAATTCTACGTAAAACCGATATCGATCTATTGAAGATCAGTTCGATTGAACAGAATCTAAAACAATTCTTACAGGATATATCAAATGCCAATACACACGATGATGTTTTAATTGGTATCGCAAAAATACAACTTTGTTGTTTAATCAATTCGAATTGTATGAATCAAGAAAAAACTAGCATAGGCATCTTAAAACGTTATTTAATAACTCCGCCGAATAATGATCAAGATATATTACTATTGGAAAATGCGATATTATTAATGATACAATTGATCGAATCAAATAATAAAGAGATTTTATTATGGCTCCTTAAGGAACTGAAAGTAAAACAAAACTTATTTTTTAATTTAGTGAAAAGTCACGAATGTCCGATCCGACTCTATAAACAGAATTGTAAATTTTTGCAAATTATAGTCAAAAAGTGTATTTATTACAACGATAAAGATGAAATTAAACCATATCTGATGCTGGGAAACAGCGATGAAGGTATTAATTTCTATAATAAATTGTTTGAGAGTACCATACCCATAGCAGAAGATTGCTTTCGAAAACGAGATATAGACAGATTTCGTGTATTACTTAATTTACTGCAGTTTATCAGTGCAAGCGGCCGAGTTGATTTAGATAAGGGCTTTGCAATCGATATTATAAAAAAAATGTTGCATTTTATTATGACACTGAAATCATTTACTCAAGCTGGATCGCACATAAATAAAAATTGTTTACTGATTATTGCAAATTTAATGCAAGATATAAATGAGGTATGTGCAATCTTATGCTGGTATAGTTTTCACTTTTAATTCGTCTATTAGTTTATTTTAGATGCAAAGCATTTGAAATGTTTATCGGGACTGTGCGGACATTGTGACTTTGAAATAAGAGTTGCGGCATGGTGTGTCTTAGAAAAAATTTCAAGAAGCCTTAAGGGAGCACATCTTCTCGTGAAAGGTATAAAACTTATCCGCTCGGCAGTCATAAATAAAAAATTTAAATTTTTTTCATTGCTTAGATCTCTCGTTCTTGCCAGGAGGTTTTCATGCTTGTTGTCTGAGCACATTTTTGGATATGTACGAAGTACCATTAGTACGTGCTTCTGCCGGCGGTCTTCTATCAAATCTCCTATCGTATACAACAAAATCAGGAAATATTCGAACTATTCATATGTCTGTAGCGCCATTTTGTTTCCGTCTGGAATCGTCAGTCTCTGACGATGGATTAGGTTTAATAACACAACTATTTGCTAAGCATCGGTTTTATGAACGTGTCGAAGAATCCTTAGAATCGTTTTATATATCCGATGCTATTCTAGGAAATGAAGTAAGCCAAATTACTATAAATTTTCGATTAAACTAAACGTCTTATTGTAGTGTACGATTATAACTTGTGATATCGTTAAAATGTATTGTTCGATTTTTATCAACTTATCTGAACTTCGTCCAGCTTTACTTCTCGAATATTATGAACATCCTTGTTTTGAGAAAATGTTTCGGTATGATTAAATTTGGTTTTTTAGTATTTATTTTGATTTTTAATCGTATTTAATTGTAGAATTATTCAGAATGTTCCGCTGTGTATTACGGAATCTGCTTTAGAAATGGTTGGAGATATTTGTAACTTATTGTTGCGTTTTTTTCAAGCCGACTCGAATCTATTGCAAAGATTTAGTATGCATGAGTATAACTATATTACAATTCTGATCAGCCTTTTGGACACAAAACTGTTTGGTAAGTTTCTAGCTTTTGTGTTACTGTGTGGTACTGATTAATCATATTATTTTTTTTTTAGGAAAAATCGAAAACAGTTCATTGATTAATATCTTGCAAGTTCTTCGAGTTCTAGTGAATGAAACTTCCGCATATCAATTGGTATGTGAAATACTCGTGAAAGAAAATAATTCTGCGCTAATTTATCTGATCATCGATAGTATATGCTCTAATGACATGAATTGTAAGTATTCGATATTCAGTTATGGAACGCCATCAAAAATTCATTTCTGACCGCAAATTTTTTTCATCCACGATTTTCCAATAAAAAATATGCAATCGTATAAGAACTACAAAAATTAATAAAACTAAAAATCTTCTTTCAGTACAACAGGTATCATTGCAATTCTTATCATCAATACTACGAAAAGGACAAACTGAAACGTTTAATTTTTCTACTATCCATGAAATTTTTGAAAGTACACCACTAAATGCATCTCAGAATTCTACTATTGAAATTCGTCCAAATTCGAGTATTTTAAAAAATAAACAGAATGCATCGATGGTAATTTTTTCCGCATTGAATACACTTTTTGTTAATGCAATGCTATCGACGAACAAAAGCAATAAACATAGCTGCGGTAATTTTTTACTTGTCTATTCCGTGAAAATTGTATTATAAAAATTTTCGTTTAGAAAAAATTAAACAATTAAAATATTGTTCGGAAACAATGGGTTTGTTATTAAAATGCTCGAAGTCAGCTCAAGCAGTGGCGAAGAAATTGAGGCTATTCGAATTTCTGATTGGTCAATTGGATGGAATTTTCAACGGACTAGGAATGAGTTGTACGGATTTCATTCGAAAGCATGGTGATGCTAAGGTATGTGATTTTGTAAGATTAAGTTTTTTTTTTTTACGGAATGACCTGTGTTATAGGCAATTTCGGCCTTTATGTGCAACAAACATAGTCATGGAGGGAAGTAATGGGATTAGAAAGATAGGGGCAGAGGAGTGAGAACGACCGTAATGAGTGGAGAAGCTGATATATATTTTTCAGCTGTACTGGCTGCTACTGACAAATATTTGCAGATGTTATGGGGGACTGAAAGTGGAAAATCTATCTATCGGAAGTAAATAAAACCAAGTCTAATTTGGGAAACTTTACAGAACAATACTATCTTCAGTTGTTGCTCTTTACCTCCAAAAACCTTAGACTTGGTTTCAAGAACATTTTTTCTATCTATTTTACAATTAACTTCAAGGACTTCCATTTTATTGAATGGTAACCAAGTCCTCCCTCATTAAGTTGAGGGAGGACTTGGTTACCATTCAATAAAATGGAAGTCCTTGAAGTTAATTGTAAAATAAAAGCAACTTTGAAAAACAAAAAATGGACGTGGTGTCGTTTACAAAAATATTCTTGAATGAATGTTCACAAAATTCGATGGAACATTGCTGTTTGGTATGACCTTTTTTATGTTGAGAAATTCGGCTTTTTTATACAAATAATTTCCTGAGCCTTTAGTTGTCGTCAGGACTTGTTTCTTGCTCTAGACTCCAGTTCAACTGCTCGCTTCCATGTGATACATGGCCGACCATATCGAATTATTTTTTGAGGGCAACAAATGCAATAGCGTCACAAGTCGGGACATCAATTACTTCGGTATTAACAACTATCCAGAGCTTGTTTGGAAATTTTTTGCTCTGGCTTCTTCAAAGTTTGACCAATCCACTACCACTTCCACCTTTAAATCTCAATGTCTATTTTAGCCTGTGCAGTTGTTCTCACAAGTTCTTTTTTGGGGATGACATCTGATCAGAATATCTCTAAAATGCTGTAACGAATTGGGCCCACATTGCTGCGACTCCCAAGACGTTACAATGCGTCCGAAGTAGGGTTACCATTTGGCAGGCATTTGCTACGCATTTTACCATTTTCACGATCGGTATTACACGGTGCTAGGCATTTTAAACTATTCATGCCAGTAGTATACCTATGTGTTATATTAACACAACACAATTCAATCGAGATTGCTAATGTTTTACATTGTACACCCTAGAATCCAAGCCATACCGCTCCTCGCAAGGTTTCTATCAGGCAAAATTTTCAAAGAAAACAACCTACAACTTTTCAGCGTGGCAGCATCGTGGTGTGTAAAGAAATAAATGAATGCCTTTGCGTGATCTGCTGGACCTTTGAATAGAACATCGTGGCGTGGATTTTGCGGTATTATTTTAGTCAGTGAAAGCGATATAATCAAAAAATAATGCTAGATAAGATTATAGAAGTTTTCGGAAATAGTCTCAAGCAAAATTCCTTGCCTTGTAAGCAATTGGAAATGCATTGCAAGGTTCGGCTCTAGAGAATTGAAAGATGTAAAACGATACGTGGAGTAAACAAAAATGTCAGTAAAATGGCGATATTTTCTGCCGACAGTATCTATAAAAACTGAAAAGAAACCCGTTACAAAGGTAATCATTGCTTACCGCACTGTAAAATACCACTAATCGTAAAATTCTATGAACTGTACTACAGAATTATTCGTAAGGTTATTTCAGATCCTGAAGCAAATATCGTGTGCTCGTATCAAAACGGAAGCGATTACTAATAAAGTGATTTCTTCTTCAATAGCACAACAGCCCAAATCGGGCCTTGGCCTCTTGACTTCAGGTTCCTTAACTTTTTTGTTTGCTATTGTGGAACGGTTGTTAGCCCTTCGCGCTTAACCTTCTATCTACGAATTTTCATTTTCGCAGATTTAAGTAGCCCATACCTACCCAAACAGGCAATGTGCTGGAATTATACGTTAACCCGGATTTGAACTCACGATTGTAGACCAACACGATACGCTTCCCATTAGGCTACATCAAGGCTTAATAAAGTGATTTGCCCCCACATATTTAATGCAGTATTAGAAATATTAATAAGCGACACCGATGCTCAAAAAATAATTCCAATAATTTTGCAATTTTATGAGTATGATGAAGGCATTAGCAAAGTTTTTCCAAACCCAATTTTCGGAAATTTGTCTTTGGCATATTCATTCAGTGTTACCTCTATTCCAAATCAAAATTTAATGAGAGAAAACGTAACAGTCTTTGAGGTATATCAAATTTTAAAATCTACTTTATCAACTTAATGGTAACGTTTCGGTTTCTGCTGAGATGGTAAAGATTTCGTCAGATACCGAAACGCCACGATTAATAAATCAGAACAGCGTGAAATCCGCAAATATTAATTATTATAAATAAATTAAATAGAAAAATGTCTGCCAACGAGTCGGGCGCAACTTTATTATTCTTGGGACAAGTTGAGGATGCAGGTTAGAATCGATAGGGAAGACTAAGTGATTGGAGTTCTAGGGCAGGGCTGTTGTCAATTATTTAACACTTAACTGCAATTACAATGAATAGCTCCAGTATTTTGTATTAATATTTCATTCGACTATTTATACAAGTTTGGGATTAAATGAGGAGGAAGGGGAGGGGTTCGATATAAAAAGTAGGTAGATTTTAATAATTGTTTAACTGATTGCTTGAATCACGTTCAAAATTCGCTGTATAGAATGTTAGTTGCAAAAAAAAAAATCTGCGAAATTTGGTGTGTTTCACATTCTTGAAACTATACATTTGTATAGGAAGGGATAGAGGAGTATGCACTCGTGATTCGCAAGGGCACATTTGCTCCTGTGCTTCGCTTAGGTGTTTTTTTTAAGAAAAGAAAGAAAGAGATTTCAAGTTTGGGTGAATGTTAATAATTGTTTGATAGATTTCTTGAATTACATTCAAATAGAATGTTAATTTCAAAAATTTGCTCCAATTTCAAAAATTTGCACCAACCAACTGATTCAGAGTATTTTCCTTGCTTGCATCAACCATCACTACACCGTGGTTCTTAGCTCCCATATTGCTTTGAACTCTTTTTCCAATTTGTTCCCGCTCGCTCGTAAATGTGTCTACCAGATTGATAATATCCAACGAAAGAAACGGTCTTAATTGCTGGGTTTATCATAAATGAAATTAGCAGCATCGTGAACGCCATAAGTGACATTGACTACGCCAGGTGGGCAGCTAGCTTCGTTCAGCATTTCCATAAGCATCATTGTGGTACCAGAAACGCGTTCTGATGGCTTAATAATATGTACATGAGTTTCTGATTGTAATTGGTAACATCCACAACGGAATCATAGCGAGGAAGTTAAATGGTGCGATTCTCGCAGTTACACAGTGCTAACATATATGAATATGTGTACATGTCCTTAGCTATGTTTGGTACACATTTTCAAAGAAAAAATACTGCGTATGTGTTCAATCACCTCTAAAATTTTAAGAATATGTAGCAACATTGAAATATACATTGAAAAAAGAAAATGAATAGAAAATCTACCTAGGCAATAGTTGATTCTCAGCCAAATAATCAATTTAGACAAATTGAATCACAACAAAAAGACATTTATCTCAACAATTATAAGTCATAGCGAAAACTTATATGATAACAATTTCATAATTTTTCTAACTCTACAACTTGCCCATACAAAATTGTTCGATCCGATTGCTTTTAAATTTAAAAATTCAATTCAGGCTGTAACGCCATTTTTTTTAAGGCTATCGAAAATAACTTAGGGGGTCACCCTTTAATGCACGATGCACAGCTAAGTCGACATGGATACGGGGAAATTAGTGGATATAGGGAAATTAGTACGCAAACATATAGGAGATAAGATTTTAAAGTGGCGGTGAACGTTGCTCTTAAATTGTTGGAGGTTGTATCCCGTTGGAAAGGGATTGTCTGGTAATGAATTCCTCATCACTGTCTTCCGAGGTATGAAGGACTGACTAAATTTCGCTGTTCTTCACGGCAAGGGCTTCACAGTGTACTCGTGTGAGCGTTCAGCTTGGAGAGTATGTGGGGGGGGGGGGGCATTAAATAGAAGGGGTATTAGGGCTTTTATTTCCTTACTGCAATTACCATGGAAATATCTATAGGAAATGCAGAGTGCTCCGATATTTCGACCATGCTCGAGGGAGGCTATTGATATAGCTTCTTCTCCAATTAATCGGAATGCGTGTTTTTGAATACGGTCGAGCAAAGCTAGGTGTGATTTTGGGTCCCCAATCCAAACATTTAAGTTACACTCAAGACATGGGCGGATATAAGCCTTATAGATAGTAGCTAGTTTGGAGGCAGAAATGTATTTCTTACACTTCCGTCTTTATGCGAAGTGCACACAATTTTTCGTTAATCGGTTTGAAGTCGGTGATATGTTGTTTAAATGCCATGCTGACGACAAAAGCTACTCCCAACTCACGGCTTCCCGAAAGTTTTCCACTTTAAAGGATTGTATGCGACCTCATGTCCGTTACTTCTCTGCCAAGCCATTTAGGTTCCTGAAGTGCGACAACATTAATGTTGAATTTATCAACTTGTTCCTGGAATGATTTTAGTGCTCCAGATTACCGGGTCGTTTCCGTTGAATCTTTCTCAACCGAGGCAAAGTTTCAGGTTCCGTAACAAGTTTTTTTTTGTGGGGACAGGTTGTTAGCCCATCGCCCAACTCCCAACCTGAAGGACCAGGTCTGTGTACTTAACCGCACAGACACGGCTGGACAATTTCAGCTGAATAGGATATGTTGGAGTTTTCTTAGCTATGTCGCGAGTCCAACTATATCCATTCTTAGCCTACTTCCTGAGACGCGCTGGTGTCTCTGGCCATTCAGGATGACTAGTTGCGCTATGTGTCACTGGTATGAGAAGTCAGGCATCACAATGCTGAGATGGTTACCCTAGGAGGCATTAGTTCACGGTTTATCAAAGTTTGCGGTTTCTTGGTAAGCTTATAGGTCACTTTCCATGTAGTAAGACCGTATAGCACGAATTTGACGCGTGCATAGGGAGATCCCTCATCATCTGCGAGGCGTGACGAGCTTTATTTATACGAACCTCAATATCTATTTCAGCTCCGCTGTCCGTACTAACAATGCTTTCGAAGTAACAACAATCTTCACGTCTTCACTTAGGTATCCGTAGAAGAATTATCGAAGTGAATTTCTTACAACAGGCTACAAAAAAATCACTTTTCCTCTTTATTACCTCACACGCAACACGGTTTTAAATTGCAGTGAATTTTTTTCCTAATTTTCAGCTTTAGATACAAACTTAAATCTGTTACATCATATTTCATTTTATTTACTTTAGAAAGAACCAATTATCGATACATTTGTGATTTCATTTCGGATCCTTTTAAATTGGTACAATAATGATTTGCTGGAAGATGATAAGCAAATATTACAAATAACAAAAATTCTACTTAATACATGGCCATGGATTAATCATAGTAGCGAGCTGCGTACAATTGTGGTTACGCTAATGGCAATTTTAAGCGATAGTTCACTTGCAGGTACGGTAAAATCAATTTCCCATACGAGGAAGACATCAATCATAATAAAAATAATCCGTCTTGCACAGTTTGTAAACAATTTTCAACGAATATTTCTGGCTATTCAAACTCCATTATACAATTAGTAACCCAACTGGCTACACATGAAACAGCCAAAGTAAAATCCTCACAGATTGATATCGCTTTGCTGTCAATCGTATTGCGAATAATTTCCAATTGTTGTTCATGTATTGAGGGTCGCTTACAAATCGTTAAGGTATGCTATATTTTAATTTATAAGTTTTATGATTACAATTGATTTCTTATAGCTTAATGTCTTGGCAATAGCCGAAACATTTCATCCGTCGATCACGAAGCTACAGAAAAATGCGAATCCAGTTTTAATGCTATGGCTTCAATTTTGGGCAGTATTTTCGCGATATCCCGAAGGAGGTATAGTCCGACATTTGGGATTGCTTTGTACACTTGTGGTTAAATCAAATTCAGAAATTCGTTTACTTTCTCTTACAATTATGAGGAATATGTCGTTTTTAATTACAAATCGAGCTGCACTACTTTCATCGAGTATGTTTGATTTATTTTACTATTTCCACTTATAATACAGTTATATTTTTTTCAGACGACTTTCTCTATATGATAAAAATGATATTGGATGATGGTAACTTGGATGAACAGCTTCTAATTACTGTTGCAATTTGGAAACTTATCGCTGGAAATTGTAAGGGAAAGCACTTAATCAAGTCGACATCTGTTCCGAGGAAAATAAAAATATTGCACGAAAATTTAATGTCCAATCAGAAAACCGACAATAATTTATTTAATGTACTGGAAATATTAATTGATATATTGAATACGTGAAGGCAGCTCTGTACTACTAACTTACCATTATTTATTTTCAATAAAAAGTTTCACATTGTTTGATATTTTTATTTATTTTAAAAAATATTAAATAAATGAACATCAAAATGCTAAATAAGCAGAAACCGTAAGAACTAAAAACATTGAGGTAAATCCACTTAAAGAACCGGCTGAATTACCTTGCTTACAACTTTCAACATACTCGAACAGTTTCTTGTAGTTTTGAACTCTTTTAGGCAAATCTTCTTCATTGTAACCGATTAATCCAATAGTTGAGTCCTGTAATATTGATAATAAGTTTTTTTTTATCATTCTAGAGAAAACAAATTTTCATGCGAAAAAATTACCTTGAATAAGAGATGTGTCTGATTATCGTATATATTATACATTTTAAAATCAGGATCAACTTGGAAATAAGAGTCCACGGCAGAGAGGCCATTGATAATGCTATTCATTTTCGATGTGCCGGTTCGAACAACAATTTCTCCATCGACGATTGTAGTCAATGCACAGTCTAAATCAACATCGAAACCAGTATGCGATGCTAATGATCCGTTACGGCACAGTACGCGATATTCATTTTCGCTAATATTTAAATTCCGTGCATGATCCGAAAGCGATTGCAATTCTAAAATGGCGACATCACCACCTTCATCGAGGCAGCGTAATGCACCATCGTTTCCGTAGTATTTATTGGATTCGTCGGCCGCGCAATTATCATTTCCTGTTTAATAATTTATCGTCGGTTTTTTTTTTCAAAACGAAACTGATTTTAATTACCTAGGCTTGGAGTTCCTGTAATATTCGTTCGGTAGCCTGTTCGACTGATTTGTTCTACTGGCTCAACACTCTTACAAAAATCACATAACGTGTTGGTATCTTGTGTATTACTTGTACGTTGATGCTTATAATCCGTCGATCCAGGAGCACATGATTTACCGAAGAACGATGATAGTAAAAGTCCATATCGGCACTCCCGCCTGGCCATGAAACCTCGACTTTTTCCCAAATTCACAAAAGCAAGAGAAGCAGTTCCGCCAAATTCCGGAATGCAAGCACGCGCTCCTTTCAGACTCTCAAAAGTCCTGAACTTTGATCGATCGTGTACAACAGTAACGATGGACGAGTATTGATCAGTTTCGGTTTCGAAGTAAAGAGCCGCAGTTAAGTTATACAATCTGGGGGCAAAGACCATAACATATTTTTAGCGACTAAAATTACAATTGGATGATTTATTAAAGCTTACTTTCTCGCGAGATACCCGTAATTCGAATCGAGTCCCATAAAATCAGCACGTCCTTGACTAATTGCCTCGATACAGTCGATAGTATTTGCTGCTGGCTCCAAACATTCGATCAATGGTCGTACTCCGCTACTGATTCCACCAGCCCTTATAACATCACATTTTTCCTTTTCCGAGGGCGATACTGTGCACCAGGCCGATTCAGTTGAGCATAGCTGTTTAGGAGCAGCACCACGACCAACTGAATTCGGGCAAAGATAAAATTAATCATGACGAAAAAAACGAGAATGAGAGGTTGTTTTTTTTACTTGCTCGCATATGATCGACTGGCGATTGAATAGTAGTTTGAGAGATCTTGAAACTATTCGGAGTAATAATACTGAATAGAGAAGATTGCCAAGATCCGTCCGATTCTCGATTTAACCACGCATCCATACTTTTTCCGATATCTATAGACTTGACCCTAGCGGAATGAATTTGTTTTCTATAAGTTAGAAACGAATGATTTTTTTTTAGACTTACGGGTTAGCAATTATCACATCCCATGATTCCTTCAACCACGAACAAGGTGTTGTGTTATTCAGAATAACTTGAAGTGTGCCGTCAGCACACAAGTAGCTGTAGTCCTTAGTAATGTTGTTATGCTGTGAAAAATTATGTATACATAAAATAAATTCTCCTGTATGATTTAGAAATAATTAATGCTCACCTTTCCGAAAAAGTATTTAGCATCCTGCAGTGATACGTACGCAACGTTATTGCCCTTCAGCAAGCAATTAAGTGCTTGATTGTCGGCATTACTGGAATAGCTGCACGATGTTTTATTGTCACACAGTTGGCACAATTTCGGGTATTTTTTTTCTGCAAAAAATAAATTTCTTTAATACAGTGAATTCTTTCATTGCCAAAAAAAAAGAAACAATTGCGATTTGTTTTGTAAAGGCAAAATGAAAAAAATTGATTTACTGAGCTGTTCATCTTCCACGCGACCATGTGACCAGACACCGGGACGGCAGGATGCGCCAAAGAACGTATTCAAAGCGGCAGTTTCGATTTCGGCTGCAGATGTTGATACATCACAATCGACTGGAGCTACTTCGCGTTCGAAATATTTCAAGAATTTCTCTGTCCATCTGGAAGATTTGCCATAGTATAAGCCTGGATGGCAAAAGCCTTTTCCGCTAAGTCCTGCTAAGCCGTTCGAATGATTCTTTCGTACTATGGCAACTGATTCGAAATCGATCGGTGCTAGAGAAAATAGAAAAAAAGGAACGATTAAAATATATTAGAGATTTTCGTTACCATGAAACTTACCATCTCGCCTGGAGCGATGACGAAGCTCTTTGATAATTGTGAGATCCGTCCAGCCCAGCATTGCTAAGTGGGCTGTATTTTCGGCCGAAAACTTTCCAAAATCGGCCGTTCCATTCATTATTCGTTTCGCACATTCAATGCTATCTTGGACATGCTGGCAATGTACCTCGGAATTGCCCCGTTGAAGCTGAATACATTCCGTTGCGAATTTACTTGTTGCGCAAACTTTGTAATCTAAATTAGATAATGTTTTTTTTTTTAAGTAATTTTAATTATTCATTTCTTAAATGATATAATTCAGATTAGATTTTATTACATGTTGGTTGTTAGACCGCATATTCAGGTCACTGTTATGCAGTTTTCGCGCGAATAATCTTTAGAAATTTCCGATTAAATTAGGTGATAATGCGTTACAAAATGAAAATGTTCGGGAAAGGAAGGAACGCCTATCTAGGCGCACGGAAAGATCTATGCTTATCGGTGTTCAGGAAGTTAATTCCTTACTGGTTTTCCGGGACGAAGCTTAAGTAAACGCTGATTGTGTTTTCCTCAGCCATCGAATTCCCAGTGAGTTTTTTTTTGTGTAAGTCCGGCCGGCTGGGACGAAACGCAACACAGTGCAGTGACTTCTAATTCGTTACAGTAGTATACCTACCAAAAGCCGGGAACACTCCAACTGCTCAGCCCAAATTGTATAGACCCATGCCATAACCCTAACATCATTCTGACTTAAAATTATAGATAAAGTTTTTACAGGCACATATTGGACCAAATCCAGCAAGCTACTCCAATTTGCAGTATGCCTGTGAGTGTGTCACCGTCAGTCCGTCAATAACGGCGGCTATCGAGGAGCGAGTGTTGACCCCTTTTCCCCGCGGTTGAATCACAGCCATACTCAATAATAGGATGATGATGACATTATAGGCGCTGTCTTTTCGGAGCAGTAGAGGTTGCCCCAAGAGCAGGTTAGGTTTGTGGAGGGGTTGGATACCAATGCACTTAGGCCATCAGTAGGCCCATTGTACGCCTCCGTATTAATACATTGTGGACCTATTACCTATCATTTAGTCAGCCTGCTCTACCAGTGAAACTAATGAGCTTCATCGGTTCAAGGGACCGGAAATTATTCAGCTCCGCGAAGAAGTAATCTCCGAGAATTTATCTTCGAATTGATCGGGGGTGTAGGCAATGGCAGGGGAAATACTCTCCGATCTCATCCTCCTCACCGCAGCCTCTGCAAATGTCATCGGTTGTAAGACGAAGGCTTCGAGCTGTTTTCGAAGAAGACAGTGGCCCATGACTACTAGTGTCCGTAGGGAGTTTCTGTCGAGTAACAATATTTTTATTGACTTACCTCTATAAAACCCACCCCATACCATTTTCGTGGTGTTAAACGATTCGCTTTGTAACCATTTGAGATTTTCCCTTCCCCACACTTTATTGAAGTAGATTATCTTAATGATTCTCTAGGCAATGCACACATTGTCCGTTTTCTCAACGGGGGCAGAGGCAGATTCGTTTCTGGCCAGACTCTCCGCCATTTCATTTCCAGGTATATCCGGATGAGCCGGTCGCAAAATTGCAGGTTTTTTTCCCAATTCTTCCAACATGTCCATACAATGGTTCCAGCATCTTGAATTGCAGCTGTAAGCAGAGAGTGACTTCATAGTGCTTACAAAGTGCATCATTGACAGCATTGTATTACCAAGAAAAAATATTCTCTTTTCACTCGTTCCAGGATAGTAGTATGCGTTTTTTTTAAAAATTGGTCCCAAGCCATGTGCCACAAATTTCAAGTCTCACCGCCGTAATGATTTCCTTCTACTGAATTACAGCATTCAGCGGAAGAACACCCAAAATGGGTTCTAATCCTGCTGTGGACGTTGTACGCAATGCAAGCAATTCTCTGAATGTGACTCAATTGTGCTTGAATATATATCAGTTTGGAGCTTTCTCACCATGCCAGCGCACCGTATGTGACACGATACTGATATACATGCACCTTACCATATTTCGTTTCAGTCCCCATTTTTATTGCTAAAGTTCTTATTACATATGAAAACTGCATTATTTACTTTTTTAATTGCTTCCTTGCTATTTGAGTATGCTGTCCAAGATGATTCCCAGATAAGTTACCTTGTATGAAAGGCTTAGAGTAACTCCCTCAGTAGATGGCAGATAGAAACGTTCTATACGTCTTCTTCTAGTGAAGAATATGAGCGTAATCTTCTCAGGGTTGATTCTCAATTCACGTGAATTAGACCAACTGGCAACAAGTTTTAATGCTTAAAGCTGTAGGGTATTTTTCACTTATTTTTATGACTAAGTCATCCGTATAGGCAACAGTGATTGCACTGTAGCTAGCAGCGTTTAGCTGATAGGAAATGCAATTCACGGCTAACAGCCGCAGTAAAGGTAACAAAACCCCTCCTTGTGGTGTTCCTCTTCCCAGCAGTTTTGTCCTAGAGTCGTTTACAATAGCGGCAGTAGTTTTTCTGCCCACCAACATGTTATGAATCCACTCGGTGAGCATTGGATTAACACCACGTGTGACTATTAGCGTGTTGGTGCATATTGGGGCGGATTATACTGCAACGCTACTAACTGACTAAGCCGTTAGTGGCGTGGCGTTCATTGATGCAAGGGAAGCATTGCTTCCTTTACACTTTGCCTTCTATTGAGTCTAGAAATACTTAATTCAAATCGGAATGAAAATGTTAAATTATTTAAAAAATTCTAGAAAAAAACCGCGCATTATTTTCGTTTAACAGTGTACACAGCCTATACGTGCATAAAACAGCTTTTTTCTAACACACTTTCTGAACGACGATAGCCCGATCCCTTCCGCGGCGAAAAATCAGAGAGATGCGATTTGAAAAATACATACCCGACATTGGCGGTCAATGCGTGGCAAAATTTTCGCGCTCGACTCTATCAAATTCGACTTCTATAGGAAGGGGAGTTGCGGCATTTACTTCCACCTTCCTTCCAGTGCTTTCAGTAGCCAACCATTGCATTCCTTCGTTCTGAGTATTGCCAGTATGGAAATTTCCGTAATGCTAAAAACATGATGAGGAAGCGAAATGTGGAAAAGTAAAGCTATATTTGTCAAATCGGTTTAGGCTTTCGTAAATCGAGCGACATCTTTTTTGCTTGTCCTTAGTTTTTTTTTATTATGTAAACAGACCGTCCTTTCATATACGCATGTTGAGAAGAACTGACATCGGCGATGTTACCTGTGGTTCTTATGGGAATATCTATCAGTCTTTCAGAGGTTTTTAGAAAGAAAGATGTTAGACGTATTGGGGAAGGAGACAACAGGAGGTTCTCTCGCCGCTATTGTGGTCATACTGGTTGAACTAAATTGGAAATAGTGAGATAATTATGTGTAGATGGCCCTGTAACCTAGTTAAGGGTAAAAAGTGGAAAGCACACTCTCTAAAATCAGTCAGCTCTGGGCACAGAAAGTGGGGCAGTAACACGGCCTGATCATAAACTTCAATAATACGGAAGATGTGCCTTTCACTTCAAGAAAATCGCTCTTGATCTTCAAACCAATCACATTTTCAGGCATTTTCCTTTTCTTCCCTGAAATACTTGGGTGTAACTTCTGATAAGACTGAAATCTAGAATGGTGGGCATGTTAGGACTTCACAGGCGAGGCATAGGTGAATAGTAGACAGATCCTTCCTACGATAGTGTAGTATATTTGCCTGTATTTGCTATCATGAATTCGGCTGTGCATATGGCGATCAGCGAATCACCCCGTTCGTAAGGTCGAGTTCTCCTGCCAGTTAAGACATGGGTAGCAATATCGAATGATTAATTGATCCCATTCTTGATACTGCGCTTGCATTTTCTACCAAATTTCGAGTGTAACAACATTAAGTTTTGCTGTTACTCATCACACGTAGTTTTCTATTGGAAGAGGATTATAGATCATCACACCAGTGAACTTCAGGAGTCAGATGTCGGCTCTTCGCGCTCCAAATGCAAAGAGGGAGGACTAAAAATAAATAAATGTGCCTAAAACCAAGTACATACACATGAATTCGAGCTCAAGCACATCGATTGTCCTTAACGCACATGATGTAGAAGAGGTGCAATATTTTTGATGCTTCAGAAACAGTGTCAACATGGACGACGGAGCAGAAACAGATATTGAAGCTCGTATAATAAAGCTTGTCAGGCCACCGGTATTCTTTCTCCTCTCTGGAGATTAAAGAGATACCTTCGCGCAATACTGCGAACGTGTGACGCATGGATCAAATTCGTGTTACTATATGTTGGCATCACATGGGAACTGGCCGTTAAGCCTGCCAGGAAACTGCAAACTTTCACGAACCAATACCTCTGACGCATTTTTGGGATATTCTGGCCAGATGTCATATCTAACGACGAACTTTATTGAAAAACTGAACCGATTAAGATAGGATTAAGATTCCGAAGGCGAAAGTGACAGTGGATCGGTCACACTTCAACGAAGCCAGAGCAAAATTCCAAATTAAAAATCAAATCTCCCACAAAAAAGCTCTGGATTATAGACGATTGGTCGATCATGTACCCATGGAAGCGAGCAGTAGGTTCTCAGATTTGCGCCTCATGGAAAGAAACCTTTTCTGTCCTATGCCCCTCCCTCCCTCTAACTGATAATTGATTGATTGATATTATCAAGCGTACACTCTAATTAAATAAAGTTGCAAGCATTTATAAAAGAAGATTCTCCTAACACGATGCCCGAATCTCCCAGACAAATACGAACTGGCATTCTTTTGGTCCCCATCAGCCATCCTTCTAGTTCTATGCTCCCTTCTATAAAAAAGCATGCAGGCAATCAGGCACGATACTTTATTAAGCTAGGTCAATTGTAAAGATGACGCATTTTGCAAAAATAGTCAATTAATCGAGAAATCAATTTCCGGTAACTTACCTATCTTAATACACGATAGAATAATGACCAAACCGGAAACAATTTTATTTCCCTTCCTCACTTTACAGATTACTCATCCCTACTAAATAGGATGAATAACACCATGCGTAAATACCGGCGAAACAATCTAGCCACATATATAAAATCAATTAAATTGTGCAAATAATGATTTAAAACAATATTTAAAAAAAAAAAAAAAAATTTCCACGAATCACTATGAGCAAAAGGGCGAAGTATTATCGGAGATTCCAATCAGCTAAAAATAAATAATCACTTATATCACTATTGAAGCATATCTAATCAGAAAAAGATTAGCGACATGTATCGCGTCGATATCCGTTCGTTCGTAACAAATAATTCTCCGAATTTCGTATGGCTGTACAAGACTACACCCTATTTATGATCCCAAGCCTCGAAAGACTGCAGAGCATAGGTATCATGTCGGTAATAGAGATAACAGCCATGATTCATACGTTGAATATAAATATTTTAATTAAAATTTTAATAAACTGTAGTAAAATCATTATCATAGTTTTTTTTATTGGATCTATCATTTACGAAAATTACCACAAAACTTATCTCGATAATTTCCAGATTTTTCGTTTAATAAGCTTTAAATACACTCGTTACATAACCAATTTTAATTTTAAAAAAATAACCGATTTTTCATTTCTATTAAAACATAGAAAAAAACACTCACCAGCTTGAGCACTTGTAGTAAATAATACTATTAATAATAATAAAATAAACTTAATTCGAAGCCACATCATTAACGTTTTTTTTTTTTTTTTTTAATTTAAATTCTACTTCTTAACCAAATTATGTACTTTCTTAACAGACGCTCACCGTTAACTAAAAAAATGATTCGCTTTCTCATCAAAAAAACTCAATGGCTTAATCTTATCAGTTTTTATATTTATCAAGTTTATCACTTGAATGCAATGCGTTATTGTGTGTGATACGATAGGCACATAGTAGTCATAATATGGGTTTTTTTTTGGTACTTATTACAGGTTCATAACGAAAATAAATCATAGGATTGCAATTTACAATTTGCTACAAAATATTTCCGATATTTATCGTTTATCAAAACCAATTCATTTTATTTATCTATTTCTTCAGTAGGGGCAATAAAAAAAAATCATCGATTACTTTTTTTAATTTAACACGTTCAGTCCCAGTACGGAAATAAATTTAGCAGGTTCCCCAAACCGGCATTTTTATGAAAGCTTCGGTTAGGTGATCAACTAAATTACGCGTCGAAAATTACAATAGCTTTTTCAGTTCTCATGATTTTTAAGCTTCATATACACAGTATAAACGCCGAATGAGGCACAACATTGCCTCATACGCATCCGTTCCGTTTCGAACAAAATCACCAAAGGTATCGAACGAGGCAGTAATCCGATAGCTTCGGATAGAACTCCTTCGGTCTACGATGAAACTTGCTGAAGACTGTTTGCCTCGCCTCGTATGAGATTTGCACGCCCATGCGTCCGTCTTCGCTTGCCTATTTCGCGTTTACACTAAAGCGTAAATACCGATCAGTCGCATAGCATTGATGCCATATTTTGCATCACGTTAATGTCTTCCAGGACTAGGGTAGCTAGGTAGGTAGAGGTGGCTGAAAGGACACAAGTTCGGGCGCACATAGAGACCATAAGCTGGTCCGTTGTGATGCCAGAGAATCTCAGAAAAGACTCCTATTCGGTGAACCAACCGGAGCTCTCTATGAAGCGTTGAAGGCTCCTGGTCTCCACATTTGCCAGATTACCGAAGCTATCGAAGAAGTGTGCACCTAAGTGGCTTCTCCGTTTCCTAGAGAGACTAACCCTGACAAGTGCATAATAGGTGAAGAATCGTTCCACTTTCTCAGCTCTACAGCTCCTGCAAGGATAATTAAAAGGACGATGAAGCCTCTGAGCATGTCTCCATGTTAGGCGATATCCTTCTACCAGAGTGTTTTAGATCCAGTACAGGCCAAATCTATTTGGTGATATTACATGTAACACCATTCACCCATTTGCGTTGCTTTTGCTAATCGCATCAAACTTAAATTGCGAGAGGCATACTCATCTTCTATTTCTCAGATTGAATCTGCACGGTGGCTCCGTGCTGAGCGGGTTCGTCGGCCTTCCCTGGATTGGCATATGCTCTGGTACCCTGCACAAGAGAATGTTGAATTGTTCAGCCATCTCTCTCAGAGACGCGCGACATTCAAGAACAGTTTTGGAAGTAAACATAATTGATTTGAGGGATTTTGCTGGCATCCGTATCAGAACTAAAGAAGTTATCCGTGAAATTTGTAAACGATAAAATAAAGAAACAAGAATTGAACTACACTTTATATTTTTTGAACGTTATTAATGACAATATTATTCGGTTGCCAGCTAAACTTGAACTGACTGAAACTTTTGAAAGAAAAGATTTCCGGATTCTACACTGTTACGCTTTATTATTCGTGACGTTTCGGTTTATCAAACTGTCTCAACAGAGACCGAAACGTCACGAATAATAAAGCGTAACAATGTAGAATCCGGAAATCTTTTCTTTCAATTCGAAATACACTGTGAAAACATACACCAAACCACTGACTGAAACTTTTCGACTACTGAGATGTACCCATTCAACCAGCTGCTGTAAATAAACTGATTAACAGACCGCGCTAATTTTTGGGATAATAATTAAGGATAGTCCTACTTGCTTACAAAAAAAAAATTTGAAATATCATTCTCCAGAGTAGTTTTATTTACAAAATCCCTTAAATGTAGACAAAGATACCATGACCAAGTTTAATTAGAGATCAGTTAATGGATTGTGAAGAATATCCAATAACACAATGTTGCAATGTCAAACAAGTCAAGTGACTCATTTTTAGATAAAACTACGGTGACTCATTTTTAAACGTTGCAAATTATAAATATAACGAATGGAATGTTACATTTAGTTGATTCCTGCATATACCACCTTGATCAAAAAGTTCCCGGAATTTATTGAGAAAATTAAAAATACAAGTTTATTCATCTAAATCTATATTGTCCCCTCCAAAGTAATCCCTATCGACTGCAACACACTTATGCCAGTGCCTGATGCAATCCTCGAAACATTTTTTATATTCGGTTTTCGGTATGACCATCAGTGCTCCCTGCGATTTTTCCATTACTTCCTCTCGGCTGCTGAAACGCGTTCCCCGTAGTGTTTTTTTTAACTCGATTTAACAGAAAAAAGTCACAGAGAGCCAAATCAGGTGAATTCGGTGGCTGTTGGATGGTATTTGTTGCTTTTTTCGTCAAAAAATTGCGAATAATGATGGCACTGTGCGACGGCGCGTTATTATGGTGCAAAATCCACGATTTTTCTGCCCACAATTCTGGTCTCTTTCGGCGAATTGCTTCACGCAAACGTCTCTTAACGGCCAAGTAGTACTCTTTGTTTACTGTTTGGCCTTCTGACAAAAATTCATGATGCACTACACCGTTGTAATCCATGAAAACCGTGAGCATTGCCTTCTTTTTTGACTGAAAACGACGTGGTTTCACGACCACTTTTGAACCGCTCGTGCCACTGGTAAACGACCGTTTTCTTTAGAGAATCGTTGCCGAAACACTTTTCCAACATTTCCAACGTTCGCGCACCATTAAATCCGTTTTTTACGCAAAATTTAATACAAGTTCGTTGTTGCAAATTTAAATCCATTTCTAAAATTGTAAAAAATCGCCAACACACACAGAGATAGATGTACTCTTGGCTACGTAACTTTTGCAAATTTCAAGCTATGACGCTAAGATTTAGAGGGAATGTGAACAACAGATGTACCTACTTAACAAAAAAAAAACAGAACTCAAATCGGAACAATAAAAGCGCCACACGGTGGCTATTCCGTGAACTTTTTGATCAAGGTGGTATGTAGAATCAAGTCTACAGAAAATTTTATGTCCATATATCAAAATTGGTATTACTAAAGTTTTTACCAGCATAAATTTGGCTTCTACTGGTGTATATCGGCAAATTTTAATTAAGGTTCGAAGAATCCTATAAACTTTTCCTATATTGGATAAAATATAACCGTTTCACGTTAGGGTCCTGTTAAAAAAAACCCAAGATTCTTGATTTTTACCACATATTCGATAATAGAGTTGTTGAGGACAATAGCCGGGAAATACGACAAATTAAGTAGAGTTTTGCCTATTCCGATACCCTTGATTTTGGAGGAGTTGAGTTGTAGTGAATTCATTCGTTTAATCGACTGGTAGCATCTTCAACAGACCTCAGTGAATAACTAAATAAGTTGTAATTGCACATCGTCAGCGTACATCTTGCTATCGCAGTATTTCATAAAGAATGGAAAATCGTTAAAATAAATAACGAAAAACAAAGGACCAACAATAGTTCCTTGTTATATATCACATTTTGATTGCAAAAAAGGTGAAAGTTGCTAATTGTAAGCTTGTAAGCGATTACTTACAGTTTAAATCACCGGCTATAGTTACATGTCTAGTTAGGTTGCAAATGTTTCCTACTATATCAACAATTAGGGACATAAAGTCCGGAAGTTCATAAATAGTGGCTATGAGACATGATAAATGTTTATTGTATAACTCAGCGAATAAATTATAGATTAGGCTACCTGAATCTAATTTCAGGTAGACACCGCCTCCACGATTGGCAAGGTCTCCTCTCATTGTAACCAGGAATAAAAATATGGGCATCACCAGTGCTCAGTATTAACCATGTTTCCGAAATGGTCTAACTTTTGCTAAGAATTTTCAGCATCCCATTAGAACCCTAGTTCACGTCATCAAAATCAGTTCACGTCATAAAAATATTTGAATGAGGATGGAAGATCTTCACTTAATTGTATATACTCAGAATAAAGAACCCAAACACCGAGGAAATCGTGGCTTTCATAAAAAAGTAAACAAAGAAAATCTTAAGAGAAAAAAGAAAAGAAATAATAAAATTTAAATATAAGAGAAAAGAGCCGAATTATGATTAAACCCCAATCATGAGATACTCTAGATGAAATGGGAAAGCGTTTAATGTGTCGGAAAATATATCATTTCAAATTCTTTCGAATAGTTAATTGTGTGTTTTATATGAGAGGTGGCAGAAGCAGAGGGAGGAGGTTTGCAATTTTTGTATAAGAGACCGAATATTGTATGCAAAATATTTCGTAATGAATTTAAAGTTTATATTCGGCTTGCGTAATTTTCGAGGAAATTGAACATTGTTTTTCTGAGATTGGGGCATTTGTATGGAAGGTGGCAGAGAATAGATAGTTTTGGAGTGATCTTAAAACTGCTTATCAATATCCTTATCTCCATGCTTTGTTGCAATTTCAAAGTCGATAGCTCTCATATGTTGGCAGGAGAAATACTTTTCTTTAAATTTTAACATAGAATTTTGTATGGGAGGGGTTAGAAGGAGTGAGGCAAAGTTGATATTTTCTTAGTATTTTAGCAATTATTAAGAGACAAGTTATTGCAAAATTTTAAGTTTCTACTTTTCTAGTTTTAATGGAAATCGATAAAACGCAAGAAAATTATGCATTTGTATGAGAGGGAATAGAAAGTGTATACGGATCAAAACAAAATTTTTGGACGTTAATGATATCTGTTTTGTTACACTTTTCGCAAATAGCTTTGACGGTTTCTCAGAAAAATACTTTTAATTTAACTGAAATTTGTATGAGAAGGGCCTAGTTTGGTAAATTCGATTTTTTCAAAATTTATTGAAATTAGATATAATACAAATTATTCATGGCAAAAGCTTGCCCTTTAGATTTTATAGTTTCAATGAAATCCGAAGAAATGCATTTTTCAAAATTGCGCATTTGTATGGGAGGGGGTAGGAGTGAGGGAGTCGGATAAATATTTTTTGACGTTGATTATATTCACATCATTATACTTTGATCTAATTTTCAGGTGGATAGCTCTCTAGCTAAGCCTCTTCGTAATTTCTACCATCTTTCATACTCTTCAGAAGGTCGCGACTGTTCAGGTAATTCCAAAGAAAGGAAGCAAAGCGAAAGTAATGAAAACTGCTGTCAATCGCGAGATAGTCAACTTTCTTGTGGATAAAAATCTCATTCATGATCGCCAATATGGATTTCGCTCGGGTCGTTCTACAGGCGATCTCCTGGTCTATCTTACCGAGCGTTGGAATTCCTGCATCCTTAAATTTGGTGAAGGCCAAGTTCTTGCACTTGACATCGCCAAAGCGTTTGACAGAGTTTGGCAGGAATGTCTCTCAGCAAAGCTAAAGGTCTTTTTTCAGCACATCATTTCTTCAATGGATTGAGAGTTTCCTCTCCGAGCGCTCTATTCGAGTCGTACTAGACAGAGTAACTTCTGCACCCTTTTATCTTCGACTCTCTTTTTAGTCTTCATAAGCGACCTTCTGTTATCTGCTCTCAATCACTGTTTCACAGATGATAGCACTCTAAATATCATCTACTAATTTGACTCCTCCAGCGGAGGCTCATCCAACATGGGAGGCCTCATGTCGTAGTGAGTCGATTCAATCTCTGAACTCTGACCTCAGTTTAATCCTGGATTGGGGCAGGAAAAACATAGTAGTTTTAAGGCATTAAAACTCAGTCCTGTCATTTATCTCTTAAATATAACGTTCCGACGTTGGTCGCTAATATGTTCTCAAATGGCGTACAGATTTCACCTTCTGCAGACTTCAAAATTCAACAATCGCCTCGATTGGAGCCAAAACATTTACGAAATCACTGTTGATGCCATGTTAAAGCATTTCTAGTCTTCATATTGTTGCAAGCTTTAATGATCGAGCTCTTCTGGCGTGCATCACACTATTTGACGATTATCGGCGTCTCTCTGTTTGCAGAAGCTGACCGCATCCTAAATATCGATTTAATATCAGGCATAGAGAGGTTGAGTGAAGAGCATAAATTGTGAATGTATTCCGGTGAGCTTTCATTCTTAATAAAAGGAACTGCGGACATGACCAGATCGGATGATATCAATCCGTGCTACAAATTGTCAACACGGTTCTCGAGGGAAGTTATAGTGGGTTAAGGTTTCCAATTCCGATTAGGAGCTTGATCTTAACAGCCTCTGTTTGCTTCGCAATATTTTTTCCGCTTTGGACAGTGCATAATTTACCTGCGTAGTTGTTTGCTTAGATGTGGGACGCAAGTTTAGGAAACTTTTTCTCGATGTAGTTGATGAGGGTCCATTCGATATTCCAGGTTGTTTGCTTTAACGACTCTCAGTTTCAGATGACATTTTCGCGGGAAATCGTTCGCAACTTTCAATAAAATTGAAGAAACAAAATTGCGATGAGTATAGGATAAGGGTGACCGCTTGTGAACTATTTCCTGTGATTGATTGTTAAAAGAATTTCCGCGTCTCAACCCATTCAAGTGAAAACGAAAAATCAAAGTTGACGAAAGGAAATTATTCCGCTTTTTTGCACAAAAAAGGGCTTCTAGGCCTGAGATACAGTGAACACTGTAGTGATATACACTTTAGAACATTTTACAGTTCAAATTGTATTATACTAAAAAATCTAACATTAGTAAGCAGTCTATTAAAAACATTTACGAATTAAGTTAAAATATTTTTATTCATTTATTTCGAGTTCTTCATTAATGACTTCATGAAATCAAAGTTGCTTATAAATAACATTTCCACCGTTTTGTACAATTTTATATGGACGTGAACGTTGTCGTCCGCGAAAAGCTTTCAAAAACGTTTTGTCTTGTGTGAATTCCGCAGGGCTATAAAACGGTCCCTCGGTTTCCAAAAATATATCCAAACTGGACATCGCTCTTCGCAATTGCGCCGATAAGATGCACGAATTCACTTTATTTCCAGATATCGAATTGACCCAATGTTCCATATCCTAAACGACACACATAAGTTTATATCAAAAAATATTTCGAACAACAAATCACTTACTCGAATTGCTGTATTTTTATTAGCATCATGTTTTCCATTCCAACTAAGATTTAGCGTCCATATCGGTGCAGAGAGTGGAAAATTCGACGAAATACAAACGAGACATTCCAATTTAGCGGAGCCGCGCGTAACAACAGCACGATAGAATAAATCATGCGGTGTTACCAGATTCTCATCTATAAATCGCTGCGTTGCCGGACTAATACAGTATTCTTCCCATGTTGTTGAAATCCATTGTACTAGACTGCTCGATATTCGAATCGGTGATATGTCACACAGATTCGATATTAAATCGATATTTTTATTCTCTAACGCGTAGATCTGTTTGTAGAGTCCCAGACGGGATTGCCATCGTGATTTTAACAGTTTTACGATATACGAAACCGATTCCTGAGCTAATTCATGCGATATACCGCCCGAAATTGGTGAAGTACTCTTTGATGGTTTCACCGTTATAAAATCTAAGCCACAGAGTTTTTGTGCCCATTTGTATGGCTTTCCGAAATTTTGCTCTGAGAAATAGGCAAGCAGCTCAGTTTCGTTCATGTGATAGTCTTCGAGCTGGAATGAAATTGAATTTGAGAAATCTGTAAGAAGCATAACGAGAATAATTACCTGATATTTAGTTTTAGGATTGGGACTGTTATCGCCAAAGTCCTTCGCATAAATACAGCTCAAGATGTTTTCCGATGCAATAACTTCGCTGTGAAAAAAAATTTTAAGAAAATGTACATTTAAAGGAATTATCAAAGATTTGGAGCAGCTTCATTTTATTTGTTAAAGTTCCTGAACAAATTAGTGATAAACTGAAAATTCAGTATCGCTAATCTACAGCCAACAAATAACTCACTGATGAGTGTGCAATTAAGAATGGAATGGAAGAAATATTTAATCACAAAAAAAAAACTCACCCAGCAGCTACTCCAACATTATTAACTTTAATAATGGGTTTCGCTGTTACAAATCCCAAAGCAGGAAAATACCGAAGCACAATAGTGATTTGACCATTCGATGCATCTTTGTTAATCTAATAAATTAAAAAATTAGTTAACTCGAAATAAAATAAAAATAAAAACTTACTATCAACGAAACAGTTAAAGGGTGCGGTGCTAATAAATTCTTCTTACGAATTTCAAGTGTTTCACTCTTCGAATATCGCTTATGGTGTTTTTTTCGACTTTCCGCATCAGCATCATCATTATCCGATTCCTGATTATCGTCTTCCTCCGGAACATCACATTTCTCTTCATCATCTAAAATCTTCGCCTCGTCTTCGTCACCCTCAATAGTTACTATCACATTTCGATCGCATGCTTCAGCATATGCTGAAATATTCGCATAAACTAAGTATAACGGTCGCGGTAAGAAACGTGCCGATTTCTGTATTTCCCATTCCTTCTCAATGTCCATTTCTAAAGCGGTTTGTAATGGCCGCGTCGCTTTCAACAGTGCTTCTAAGCACGGTGCCAGCGAATTTAATCTTTCAGTTTTCGAAGTTATATCTTTCGATGCTTCCTGTTTCGTTATTGTCAACTCTTTACTGAGCGACGATAGATCTTTTCGTTCGTGCAATTCCCATTCCAAGCGTGCCAGACGCCTGGCATGATCATCAAGTTTAGTTTTTTGCGGTCGCGAAATCGATTCGGGAGCATTCTGATAGAATTCTTCTTCGGAAACTAAATCGATTTCTTCATCTTGACTTTTGAATTGATAACAGCGTTGAACTTCACGCTTCAAATGATTCGCTTCGTATAGAAGATTTTGCAATTGCAGACGATTACTGTCGACACGTTGCTTTTCCTTGTGCAGAGCGTCGCGACCAGACCGTATTCGGACTTTATCTAATCGATTCAGTTTTTTTAAACCGACAAAAATTAACGATCCTTGAATGCGTTTTGCAATCACTTCTTGATTTGTCTGATAAGATACGATAAGATTTTTGATTGGGTAAGATAAATATTATTGAAAAAAAAAAAAAATGAAGTACCTTATCGGTATTTTCTTTCTTAAGTGTCGCTATTTCTTCGAAAATTTTTTTTAATTCGTTGCATGTGGTGAAAAAGAGAGACATGTCTTTTTCTGGAGACCTACGTAGTGCTTCTTGTTCTTCGTGACGAATAATGTTCTAGAAAGAAAAATTGAATTTAAAATAGTTTCGGCGGTGTTAAAAACATGCGAGAAAGTGATCATCTGAAATTATGTTGTATCGATATGATATGACAGGAGAGAAAGATAACAACAGAGAGGTTGTCGTCATATTTTTAAAGGAATCGCGAAACATAAGTTAAAAAGTCAGAAGGCATTTTTATTAATGAATATCAATTTTGAGCTAAGGATTTTACCTAGGTCTTTTGTACAACAAAGAGAATACCTATGGGACAGATTAGATGAATTCGAGGGGAGTAGAATTGCATATCTTTGGCATTTTATTTATTATGTTACCATGATGTTTGGATGCAAAATAGGAATAAGAACTATTAAATTAAATTTTTTAAAAATATGTTTGTTTTGTATTTTAGTTCATAAAAATTTCAGATTTTTTCATGCAACTTACATAACTTTTATTATTTAAACATAAACTAGCAACCAGCAGTCCCTACGTGATAGCATGAGTCTATAGAATTCCTTAGTATGCATTAGTCACCAATGATGTGTCAATGCTGATCTGATCCTCTCTTTTACGAACAGCAGACACGGGCGAAGATAGCTCGGTGGTTAACGCTTTTGCTTTGCGAGATAGAAAAGCGACATTCTATCTCCGAATCCGCTTTCGACTGACTCTACTGCAGCTTTACGCAGTGGACTTCTCTTTTTCAAGAGCGCTCGCCCTTTTTATACATAACCGACGTATCCGCTGACTGTAGACGCATAATTGTTGTTGCTTTCGTTCGATGTAAAAAACGTGCAGGTGTTCTTTTATCACTGCAAAATTTTTGTTGGTTGAAGATTTTGAGCATACGATAAGCGGCATAATGTGGGAATGAACATGATCGGAATTTCCGCGCAAGTGCAATTGTTGTTGCTTTCGTCCGTGGAAATGAACTTGCAGGTGTTGTTTTAGAATAATGGGACAAGCGACTAGGGCTGACAACACATACAATTAATTATGAACTCAAAAGCTGCTTCCTACATTATTGCAACAGTTCTAGTAACTGCATGGTTTGTTTGGTTTTAAGTTTATTTCAAAAACATTCCGCCGATTCGGCTTACTGATATCCTACGAGCACGACAATCATAAATGTTGTCAGCCACGTCCACTAAAAGGTTCATTTCATTGTTTTTGTTATTTTGATCTACAATTACTCCATTGAAAATTTCAGATAAAAATTTCGTAACAGATATTGCTGAATAGCATTTTTCTTCTTCTTTTTCTGCATAATGTAATATCAATCAATCAATTTCCTGTGAAGACCTCCCCCCCCCCCATAGGGGCATAGGATAGAAAAAGTTCTCTTCCACAAGGTGTAATCCTGAGCATCCGCCTTTTGTTGTCACCAGGACTTGTTTATTCCTCTGGCCTCCTGCTCGTTTCCATGTGCCACATTTTTGACCAACCCGACGTCTTTCTTGAGGATTATAATCCACAGCTTGGTTGGCGATGTCACACTCCGGTTTACTCAAAGTACGAGCGATCCACTGCTACCTCCGCCTTTGAATGTCAATTCCAATTTTTAGTCTGGCCAATTATACTCCAAAGTACGTCGCTGCAGATCACTGGCCTCACAGATCTGGCCAAAATATGCCAAAAATTCATTAAAGCCATTGGTTCACGAAAGTTTATAGTTTCTTGGTAAGTCGAACGGTTACTTTCCATGTAGTCCAATAATACACTCCGCGACAACTGTTTATGACCAACCCAATTTTTCTAAGAATTCCATAATTACGAAGTAAAATTTAATGATCTCCTTTGTCATATTATTGGTTAGGTGGAGTAAGTTCGTAACGCACCAAAATTAAAATTATTCTCTTTCGCTACCTTTCAGCACAAATTTAATTGCCTAAAATAGTATTCAAAGGCGCGACAATTGTTTATGACCACATGAAAATTACGGAGATAAATAAGACAAATAAAATAATTTATAATAAATTTATTTTTTAATAATGAGTGTGTTTTCCGCTGTTCTGTATTGTCTCAAAAATTCGGCTGGGAACTCAGCTGTATAGTTTTTGAACGTAGTCCAAAGGAATATTCCTCCATTCTCACTTTATTCCTTCAATAAGGGATGATCTGCTGTCGTACTGCTTGCTGTTTTGCGTACACACGTCGAGATAAGTATCCTCACAAATTCTCGTTGATATTCAGATCGGGAGATAACGCTGGCCAGTCCAAAACACGAAGATTTGCTTCTGAAAACCAGTTTCTGACAAGCTTCGCAGTATGTATGGAGGCGTTGTCCTGTTAGTAAATCCAATTAGTAGTCTCCATAACTTCCGTTATTTTAATCTTCTCCTGCATTAAAAGCTCCTTATATTTTTGAGCGTTTTGTTTTCCATCAAGAACTACTAAATCGACCACGCCGTTGTGGGACACCCCATACCATTACGGAACCAAATACTGTCTATCGTCGTGAGAGAAATCGCTTTTCTTTTCGCATATCGTGAAAATAGAAAGAATATTCCTCCATTCTCACTTTATTCCTTCAATAAGGGATGATCTGCTGTCGTACTGCTTGCTGTTTGCGTACACACTTCGAGATAAGTATCCCCACAAATTCTCGTTGATATTCAGATCGGGAGATAACGCTGGCCAGTCCAAAACACGAAGATTTGCTTCTGAAAACCAGTTTCTGACAAGCTTCGCAGTATGTATGGAGGCGTTGTCCTGTTGGTAAATCCAATATTTTCCATCAAGAACTACTAAATCGACCACGCCGTTGTGGGACACAGCGCCCCATACCATTACGGAATTAAATGATGTCTGTCGTCGTGAGAGAAATCGCTGTTCTTTTCGCATATCGTGAAAATATAAAGAATAACCCTCAGGACCATCAAGACAGAAACGCTTTTCGTCATTAAAAATAACTTTTTGCCATTCTGTTGTCCAATCCATATATTTTCGACAAAATGCCAAACGCTGTTCTTGGTGAACCTTCTTTAAAACTGGTTTTCTTGCCATTTTCATTCGTTTTAAATGTGGACATTCTTTTAAAATGCGTTGTACTGTTCTTAGGCTAGCAAGTGTTCCTGCTCTGTTTGTTATTTCTCTCGCTGTGAGTGGTTCATTGGATGCAAGTCTCAATAAACTGCGGCGTTCCCTTTCCGTTGTTGCAGTTTTAATTCCCCCCTTTCTCTTTTTTCCCATAATTTTCCGGATCGCGCAGGTAATTCAAAATCACGCCATAACTTCTCCCCAGTTTTCTTCCAATTTCTCTAGTTGAGCAGCCTGTATCCTTCAATATTTTAATTTGACCAATTTCGAAAGCCGTTAAAGTTGTTCCTTTTCCCATTTCAATAATATTTAAATCTTTCTAAAAAACTATTCATGCACAAAATTACAAAGAATTGCAACAACCCGAAAATTTCCTCTTTAAACACGTCTATCCGCCAGATATAACGAAATTGAACTGATGATCATAAGCAGTTGTCGCGCTTTTGAATACTATTTCAGGCAATTTAATTTCTGTAATTTTAATTTAGATGCGTCAAGAATTACTTTACCTAAGCAATAAAATGACAAAGCAGATCATTGAATTTTACTACGTAATTATGGAATTCTTAGAAAAATTGGGTTGGTCATAAACAGTTGTCGCGGAGTGTATAACAACACGGATTTACTTGCAGCTTCGTGCGAAGGGTGATCTCTCTTAAGAAAGAGGAAAGGATACCGAAGGCCTGATGGCATTTTTTTACGAGCCACAACATCCTTTTCGGCTTCGCCGTTGCACCTATTTTACATCTTGTCCGTTATGAACAACCGGTGTGCTTGTGTTCGAACCCATGAACATGTCATGTCATTCAGTACCCCATAACATTTGCAAATGTTTGTCAGTAGCAGCCAGTACAACTGAAAACATAATAGAATTATGATTGGGCGTAAAAAAATAGGAAAGAGTTTATTGTACCGGAAAATATGTCATCTCAAATTCTTTCGAATCGAGAATAGTGACTTCTTTATGGGAGGTGGTAAAGGCAGAGGGGGAGTTTTGTAATTTTTTTATGTACCACCAAACATAATATACAAAATGTTTTATGCTGAATTTAAAGCTTGTAGCTTCCATAATTTTTGAGCAAATTTGTCTGAATTTATAGCATTTGTATGGGAGGTGGCAGAGAAAATGAGAGGATTTTGAATCTGCTTATCAACATCCTAATCACATTGCCTTGTCACTCATATGTTCAACGGAGGAACACATTTTTTGAATTTTCAATCAAAAAAATTATATGGGAGGTGGCAGAATGAGTGAATCCAAGTTTATATTTTTTTAGCATTTATTGCAATTATTAAGGGATAAATTCTAGCAAAGTTTGAAGTTTGTAATTTTCCTAGTTTCAATGAAATTCGATTAAATGCATTTGCCAAAAAATTGTGCATTTGTATGGGGGGTAGAAAGAGTGAAGTGAAGTTGATAGCTATCACAAAATCGGTTGAAAATGTAATAACATTAATTATGGCAAAAATTGGTTATTTTAGCTTTACTAGTTGCAATGAAAACCGAAAAAAATGCATTTTTGAAAATTCTGCATTCGTATGGGAGGTGGTAGAAGGAGTAAAAGGACCAGATCAATATTGACGTCAATGATGTTCACATCGTTATACTATGACCTAATTTTCAAGCCAATAGCTGAAACGGTTTCGGAGAAAGATCAATTTCTTTATATTTCTGAATTTCATGCAATTTGTATGGGAGGGGGTAGAAGGAGTGGGGGGATTTGGCCCGTTCACGAACTTCAAGTCACTTTTTTGCTAAAAATGATATATAAAAAATTTCAGCAAGATAGGTTAAAGCTTTCGAGAGTTATGTTGTAGTCAGATGGACAGACAGACAGACGGTCACTCGGAATCGAGGTTTTTGAGCGACAACAAATATTTCTGTACCCTTGGCGACTCTGTGCGATCATTATTTCTTAGCGTTACAAACGGTAAAGCAAACACAATATACTCAGATTTCATCTCGAGTATAAAAACGGAGGCGTACGATTAGCCCACTGGTGCATTAGTGTACAATACCTCCACAAACCTAACCTAAAGTGATATTGGGGCACAGAATAAAATCGATCACTCTCTGGTAGCACCTTCCATTCGCAAAAAAAGTGGTAATATGTCCGGTCTTGGAGTTCGGAATGAAAGTATGCTGCCCTTGAAAGTAAAAAATGTTTTTCGTGCCTAACACGGCTACTTATCAATCAATCACCCCCCATATTTTATGTCGTATCGTATGCAATAACTCTAAATGCCACCTGTTAGCGGTATGGAAGTGTCCAACAACTTGACAGAACTGTATTTTTCTTTTAAGAAAACTGATAATCTAAGATTCCTAAAAAATCTGAACATATCGCTTGTGAGGCCTGTGCTCTTCTGCTCCGACCACAAGGAGATAATCCGAGCCAAGATTAGCACCCAATTAGGTTCAATGTTGAAAATATTATCGAGCTCTCAAATGTGCCTGGCTTCCCATCCTCGAGGATGGGAAGCCCGAGTGAAGCCTTTAGCGTTTCTAAATCTACGTAATTCCCAGTAATGTTTATGATTCCACATACCTCGTAAGCATCCTCCTTGTGTTTCAGCGCCGAAGCATCTGAACTGCTTGGTTTTCGGCGTTTCTTATCACTGCTCTCCTTCTCGGCCGAGTCCTTGTTAACCATTTCAAAGTCCGATTGTCGATCTGAAATCAATGCAATATTTACGGGAATATTCGAAAATTAATAAAGCCGCACGACAGAAGCCAAGAGCTAAAGTGACAGAACGATTGATAAAACCACTGATCTGAATTTTTAACTGGAGACAACGGTTGCACCGCTGTAAATAATCATTGAAACAACAAATGTGACGTTTCTCGATTTCGTCACGATTGTCACAATTTTAGCGCGAATGGAAGACTGTTTTGTTTCTGGTTTACTTGGTTATTCTTTTAAAACTATGTCCAGTTGCGAAGTGACGAATAATGCTACACCAGGCGGGTTTAAAAAACTCTCCTTATCACACAAAAAAAAGGTATCATGTCCTATGTGCTACTGTCACTGCTACATTTCCTGTGCAACTACTACTGCTACATGTAGAAGTGCAACTTTCTAGACTGGAATTTCATTTTGGTTTTATTATTTTAGCGAAAAAACAGCCCTGTCAGTCGCGATGATGACGAAAAGGAATCGAAACGCTGGAACTCGTGTCTGTCGAAACCAGTAACGAGTTCAGTATATGCCTCGGCCGAGGATGCAACAAGTGGCGTGGATTCCTCCACATCCACCAACGTTGGGAAAATCCGCGTGAAATCCATAGCCGAATTAGAAAAAATCTCTGCCCAACCGAACACAAGCTCTCGAACACAACCTGTGATATCCGATAGTTTCATTATTTCCTCCTCCGACGACGAAAATGATGAAATCAAGTACAAAAAAACACCTCGTAATCGCCGCATTAATTTTTCCGAGGCCGATGGTTGTGTGATAATTTCATCGGACGACGATTTCAAACCGGGGAAAGAGAATCCCAGTAATAAAAGCAAAAGGAAGAAATCCACTCGTCGAAATAGTCGTCGCGTGATTTCGAAAACGGACGAGAAGATCATTAGTACACGCAAGCTAACGAAAAACACAAACTTAAAAACTTTTCCTCGAAAATGCTTACCACCAGATCAGCAGTTAATTGATAAGTATTTCAAAGCAATCGCCAGCTCGAATAAATCGAGCTATTTCCAAACATTCGACGAATCATCGGTAGCGAAAGAGTCATGTTCGGCAGCAAACGTAAAGCCGGTATTGTCCAGAATTTTGCGTAGCAGCGTTTTGCAGCGCAATGTGATTGTTGAAAAACCCGATGAAGAGTCTTTCGAGGCGAGCGGCAGTAGTTCTCGGATTGGGATAAAACAATTCGCGAAAATTCGTAAACAGATTGATTTCGATGCGTGCATAGAAAAAAGCGAAAAATTGCCATGCATAGATGAATCTTCGCCGCAAATCTTACCCGAGACGACAGTTACAAGCACGGCGAGAAAATCAGCTAGGAAATTGCGCAAACGAGGACCATGCCCGTCGTATAAAGTCGTCGAGGGTACAACTTTTGCAGTCGATGCTTTTCGTTTCGGCGATATTGAAGGTGTTACGCATTACTTTCTAACGCATTATCATGCCGATCATTACATCGGATTGAAAAAAACTTTCTCTAAACCGATTTTCCTTTCGACCATAACTGGTGAGTTCTTTGTTTTTATCGGTTTGCACGGTCTAAGAATTACGCTTCGTTTCAGCCAAACTTGTTAGCACTTTTATACACACCAGTCCGGAGTTTTTGCAAGTTATTGATGTCGATGATACAACTACAATTAATGGAATCGAAGTGACTGCAATCGATGCTAACCAGTAATTATAGCTTGATGTTGTTTTTATTTTAATGCGAAGGTCGTGAATTCAAATCCCGGTCGGCGCAATATATAATTCCAACACATTGCCTGTTTGGATATACCTTGGTCACCTCATTCTACGAAAATAAAAAATTCGTAGAAAGAGGGTTGTGCGAAGGGCTAACAACCCTTCCATAATAAGTAATGAAACATGTTAAGGAACCTGCATGTCAGGAGGCCAAGGTCCGATTTGGGCTGTAGCGCCATTTTAGAAGGAGAATTAGAAGTTGTTTTTATTTTACTGGCTTTCACAATGCTGAAATCCGGAAATCTCTTCTCAAATTCAAAATGCTACAAACCAAATTTCATAGAATTTGTGAATTTTTGGGATACAGAACGCTCGTTTGATAATCGAATCCTTCGATGTTTCGCTCTTTTCTTCATCTTCTATGGCCTACTACAACCCAAATTGGACTTTGACATCCTGACCTTCAAGTTCCTTAATATCTTATTTGTTGTTGTGAAACGGTTGTCAGCCCTTAGCACAACCCTCTATATACGGGTTTTCAATTTCACAGATTTCGGTGACCCCTAGGTATACTCAAGCAGGCAATCTGCAGGAAATATACGTCGACCGGGATTTGAACTCCCGAATTTCTCATATAGACGATCACGCTCGATACTCGATACACACTAACACATCTCTTCTAATAGAGTTTGGACAATGCATGTATAGCTATTGCGCGGGAAATTTTGTCAGAAATTCGAATTTTCCCGATTCTTTTCTTTTATGAAGTAAGCACAATCATAATGAATTGTTATTTAAGAAAGTCACATTTATTTTCGATTGTAATGAGTATTCTATTCAAAAACTTGTAGTTTTACGTAAGTTTGTGCACGTGTCCGTACATTTGAAAACCGTCAAACTGAAATTTGCCTGTTTTTCACATTTTTTATGTTGGTTTTTTGTGTTTCTAAACTCAGGCTGAACTGTTATTATTATAGCATTGTCCATTTGTTCCAATTCTATTAGGACTTAAGTGTTAGTGTATATCGAGTGTCTCCAGTTTTAAGATGCTTATTGTCATGATTTTGCAGAAGCAGAAGCCTCTAAGCAATATAGTTTTTCCACAGTTAGGAACTGGTGTAATTCGTGAATCATATTCATGCACTCCCTCATGTTGATATTGTGTAGGTTTTTTATTGCTCGGTTCTGGATTTTTTTGGATTTATTGCAGTGTAGAGTTGCAGGTTGAACCCCCAAAATGTTTTGCCACAGTTTAATTGGCTCAAAAGTAGAGATGAAAATATGCCTTTCTTAATTTTTCTGGAACATCAGCTCGTATTTTCCTAAATATATCGGCAATCGGGGCTAATTTTATTCTCACAGCATCTAGGTGTGAGTTCCAAGAAAAGTGTTTGTCGAGGTGAACCCCGAAGTACTTGAAGCTGACAACCCTACTAACAGTTTGTCCGTTAAAAACAATGCTTAGTTCAGTTTCTGGTGACTTATTGAAGAAAATATTAGGGGTTGGAATTAATTCGTAGCATGTTTTTGCAAAGTTTGATGGTTTATTCTGAAAATATTATTACAGTGGTATTATTGAAAGTATTGTCCATCGTTTTCTACTACCTTTTTCCATCTGTCTGGCAAAGCACGAATACCACGTCGAAAGAATTCTTCGTCTTTAGATTCGATGAATGCATCGATCCAATTCTTGGTACTTTCGTAGTTGTCGAAGTGCTGCTCTGACAAGCCATTCGCCATGGACCGGAACAAGTGGAAATCTGATGGAGCGATGTCTGGTGAATATGGCGGGTGGGATAAAACTTCCCATTTCAGCGTTTCTAAATAAGTTTTCACCTTTTTTTGCAACATGGGGCCTGGCATTGTCGTGGAGCAAAATTACCTTGTCATGTCGATCCTTAAATTGAGGGCGCTTTTCTTTTAATGCTTTGCTCAAACGCATCAGTTGACATCTGTAGAGATCCCCAGTGATGGTTTCACTCGGTTAAAGCAGCTCATTATAGATTACGCCCAGCTGGTCCCACCATACGAACAGCATGATCTTCATTCCATAAATATTCTGCTTTTGCGATGATGTTGATGCATGACCGGGCGAACCCCACAATTTTTTGCGCTTAGGATTGAACTAACCCACTTTTCGTCGCCAGTGACGATTCGATGCAAAAATCCCTTCCTTGCCTGCCGTTGAAGCAGTTGCTCACACATGACTAAACGCCGTTCGACGTCCCTCGGCTTCAACTCATGTGGGACCCACGTTCATTGCTTTTGTAACGTTCCAAGGGCTTTGAGGCATTTTCCAACCGTCGATGAGTCAACTCCGAGCGATTCTGACAACTGTGCAAGCGTTTGAGACGGGTCTTCATCGAGCATTGTCACCAATTCTTCATTTTCAAACTTTTTCGGCTGTCCGGGACGCTCCTTGTCTTCCAAGCCAAAATTTCCATTTTTGAACCGAGCAAACCACTTTCTGCACGTTTGCTCAGCTAGAGCATATTCACCATAAACGTCTACTAAAATGCGATGACTTTCCGCGGCACTTTTCTTCATGTGGAAATAATGAAGCAACACTCCCCGCAAAAACAGATTTTCGGGCACGAACATGTTTGATGACGCACAACAAAATGTTACAAACTCGATAATTAAATGTTGTTCAGTGGACTAGATGCGCCATGACAGTAGCTATATGGAGAATATTTGCTTTTGTATAAGTGACTACGGATACTTGAGTAACGCCACCTTTTGTAAAGCGCTACGAATAATTTCCAACCCCTAATATAAATTTTCTCCGAATTAGCATTGATCCATACACTGATTTTGTCGGGGTCCTTGTTTATACTATCTTGGAGTGCTGGTATACTAGTTGAAGTGTATATTAGCGCTATTTCGTTGGCGTAGACTGATATTGCACCAAGTTTTGCGATTGAGTTTGTGTAAATGTTGTACAGAACAGGGCGCAATGCACTTCCTTGTGGAATGCCACTAGTAATAGAGAGTGGAGCACTGCTAAGATTTTCAACTATGCCGTATTGGAATTAAGACAGCTTTCAAACCAGCTGTAGGGAGACCCACGAACTCCAATCGCGAAAAGTTTGTTGAGTAGAATTTGGTGATCTAATGTATCGAACGCCTTAGAAAAATCAATAAAAACAGCAACCGTATGGAATTTTTTATCGCAAGAAGACTGGAGTTTAGTCACGACATCGAATAATGCTCCTTTAGTGTTCGATTGGGGTTTAAATTCATACTGATTCTGAGAAATAATTTGGTGAGTCGTTAAGTGTTCTTGGAGTTGATTCTTCATGATTACTTCCGAAAATTTTCCGACATTCGACAGTAAGCTAATTCGTCTATAATTAGATATATCGCTCATAGAGCCCGATTTGTTTACTGGAACAACTTTGCTAATCTTCCAGCAGCATGGCACTACTCCTTCGACTAAAGATGTATTAATAATCGTTGAGATGATGGTTCTTACTTTACGCTTGCCATAGAAATCACAAATTGATTTCTAGAGGAATCAGTAGAAAAAATCCGTCTGCACTCTACGAAAATTGCAGAGGAACTGAATTTAGAAATTATTAAAACAAAAATGTTCCATAATAACAAAAAAAAAAAAAAATCTAAAAATTTACGCAAATTTATCTATTTCTAGTTGTCCTGGCGCTTTAATGTTCCTATTTAAATTCCCAAACGGATCGTGTACCTTGCACACTGGAGATTTCCGCGCATCGACCGAAATGGAAGAAGGACACGTCTTCTGGAATAATTCGATAGACACAATCTACTTGGATACAACGTATTTATCGAACAAATATAATTTCAAAGCGCAATCTGATAGCATTTCCGATGCGATTTCGGCCATAGATGATATTCGAGAGAAACATATCGGTGAGAAAATTTTATATGTTTTCGGATCGTATGTGATCGGGAAAGAAAAAATCTGGTCGGCCATTGCCGAACGGTATGAACTGAAAGTATGGACTGAAGGACCGCGAAAGAAGGCGCTGGATGCCGTCGGAAATGATGAACTATTAAAGTATTTCGTTAATGAGCCACGCGATGCACAAATGCATATTGTTCCAATGATGAATATTTCTTATGATGTAAGTAATACAATCGAAGATTATCCTAATTGAAATCTAATGTTTCTTTTTTGCAGTATCTTTTAAATTATTTAGCCCTCTACAACAACGAATTTGAAATGCTGTTTGCAATTCGTGCAAGCGGATGGGAAAAAAATTCAAAGCCACAATACAGAGGGAAAATCAATATTGTAGGCATTGAATACTCCGAACACTCAAGCTATGACGAATTACGTAGATTTGTTCGTTATTTGCAACCAACAAAAATCATTAGTACGGTGCCATCAGGATCAGATGTTAGCAAAACGAGTAAAATTCCACGCAATTGGCTTAACAATCGCGTATGTAGAACGCAAAAAGGATATCAACAATCCATTACGAATTTTATTCACGTCCGAGATTTCCGACGGAATTTACCAAGTTCTTCTCGTATGATTAGAGAAATTGATGAAGCGAAATGTATTGATAGCTCCGAAGAGTTAGATATGCATGATGCTACGTTAACTATCCAAGATACCCAGAATACAATTAAAATAGAAAATGAGATTGCCGAATCGGTTTCGGATTGGATGCTGTGATTTAAGCTACATCAGTGGAAAATTATTGAGAATTTTTTTTCGTTTGTTATTCACGCAGCTCATTTTATACGATTTTTATGATCTTTAATCACTTAACAGGGAAATAAGTTTCGAATAAAGTGCCCTCTATTTTTGTTATAAATTCTTTTGTTTTTCTTCTCATGCTTTCAGAACTCGGTCACTATAGACTGGGCGAGGTTAGAATTTTTCATTACTTATGGAAGAATTGTCAGCTCTTTGCACAATCCAAAGGTATACTCAAGCGGGAAACGTGATTATATGTCGACCGCGGTTTGGTCTCACGAGCTTCGCATTGTAGACCAATACGCAACCCACTAGTGTAACGCCATATATATTTAAGTATATTTAATTTGTATGGGTAAGCTAGGGTAAGCTAGGGTGTAGCCTAGTGGGTAGCGTGTTGGTCTTGTAATGCGAAGGTCGTGAGTTCAAATCCCGGTCGACGCAATATATAATTCCAGCACATTGCCTGCTTGGATATACCTTGGTCACCTCAGTCTACGAAAATGAAAAATGCGTAGAAAGAGGGTGGTGCGAAGGGCTAATAATCCTTCCACAATAAGTAATGAAAAATGTTCAGGAACTTGAATGTCAGGAGGCCAAGGTCCGATTTGGGCTGTAGCGCCGTTGTAGTAGTAGTAGTAGTAATTTGTATGGGTTGCTTCGCAACGCCAATCTTTTATGCGTTACTTGTTGTAACACAAGTCTTATGGCAGGATTGCACTCTGAAAGTAGTGAGAGATCACTATCCTGGCTCTTATACCAGCTCTAAGGACCCGAACAGGCAGCTTTATGAAACCGGAACTGATCCCAATCTCGAAGATGCGGGGGGTCCAGCTCTAAGGAGCCGAACAGGCAGCTATATGGAGCCGGATTTCATTACAATCTGAGAGAGAGGCCGAGGATTCCAGCTCTAAGGAGCTGAACGAACAGCTCTATGGAGCCGGAGTTGATCCCGTCTGAGTTCGGGCAGGAGTTTAGAGAAGGCAGCACCAAAGGTCCTGGAAACTCAACCGGCTCTATGGAGCCGAAGGTGTTCCCTTCTACTACCTTCATTGTGTTTTTTCTCGTTTCCTGCGTGGATTGTTACAAAAATACTGTAAGTAAAAATCATGTAAGTCAATCCAACAACAATCAATCAATCAAATCAAATTCCTGTTAAGACCCCCTATATGGGCATAGGACAGAAACAACTCTCTTCCACAAGGCGCGATCCTGCGCATCGGCTTTAAGCTGTTGCCAGGACTTGTTTATTCCTCTGGCCTCCTGCTCAACTGCTCGCTTCCATGTGTTACATGGTCGACCAACCCGACGTCTTCCTTGAGGGTTATAATCCAGAGCCTGTTTTGCGATGTTTTGATCTGGTTTCCTCAAAGTATGACCGATCCACTGCCACTTTCGCCGTTGAATCTCAATACCTATTTTAGTCTGGCGAGTTGTACTCCAAAGTTCGTCGTTGGAGATCACTTCTGGCCAGAATATTCCTAAAATGCGTCGGAGGCATTGGTTTACGAAAGTCTGTAGTTTCTTGGTAAGTCGAACGGTCACTTTCCACGTAGTACAACCATATAACAACACGGATTTGACGCATGCGTCAAAAACTCGCAGCTTCGTGCGAAGGGAGATCTCTCTTAACCTCCAGAAAGGGGAAAGGATACCGAAGGCCTGACGAGCTTTATTTAGCCGAGCCTCAACATCCTTTTCGGCTCCGCCGTCCATGCTGACAATGCTTCCGAGATAGCAAAAATCTTGCACCTCTTCCACATCCTGTCCATTAAGAACAATCGGTGTGCTTGCGTTCGAACCCATGTGCATGTACTTGGTTTTACGCACATTTATTTTCAATCCCGCCTCTTTGCATTTAGAATGCAACGAGCGAACATTTGACTCTAAGTCCGAACGGGTATGTGCAAGCAAACACACGTCATCAGCATAATCAAGGTGACATAAGATGTTAAATAGTCTTCTCCATTGAAAACCTTTATCTCCCCCACCTCCCAGTGCAGGTTTTATGATGTCATTTATTACCACCAGAAACAGGGCTGGTGATAATATGCAGCCTTGTCTGACACCCGTTCGCACAGGAAAGCTCTCGGACAGCTCTCCTCTATGCAAGACGCGACACCTTGCATCTTCGTAGGATTCTTTAATCATGGCTATGACCTTATCTGGAATACCTCTCCTACGCAAAGCATTCCATATGTAATCTCGCTTAACGCTGTCGAAAGCCTTCTCGAAGTCCACAAACATGAGATGTAGTGGCGAACCCATTTCGGCTGACTCCTCTAATATTATTCAACAACAACAATAACAAAAATTATAGTTCCATACAAACACACTTGCTTTTGATGGAGCAGACACGGCGGGCTTCGCAAAAACCGCATTTATTTTCAAATGCAGTGTTAAAGATAGTTAAGCTTTCTAAGGTACTTTATTAATATTGCCCGACGTGATACCAGTGCAATAGATTTTTAATTGAAAAAAACGCAATCAAAGTCAAATCTCGGTTTTTTCCCATCGAAGAGAATCTTTCATTTATATTGTGCAGAGTTCCCCGGTTAATTTTCATACGGAAACCTGTAGATTTTAGTTATTTCGAAAAAGTATACACTCGCGTAATATTCCTGTGTTCAATTCGTTTTAATTATGCTTTTGTGTTTTTTTTTCGAAAAATCGTGTTTTTACAACAAGATCACACAAAAATTATATAGGTGGTCGTTCGAAACCGAAAAATCAATAACGTCATACACATTGGAGTCATTCAAGATGGCCTGTAGAAAGCTTTGGCCCGGTGCAAAGAGGCAATAAACGCACAATAGACCTGAAAGGTCGCGGTGCTCTCAAGTGTTACCCTAAATAAAATAAAATATAAAATATCCTGTTTTTGGCAACTTTTTCTATAATAACAATGTTAGATATTAAAGATATGGGTGTATAATTAAACAAAACTAACAACTTGTTTGCTGGCTCCTTTGTGCATTGGCGAAATTATTGCAGTCTTACAGATTTGCGGGAATATACCTTTTTCGAAGCTAAGGTTAGCTAAATGAGTCAATGGTTTTATAATAAAAGAAGATATGTTTTTAAACAATCAATAGTAATTCCATCGAAACCTGGACATGAACCACCATCCTGTCAATAATATACCTAATTTATAGTTCATTAACTAGAACAATATCTTCTGTTACATTGGATGAATTTTTAGAAGCAGTAACTATTTCGTGTGCAATATTTTTCCCGACTTTTGTGAAATAATCGTTAAACATGTGCAATTTCTTTCGCATGCTCGTCAGTATATCAGTTTCTTTTCCACAACGGTTAAGCATGTTATTGGTGTATGCTTACTTTTTTTCGTTTTACTGAGATTGATAGCATTCCATATTCTTTCCTGTCACTATCGGCGTTGTGCAATAGCTTAGCAAAAAAATTATTTTTAGTTACAGTTATGAGTGCAGTTAATTTATTTCGATATTTTTCATAATATGACCTCAATCGTTCATTTTGAGGAGTTTTCTGAAGAATCCTACTTAATTTATTCTTCTTTCTAGCTGTAATTAGTAAACCTATGGTGATTCAGGGCTTCAGTCTTTTGTTTTTAATTGATTTTGTTTTATAATTCAAATTACTATGTACTTTTAATTAGTTCATTTAACTTATTGCAAATCAAAATGGCACTATGTTCTACATCCTTATTCTGTAGTATATCAAGAGGTGGTTCTAAGCTTGTCAATCGACGAATCATAGCTCAATCTTTCGTAATTAACATTCGGTTTATTAATAGTAAAGGGTTTTTCAATAAGAGCGCTCCAACTTTTTTTTTAAATAAAACAAAAACGGTTTGAGATTTCAACGAATTTTTTTTTTTTTATTACTTTGTTCAAACATATACATTTATGTATGAAATTCAATTTCCTTCGCACGAGCACGCTTACAGAAGTTCAATCGCTGAGCCCAATTTTCGACCACCTTTTCGTATAATTTGACCGATACAGCAGCACTTTCGCGTTCAATATTTGCTCTGAGCTCTTCTAACGTCGTCGGCTTATTGGTGTAGATCAATGACTTAATATGGTCCCAAAGAAAATAGTCCAGTAGGTGTCAAATCGCACGATCTTGGCGGATATTCAACTGGTCCATTTCTGGAAATAACACGCTCATCAAATTTGCTCTTCAATAAAGCGATTTAATGTGTGCTGTGTGGCTTGTGGCATCGTCCTGTTGAAACCACATATGGTCCAAGTCCATACCATTCAATTAATGCCAAAAATAATCAGTTATCATGCATACAGCAACGTGACGGTCAGCATCATCAACAAAAAAATATGGCCCAATGACGTCGCCGGCATGAAGTCCGCACCAAACAGTTATTTTTTGGGGATGCAATGGTGACTCATGGAGTATATGTGGATTTCCGCCTGCCCAATAACCCATATTTTGCTTGTTGACAAAGCCATTGAGCCAAATATGAGCCACGTCGCTGAAGATGATTTTTCGATGAAATTCAGGATCATTTTCAAATTTTTCCTGAGCCCAATTGACGAATAAACGACGTTTCACATGGTCGAGCGGCTTCTGTTCTTGTGTCAACTTGATCTAGTATGGATTAGAGTCACTGTATAACTGAGCAACCCGGTAAAGGAGTCTGGCAGATGCGTATCAGAGTTGAAACCGTTAAGTTTGAATTTTTTGGTGTATATACATATTCGGTTAAATATTTATCAAAATGCAATTGGAATTCGATAATGTGCCCTGAAAAATTAATATCATTGTGCCATTCCATTAGAAACAGCCAAAAATTCAATTTTATTTTGCAATTTTCTGCACCCACACATCTTTACCAAACAGGTTTTTAGTCTAGTTTATGATTCTGTTTGTTGACACATGGCGGAAAATATCCCCACAGGGATTTTTGCAATCCATTCCCTTTTATTGAAAATCATTCAAATTGAGAAATCATTTAAATCGACCTAAGAAATTTGCAGTGCATTCTGAAGTAATGTGAAGGCATTACATAAAGTAGCAGTTTATTTAGGGAATTTGATATGCATTGAAAGGTAATGTGAGGAGATTGCATAAAATAAATGATCATCTTCAAAACGTGCCGCGCACAAAACGAAAGATTAATAATAGAAAACATTATTATCATTATAACGCGTTTGCTTTCTAATATTCCCGTAAAATTTTACAAGTTGTTCATTGCGAGAAAAAAAGTCTTAAGTCGCATTTTTCCAGCAACAAAATTAGTTAAATTATAGCAACAGAATTTAAAATACTGAATTCATATTAAAAGCAGGATCCCATTTCATCACATTTTTCAATATTAATTCAAAATGAATCGCTCCCTCAATGTTAGAATACCTTCTCAAAGATTAATTTGCTTTCTATTCTTTTGTAACCATTCCATCGTAGATTCTATTGCGACCATTATATTGTCGATTTTTTTCCAATCATTACATTATTCATTCGTTTCCCTAGATTCCAATGTCGATCCTTTGTAATGCAGAAAGTAGCAAAAACGAGTGCTTGCCTATGACATTGCAATGTTAAAGTAATCTATGTTTTACGACAGGAAGTAGCTGTAATAGTTTCATGGTAAGAATCATCGGCGCGGTAATGATTCCACTCCCTACTGGGATATGTCAGAATGACTACACAGTCTACACTTATTTTCACCAACACTTTGATCTTTCGAACGTTCGATTTTTAGTACCAAATTTTTTAGCACGTTCGATTTTTGTACTAAAATAGCTATCTGCCAGACTCCTGGACCGAGTAGCTCAGTTATACAGTGACTCTAGTATGGATGTAAGCCAAGATCTTTCGCAAAATTCGCCACAATGGCGTCACAGACAAGCCCAATCCTTGAGAACGGCGTGTGAGCGACTGATTTGGATCATCTTGAACAGATGATATAGCGGCTGCTATATTTTCTTTCCTTCGTGCACTTCTTTGTCTCACTGGCACTGGAACATCATGAATCGAGAATGTTGATTCAAATTTTTGCACTAAACGAGCGGGCGGGACTATTAAATGCACCAAAAATTGGCCGTAATGCTCTTAAAGTTGCAACGACCGAACGATTATTTAGATAGAAAATTTGGATAATTTGCAAACGCTGTTCAAGTGTGTATCGGTCCATGATGAAATGTATACTAAGCGAATGAAAAAAAATATGGTGTCGCACCCATTCAAAAACCCTTTACTTGGATTATTTTTAAAGAATGTAAAATAAGACAAATAATTTTTTACTCAGTTAGATTTGTGTCAATAATTGCGGCGGTCACAATAAGGAATTTCTTAAATTTTATATTCGTGAAAATATTGCCTATATATGTTTTCTCTAGTATTTTGATTAATTATTGAGCTTATTCCTTTTTCATTTATCACGTTAATATAATTAGAGTACATTTCTGTTCCGTTCATGTTTCTACTGGAAGATTGTTTAATCAAACATTGAAATCGCCCGCGAATACAATTTCAGTTTCAGCGTCAGTTTGTGTAAATGGACTGTTGGCTTTATTTTTTCCAAAGTTCATAATCCGATTTATTTTTCTCTAATCTATTCTTTAATTTTCAAGCCTTTTCTAAGACTTATTCTTTGGGTGGAGATTGTTTCGAAAAAAGTAACGCTCAGGAAAATAGGAATCAGAGCACACAATTCGGCTCGACTATGCTTTTATAAATTTTCAAATTCACTCATTTCATTTTGAAAATAAAATTGAAATTTTTGATCATAAAACAAAGCAGAATTTGTTGTTATTGCCCGGCAAAACTAGAAATACTGCAAGCCTGTTATAAACGTCAGCTGTAGCTCTTTGACAGATCATCACACTCCGAATATGACATTTACAGCACAAACTAGGTAGTATCTATTTTTGTAGTGATTTTAGTGGTGTTTTTAATTGCATTCCGGTATTTAGCGATAGCAAATCGAGAGCCTATTAAATGTAATCGATAATAAACGGTGGAAACTTGGTAAAAAAAAACTATGAGCTTCTGGAGCGACACTTTTATAATCTTGGTGTCCCAGGTAATTTCCTTTAGTTCGATAGTTCCCGGATTTTCAAAGATTGCAACCCCACAGGTGTGTTTCTTTGCCGGCGGATTGGTGTTTTTTGTGAAACAACTCTTCAAGAACTACGAGATTCGTCATGTATCGGTGCAGCTCATCTTTTCGACCACTTTCGCTCTATCGCTCACCATGTTCGAGCTGATTATTTTCGAAATCCTAGGCGTAATGGATTCGTCGTCACGATACTTTTTTTGGCGATTGGAATTAACGTTGCTGCTATTGATGGTTATCGCAGTCATTCCCCTATACATTTCGTATTCATGTATTTCAAACATAACTTTCGGTAAGTATGATTATAATTCGTTGGGTTATTTTTTATTGCAGGAACTCGTTTCCCTTCAACAATTTCCAAATCCTACACAACCTGAGGTTATGCGGCGGTCGCACGACTATGATTTAGCAGCCGTTAGTCGCTGTTACGAACAAAAACATTACTGCTATAAGGAAAATGATTGACGAAAACAGACGAACAACCTACCATCGATTTTAGCAGCGGCTGGTAAAGTAGCTACTTTGCCAGCGCTGCTAGCCACCAGCCAGCTGGTAAACCAGCGTCGTGTGACCGCCTCTTTAGGGCCCCTATACACAATGGGACAAATGCCCATCACCATTGTAAGTCGTCATCGTCAGCGAATGATGGCACTGTCCACATGATGGAGGTTTTGCCTATATGGTTCAGCAAGCTCTTTTGATGTTTTAACGAAAATCAGATGAAATTCCCATCGTCAGGCACTCTCGATCACCATACGCCATCTACTCAAGGTGAAGGCCGTATGTACATAGTGGCTATAAAAATATGAGAAGGAGAATTCACATTACTCGGCATAAAACTTAACAAACATCTCAATTGGAGCAAACATATTTTTGATATTGCATTTGATGTCTCCAAACGCCTTGGTGTTCTTCGAAGATGTAAAAAGTACGAGGCCTACATCCGTCCCCGTCTTGTGTACATCGCACACATATGGGCTGGAGCACCCAAAACACAACTTGTGTGGTACTCGATCGAATCCCAGTTGGAGATGAGACTAACAGCTTCTATAGACTCACTCGAACATAGTTTGAAACGTTCGCGGTACTTTGCGTTTACTTTAGATATTTCCACGGTAAATTCAGCGATGAACTTCTCTTCTACAATGGCGCTAAAGCCCAAATCGGACCTTGGCCTCCTGACATGCAGGTTTCTTAACATTTTCATTACTTATTGTGGAAAGATTGTTAGCCCTTCGCACAACCCTCTTTCTACGAATTTTTCATTTTCGTAGAATGAGGTGACCAAGGTATATCCAAGCAGGCAATGTGTTGGAATTATATATTGCGCCGACCGGGAATTGAACTCACGACCTTCGCGTTACAAGACCAACACGCTACCCACTAGCCTACACACCTACACCAGCGATGAACTGTCCAACCCAATTTTTTTTCTTTTTTAACTATGTATACCAGGAATGCACGCAAGCCGCACGCGCCCATGAGTTCACTGTTCAGCCTCTATCGTCGCGTACAATGCAGTCCTTCATCACTCGAACATCAAGACTGGAATGCATTGCCGCCTTACATATTCTCATCACCTTAAAACATTCCGTGTTTCAAGGTTAACATCCACCGACAGTTTAAACCTTCCCTTCCAGAAACTTCCTTGTAACTCCATCGCTCACCTACCCTATACCGACTGGACTGTGCATCCAATGCATTAAAGGGTGTCCCCCTAAGTTACGTTGGGTACTATAAAAAAAAATCTACTTGCAGTAAGTTTCGAAACTCCAGGCTGCCAGCGACAGACCTATCGCCCCCGCATGTAACACCATCTGGATTTCGTCGACCTACGATTCATTTTCGCACACGACTTATCTTCAGAATTACTTGTGAGCTCAATGTTCAGATAAGTACAGGTCCCGATGGTTTTTCCCCCATAGTCCTCAAAAATTGTTTTTCTTCTCTGGCTCAACCGCTTCGCCATTTATTCTATCTCTCTTACTCTTCTGAACAATTTCCGCGCACGCGGAAAATGGCAAACGTTCAGCCGACTCCTAAGAAAAGAAACGAAGCGTTACCCGCTAACTACCGCCCCATTACCATCCCTTCCGTTCTGTCGAAAGCGATGGAGATGGCTGTCAATCGCCAAATAGTCCGCTATCTTGAAGATAACAAACTTATAAAAGATCACCAATACTATTCCGTTCCGGACGTTCTAGAGGTGACCTCTTGGTATATCCGACTGAACGCTACAACTCTTGCCCGCATAAATTTGGTGAAGGTCAAGTTCTTGCACTTGAGATCGCTAAAGCGTTTGACAGTCTCGTAAAAATGTCATTCAGTGAAGCTCCAAGCAGTCAGCTTTAATAATGGCCTCGTGAAATGGATCGAGAGTTTCTTATATAAACGCACCATACAAGTCGTAATGTATGCCGTGGGATTTTCCCCCTTTTCCATAAATTCCGGCGTCCCTCAAGGCACTGTTTTATCACCCACACATTTTCTTATTTTTATTAATGACCATCTGTCGTCAACACTCAATCCGATACATTTGCAGATGACAGTACCCTGGGTAACATCTATGAATTCGACGCTCGTCGCGTCGCCGTCGCATCTAAACGTGCCGAATTATTTGGATCATTGAATTGAACCTACTCTTGGAATGGGATGGGATAAATGGAGTGGAGTTCAACGCCTCAAAAATACATGCCTGTCATCTTTCCATTAAACGTTATGTTCCAGCGTCGATCTCTAATGTAGCTTTCGGTGGTGTCCAACTAGACTCTTCCGAATACTTAACACTCATTGGCATTTAAATAAATAACCATCTTAATTGGAACCAGCACACACTGGACGTAGCACTTGAAGATTCCAAACGCCTAGGAGTCCTTCGAAGATGTAATAAATATTTTATTCCCAGTGATCTAGCAAATATCTATAAGGCCTACATTAGATTACGCCTCGAGTACAATTGGCATGTATGGGATGGGACATCCAGAACGCAACTCACGATGCTCGACTGTGTCCAGAGACAGACGTTCCGACTAATTGGAGATGAAGCCAACACGGCTTCTATAGACTTCCTAGAGCATCGCACAAATGTCGGAGTACTCAGCATTTACTACCGCTACTTTCATGGTAAATGCAGTATATACATAGTCTAGCCATAAATATTGTTCCAAGGTTTGGCAACCCTGCAGAAAGGAACCGTTATATTGCATTTCTTAAAAATTGAGCTAATCGCTATAGTACGCTTGTGCTTGATGCATTTGTCATCATTTGAGTTTAATTTTTAGTGTAGTGAACATGGATTGGGGTGACAAAGAAAATAGAATTGCTGTGATTGCACTTCATAAAGTAGGAATGCAACCAAGTGATATTTTTAAGACTCTGCATACCCTTGGTATAAGCCGAATGTTTGTATATCGGGCTATTGAAAGATTTAATGATACGTCTGGAGTAAGTGACCGCGAAAGAAGTGGCCGTCCGCGAACTACTCGAACACCTCAAGCGGTTAAAGCCGTGCGCGAGAGAATTCGCCGTAATCCTCTTCGGAAACAAAAAATTTTATCGCGTGAAATGAAAATACCCCAAAGAACAATTTCACGTATCATCAAAAGTGACTTGGGGTTGGGTGCTTATCGTAGATCCACCGGGCATTTACTAACAGAGTCGTTAAAAAAAATAGAGTGGAAAAATCAAAACGATTACTTTGCCGGTACGCAAACCAAGAACACCGTAAAATTTTGTTTACGGACGAAAAAATTTTTACTGTCGAAGAAACATTTAATAAACAAAACGATAGGGTTTATGCTCGCAGTGCCAGAGAAGCTTCTCAAGTTGCCCAAAAGGTTCAAAGAGGTCATCATCCAGCCTCAGTAATGGTTTGGTGGGGTGTTAGCTACAACGGGGTTGCATTTTTGTGAGAAGGGCGTCAAAACGTCTGCCAAAATTTATCAAGAAAGTGTCCTTGAAAGTGTAGTGAAACCTCTCAACACGTCATTATTCAAAAATCAGCCTTGGAGTTTCCAGCAAGATTCTGCACCAGGTCATAAGGCGAAGTCAACCCAAAAATGGCTTGAAGAAAATGTTCCAGATTTTATTAAAGCTGAAGATTGGCCTTCCTCTAGCCCAGACCTGAATCCGCTGGATTACGAATTATGGTCTGTCTCAGAGCAAATGACGTGCTCTAAAAGACATCCTAATATCGAATCCTTAAAGAAGTCTCTTACACATGCAGTCGCCAACTTTTCGATTGAAGTCGTGCGTGCTTCCATAGATAAGTGGCCAGCTCGATTAAAGGCTTGTATAAAGGCAAAAGGCAATCACTTCGAATAACTTGTTGCAATTTCCGTTGTTGACAATGCATTTAATAAATAAACAATGATTTCTTAACATATAACACCTCTTTTATTGAACAGTGCTTCAAAAAGTTTGTAACAGTATTTATGGCTAGACTAGGTACATTTCGGTGTCAGTAACTATTCGTTACTTTAAGGAAAGTAATCGTTTTATTCGTTGCTAGGTACTCGTCTATTTGAAATGGCAGCCATATCACGTTGCAGGGATGGGCAAGCCAGTTTTGCAAATCATAGATCCAATTAGAATAAATCGGCTCTAGTCCCTGTGCAGTAACTACTATATAAGCAACGCTTCTGAATCGCACTCGATTTCGTTGGCCTAGTACGTGTATCAGCACAATGATGCCAAGTCAGATTTTTTTAATTATCATCTTCTAAGTAGAAAATTCCTTTAAACATTAACGTAAATAAAACGACAATGTGAAATAAATAACTTTAATTGAATCAAAATTTTCTTTAACAAAAATCCCAAAAATTAATAAAAAAAAATCCTTTTATCACAACAATCATTAAAAAAAATCTACAATCTGGTATCACTGATCCCACAACACTAACACTAGTAACGACTGCCAGCCCTGCCACAACTCCACTCGACGACATTCTTGGTGTTGAAAGAGACGAAACAAAAAAAAAACATTATTTTCTCAATAGACTTTATTATAAAGTAGAGTAAGATTATTTTTTCTCCATTTACCAACATGACTGTGCATTAAAGGGTAACCCCATAAGTTGTGTTCGGTGACGTAAAAAAAAGTTATAATGTATGCCGATGACATCGTCCTGCTAGCGAAAACCGGATATACCCCTTAGAAGTCGATAAATAAAATACAGCAATATCGTGTAATTAGGATGTAATCTAGTCGATAGTGGGTAGGTTATACAATGCGAAGGTCGGGAATTCAAATCCCGGTCGACGTAATATATAAGACCACACTGCCTGCTTGGATATACCTTGGTTACCTCAATCTAAGAAAATGAAAAATTCATAGATAGAGGGTTGTTTGAAGGGCTAACAACTCTTCCACAATAAGTAAAGAAAAAAATGTTAAGGAACCTGAAGGTCAGGAGGCCAATGTTTGATTTGGACTGTAGTGCCATTGTAGAGAATATCGTATAGTATGGATCTCCACCATGAACGCTTTAAAATCTAAGGCGAATAATATAAAGAAAAGCTTTTTCGATATTTCCCCAAAAGTATTCTTAGACTACCGTCAAGCACTTCCAATTACTTGCTGTACCCAAGGAGGATATATAAAAAGGAGTGACTATGAGCATGCTTTGCCTTGTAAGCACAATGGGAATGAATGTATTTCCCTCCCTTACTACCGAAATGCTCGAAATTTTTCGAAAAAAATCGTTTCGCTATCTTTGTCTGCCACACTTAAAAATATTGCAACTAACTCTTTCGCACGATAAATTGTTCGAAACAGTTGTCAAATTTTCGAAAAAATTGTTTCGCTATCCTTGTTTGACATACTTAAACCCAAAGTAAGTCTCTGTCCCGCGTTAAATTGTCCGTTGCTAAAGTACTTAGCTTAAACACAAACCAAAACTAATAAAAATTGATAAAATAAAAATTTCTGAAATGAAACAGCAAACACCATTGTATTGAAAATTACTTTATTGCTGACTGAATATTAGCAACCAAGAAAGAATACAAATTATTGTATTTTTTTTGTAAAAGTTTGAAGCCAAGTTAAGCTCGGACACAATTTTCGAAAATTTCCGAATCAAAAAATATTCCCACATGAGACAGACTATCAGGTACTCCTTTTATATATCCTCCTTGGCTGTACCTAGAAACGGACCTACTCCATTCAAAATGAAAAATTGACGTGAACTACTTCATAAAAATAACGAATGTGAGAGAAAATCGACTACTTAGCATTTTTGCATGACAGCTTTTGTGTCGAAAGTTATTTTGATTGGACAGTTGATCGACACTCGGTGAAAAATACAAAATTACAAATTAGAATATGCGCGATGCATTGAGGATTTTTCCGTCATATTTACGCTCCACATAATCGGCCTATTGTAGCTTGAATCTTATGAGGATTGACACTTCTGGATTGTCGAAGATGGCATGCAATTTTCTATTGTATTGTATTTTTCAGATCGATTCTTCTCTCACAGGTCCAAGGATTCTTCTGAAGTCCTTCCTTTCAAAGGCGTTAAGTAATTTTTTTATGTACGCTTGAGGTAATGTCCACGTTTCGCTGACAGTTTGTGTTATAACTTTTGTTTTGTTTTCGTTATTTCGTAGTCCAACTTCCCTTGCTACCGAGTCAAGGTTTACAAATACTTTTTTACCACTCTCCAGAGATGTTGCAATTATTTTTATATCGTCGGCATTAGAGTTACTGAATAGGAACGGACCCTCTCTTATTAGAGTTCGAACACCAAGTTCCAGCACAGAGCAGGAAATTTTCAATATCGAAGATGTTAGCCCAAGCATTTTACTTTACTTTCTGCGATCGATTTTCTTAATTCATGGCTTAGGCTGACTCAACGATAGGAGCTTCACATTATCTGACCCGCTCGAAAAATTGAAAAAACTTGTTCACAAACTCCTGTATTATTTGGATACTTTCCAGATGTAATTGTTGAAGATTTTTCTATTGTTACGAATTTTGTATGAAATTTCCAAAATTGCAACATCTTTATCGAATAGACGAAACTGCCTCCTAAAATTTAAACCGACATACCTTCAATGAGAAATTGATTAATCCATTCGTCTCTTTTCAGTACCGGATAAATGGGTAAAATTTTTCACAATCACAATTTGGTTTTTATATTTGTACGGCCTATGGAAATTGGGTGATCCTTTTCCGTTATTGAGTGTATCGCATGGAATTTTTACGATTGAACAGGTAAATGAGTTTCCCTCATCAAAAAAATTTATCTAACTCAAATACAATAAAAAAAAAACTCACAGGCAGTCTCACGGATCGGAGTAATAGGCGTTACTGTCATGGCATTGCTCTCTGGTTTCGGTGCCGTAAACTATCCCTATACAAGCATGTCGTATTTTATTCGGTAGTATTTATTTCCATGTATCAAATTCATAATTACTATTTATTCTATCATTAGACCCGTCTCTCAAAGTGATATTTTAAATTTGGAACGACGATTGATGCTGACAATGGATATGATTACTGTAAAAAAGAAGCGAATTGCTTTGAGTATAAAACAATCGAAACCGAGTACAACAAAGCCCGGGTTATGGGGAATTTTGAATTCCGTAACGCAAAGATCGACGGGAACTGAAAGTAAGAAGAAACCTATAAAGAAATGTGTGTGATTTCATCTATCATATATTTTTTCAGATATTGGCCAGCTTAGATTAGAGATTGCTGGTTTAGAAGAATTATCGCGCCAAATATTCTTGGAAATTCATTCATTACGAAACATGCAAGAGCGCCAGAAGTGGGCGAAAACGTTTCAAGGAAAATATTTCAATGTCTTAGGACATTTTTTCAGCATATACTGTTTATGGAAAATTTTAATTGTAACTATTTGGAATATTTGAATTTGAAGCATTTTTACTCAAATCTACTTTCAGTCCACTATTAACATTATTTTCGATCGTGTTGGTCGTAAGGATCCGGTTACAAGAGGCTTAGAGATAGCTGTGCATTGGTGCGGTTTCGATATCGATTTGGTCTTTTGGAATCAACACATTTCATTTTTTCTTGTCGGTTGTATTGTTGTAACGTCGATTCGTGGATTGCTTCTGACGTTGACAAAAGTATGCTCAGATTTTTATTCAGAGAATCAAAATAATTATTTATAATTCATCTCGTTTTCGTTTCAGTTCTTTTATAAAATATCATCGAGTAAATCGTCGAATATTATTGTTCTACTTCTCGCTCAACTGATGGGCATGTATTTTTGCTCATCTGTTCTACTGATGCGTATGAATATGCCGGCCGAATATCGCGGCATCATAACCGAAGTATTAGGCAGCTTACATTTTAATTTCTATCATCGATGGTTCGATGTTATCTTTTTAGTTAGTGCTTTATCGACTATCGTTATCTTATATCTATTACAAAAACCTCTTAATACCGAAAATAATTATCAACAAAGCTAACAATAATTTTATTACGAAAAAAAAAAACTTGTGATTGAATGAATTTATTGTTTCAATTTAAATTGAATTTTATTGAAACCAATCTATCTCACTCATTTTGAAAAACAAAATCGTACTACTTTAAAAGATTTGTGGAAATTCAAATTTCATAATTCTGACGGTCATCGATTTATTCGTATCGGGTGTACAATACGAGTCTGACACTCAAAAATTGTAAAGTGTACACCGACTTCTGCAGAAAAAACCAAAATGAATTGCTGCAAAGAAAGCAACGTATAACTGTTTTATTTATATTAAAATAGAATAAGAAAAACCATGCTTTACGTCGGTTTTAAATATTGATCCAGATCCAGTGTATTTTTTTAAGTATTTGCTAGTTTTATAAATTTGAAAAAAAAGAGAATTACGTTGTTTTCTTTTGCCTATGACTGTGCTGCATTGAATTATTATTCAAAATGCGTTTTATTTTTGTTTTATGTAGGAGTTGGAAATATTGAAAAAACTAACAAATTTTCAAGCAAGAAGCTTCGAACCTGCTCTTGTAATGTGGATATTTTACCAACTAAGACCACTTCCAATAGAGTAGGTCCCAATAAGCTGTGGCCTATCCTGTTGGCCGAATCCTAACGGGGTTATCTTTTTCAAGCAACGCCACGAAGCAAATAGATTAAAAGTGTAATTTTGCAAGACAGCCATTTTTTTCAGTAGTCTGGTTAAATATCGACAATACTTACCCGTATTTTCAAGTAAGTTTTGTAGAAAAAGTTTTGTTTGTTTACAATGCTTGAGATTGGAAGCTCTGCGTATGGGGATCTCTTTTTCTCACCAAAATAGTCAAGTCAAAATTGATGCACATGTTTTTCGTAATTGAATTGACTGGTGCTCCAGTCGAAATGATCTTAGTTGCAAGCCTTGTGGACGAGGTGAAAACGGAATATGAAGATAGATGCTATTGATAGCACCGGACCAGCTAAAACAAAAGAATCCTACTACCGTTTCTTTAACAAGAGCCCATATTATGTTAAGGGAAGTCTATAACTAAGGGCCAAACGCTCCAGCTAGTAATTAAACCGAATTATCTCTTCGGAAACTCAACTTAATAAAATACATTCGATTGCTTTTTAGATGATTCAAAGAGACATATTCGAGCCAAAGCACAGAAATCTCAACGAAGATGCTAAAAGCTGAGCAACTAAAGAGTATAATAACAACGATTCAGTAGTCCATAAAAAGAATCAGACAAGTCCAAAAAAAATATGAATTCGCACAGAGAAAGCAGATAAAAAGTAAGACCGTAGAGCGCACTTTTCCAAAGCCTCCCTTGAGATGTATTATCTTAAATGAAGGTGAACCTCAAAATCTCTCTTGAGGAGAAATAGTTGCAATCTTAGATGAAATGGACAAGATTAAAGGAGACAGACCTTACCCTGAGTTCGTTGCACACAATAAAAAACCAGGACTATTACGTGGAATAACAAATGACGAACTGCATATTTATTAAAGTTACTGGTCTTAAACCGTGGGCAGATGCACAGCTGAAGGTAGTGGATGGAGCGGGTGAGCTGACTCCAGGCCACGCTCGGCAATCCGTACAAGAGTTGGCCTAACCCAATTTGCTTAGAAATTTCGATCATTTCTACTAATCGGAAAATTGTAAAATAAAATATTTAATACGCTGAATCAGAATCGGCGATAAAAAAATCGATTTTTTCAGTTCAGTATCGTTTAGTCTACAAATACTTCAACTGTGGATTATTTAACCCGAAGTGGAAAACTGAGCACTTGGAAACGTTCAACTTAATACATCATTTAGAAGTTCATTCAATTATTTTATTTAAGTCCGCTTGTAAGTTCGCACCAGCCAACATAAAAAATTTTAGAATATCTGCAAATGTTAAACGCGATTCACAGCATAAATGTATAACTGCGGTATAAAGAATACAAGGGGGCCCAAAACCGATTCTTGTGGCACTCCACGTAACACTTCACGAGTCTTTAAATTGATTCTCTCACTAAATTTTCTACATGATCCAAGTGGAGTAATGATCATCGAAATCGCAAATATTCTAATTTTACGAAAAGCCGATCAAATGGAACTCGATTAAAAGCCATCTCAAAGTCAAGAAATACAACATCAGTAGGTTGGATTTCATTGAAATTCCGGATTCAATTGTTCAATGAAACTAGCAGATTTGAAACTACAGATCGCCTCGTTGTGAAACCGTGCTCATTTGCTGGAAGAGTGCGTAGCTCTGTGATGAATTCTCTCATTTTCGTGTTAATAATTCGGTCCATAGTTTTACATACTACAGAAGTTAGTGATATGTCTATAATTTGAAGTTAAAATTTTGTCGCCTTACTTGAGAATGACTCGGAAATAACACCTGATATAGTCCTCCCATTTTTTACTGAGGTGTGGAATGAAGGAAGATATCCGACTGAATGGAAGAAGGGCCACCTTCGGGGTTGTGGCAATTGGTGTGGTATACTGCTGTATCGAAAATCATGGCTAAGGTAATTCTCAATAGGATAAGTGATGTCGTCGAGAGCACTCTTGAAGTGTATCAGGCTGGATTCCGTAAAGGGTCGACTTGTACCGACTACACAAATACCTGACGGATAATATTAGAGCAGTCAGCCGAAATGGGTTCGCCACTACATCTCATGTTTGTGGACTTCGAGAAGGTTTTCGACAGCGTTAAGCGAGATTACGTATGGAATGCTTTGCGTAGGAGAGGTATCCCAGATAAGGTCATAGCTATGATTAAAGAATCATACGAAGATGCAAGGGAATAAACAAGTCCTGGCAACAGCTTAAGGCCGATGTTCAGGATCGCGCCTTGTGGAAGAGAGTAGTTTCTGTCCTATGCCCCTATAGGGGGTCTTAACAGGAACTTGATTGATTGATCTCACATAACAGATAGGTAGTTACGAGGGTTGTATGATAAGTACCCGAGTTTACCGACTGATGGCAACACTGACGCAAAATGTTTATGCCATCATGTAGCGCCATCTTTACAATGACGACTGTGAAAATTTCAGACAGATTTATCGAGTAGTTTTGTTGCGACACCTGTTGAAATTCATCAAGTTCGTGTTTATTTGCAATCATGGAGAAAGAGCAATATCAGTGATTCGATTTCTTTTTTTAGATGGGAAGACGTGTTAGGAAATCAAAGTGAAGTTGCATGCCGTTTACAAGGATCATGCACCTTCGATGACTACCATCAGATATTGGTTTAATGAATTCAAGCGTGGCCGAACATCCGTTTTTGATGAAGAGCGCCCAGGCCGTCCGATTGAGGTGACTACGGAGGATATGGTTAATAAAATCCATGATATTGTGTTAGCAGATCGTAGGATGAAGGTCAGAGAGATTGCTGACATTGTACACATCTCAACTGAACGCATACAAAATATCCTACACGAAAAATTTGGCATGAGAAAGCTATCGGCGAGATGGGTGCCGCGTTTGCTAACAGTAGAGCAAAAACGGAATCGCATGACAACTTCGGAGCACTGTTTGGACATGTTTAAGCGCAATCCGAAAGAATTTCTACGGCGTTTCGTGACTGTTGACGAAACATGGATCTATCACTACACGCCAGAAACGAAAGAACAGTCAAAACAGTGGATTTCACCCGGCGAAACTGCTCCAAAGAAGGCGAAAACGGTTCCATCGGCCGGAAAAGTCATGGCCACCATTTTTTGGGATTCGCAAGGGATCATCTTCACCGATTATTTGGAGAAAGGAAGGACAATCACGGGGCAGTACTATGCTGATTTATTGCATCGATTCAATGCTGAATTGATAAAAAAGCAGCCTGCTCACTCGTCTACAATCGCCACAGCAAAAATTGTCGAATTGCGCTACGAATTGCTGCCTCACCCACCATATTCCTCTGATTTGACCCCCTGTGACTTTTTCCTCTTTCCAAACTTGAAGAAATCGTTGGCAGGAAAAAAATTCGGCTCGAATGAGGAGGCTATCGACGCAACAGAGACCTATTTTGCGGAGTTCGACAAATCATATTTTTTGGATGGCTTAAAGTTAAAAATATCGCTGGACTAAATGCATCGAGCTGAAAGGAGATTATATTGAGAAATAAATAAAATTTTTTTTTTAATGCGTTTTCTTGCCTAACACGGGTACTTATCATACACCCATCGTAGATTCACTTAGCCTCAGAAACTTATTTCTTGATCAATTTCACAAAATCAGGTTGTAAGTGCCCTGGACATTTTCATCGTAGCCATCTTACTGCCACTCTTCTCCTTCAACCGTAAAATATGACTTGTCATCTGTCACATATGATTGTAGGAAAGTTTCTTCAAACTCGACTTAATGACTTAAAATAAAAAATATACAAAAAACAAAAATAATAAAAAAATTAATGTTCTAGCCCGCTAAATTTTCTTGTTTATCAATGGCGCTGCTTTTCGGCTTACATTTAATATTAACGGTTTAATTTCTACAATGGCGCTACAGCCCAAATCGTGCCTTGGCCTCCTGATTTTCAGTTTCCTTTACATTTTTCATTATGGATGGGTTCTTAGTCTTCGCACAACCCTCTATCTACGAATTTTTCATTTTTGAAGATCGGGTTAACCAAGGTATACCCAAGCAGGCAGTGTGCTGGAATTATGCGTCGACCAGGATTTCAACTCACGACCTTCGCATTTTAGACCAACACGCTACCTATTAGGCTACACCCTATCTAACGGTTTTATGGTCTACACTTAATTGTTCGAAATTCAGTCCCGTCCTATGTTAATATAAAGCGATTTGATCAATGCGACAATCCAAACGATAGAAGGGCTTTTTATCGTTTTTATTTGAGCGGAATTTTTCCAAGCAGATCACTTCTATCGAAGCATTCAGTTAATTTTTGAAACACCAACCAGATTTTCGGACAAGAAAGCATTTGTTTTTTTTTTATAAATCAGGTGTTACCGTTACATATTTAGCTTCTTCTATTGAGATACTGTTTCCCAGACGTTATGAAAAGATGCATAACATCAACACACTTACTCCCGGCAGAGAATTGTGCAATCTACAAACATACAGCCCACTCACAAACCGTGCCCGCGAACCCAATAACTTTTAAAATAGAAAAATATTGAAATAATTATTCCGACAATAAGCTTATGTACTGGTTTATTTTCTTTTCTTTTTTTTTTTTTAAATATAGAGAATATAATAATCCTAATTATATTTTATCCTCGTTTTGAAATTTACGATTATTAAAAAAAAATATTTTAAATAAAATTCATTGTCAATTTTGTATCCAGCCGGTTTGTTACAAATCAAAATATGTAAATTTTGTTTAAACAAAAAGTTCGTTCAGAATTATTGAAAAATAAACAATTTAACGTCGATATAGCTTCATAACTTGCTATACTAGAATTTTTCTTGTTATTTTGTTTTTTATCAACTTGTTGAAATATATTTTTTTTTTTTACATTCAAAGTGCAGAATTGTTTATTTGAATTTAGTGAATTAAAATTTATATCCTTGATTCGGTATATTAGGATTTGAACTGAATTGAAATCCTCCTTCATCTGTAGCCGGGGCCAAGTTTGCATCATAATCAGCCTGGATCGAAAATAGAATTAAAGATGCGAATACAATTGAAAATTAATTGTGAACAAACCTCTTCGGAAAAGAAATGCTCGATAATATCGTAGGCCAATTTGTAAATTTCGACATTTTCATGATTCTGTAATTTTTCGATTTTAGGTAGACCATCGCATTCCTCAATCATGTTTGCAATTTGTTCAACGTGCGGTCCTGCCATTTTCAGCATATTATTGATTCCATCGAGTACAACCTAAATCGGATTTTTATTTTAATCAAAAATTAATTTACAAGTGCATTTATCGACTTACGTTTATCACTTGAGTATCCTTGCATGATAGTAAATCACAGAAAGGCGGTATTGCTCCTTCCTTGATTAGTTCGGCCACTTGCTCTCTATTTCCGCTAATTGTTAGATTACTAATTGCCCAGGCCGCTTCTTTCTGAGTTTGAAATTCGCCTTTGCTCAAGTTCTCGATAATTTTGGGTAGCAAACCGGCGTTGATAACTGCCTGCACTTGGAATTGATTTCCCGCTGTTATATTTGATAGAAACCAGACGGCTTCTTTGCGAATTTTTTCTTTGGGATGAGTCAATAATGCCGGGAAATAAGCCAACGCATCGAAATTGAGTACGACCTGGGTCTGCTCGTCAGACCCTGTCACGATATTTCCCACTGCCCGTAAAGCCGCTGTCTGAACTTTAACTTCGACATGTCCTAACAGAGGAATCAATTTCGGTACAACATTACTATCGATCACCAATTGGATTTGATCATTTCCGCCATCAGTTAAATAGCTTATAGCCCACACAGTATCGACTAAAATATTCGTGTCTGTGTGATGTATTAAAACATTTAGTGCAGGAAGAATTTCTTGTATTGTAGCGGGCGGTGGTGGTGGCTCCTTATTACGACACAGATTGACAATCACCCACGTTACATTGCGCAAGAATGATATTGGTATATCGGGTTTAATGAACGATAGCAACGGTTGTACGACGCCATGTTTGATAACGTAATCGCGTAAATGTGGCCCGTCACCGATTATATTGCCCAGAGCCCAAACTGCTTGTTCGCAAACGGTTTGTGCCGGTGACGACAATAGTTGCAAAAATAATGGTACGGCTCCAGCTCGAACAACCTGTATTAGACGGGTGTGAAATTACACAATTCTAATCCGGTTTTTCTTTTTTGTTTCATTTATCGCATTACCTGGTTGGTTTGCTCCGATGTTCCCGATGCAATGTTTGTCAATGCCCAAGCGGCTTCGAATTGTAACATAGTGTGCTCATGTCGTTCGAGACATTTAACTAATATTGGAAGTATCTCGCTATTGATCAGGTCGTTTATTGGAGGATTTCGATCCGATGATAATAATTTTCGAGCAGCCTGGACGGCAGCCAATTGTTTTTCGGGATCCGATGCATTCCCTGCCGTTTCTACAAGTTTCTTTAAATTTATATTTGATAGTAAATCTTCTTCGTCTGTTGAATCAACTGGCGGTACATTTCGTCGTTTCAAAATAGTTTCTTCACGTTTATTTTTTCGAAGTTCAACAGTGACTTCGTTACGTCGCCGCCTCATTTCCTAAATAAACAAACAAATATTTATGTTAATTTCAATTTTTTCACGGATTCACATTTATTTTTATTACTTCATACAAAGAATTTCTTCTATCAAATGCAAATAGAACCAGTTCATTGCTACTTTTCGACTAACAAAATTGATTTCTTAATTCAATTATTTAGCACTAGGAGTTAGACACTGAGTAATCGGCTTCGTATCGTGATGTTTTGCGAATTTGTTGTCGCGCAAGATTTCAGGTTAATCTTATGCCCGACAGAATAAAAACAGGGAAATTTTCAGAATTTTCGAATGCGAGATAAGCTTAAGAAATTCAAAGGAACGGATTTTTTCTCTAATATTTAATGTTGCGTCTGTATGTGATTTTGTGTGCTTAATGAGCTGCATTTGATTTTAAGAGTAAATAAACTGTGCGCATGTATGTATGTATGCACCAGAAAAATTTTTAACTTTTTATTTTTCAACAGACGTCTGAAAAAAAAATTCAAAATTTTCGATATTTTGGCTACCAAATCTCTCCGCTCTTTCACCACACTAAAGCAAAAAATTTACCAAAATCATAAACCAATAGGTGCACATCCTGAAAACAATTCAACTTGAAATCTGCTTTGGATTTTGAAATGCGTTGAAAACCGTTCAGAGCTAAAGTGGAGCAAGTCCAAAAGTATAAAAAAAAATTGTTTGTTGCGGATTAATATCGTACTTGTTAATGATGTATATTTTCAGACTCCTTGTGAACCAAGTCCTTGCTATTAACACAACAATATCAGTTGTCTTTGCTGCTGAAAAATTCAAGTCCTCTAAACCACTTTAGGATTTAACTAGTGAATAACCTTCAACCTTGATTATCTCGAAAATATAAAACATTCGGAAGACGGTGATCGGTGAGACTACCCACTCACAGTCACGAAGAAGGTTGAATAGGTCTGAGAAAGAGAGGTTTTGAGTCTACCTAATGCAGCCTCATAACCAGATTTACGGCGGACTTCGGGCCTACACTATGTAGATTCACAATCGCACAGGGTCTCTAAGAATACAGGGTTTCTTTTAAAAAATGCAATAAAATGAGCAAAATTAAATTTTTTTTCCATGTATGGCTTCATTAGTAAGAGCAAACATTCCCATTAATGACGGAACACAACTTCGTTCAAGTGGCTGCCTCGGCTGGCTTCGCAGTAGCGCATTCTGTCACTTCAATTTTCCAAGACCATGTCGATGGTTTCGAGCAGTAGCTTATGGATTGCTTGGATGATATTGGCCTTAAGTACTTGAATCATTTCTGGATTGTTGGCATAACATCGGTCCTTCACGGATCCACAGAAAAACAGAAAAAAAAGTCCAAAGGGGTCAAATCGCAGCTCCGAGGCGGCCAATTGAAATCGCCAAACACCAAAAAACGCACTGTTTGGGCTACACCTCACTCACTTTGGAAATAAGTTTTCAATATTTCCCAACGTTGTTCAAGTGTAAAGCGACTCATTTCGTTCCGCGGAGGTATGATACTGACTTTCTGTCAAGATTTCGAGCGGGAAACAGCTTTCAGTGTCAAAATAACCTATGATTTAAAAAGAAACCAATTAATTGCCCACCCTTTATATGACAGGGATGTGCTATGAGTCTACCCCATGTAGCCTCATAGACATCCAAAAAGTGGCGTTATGGGTCTACTTTATGTAGGATCCCAATCGCGAGTACGAAATTTAAATTAGTTTACCTGATCATCAGGCCCAATGGGCCAGTCGCACCCTCAGCTCTAAGAGGCCAAGGGCGGATGAGGTATTTATTTCAGGGGTTCAGGTGTTACCTGGTCATCAGGCCCAAAGGGCCAGTCGCACGCCTAGCCCTAAGAGGCCAGGGGTGGACCAGGGTTTTCGGGTGGTACCTGAAAAAGTAAAATGATAGTTAAAGTAACACCTCCATTCTGCAGTTTTTTAGTCGCTTTTTATTTATTGGTTTTCCAAAACTTATAACAACTTTCTTTTTGAATCTTCTTTGAGCGCTAGGAAAGCTCTGCCTTGAAGACTTATAGAAAAGACCCCGATTCTAGATCGGTGTCTTCATTTTATACTTTTTGCTGGGGCTAGCTATTTTTTCAATATAAAATATTTGCCTCGGATGAGAGAGTTACCAGCAATTGCAAAGTGCATGCGCCTCAAGATTTGACTAGTAAGCAAATTTCGAAGCTCGAGTGGTAAACTCCCATCATCAGTGTATCTTCCTCCTGACAAAAATTGTTGGGTGTGGTAACTCGAAACCCTAAGTTACCTTGACCGTCGTTTCATGTCTTCTTCTTCTTCTTATAATTTTTTTTCTTTCGCCTTACAAAATGCACTTACGTTCTTACGACTCATTCTTAGCCGCACATGCTGGTATACATACATAGTATGCGCATGGGACATCTTTTTTTGTTTTCGTATACGAGATTTCATAATTTCGAGCTCGGGCATAACGCCTGTCATTGTTTACAGAGATCATACGACAGGCATGCAGCTCGACATCGAAATTCTGTTAGTGTAATAACGTTGGATTATGGCAGTCTCTCTCTACGAATTTTTTATTTTCGTAGACTCAGGTAACCAAGGTATATCCAAACAGGTAGTGTGCAGGAATTATATTACATCGATCGGGATTTGAATTCACGACCCTCGAATTGTAAGACCAACACGCAATCCACTAGGCTATACCGTTTACTTCCACAAACGTAATATTTTTATTTGTTTTTGTGTTAGTTTCAGTGTGAACTACTTTTATTTCTGAATTCGGATCTACATCTTGATTAAGGGACTTGATATGAGAAAATAATTCTTCACTGAAGTACTCCCTTTCGAGTCCGTGGATTATTAAACGTGGGGTTCGTTGTCGGTTCAATAATACAGGAGTGTCGCTTCCACTTCCTTAAGAAGAATCTCATTAATCAGTTTATTGTCAATTTTTATTAGAATTTTTTCCATTGGAAAATGACTTTTTGAAGACAATTGGAGTCTTCAAACTCGAAGGTCTTATTTCCTTTCGAATCAGTGACATGGTTCAATCTGAGTTTCGCTGTGTCCTTGATCTGACAACTATTCTACCATTATAATATTTTGTCCGTTCTCTGTAGGTACTGTTGCCGCTTTAGTTACCGTTGCTTATGTTATTGCCTGGACGAACCGAAAACCCTTGAGACACGACATGAGTCTATCTTTCGATGTAACTAATGTCTAGAACTGTGAATTTTAGGTCTTAAAAACCTCACAACACTTAATTTGGGCGACATAAAAGGTCCTAAAAATATACCAGTACCAAGGTGGGCAAAATCTGCTCTTTTTCAATCGCAGTGATCAACTACGATTGCTGTTTTTCAATATCTGTGAAAAAGAGCAGCAGTGATTTTTTCACCTCTATTCTCCATGCTAGTGAGCAAGGATGGCATAAACTGATATTACAGTGATAAATATCTTCGAAAAGAGTTGATATTTCATTTTTTTTTAGTTTAGCAATGATTCAAATTAAAACAGAAAAACGAAATGAATTAAAGAGCACAAAAAACTGAAACGAAATTAAATCAAAAAAAATCACAACTATTTATTTGCATGTTGGCTAAAATAATACAAATCAATAAAAAAAACGAACAAAACAGTAATTTTCCTGCATCTAACAATCAGGCAGACCCAATCTAATGCTCAGTACCACCAGCTCAGTGCGCATAGTGAAAATTTTCTCCATTTCCTCGGAATGAAAAGGTTTTCTTTTACTATCCAAAGTACGAAAAATCGATCGACCGCAATCGAGTCAGAATAGCAAAAATGTCAATCGCATCGCATGTACACAAACCAAATAAAAAACGTAACAGGACTACGAGTGGGCTTAAGGCCCAATCATGCGATACTCTAGATGCAGAGAATTTTTTTGATTTTAAGAAATTTTATATGGGGAGTGGTAGAAGGCGTAACGGTATTAAACCAATTTTTTTACATCATGGTAGAGTTGCTATCAGAATATTTTATTGAAAATTTAAGCTTTAACAATTTAATAAGTAAAGTCTTTGCAGGTAATCTATTTAAGGATGAAGCCGGTAAAAAAAAATACCAAATTCCTTAACTACCCCCTCCTTCTTCATTTTTACACGTCATTATCGATCCGCACTCGTATTAACTTCTGCATCATTCAATTTTTTTCTACGAGCCTTATTTCTTAGCGTTATAAACTTTAGAGCTCATCTAGAGTATAAAAATACATAGAGGCGGATGCAGTTAGTAACGAAAATAAATTGAGTGCAAAGAATAGTAAAATCTGAGAATGAGGTAAATAAAGTTTTCGAGCAATTCTCTCCGATCGGCAGAAAACGATTAAAGGCTTTTGGTGAAGCCACTCAAGTCGATCAACTGGCATACGAATGGTTTTGAGAAACATACCAATATTGGGTTCAATTATTCAGTCTAAAGCATTGAAAATTTCTCAAGTTTTACAGATAAACGACTTCAAACGGATGGCTTGAAAAATTTAGACTGCGCCACAATATCGTTTTTAATATTCTTAGCAGCGAAGGTGTAGAAGTAAACACGAACATGGTCGAGAGTTTCAAGCAAACCATAATACAACTTTTCGAAGGATATTCTGAAGAAAATTTCTATAATATGGATGAAACTGCATTATTCTTCAGAGCAACTCCGACAAAGTCCCTGGTGCTTAGAAATGAAAAATTTAAGGGACGAAAACTTTCCAAAGAGCGGTTCACAGTTGCGGTATTATGTAGCGCCTCTGACAAGGGTTTTCAAACACATAATGTTGAACCCGATTTGAACGAGATTTGGAATCACAATAAAAAGGTCTGGATGACTTCTGATATTTTCACTGAATGGTTGCAATTTTTCGATCGCAAATTGCAGAGACAAAATCGGAGGAGCAGGATCAAGAGACGAACATATACCCATAATTTGAAACACGCTACAGTGGCTTGAACAAATTATTTTCTCTCTCCAAAACAACATACCTGATATTTTTAAAAAGATTCAGGAATGTGAAGACATCATAAAGGCCAAAATAATAGAGAAAAAACAAAAACAGCCTAAGATCAATGAATTATTTATAGCAATTTAGCTTATTATGTACATATGTTACGTATTTTTATGAATATTTAAAAAAATAAACTTTATTTACTTTATTTGTACTAAAATATTACTTTCTTACTCTAAAATGTAAAATTAAAACATGATATGTAATTAAATTAATGACAGTTCAACTGGAAATTCTTTTTTTAAGCTTGAGATTTCGCAAAACCTCGCTAATGGAGACACCTCCTGATTGGGACATAATTTGCTGGGTCCCTTTAGTGTTCCAATTACAGAGGTTTTACTGTATTTTTATCATAAATGTGATCTATGGTATACAAATTATTTGAATTTTCCCACTCCTTCTACCACCACCCAAACAAACTGAATTTTCTCATGAAATACTGTAAATAAATTTGCTCAGTATGTATAACATTTATTGAGCTCAAATTTTGTACTTAATTCTTTATAAGTATCGCAAATAATTAAACCGATTAACTTCTCCCCTTCTATCACCTCTCATACAACGTGACTCAATATCGTATCTTTCCAAAATTCGATTTAATTTAATGGAAATTCGCACAACCCTCCATCGACGAATTTTAATTTTCTCAGATTGAGGTAACCCAGATGGGTATATCTGGCAGGCAGTGTGCTAGAATTATGCTTCGACCGGGATTTGAACTCACGATCTTCGTATTTTAGACCAACACACTACCCACTAGGCTACAACCAGGCGTAGAGATGGGACTAGACATACATATCTCCTGAGAAAAAAATCGAATGACGTCAAATCGCACGAAAGAGGTGAGTTAACGGGTCCATTTCGTGAAATTAATCGATCATCAAATGTTTCTTTTAGTAAATTAATTGCATCGCGCGCTGTGTGGCGCCATCCTGTTGAAATCACATGACTGCGACATTAATGCTTTCCAGCTAAGGCACGAAGAAGTTAATAATCATGTCGTGTCTCTGTACCGCTCACTGTTGACTGTAACGTTCTGACCGACATCATTTTTGAAAACATATGGACCAATGATTCCAGCAGACCATAAAGCGCACCAAACGGTGACTTTCTCTGGATGTAATGGTGTTTTGTTAATTACTTGCTGACTATCATCGCTCTAAATGCGGCAATTTTGCTAATTGACATATGTCATTTAACTAAGTGTGCTTCATCACAGAAAAAATTTTCTAAATTTGAACAATGCGCAAACAATGCTCCGGCGTGAGTCTATTCATAATGAATTGCTAAACAGACTTAACCTCAAAACAACCAGGAACTGTCAAATCAGCTGTCAAAGAAAACAACTTTGAATTGGAATATCTTACCAACACTGACCTTAATCTCTAAGAAATGGCTGTTAGGCAATAGGTGAACCTTAAATGCATCGAAGACCAGCTTCATGATTTTCAACCAAATAAACAAAGCTGATATTGACCTTAACATAGATGCAATCGAATTATCCAGAACAAAACAAACCAAGAATTTAGGATTAACGATCGATGAAAAACTGACATGGACTCCGCACATTAACAACATTCGCAAGAAAATAGCTAGCACCCATCACAAGGGTTCTACGCAAAGTTTAGTTCAGTTTACTTGTCTGGTATGACTCGATTGGAACAATCATTTTTTTCCCGAAGTTTGGAAAGTTCGAGACTTGAATGACTTCGAAGACCCACCTTATTGCTAGGCACCCTACAAGTATTTTTTTTTTCCGTAAAAATTGGCTTTCTATCTGCTCACCCATCCGGCGACAGATATTCAAAAAAATTCTTATTGGTCTGCTATTAAGCTACCGGGAGAGTGACGTCACATGCGAGCAATTCTCAAACAATCGTGAAGAAAAACGTGCGATTTTAAGAAGTGAATGCACGATTAAATGCGTACGCATTTGCCAGCCACTAAATTGATGTGAAAGAAAAAAAATTCGATTGAATTTCTCGAAAATAAACGGTTCCGGGTCGCGGAGGAAAAAAAAATGCAGCAGCGATGGGAACCACCTTTTTTCACACTATTCCCGCACGAAAAAAAAGATGACGAGCCGACGTCCGAATTTGTCTAACGGAATTTTTCACTGGAAATTTCGCGACATCCATTCGAACCGTTCAACATCGCGAACAATTTATTCGATTTTTCAGGCCGACTGGATCAATTTGTCGACGGCATGAGACTTTTTTCTCGGTTTGCCTTTGTGCCGTCAATTTTGTCGCTGCGTAGTTTCACGATTTCAAGCAGACATCGGCCGGGGGGCGGAGCGGCCTAGCAAACTTAACACCGCGGAAAGAAAAACAGTGGTAAACTTACATCTTGATCCTTTCCTTTATTTTTGAAATCCTGCAAGCGATTTTTGAGCTGCGAATCCGTGGACGCCATTTTCGCAAAATATTTTACACTGAAATATCGTTGTCCTTGTCTTATGACAAATATTAAAAACCTGGAAGAAAAACCGCATGAAAAACACAAATCGCGAGTTTCAATCGAGCTGGGCTGGCAAGCGGGCTGCCCGGACCGGACCAATTACTTACAAAATGTCCAATTATCCAGAAATAAAACCGAAAAAACTCGAAATCTTGAAATTATTGACCTCTCCAACCAGCAACCACTACAATCACTTATTCGTTTCGTTTCGCGTGTTCCTCATCCTCATGTTTTCAGCGGCCTGAAGTTCGTCGCGTGCCGTACTGAATTGCTTGGTGCTCGGGGAAATGTTGCCAACTCGGCTTAAATGTTGCCAACTCGGCGTAAATGGCTTGCATCGGCATTAACATACAGTTGCTCAATTTAGTAATCGGACAGAGCTACGAGACGAAGACTGTTGTCAGTAACTCCTTATAAATCCCATTTAGGAGAAAATGGAATGCATATACATTTACTTGTTAACACTAGTTTATAATCTAAGAAAAAAAATAGCTTTTTATTATATCAACAAAAAAGTTATAAGCCAAAATTCAAAATATGTAATTGTTAAATTCCAATTAAATATTCGGACACCTGGTAGCACTGGTTTTCTTTTGACATTTGAGATGGGAATTCCCCGAATTATAACAAATTAAGTGTGAATAACGGTAGTCAAGGTGGAAACAAAAAGAATAAATTACTTGTTGCGAAATTTTTATAGTGAATTCTCATACAAAACTAGCATGGGTCGTCGAGGTAAAGAAACTACTAACGAAGTTCGGAAATTGGTCATCAAACATCACAAAAACGGGATGTCTGTGCGAGAAATTGGGGAATTCATCGGTAGAAGCCATTCGACAGTTCATGACATCATTCAGCGGTTTGAAATTAATAAAAGTATTGAAAGTAATCTTAGATCCGGACGGCCTAAAATATTTTCAGAGGCAGATAAACGATGGATCGTGCAGCAAGTAAAAAAAAATCGCAAGCTGAATGCGACAAAATTGACATCAGAAGTGTCTAACTACCTCCACATTCAAGTACAGAATCTGTGAGAAAAGTTTTTTTAACGGCAGAGTTCCACGCAGAAAACCTTTTGTAAATAAGATAAATCAGCTAAACCGACTTAAGTTCGCTAAAGAGCATAAATCGCATGACTTTTCCTATTGGAGCACAGTGTTATTTACTGACGAGAGCAAATTTAATGTTTTCCAGTCAGATGGACAAACATATGTGTGGAGACGACCAAATGAGGAGTTCAAACTGTTAACCTTCAACCGACCGTAAAACATGGAGCTGGATCATTGATGGTTTGGGGCTGTATAGCTGCCTCTGGACCAGGAAAGCTAGTTTTTATTGATGGCATAATGGACCAACACAAGTACATATCCATTTTAAAAGAAAATCTTAAAGAAAGTGTAGATAAATTGGGCATTTCTGAGACATTTTCGTTCTATCAAGACAATGACCCAAAACACAAAGCTCACAATACGCGCATGTGGTTATTGTATAATTGTCCTCCGTGATGGAAACGCCCCCACAATCTCCGGATATAAATGTAATCGAACATTTGTGGGCCTATTTAGAAAACAAATTGAAATCGCGGGTAATTTCTTCGAAGGCCGAGCTTAAAGTGGCTCTGGAGGACGAATGGAAAAAAATCGATCCCTCTTATTGCAGATCGTTGGTGGAATCTATTCCAAGAAGACTGGAAGCCATTCGAAAAACCAAAGGTTTTCCAACAAAATACTAAAATAAGAAAAAAAAAAGCTTTTTTATACTTAATTTACGATCATAATTTCTGAAGTGTCCGAATATTTAATTGGAATTTAAGAATCGTATATTTTGAATTTTGGCTTATAATTTTTTTGTAAATAAAATAGAAATTAATTTTTTTCTTATTTTATAAACTATTCTTACCTAGTAAATATATATATATTTCATTTTTTCCTAAATTGATTTTTCATAAAGTTACAGACAAAAATCCTCACACTTTAGACTTCTCCTATCACTTCAACAGTGCGTCCTTAGCCCGATGTACTAGCTTAGTAGAACAACGTAGGTACATGGTTCAGTCATTGAATAACGGCTTGGCTAAAATTCTTAGTTGGGGCAATAAGAATCAAGTTGAGTTTAATGCTTTGAAAACCCAGTGCTGTCTTGTGTCCCACAAACGTGACTCTAACCTTGACCCAATCACCTTCGAAGGCCAGCCATTAACCTCTTCTTCAAGTGTTAAGATGTTAGGTATCCAAATCACAGATAACTTATCTTGGAACGATCATATATTTAACATCGCCAAGGAAGTATCTAAATGTTTGGGCTACCTAAAACGGTGTAAAAACTCCTTCACCCCTTCTGGGTTACTAACAATTTATAAGGCCTATATTAGACCACGTCTTGAATTTAATTCCCACCTATGGGCGGGAGCTGCAAAAACTTCTCTCTCCTATCTGGATAGTATCCAGTCTCGGACTATTAAAAATATAGAAGATTCTGACATCACTTCTTCGCTCGATTCATTCGAGCATAGACGAACTGTAAGCTCCCTAACCCTTTTGTATCGCTACTACAATGAAGATTGTTCGGCATTCATACTGCTTGATGCGAGACCTATCTATATCTCTGCCAATATTTCGTTCATGGCAACAGGTTGTTGGATCACGCAACCTTACACCGAGCTGTTGCTCTGCCCGCGATATGGGCATCACAGCCACCTCGTGCACGTCGAAGACGTCCTCAACCAGCACTGGAGGTGAAAGCAACCTTCCAAGGGCTCCCCAGCTCCCGAGGCACCAGATAACCTCTGGTAGGCTTCACAACTGAAGTAAAACTACCTTGCACTTTGATCAGTCGCACCCCTCGGGTACGTGGGGACGGTCAACCCCAAAAGTAGTTACTGGAATCGCCGAAGCTTTCTAGACCAGCACTTTCTTCCCTGCGAGATAGGTTGCGGAGCTGACGGACCATACGGTCTGTCCAACTTTATCCCCCCTATCGTTGTAGGTTTTGGAGCCGATGCTATTAGTATGATTAAATTGATAAATCAATTTAATATACAAGCATTCGACTTAGTCTCCCCTACTTGGGTATCATAGGTTGCGGAGCCGATGCAATATATTGCAATAAGTTCAATAAATTGAACTCAAGGCAACTACAGCGACCCCTATCTCTTAGCGCTATCCAGCTTGCACCACGAGGAGGTGGGCCTGCTTCGCAAGCCGCTTGGTATGACAGTAGATTTTGTTTTTAGCGGAGCGCGAAGAATTTTTTATGGATGAACCATGAGTGCATTGTTCAAATTGCATTTCGGCCGTTTTTCTATCGACAATGCTTTAAGTGGGCTTAAGACTACAAAGCGTTTGAAGAGCAAAAGCATCAGATAGGTTGTGTGCCATGCCGAGCGAAAATAATTTTACTTTATTATTCTAATAATAAAGTATTGTGATCGAAACAGAAAAAGAAAAAAAATTTTGTTTTTCGCGTTTCATGACTAAATTAGCCTAAAAATGCAAAAAAAAATCCGTCCCGCCGTACGCCGTACATATGGACTCCGAGACCGTTAAAGGAATTTTCGTTTTCGGTGAATTGTTGATTGGGTAAGTGAGTTCCTAAATTGTGTGGAGTGTCAGGTGGAAGGGAGAGGCGGGAGAGGGAAAAAATCAAAAACTTCACTTCCTAATATCTCCACAACGAATGCAGATAGGAAGCTGAAAATCAGCAGAGGTATAAAGAGGGCTGTAGGACAAACTTTAAAAATAATTTAATTTTTTTATCCATTGGGGTCCGAAGGGGGAGGCGGGCTAAAGACAAATTGTCGGTCGAATTTTTTTTCAAATGATTATATCTTCGAAATGACTAATCTCAAAAAATTCGTATTTTGAAACAATTAAGATGGCATATAGATCCACTAGAATCAGCTTAGAAATAGGCTAATTATTTTAAGGAGAGTGTCAGGGGAGGTGCAAAGAAAAACACTTAAAAATTATTATCTCGACTTTCTTTTAAGTTATGTATTAATTGAAACTTGAAACGTATACTAAATTACACTAGCGAAATATGAATAAAATATAACATGTGGACATAATAGTAGTGGGGGAAAATGGGGAGCATTTCGAAAATGGAGCACTTCCCAAAATTACAAATCGTTATATCTCAAAATTGAGTATAGATATCAAATCAAAAATTTGTCAGATTGTAGAGCTATATAATTTTTAATTTTGGTGAAAAATATAAGTTGGGGGGTGTAAGGGGAGGTTGGTGGAAAGTAAAAATGTTGAAAATTTTAACCTATTGTTTTAGGGCTCTGGTGAAAAATATAAACTTAAAATTTTGCACGTGGATACATCTATTTGATATACATAGAAAAAAAATAATAATTTGTTCCAAAATGGTTATGCATCGAAGTGGGGGTCTAACGTGCACAAAATGTTTCATGTGCAATGAAAAAAACACATAAACTGAAAATTTTTTAATGAAATTTTAAGATAAAAACTTGAAAATTTGCGAAATACATTTAAAGAAAAAATTTTCTAAAAGTTTGAAATATTAACTGGTCGAACACCATCAAGACTTCTACCCCCTCCCATACAAAATTATTTTTACGACCATTTATAAGAAATCAATTATCATCTAACTATTAAAAGCTATCAATTTGAAATTTTGCATAAAAACTTATAAAAATAGTTGAAATGAGATTGCGTTAAAAGTTTTGAAATCGCGCTTGCCCTTCTACCCCCTCCCGTATAAAACTATGATTTCGACCAATTTCATTAAATCAACTAATAACCAACAAATTAAAAGCTACGAACTTGAAATTTTGTACGAGCACCTTGCAAGAGAAAGAAATTAAAATTGCGTCACAAATCTTACGATTCCCCTACCTCCTCTACCCCCTCCCATACAAATGTTTGGTTTCGTAAATGTAAAATACACCGAATCTTATGAAAATTCTATGCAACTTCGTCTATGAAACTGACATTCTATACAGAGAATATTGGAAGTGATTCAAGCAATCAATTAAAAAACTATTAACTACTAACAACCCTGCCCAAGAGCCCCCTTTCACTTAGTCTTCCCTAACCACTCTAACCTGCATACTGACTTTCCACGAATCCGCAACTTGTCCCAAGAATAATAAAGTTTCGCCCAACTTGTTGGCAGTTTATTTTATGATTAGTTTGATGCAGGAAATTTAAATGATTTGGGAATGCTTATAAGTGGGATGATGCTACTTCTAATGAAATTGAACTCTTTATATTTTGGCAACCGTTAAACAATTTACTAATCAATAAATAACCCTAACAACAGGAAATCTATTGTATATTTGTATCATTTGCGGAATACATAATTGCAGTCGCATACACCTCGAATAGGTGGTAAGCCAGAGAGATCATTTGTATACTTATGCAGATTTAAGTGCTGCCCTGCATAATATTCATATAAACTCGTCGCTCTATTCAATGGTCTCATTCAGATGCAAGTTTTGAAACAAATGAATTATGTTTTGAAATCGCTTAGACTTTTAAGCACTTCCTGAAATAATGGACAATGTGCAACCATATAAATTTTCTCTTCTTCGCACTCGAAACAAATGCATTTTCTATTTGGATTCGTGTACAGTGTCAAAGGAACTCATTAAATTAATGATGCAATCCAGGGTGCGTAAAATAGTATGGTTTTGCATGTTTACACGCCTGAGGATTTCAGGATTAATAATAGATTGCGTAAACTCAGTATGCCGTGCAATATCGAAATCTATGGACATTCACCTCGCAGGTCGAACTATGGATAGATTTCGATTAGATCTACTCGCACTATAACAAACACTATAAATATCGAGTATCTGTAGTAGACGAGCCTAGGCACAAGCAGGACCTTCAATGAGCAATCGAACGCTCTGGCAAATAACATGGAATCGAAATACGAATCGGTCGAATTGCACGAGTACTATAAGGGAGCTGTTGTTGGGTCCTAGTCTCGTGACTGGATATATACGATTAGATCAATGGACCGATTTTAATCTATATTGGATTGGTTTGTGATTCACCCGCTGTGATTCCATTGGATTTGTTATTATCGCCATATCACAGGATTTGTTTACATACATATACCCGGGTATAGGGAAAGTTGCCTGATAACAATAAGTTGCAATAAACGAATGCACTAAACTCGGTCCATTCCGAATCCGAATAAGCTGATATGTTTCAAGGGGATTTAAAGCTGAATGACCGGATCAAATCGGAATTTTTTTTTGTTTGAAGATTAAATAAATGCGAAATAAAATAGATAAAAAGTTTAATTTAGTTTTGGTAAATATATGGGTGCACGAATAGAAATTTTTATTTAAATTTTTGTTGCAATATATGCAATGTGTATAGTTCAGTATGGAATTTATGAAAAAATTGTTACGAAATGTTGGCAAGGGTTTAAGTGATTTCTGACAAGTGGACTTCATTGTTTAAAAAACAATTCTGACAATTAAAATTTAGATTAAGTTCACAAAATTCATTGGCAGCAGTACAAAACACAATGCTTATCACAACAAATTAATAATATTTGCGGGGATGTGCCGAAAATTCTAATAAAAGTGTGACGAATGAACTCGCGACCATCCATCCTATCTTCTTCCTCAATGGCACTGCAACTGAAATCTGGCTCCTTATCATTTTTATTTGTTGTTGTGGAAAGGTTATTAGCCATTCGCGCAAGCCTCTATCTACGAATTTTCATGTTCGTAGATTAAGGTGATCCAGATATACCTACGTAGGCAGTGTGATTGAATTATGCGTCGACCGGGATTTGAACTTCCGACCTTCGCATTGTAGACCAACACGCTCTCACTAGGCTCTACCCAGGCATCAATGTTATACATACTCGAAATAATCCATAAAATGCCGAATTTTATTTGAAGCGAGTTATACCATTGACACATAACGCAGCGCTAAATTATAATTTAGGCCTAAATTATCATTAAACGGCTGTGTGTCATTCGGTAGTTTAGCTAAATTACCAAAATAGTGAATATTTATCAGCTAAATCATCTCATTTTTCTCATAATTTAGGCTTTAAACGATGAAAATTGTACTAGAGCTGCCCATTTCATATAAGTTTTTTCGTGCTAAAAAGAAGAATCAAAGTTATTTTCTGACAACTCTAACTTATATGAAATATTCGAAGCGTGATTTAAATACCCAGCTATGAAAGATGACTTGCAAACGATTCCAAAACAGGCCTAAAGATAGTTTTTCTTGCCTATTGGCTATGCAATTCAACCTTTTAAGAATATGATAGGTGAGTGAGTGGCACTTCTTAATTAGCAAAGTGTTATGTGTCACCACTCTACTAACGGTGAAGACGAGCTAAATTACAAATTAGTTAAATTATAATTAGGTGTCACTGGTAGTAGGTAGATAGAGATGGCTGCTCAGACAAAAGTTCGGGCGCACATAGTCCATATGCTGATCCGTTGTGATGCGAAAAGATCGCAAAAGTCATAGTCCTACTCAGTGAATCAAACGGAGCTTTCATTGAAGTGCTGAAGGCTCTTGACTTCCGCATTTGCCAGGTTACTGCGGCTACCAAAGAAGTATGTGCCTAAGTGGCGGTTCCCATTTCTAGAGAGAGTAAGGCAAATCCCTATTAGATGAAGAATCGTTTCTTCCTCTTCTTTATCTTTGCAGCTCCGGGAAAGGTCATTAAAAAAACAGCTAAGCCCTTTGGTTCGATTGGCTCTATTAAAAAATCACCTATAGCCATTCCGGGGATCCCGAATACCGTCGCTCCACCATTGTGGCTTCTTTTTACCTCTTGACTTCCTAGTGGGAAAACAGTGTGACATTACTCCATTTAAAGCCCTTGCAAGGATAGGCACGAGCCCATCAAGCGGCGGTAAGGTATCCGGAAGGCTTGGAGGGAACTTATTTAACAGTTTCCCTATACTTGGACCTGTTACTCTTAGACTGGTTTGTTAGGAGGATGGTATTCTAATCTAAATTGGAATGTTCATTGAACATTGGCCAGAGGAATAAACAAGTCCTGGCAACAGCTTAAGGCCGATGCTCAGGATCGCGTCTTGTGGAAGAGAGTTGTTTCTGTCCTATGCCCCTAAAGGGGGTCTTAACAGGAATTTGACTTTGATTGATTAGACACTTTCCTTAACCACATGTGCGATATTCCCTTATATCTGGGTAATCCCTAAAACTACCTGTAGTAACAAAAGTGGGTTCATCCCACTGTCGAGAAGCACACACCATCTTTCATTGATATCTGAGCTGGCACAAACTGGATGATGTGCGTTAGCAATACATCCAATCATAACGTCTATTTTAAGGCTACGTGCTTCAGCAATCAGACCTCCCAGATATCTGGAGGAGTGGTCCAAAGTGATTATGAGCCAAATAAGCTGAAATCAGTCAGTAGTTTCATCCTCGTTTCGAAGCTGGCAATATCCTGATTACTGTGACGAGGGAATAGAAAAATGTTCAAATTCTACGTAATGATACAGGATCTCTGCCTGCCTTGATTTCTTACGTAAATGAAAGTATAGTTAGGTGTCTTGAGTCCATAGATTAGCTTCCCAACAGCCCAAGTATCTTGGATCAACAATATGTTTTCTGCTTGCTGATTGAGCCGGAGAAGTAAAGTGGCTTACATCAATTTGGAGTGATGAAGACTGATTTGCAGCAACTTCAGTATATGGGACATTTCTGCGTTCAACTTCTATCACTGTAACGTCCACTCCTTCTGGGTGGGAGGCCAAAAGTTTATCCTCGCTGAGCGCATGCGAGTATAAGTGCTCGTCCTAATCTGTGAATCTGAAGAATATGAGTCGCCTTTGCTAATGTACAGATTAGCTAAGTGGAAAACTGCTCCTTTTATATCCATCATGGGTACTGGAGGAACGGGATTCGGGGCTATTTGCTCCACATCAAATCCATTCATTTTTTACATCTTCACTGTAATGACTCCGAATATCTTACAGATGGTGCCTCCAGTTTTCGCCAAGGGAACTGGGGACTACTTTTTGATCACTATTGCAGCGCGTTTAGAGTTCCCTTTAATCTCCTTCAGCTTCCAAAGCCTCCAATTATGGGTAGGATGATTTGGGTTGCAGGATCTAATCAAGTCTAAAATTGCTCCCGCATCGCTCGGTAAGGTAACTATACACGTGCTCGAGGACGGTTTGGGATCTCATTTCTTGACACAACTGCTAGTTGCGCGCCTGACCATACTTTTTCCAACCTAGCGATTGCGATTCTGTATATATGTGCAGCCCTTTAATCGGCACACTAGTTCGATGTTACGTGATCTCGGTGCTATCCAGCGTCTCTACACTTCAGTGGAGAACCAGGCTGGACGGCTAAGAAGATGGCTGAAAGTCTGCATAATGCTTCCATCTGTATCACTTTCATCGATAATCGCCACTAGAAGACAATACTTAAAAACTTCGCTAAAGGGCCTTGACATACTGCCGGTATTGGTGCTGGCTGCTAAAATTGCTTCCGTATCACTCGGTAAGGTGCTAGCGATTGCGATTCTGTATACATCTGCAGATCTTTGATTGGCTTACTTTATCAGCGTCACGGGATCTTGGTGCTATTCGCTGTCTTTAAACACCGGTGAAGGACAATGATGGTCTTGCATGGTGGATAGGAAGTTGGCTGAAAGTCTGAGTAATGCTTCCATCTGCATCACTCTGCATCGGTGATCGCCACTAGAAGGTAATCCATCAGTACTTCGCTCAAGGACCTTGACAAACCACCGGTATCAGTGCAGGCTGTCTGCCGCCTTTTTGCTTCTTTAGGGGACTCTCCAGAGATCATGAACCCGATGAGAAGGAGTGTACCTGCTGGGGATTTGGGTCGATCTCCTCCATCATTCCCACGGTGCATGCTCCTATTGCGTCCAGGTTTCGTGTTCTTTGATTGCATCGGCAGTGTACAATCTGCACTTAGTTTGTAGGAAACCGATTTTTTTCTTTGTGGCCTAAGCCACTAAATCCAGGCTTAAGGTTCAAAAATCCAGCTGATGGCACATTGGGGTCCCTGCGCTTTTTGCTTGAACCAGGTTTGATAGCCATAGTCTTTGCAGTGCATATTTTGAGACCAGGTTTGGTGGTCAAAGTCTACTTTGTGCCTCCTGCTTTTTTCCTGAATTTTAAAAGACCCGGAGGTTGTTTTGAATTATTTATATTGGACGTAATGATCACATGAGTAGCGGAAAAAATATTGTCGGTCTGCACTGAGATCCTACAGTGTAGACATGGCTAATTTATCCAGAGGGCGGCTGCTATCAGAATCATCTCCTACCGACTAAGCTAATTAATTCGATCCTCAACCTGTTCAATTCTCGGCACGGGAACCTTAATCCAGCGAGGGGAATTTGGTCAAAAAAGAGGAATAGAGTGAGCGGAAAGTGAGAGTGGGTGACTGCCTTTGTTTTAGGACTCCTCTGAGAGTACACTCTGAGAGAAACCTTACTTAGGCCCTACATCATGGCAAGCCAAAAATTCGAATGAAATGAAACATAATTTTAAATATTTAAATATAATATAATATTGAAAATGTCTTCGACGAGCCACAGCTCGTCTTTAAGAAACGGAAACCATTCAAAATCAACTCGAAAAAGATATTAAATTTGGTTCTCGTGAATCCTTTCGAAAAGTCCTCGATCAATTAAAGGATAATCGAAGAAAGCACGACGTCTTATGTATATTATGAACGAGATGAAGTTTCAAAGTTTATCGACCGGCCAGTTTCCGGACGACCTTTTCCACTTAAGAATTCATTTATCCTCGGGCTGGCAATAAATTTCTGGGCAATTGGTTCCACGCAGCATTAATAGGATGTCTTTTGCTTCAAGGGTTTAATTTGGGTCATTTCTGTCGGGAATCAAAGTTGTGATGGCCATTATGTTGCGACTATCAGGGTGTCGTTACCTAAAGAAAACTGCCTCTCGGTTATTTTCCTTTTTTTTCCGTGCCAAATTTTATTCTTTCCAACTTTTATTAACTCATTAAGTTTCATCACATTCAGTGTTATCGGGTGTATTCGAATGTTTCTAGTCGTAAAGGGGATGTGCCTTCCAAAACAAACATTGATTGTTGTAAAGTGTTGTGTTTTTGGTGGAAATAATTTAGAATACTCGTAATAATATCAAAAATTGTAACTCTAAAGAGAAAAAAATAATTTAACAAGAACCGCTTACATATTTTATTTAGCTCTACACCACGACATTGGATCTGCAGAAAAACAAAAATTTTCCACACGTAGAATTTAAAGTTCTCAATATTAAACACGAACTTTTAAGTTATTTTTAAACAATGTAACGATACCTCCACATCCTAAATCCGAGACATGCTTTGCATCCCATTTAGCCTAACCCTTTTGTTTACAAGACCCTTGAACCAGGACACGAAAATTATTGAGAGCATACCCCCAAACTCCATCATTTCGATTAAGGGATTGTACAACTTGGTCGCTCTCCACCCGAAAACCCGAGCTTATTTTTAAACATTTAAATACGAAAACCAGGAACTGAACATCCACATCAGGAATCTACCCCTAAACATAATCGCCCGAACGTAAATGCAGTATTGATTCGGCATGTAGAACTCTTGAGAGCATGGTATTCTCGAATTTCGTTTCATTTCTCGCTTGTACATCATCACACCTTCGGCATGATCATTTACATGCCGTTTGTTTGCACCTGGAGTTATGGGGATGTTGAGTGGGGGGGGGGGAGGATGAATTTCAACGAAGGCTCTGGGTTACTTTTGCTACCATTGACCGACCCCAGCCAGACCATTCGACTCGACTGTTTTTTACCACTGCCGTCTACGTTTACGTTCAAACAAAGCGAGAATTTCGCAAAAGTTTTGAATAGTTGGTGCCTTTTCAGGTTGCCAGTTGTCGACCGATGTATGCACGTTTCACCAAATTGAAGTCTAACCAATCTGCCCGCAATGAGTTTCCCATATAAAATGCCAAAAATAACCATCGGTCGAGCCTAGAATGGCTGCTAACCGAATTGGACTAATTTCAAAAGTTTTGCAGAGTACGTTTTCGGTGAGAACGGTTCATCCCCATTCCTAGATACCAACGCGCCATTTGCAGCGATTTATGTGGATTTCAGTTGCCATGTCCTTTGAAAATTATTTTCTTTATTGAGATGAGAATCGGCAGATTTGCGTTTAATTTTGTCCCGAATGAGATTTGGGTTGGTCGGAGTTTAGAGGATTTAAACTTCTTGTTATTACGAACGCATTTTTGTGGAGAGAATCCAATATCAAACATTACAGAATTATGATACTCTAGATGAAATGGGAAATAGTTTATGTACCGGAAAATATGTCATCTCAAATTCTTTCGAATAGTGAATATTGACTTTGTATGGGAGGTGGTAAAAGTAGAGGGTTGAGTTTTGCAGTTTTGTATATGATACTGAACGTGGCATGCAAAACGTTTCGTGCAGAATTTATAGTTTGAAGTTTTTATTATTTTCAAAGAAGTTGGACATAGTTTTCTTGAGGTTGTATGGGAGGTGGTAGAGAATGTGGAGGGTTTTAGATGATTTTGAAACTGCTTATCAATATCCTTATCATCGCGCTTTGTTTCAATTTTAAAATCGATAACTCGCATATGTTCGAAGAAGAAATGCTTTTTTTGAATTTATAATACAAAAATTTGTATGGGAGGGGGTAGAATGAGTGAAGCGAAGCTAATAATTTTTTTAGCATTTATTCTAGTTATTATACTCTAGATGAAATCTGAGAGTATATTGTGTTTGCCTTACCGTTTGTAACGCTAAGAAATAATGCTCGCACAGAGTCGCCAAGGGTACAGAAATATTTGTTGTTGCTCAAAAATCTCGATTCTGAGTGACTGTCTGTCCGTCTGTCTGTCAGACTGTCTACAATATAACTCTCGAAAGCTTTGACCTATTGTGCTGAAATTTTTCATATATCATTTTTAGCAAAAAAGTAACTTTAAGTTCTTGAACGGGCTACATCCCCCCACTCCTTCTATCCCCTCCCATACAAATTGCATGAACTTTCGAAATTTAAAGAAATTGATTTTTCTCCGAAATTGTTTCAGCTATTGACTTGAAAATTATGTAATGGTATTATAATGTAAATATCATTACTACCAAAAAATATTGAACTGATCCCCTTACCCCTTCTAACCCCTCCCATACAAATGTACAATTTTCAAAAATGCATTTATTCCGTTTGCATCGCAACTAGAAAAGCTAAAAGAACCAATTTTTGCCAAAATTAATTTTATTACAATTGCAACCACTTCTGCGAGAATGGTAAATGCTAAACCTCAACTCACTCTTTATACCCCCTCCCATACAAATTTCACGAAATTTCTGAATTTTAACTAAATTATTTTTCTCACAAAATCGTCAAGGCTATCAACTTTAAATTTTGAGAAAAGTATACTATTACAAGTATCATTGATGCCAAACAATTTGTTTTTGATTTGAATACTCCTTCTACCCCCTCCCATACAAATGCACAATTTTGGTAAATGCATTTAATCGATTTTCATTGAAACTATGTAGAAAAAGTACAATCTTAAAATTTTGCCACAATTTTTTCCTTAATAATTGCAATAAATGCTAAAAAAATATGAGCTTTACTCCTTCTACCACCTCCCATACAAACTTTTGTATTGAAAATTCAAGAAAAGCATTTCTCTTTCGAACACTTGATTAACAAAGCAATGTGATTAGGATGTCGATAAGCAGATTCAAAATCATCCAAAACCTCCCACTTTCTCTGCCACCTCCCATACAAATACCATGAATTTCAAAAATTTATTCAATTTCCTCGAAAATTATGAAAGCTACAAATTTTAATTTCAGCACGAAACATTTTGTGTATTACGTTCGGTGTTATATACAAAAATTACAAACCTCTCCTCTGCTTTTACCACCTCCCATTTGAAATTCACTATTCGAAAGAATTCGAGATTACACATTTTCCGGTACATTAAACTCTTCCATTTCATCCAGAGTATCGTATGATTGGGTTTTATGCCCAATCGTACTTCTGTTATGTTTTTGTTCCAAGTCGATCATAATACTTTGTTATTAAGAATAATAAAGTAATATATAATGAAAACTAGAATTAAAGAATTAAAAACGCTAAGTAATTTTTCTACTTCTTTCAAATTTTTGTTGTTGTTTTTAAGACGGCCATAACTACTTAATTACATGATAATGAGACAAAAACTAAATAATAATTTTATTACTCAAATTGAATAAAAATTCCAATAGAATTAGACTACATAAATTCATGTTACTGTACTATCCTTCAAATCTATTGCGAAATTCATGCTAACATCGTTTTCTGAAGTCAAATCAAAACATACTGTGGCCCCTAAGGAATTTTCACTAAAATTCTTCTCGAATTTCAAGCTTTTGTGTCGTTTTATTGTTGGTTCGACAGTTGGAAATTATGCTGGCGCGTCCGCACATGTGTCACATTATGTCGAATAGTGCTGTTCCCGGAATGCCTGATCTAATTGTGTATTCGGGTCCGCACATCCTCGCCTTAATTAAAATTCCTTGGTAAGGCGTGAAGTGTCAAGTTTGTATTAATTTGCATATTTATATAGTGCGCCACCACCCGTGTACATGTTTCCGGCTGATGGAAACTCGATGCTCTCTAGTACACAGCACTGTAATGTAATGTAGCGTATCTCAATTTCGGTGCCTCTTCCCTCACTCGGATCAATAATGACTCTGTTCGACAGCTTCAGCTCCTTCGTTGTATAGCTTCCGAAATATTAGCACTACACATAGGCACGAGGAATCGATTTGGTATTCTTGTTGTCCATCGCACATTATTAAACCTGATATTAGCCATCGGAAATTTCGGAAAATGGCCCAAACTTCTTACAATGCTCGTCGTTGTAACGGGTAGGCGAAACCACCCTTTTTCCTTGTTTTTAGCTAAAGATAAATAATAACTACTACTCAGCATGTAAACATAATCGAAAGGATGAGACGATAGCTGAGAGGCTTTATGAAAGGCTTTATGAAATGCTTTGAGGTTATCCTGCAAGAGTACACACAGACTAGCCGATGGTTATCTTGTTACGATAGGACCATGATGGTCAGAGTATACCCAAATCACTTATATATTTGACAAGAACGGATAGAAAAAATTGCAGCAGACAAGCGTTGAGGCGGAGGCGACCGGGTCTATTTACGAACATCTTACACAAAACTTCAAAATTACTTCAATAAAATCGATTTAAGGCTCTTCTATACCTTTTTTTTTCTTTTTTGGTATTTATTCTCTAGATAAAATCTGGGAGTATATATTGTGTGTATATATTATAATTTTAACAAATAACTCTGCCCGAAGTCGCTAGGGGTACATAAATATTTGTTGTCGCTCAAAAGCCTCGATTCTGAGCGACCATCTGTCAGTCCGTCTGTCTACAACATAACTCTCGAACGCTTTGAGCTATTGTGCTGAAATTTGTTTTCTGTCATTCTTAGCAAAAAAGAAACTTTAAGTTCGTGAGCGGGCTACATCCTCTCATTCCTTCTACTCCCTCCTCCCCATACAAATTTTGAAATTAATAAAAATTGGTTTTCCCCGAAAGTTAAGTTAAGTTTAAGTTACCGATTTGAATATTAGATCGAAGTATAATTACAAATGTTAGATCTGTCTCCTAGCTAGGGTGTAGCCTAGAGGATAGTGTATTTGGTTTATAATGCGAAGGTTGTGAGTTCAAATCCAAAAACACACTGCCTGCTTGAATATACCTTAATTACCTCAATCTAAGAAAATGAAAAATTCGCAAATAGAGGGTTGTGCGAAGAGCTAACAACTCTTTCGCAATAAATAATTAAAAATGTTAAGGAGCCTGAAGGTCAGGAAGCCAAGGCCCAATTTGCGCTGTAGCGCCATTGAAGAAGAAGAAGATCTTTTTCTAAACATTTAGGAAATATGGATTGCAAGAGAGACGCACTGAAAAAAGGAAGCAATAACCGAAATAAAGTAATGGCGGTTTTATTCAAAAAAATTGGGGGAATGAGATCAGGTCCATCACCTTTATTAATATTTAGTTCAAGCAATGCAGAAGCTAGTTGGTTAATAGTCAAGTATACATCAGTTAATTTTGATTCATAAATAGAATTTTGAGAAAAATTACTAGGATCAAACTTGAAAGGATTGGCAAGTTTCGATTTAAAGTAGTTAGCACACTTGTACCGCGTTTGTCATGAATGTGTCGCCAAAACATTTTAGGACGATCAATCAAGCTGTTTGCCATTTTTCTATAGCTTCCATTTCACTGTCATTAAATTGTTCGCGCAGAAGTAGAAATGCGGTATGATCCTCAAATGATATAGAATTAGAGCATCTCCTAACGCCAGTTACGTAAAATTCTAAGGATTTTATCATAGACTATGATCTTATTAAAGTCACAACGAAAATCATATCTAGAGGAGAAATAATTTAAGAATAGAATATTGTGGAAGATATTCGACTTTTTAGTTAAAGTAGAGGTTGCTTCTGTTAAAGAAAATTTGAAGTAAACCTAGCGAAAATTAGTTCTAAAACCTTTCCGAATCGATTAATTTGATCACATACATATGTACATATATACTAGCGATCCCCCACAACTTTGTCCGCGTAAGAATCGCAATAACAAGCAATTTTTGAGAATGTAGTTAGTAATACGAGGGGAGGTCAAAAATTTCGCGGAATGAACGAGATGGACAGGCGAGGGGAAATATTTTTACCTGGAGGTATTCAAACATACAAAGTTTTTTTCAAATCGAATCATTAGCATTTCAGTAATTGCCAAATCAACAAGTCAATCGAAAATAACTATGTACAAAATTGAGTTTCGTGCTATCATAAAGTTCCTTACAAATCAAGGAAAAACGCCAATCACTTTAGAAGAAATGCCATCTGTTTACGGGGACTTTTAGTCTTCGAAAACGATGGTTTATAAGTGGCATAGTTAATTCAGGCAAGGCTGAAAGTCAATTGAAGAAGATAAGCCCTCGGGCCGGCCGATTGAGGCCACTTGTTCTCGATAATTCTCGTTTAAGGAAACAACAAATCGTAAAAATTGTTGGAGTATCAGATACAATCATTTTGAATATCCTTCACGAGCATCTCGACATGTCTAAAGTCAGCGCAAGATGGGTACCGAGAAAGCTTTAAGCGGTACAGAAAAAGAAGCGTATCGAGTGTTCACGCAAGTTTTTGCATCTCTGTAGCGCAAGCAGGAATAAAATTTTGATCCGTATTGTTACTGGAGATGAAACATGGACTCATCACTATGAGCCTGAACAAAGCAGGAGTCAACGCAGTGGCTCCGTAAAGGCTCACCCCCTAAGAAGTTCAAGGTCTCACAATTGGCCGGAAAAATTTATATCCACTATTTTTTGGGATTCAGAGGGGGTTTTGATGATCGACTATAAAGAAAAAGGACAAAATTTCACAGGGTGAGACTATGCCAATCTGCTACAAAAATTAAAGAATGCTATCAAAGAAAAAAGAAGAAGAAAGTGGGCTCCAGGTGAGCAGCTTTTGCGCGACAACGCACCTGTTTACAAGAGCCACATTGCAATGGGTGTTCTACAGAAATGCGGCTACGGAATATTGAACCATCCCCCTTATAGTCCAGATCTGGCACCTTTCCATTACTATTTGCTTCCAAAACTGGAGAAAGAACTTCGGGGAAGAAAATTTACCAATGATGAAGAAGTGAAGTCGGCAATTTCAGCCTATTTTGAAGGTCTTGATAAAACATTTTTTCAGAAGGAATTAATAAACTTTCGGATAAATGTAATAGGCTTAAGGGAGAATATATTGAAAACGAAAAATAATAACTTTTTTAATTTTGCCCCGATTCTTTGCTATTCCGCGAAATTTTTGACCTCCCCTTTGACCTCAAACGATACTCTAGATGAAATCGAAATTTTTGTGGTCTTAAGAAATTTTATATGAGGGGTGGTAGAAGGGGTTGAACTAACATAATTTGTCTCACATTATGCTAGAGTAGCTATAAAATATTTTGTACCAAAATGTAAGCTTCAAAAATTGAATACAGAGAAAATTAGTGCATTGGTTTTAGAAAAATTGTGCAGTTTGCATGTGAGGTGGTAGAAGGAGTAGGGAGTTTTTAGTGAGTTTTTTAGAAACAACTATAAACATCATGCATTTGACATGTTTTAAATCGTAGATGAGGAAACCAGAGCAAAACATCGCAAAACAGGCTCTGGATTATAACCCTCAAGGAAGACGTCGGGTTGGTCGACCATGTAACACATGGAAGCGAGCAGTTGAGCAGGAGGCCAGAGGAATAAACAAGTCCTGGCAACAGCTTAAAGCCGATGCTCAGGATCGCGCCTTGTGGAAGAGAGTTGTTTCTGTCCTATGCCCCTATAGGGGGTCTTAACAGGAATTTGATTGAAATCGTAGATCAGTAGCATTTAAACTTTTCAGGAAAATCGACTTTATGTTAAGTTGTGATATTCTGTCATATTATATGGGAGGGATAGAAAGAGTGAAGCTAATCATCTAATTTTTGTCGCTCGTACTGATAATTCTTAATAAATATTTAGTGCACAATTTCAGCTCGTGGAAGGAATGTGGGGATTCAAATAATTTGAATACTATAGATCAATTTTATGATAAAAATTATTTATTCTAAATTTCAAATTATTCGTTCCCATGCTTTTTAACACAATTTGATTAATATATATTTTTGAAAATGTCTCATTTTGTATGGGAGGGGGTAGAAAGCGTGAAAGCCAGACAGACAGACAGACAGAGAACAATTTTAAAAAAGTATGTTTCTGCTTAATTACTGTCCAAATAATGCGAAACACCAACTTAAAGACATTTACAAACAAATAACAGACAGATACTACAATTATATTCGTATGTTTAGATTTGGAACAAACAAAGTTAGTGAATTTCGGTAAAAAAGTAAAGTTTAGAGAGAGATTTTCGTCTTCGTAAAATAAGAATTCACCTTCCGGAAGGATAGATGAGTGTATCAGTGTGACGAATTCCGCAAGATCAGCGTACTGCTGCTCAGTAGAATCAGGTGGGATGTAGAAACATACATTTCTATCCCTCATTTGGATTTTACTTGCGCAAATATCAAAAAATTGCATTAATGGGCTACTGAAACTCTTTGGGATAGCTAGAAAATTTATTCTTTACTGCACCCCCTCCTCGCTGATCAACCAAATAAGTTGTTTTAAATTTGCCTTTGCGGAAAATAGACTTTCTAGTAGGGATGATTTCCGCGTCCAAGTGCGTTTCTAGGAGCCAAGTTTCTGTAACTATTGCAATATCATAAGAACTGCTAGCTAAAACATTGCGCGATTTAGCCAGAGAACCTTTCATACCTGACATATTGAGGAGATAAAAATTTAATTCTTTGGCATTATTAAAAAGATCGGGGTTAGTTTTTACATGCTTCAGTTTACACAAATTCCTCCCTAAATAATGATGTAGGTCATAAGGTGGATCAATAATGATATTAAAGTTCAGAGGAGCCACATTAACATTAGCAAGACCTTTAGGCATGAAAAAATCTCTTATGATCTTCACGAATTCTTTGAAGAAGTGTCGAGATCTTTCTGAACCTGCTCAGGAAAAAGACAGAAAAAAAGAAAGAACGAAAATTCGGTGATCTCTAAACCGCAATAGTAAGTATCTGGTCTCAGAGAAATCTTCTGAGTTTATTGTGAGCTGCACAACTGGTGGAAGAAAAGGGTCAAGGAATTTTGCATTGTTACAACTACTGACGGTACCATCTGGTATTTCACGCGCAGGAATATTGCCTTCGCTGATTTTGACGATCCAGAACCGTGAAGAGCACCCTCGAAGTTTATCAGGCTGGATTCCGTAAAGGGTTGTCTTGTACCGACCACACAAATACCCTGCGGATAATATTGGAGCAGTCAGCCGAAATGGGTTCGCCACTACATCTCATGTTTTTGGACTTCGAGAAGGGTTTCGATAGCGTTAAGCGAGATTACATATGGAATGCTTTGCGTAGTAGAGGTATTCCAGACAAGCTCATAGCTAAGATTAAAGAATCCTACGATGATGCAAAGTGTCGCGTCTTACTTAGAAGAGAGCTGTCCGAGAGCTTTCCTGTGCGGACGGGTGTCGGACAAGGCTGCATATTATCACCAGCCCTGTTTCTGGTGGTAATAAACGATATCTCGGAAGCTGTACTAGAAGGTTGGGAAGATAAAGGTCTTCAATTACAGTATTTAATATCTTAAGTCATCTTGATTATTCTAATGACGTGTGTTTGATTGCACATAACGTTCGGACTTGGAGTCAAATGTTTGCTCGTTGCATTCTAAATGGAAAGAGGCGGAACTGAAAATAAATGTGCGTTAAACCAAGTACATACACATGGGTTCAAACACAAGCACACCGATTGTTCTTAATGGACAAGATGTGGAAGAAGTGCAACATTTTTGTTATCTCGGAAGCATTGTCCGCATGGATGGAAGAGCCGAAAAGGATATTGAGGCTCGTCTAACTAAAACTCGTCAGGCGTACGGTATCCTTTCCTCTTTCTGGAGGTTAAGAGTGATCTCCCTTCGCACGAAGCTGCGAGTTTGTGACGCATGCGTCAAATCCATTTTGTTATATGGTTGTAGTACGTGGAAAGTGACCGTTTGAATTACCTAGAAACTGCAAACTTTCGGGAGCCAATGCCTCCGACGCATTTCAGGAATGTTCTGGCCAGAAGTGATCTCCAACTGGACAGACTAAAATAGGCATTAAAATTCAAAGGCGGAAGTGGCAGTGGATCGGTCACACTTTGAGGAAACCAGAGTGAAACATCGCCAAAAAGGCTCTGAATTATAATCCTCAAGGAAGAAGCTGTTCGACCATGTAGCACATGGAAGCGAGCAGTTGAGCAGGAGGCCAGAGGAATAAACATGTCCTGTCAACAGCTAAAGGCCGCTCAGGATCGCAACTTTGTGGAGGAGAGTTGTTTCTGTCCCATGCGCCTATAGAAAATCTTAACAGGAATTTGATTTTTGATGATGTTGACAAGAGATGGAGCTCAGATTGAAGTACGTGGATATGGTTTGATTGTGTCTCCACGAACGAAATTGTCGTAAAGTTTGTAACGCCAAGAAATAAGGCTCGCAGAAAAAACTGAATGATAAAGAAGTTGATACTATTACTCAAAAATACCAAAACCGGATGTCCGTCCGTCTGGGAACACTCCAGCTTGGGAATAAGTTGAGCTAGAAAGTTAAAATTTTGTGAATGTTATTTTTCACAAAAAATAATGTCAAGTTCGTGAAATCGATCCTTCCTTTCTACCTCTTTCCATACAAAATGACTCATTTTCAAAAATTTACAATTAAAAAATTTACTCCGAAACTATTAGAGCTAATGATTTAGGCTATACTATTTTTAATTTAAATGGTATGAAAATTATTCAAATTTTATTTATTTATTTATTAATCATAACAAGATAGTTTAGTTTACAAATAGATTGCTTAATTTAATTTATTTTAATATATCCTAATATATTTAAATTTACCTTAATTAATTAAACATAATTGTATATACATATAAGATATATGATAGACACTGGTGGAAGCGTTAAGTGGGATGTGGGGACCTTATAAAACGGAGCGTAGTCTCAGTTTATATGTCAGCTTATTTATTGGAGGTGTATAGTGGGCGCTGAATTTGTTGAATACTCTACAGAATCTGTTAATAGGTTCATTTTGTCCATAATCAGTACGATGTGCATATTCCTTAAGTGGTTTTGAATGTCTCGTCAGCCTGACATTGTCATTGAGTCTGAATTTATTGGAGATATGGTCAACCTTAATATCGCCATTCAAAACATCTAAGGTAAAACATTATTCGAATCTCCCACCCATTCCACCACCTCCCACACAAACAATTAATCAATTTTCTTAGTACAAGTAACAGTTTTGGTACTTTATACTTAATTGGCATCAGTATAGAGATCGAAAAATTGACGATTTAGCTTCACTCCATGCAATATGACAAGATTTCACAACTTAACAAAAAATCTATTTTCTTGAAAAGTATGAATGCCGATGGTCTGAAATTTAGGAGAAGTCATTTGCATAACGTTCACAGTTAATTCTGGAAATAAATCACTAATTAGCCCCCACTCCTTTTGACACCTTTCATACAATCTGCACAATTTCACTAAATCCAATACACTCATTTTCTTAGTACCAAGGCAATCATCGGCTTCTTTTTCATATAAAACATTTGAAAAAAATTAATTATCATCCCTTCAACCACTCCCCATACAAAATGTCTGAAGCTCAACAATTTCTATTTCGTTTAGAGTAACGCATGATTGGGCTTTACGTGCAATCTTAGTCGTCTTATGTTTTTTGTTAGCGCTGGTGGTTTTAAAAGTTGATTTTTGTTTGATATTGTTACTGATGTTGTTTGCGAAATTGACTTGAGCACGTGTTCTATTTTTGTTTTTACTTTAAGATTTATTTTAATTTTAATTTTTATTATTATTTTTTTGTTATCATTATTATTGTTTGAATTGAGATATGACAAGCGTTGCGCAGTTTGCATAGGGGGAGTAAATTGGGACGATATCTGAACTATTGGCGGAAGCTCTGCCGGAAAATAAATTGAAGGTTTACAAAAGAACGAAGAATCAGGTAAACCTGGGGTTAAAGATAATTGTACTAAGTACTTTATTGGCTGAGATATAGACATGTGAGGATGTTATGGAAGGGTACAGGCTTGGGATAAACTGAAAATTATTTGAATCAAATTTGAAGAAACATTTTCTACCTCACATTTCGCATGATCTGATTTCGACATGTGAAATTGTATCTAGGTATTGATTTTCATGATTTTGTAAGGGATGTCCAAATTTAAAAATTTTGAAGACAGATGCAACTTCCAAATGTATGGCTGTTTGAATTTTGGCAACATCATGTATGTCTCAATCTAATTTAAATAAATTTGCAGGATAGTTGTTGATTTCAAATGTTATTACCTAAATTTTTTACTTACGCCTAGTTGGTTTATAATTTCAGTGCAGTCGAGTCTTAGGAGCGACTGGGTTAGGAGGAGATGAAAGAACTTAAGAAAATGACGAAACATAGACATACTTATGATACCTCTGAAGCCTGCGGGCACGCTGCCCTTCCGATCGGCACGCCTATGATTCGAGATGCAAGCTCACTACCGTTTATAATGCCATCAAATCCAATTGTTAAAAGTTTCGATAACAATCATTAGCTTTCCTTTAAGTCCTTAAATTTTTGCGATGTATAAAAAAATATATATTGTACAGATATTTTATCTAATTTGTTTTTGATGTTTATGTCATGTGGTTTGTTATATTCTTGTTGTATCTAACTGCTCTTAGAGTAGCAATATAAAAGAAATCCGGATGGTACATTGCAGCAGTTTCGTAAAATGGAAGAATGTACATGTGTATACATTTGTAACGTTATTTCCACACATCAAATGCATGTTTAATTCAAACAGCATCTGTATACTAGGGCTTAGCGCGGAGTGAAAATCCAGTCCCCGAGGACATTATCTCTAAATGGGACGACGATTATGTCGGGAACTGTTCTCTGTTAAACAATACGAAATTATGTTTAATGTCCTAATGAAATTGCACTAAAATTTTATCTCATATAAACAATCGGAGCAATTAGAACGGAAGGATCTCCCTCAAGAGAATTGAATCTGGCGCGCGCGAGGAAAAGACGGAGAAGAGGGCAGTTGGGTGGAGTAAGTTAACTCCGATGTTTGCCCTCTCCCCTTCAGCCCACTGTATTGTTATACGAAAAAAGCGAGGGTGGCAGTTTGGATGATGTTGACAAGGCAATGCCATTTTGAATCCTTTTTTTCATAAAGTTACCTCCTGTGTTGGACCGTCTTTGAGAACGACCAAGGGGATCACTTAATTATATCATCGTGATGTAACTTATATTACTTTTGAAAAAGTTTTTTTTTTATCATTTATTACAGCCAGATAAGGACTTGTTTATTTTTGCCTTTACGAAACGCAAAAGAGAGAATGAGAGGACGAGAAAGCGAATAATTTATTAAGGAGCTTCTTTTGCATTGGGATGTTGTTTTTTTGCGCTTTGAATTTTCTTTGGTTTGGTCTTTGCTAGGCGATTTTAATTTTCTGCTCGGTAATTTCTAGTGCGGTAGAAAGTGTTAGGGTTTTTACTCGGTGCGGCCTTTAATGTTTTATTTATAGGGCAATGGAGACTATCGCAAATTGAGTTGGTGCGGTTGTGATGTATTTTTCAAATTAAACTCCGAAAAAAACAAACAAACAACAGAGAAGATAAAATTGTAGATGTAGTCCTTTGTTTTGTCAGTAATTAAGTGTGGGTTTCGGTAGCCCAATGCGATTTAAAATTATATGCGTGAAAAGACTAAAAGATACAATAACAATGGCTCTGAAATTGGTAGTCTTTTTATGCGAGAATATTTTATGGAAAATCATGATTGTTGGAAATTTATAGATAAAAGAGAAATGTGTAAAGGAAGAAAGCCGTATAATCATGAGAACTAGTGGGCAATGTATGATGCATATATAAAATATTTATTAAATACTGGTTTAAGGAATGTTTTCAAAGCGCAATTTAAAAGTAAATATTCCTGGAAATCCCATTTTTATAAATTTTTGGTTATGATTTTTTGGTCTCTGCTGAGTTTTTCTGATGTATGGATCAAATTGATAGAGATCTCAGCAGAGACCGAAACATCACAATTAATAAAATTTGAAAATCTCTCGTTTTAAAATAAATTATTATTTTCATAACGTGTTTTGCTTTTCCAATAACACCAAAGGTAGCGATTTTCGAAACTTATTTTCCTATTTTTGTTAGCTGGGGAAGGTCCTGTAATTTGAACCGATATTAACTAGGTCCTTTTGAAGTTTTGGCGAATTTAAAAATGTTTTGAAACAATAGTTTTCCCTAATTTCCGCCTTTTGTCTATTGTAAATTTTCAATATATTCCACTATCGCGAAGTAGGTCTTACTTCGAAAAAATATTTTTTCGGCGTTTAAAGTAAATTTTTTAATGTGTTATTGCTTATGAAATAATTTTCGAAGCCTTAAAAGTTTTTCCTTCGTAGTTCGTTCTTCGTCTTGTTTGTTTGTTCTGTTTTAAATCCTCATATTATCAAATAGATTGATCATTACTTGTCGCTAAAATAAAATACTTTATGGTGTTAGAACCCTGTATCTTAATCCTATTTATAAGTTGTACGTTAAACCCTCGGAACCATTAGTTGTACTTTGGTCCAAAGAACCATATCTTGTTTTGTTTAATATGGACAGCCCTCCATGCCACAGACTGTTATTGTAGCGACAATCATTAAAGCTCCTTGAAGTCGCTGTTTATACCGAATGCATACTACTGGAGATACATCTAAATCTCTGCTATTACAATCTTTCGGTCACCAGGTTGAAAAACGCAATTTCACGCCAAACTCCTAGGAGCTCTGTTCGCGATCTGGGTGGTACCACATCCCCTACGATACTACCCGAAGGTTAATTTTCAATTTCCTGGGTGGAAGCAGGTTTCCATGGGTTCCGGTTAGGTATTATAACTCTTTTGCAAACTCGTGACTGGTAGTACTCCACTACGGGAAACGTGCGGTCGGTACTCCCTAAAGGTTATACTGGTATTGACATTGATCATTCACTCGGTATGTGATAGCTACTGCCATCTCTTCCCTGCTTATGGGAGATAAAATATGAATAACATCCTGTTTTATTCCACATAATCCAATCCCCACGTCCTCCTTTAAATGCCCACTTTGGCCCTTCTTCTTTGAATGCCTCGCGTGCGCAGACGCGAAAGCATTGAAAACATTCTCGACTCGCGAGGCAGCTCCCCTCCCCAGAGATAACCCATACTGAGACAGATGTCAAAGGTTAGGTTATGTCTCGCACTTGTGACCCCAATAAACCTGTGCATCACCTTTCCCTTGTCACTGTTGTCCCACCTGGCCTGCCACAATGACGTGACCTTAAATTCGAAGAGTTCTTTAAATTCACGAAGACTCCTCTCACTAACATGTTCCGAGGTTGACCAATCGTTATCCAGCAATCCCTTCCAGATTTTTTAGATGATGTGACTCTACTAAAACTTGTATCAATCTCCTTGGGTTCAAGCTCGGAGATTTCTCTTTCCCTCGGTTCCGGACTCAGACTCATTCGTCCAATAGCGCTTTTACACACTTATTCCATGTTGATATAATATCGCCTTCAAAATTAATGCCAGACATTTCAGGAAACGATCGCTTTCCCCTGCAGATTTTATGGACCTGACCCCAGGATACGGACAAAAAGTCTCCAACCGCCCTCCTTCCACGGTACTCATACATGCCTCGCTGGTACTCATGTTCACCCTCTTAATCTACATTCTACCACTCGATACGCTTCGGATTCACCTTGCGGATTCTCCGAAAAATGACATAATTAACTCGAACCATCAGCTCTTGGATAATCGAGATTTGACTATCCAAGTCGAGCGGCGTGCAATCGCTTAGAAGAATACTGCCCGTCTCAGCCCTCAGACGCTCGCCATTGTGGATTGCCACAGCCCTGTCGTATGAACGTTCGACGAAAACCAGGCTGCGATCGCTGCTCCCCAATCCTGCACTGATGCTTCACCGAGACTCAAAGACCATCGCTACACGATTGGTCAAATTCACGTCAATGTCGCTCACACCGCACGGTCCATGAAAGGCATGGGAATACAAACTGAAACCCGCTGTTTCCCAATAGATGGCGCCAGCAGTAAATGCTGATCAACAATGTCGGATCAGAAACGTCACATGGTAAACTTAGGCATCTATCAACAACACCTCATCATTAGATTTGTGAAGTTTTATCGGCGTCATATATTTTTTTAAGCGCGAATATGTGGAAGTTTGAGTCAAATAAGTGTAATTTGCGGGCAGTTTATATGACTCATTCGGCTCGTTCGTGACATACATTTCATAACATAAATAAACATAAAAGCACAACTTCCTTTTGCACCACCCACTTTTAATCTGCCAGTTTCCTTCTTGAGTTTTCTTCTTCTTTCAATAGTATTTAGCAACCTGTGTCAGCAAAAAGAGATTTAAAACAATTCAAATGATCAGTAGTTCAGAAAGCAAAGTAATTTAAACAGCAAAGAAATTCAAAACGTAAAGTAATTCGTAAGGTAAAGTAATAAGTTTAAGATCCCACTTACATATCATTCGATCGACAAGTTCCTCTTAATGAAGGCTTGACGTTCTGTCTGCAATCAAACTGAAATACATCGGGGAGAGAATGTCCCAATGAAATGTTGGACCAATGTACTTGACCTTCCCCTAGCCTTTAATCTTTTCATATTCTACGGCGCTTGTTTTATTACTAATCTACAATCATGATGCACGCAAGCAGAAGGCTGTACTTAGGATATTATAAATTTATGGTCATATTAAGTCCCCATATTACAAAATAAAGGGGAGCGGAAAATTTCGGCATCTAGCTTTCGGACGAATTTGCACTATTTTAGGATTCAGGTATTCAGAGGGTTTAGTTGAGCATTTGATATAGTTGCATCAATCAAGTCAGTATTACCTGATTTTTTTTAATTTTTTTACAAATGAATTGCTAGGTGCAATGCGTAGTTTTTTGAGCGCTTCACAATCATAGAGAACGTCATTTAGTGTTTTCTCCTCCGTATGTTCTAATTTCGAAGAGATAATCCTCTGAGAGTCCAATTCTAAGAAGTCTCATATAATTTTACCATAATTGCATACTATCTATTTTTGTTCGGTAGTAACCTTGCTAACCTGATCTGCAGTGCAGTTGACGCATAATTCCAGCACACTACATGCTTGGGTATACCTTGGTTACCTCAATCTACGAAAATCAAAATTTCGTAGATAAAAAGGAAATAAATATTGTTGCGAGCTAGGGGTTCGCCGAGATTTCAAGAAAAACACAATTCGTTTCAAAATAAAGGATAATTTATTTATTCGTACTCTAATATAATTTCTCGATCACTTAGTTATTGTTGACAACACTGCTGCGTATTTTTCTATCACTTTTTATGACAACACCCTCGCGTGTTCTACTATAGCACTTTACTGGTTCGCGTCTTTCATGAATATCGCTGACTGACTGCTGCTGTCTGAAAGTTGAGTGTATTTATACTAGTTTTTCCAATTCTCGAACCTTCCGTGGTGTATTCGTCGGGTGGGTGTGTGTCTCAACTAGAATGTTCTAGATCTTTGGTTATGGCTTTTTGCATATTGGGGGAATGTTCTATATGGTTCTGGCATATTCGGGAAGATCATTGTCAGATCTATAACAATATCTATTGAAAATAATTTTTTTTTTATAAATAATTTTAACGCGATTTATAATTCGCGTGAAGCCAAAAAAAGAACAAAAATAACCACAAAATGAATTTTAGCTTTAATTCGTATAAAGCATAAGAGTGTTTCAGCCATCGTTATAATCAAAACTCATTTATGTATACACCCTGCCTAGAACCTAGACGAAAGTGTAAAAATAATGTTCATTAAATTACCATAAAACAAAACAATTTCCTTCCATTCCTCTTTAAATTCTGACCGTTGTCATTTCAATTGTAATCGTTATTCAACCGCTTAATAACATTTTCAGTTTTATATGATACCACAATATCTGTCAACTATTAACGATTGCATCAATAAATCTACCGTACCTGCAAAACCGTAAAATATCCCTTAATGGAATTAATCGTCTGTGCTTCGTTTACAATGTATAAAAATCAGGATGAACATTACTAGCGCGCTGAATGCCATAATAAATTAATAATAAAAAAAAAACTGAAAATTTTCATTTACAGCGCGGTAAGCGTTGAAAATGAACGCAAATAAAATTATTGTAATCCGATATTTTTGGCTTTATATCTTGTTTTAATGTGGTTGTAATAATAATTCGTGATTGATTGCATTACAAATAAATAAAATATAAAATAAAGTGCTATCTCATCATCATCGTTTAAATTTGCTGTTGTAAGCACTGCTACCGGCATTCCGTTTTATAATAATTTTCCCTTCATAAAATATTACAATACAATTTTTTTTTGAAATAATCGAATTAAAGGAAAGAATGCAAATTAATGTTTGCAAATCGTAGAAAAATCAATGAAAAATTATTAAAAATTCTTCGTCTACAAAATTATAGCGGCAATAGCAAAATCTTTATGCATCAAAGTAGGTGTCCGTTAGCGGTGGCGGCTCATCAAGTGTGGCCAAGTTGGCCCTGCTGGCCCATAAATTGAATCTGAATATAATTCAATGGATTCGATAAAATAATTATTCGCTCCTTAATAATTCTTCAGGACTTCTTATAAATATTTAACACCAAAAATCCTTAAATTTCACTCGAACAGCGCGGCACAAAGACCCAACAACTATTTAATTCAGCACATCGTAGGTGACCCGATAATGGCGATGAGGGCAGGGTTTTTATATAACTTTATTTAACATGCTACGAAACCATCGAAGCTAAATGGAGTAGAACTCCGTAAGGCGCTGTGGTAGTTCTGCTTCTCAGGACTTGCAATGATCTCTTTTAATTCGTCGTAAAAAAGTACCGGTAGGTAGCGTGAATCCTGCGTCCGCCCCTTTTTCGTTTATTTTTTTTTTCACACTGCTCAAGAACAATGGAGGCTTTCCCAGACCAACTCTTTCCCGCATGTTCTCAGCCGTAATTTGCCAGGAACTATGCTGCGGGGTCCAGAGGAAGCACATTATCTGCTAACGGAATAGAGTGTTCAATTTCGTTACAAACAGATTGAATTTTCCAGCTAATTTGAAGGTCGAAAGGCCACGGCCCGAATTGAGTTGTAGTATCATTAAATAAGATGATAGGCAGGTATGCTAAGTAAGGATTAAGTGGTGACTGTCGGCCCAGATGATAATACCACAAGAGGCCACTGTCCATCAGTCCGTGTACCATATATCATTAACTCATATGCGCAGTCTCATCAGTATCAAAGTTTGTTGACCACGAAAATTGCAAATTTAAGAAACTGTAAAGAGTGTTGTGTATAGTTAAAGCAGATTTGGCAAATCTAATTTAATTTTCTTAAGCTCGCTCCGAAATATTTCTTGATCCGACTGAATATACGACGAATTGAGTTCAATATAGCTAGGGTGTAGCCTATTGGGTGGCGTGTTGGTCTTACAATGCAAAGGTCGTGAGTTCAAATCCCGGTCGACGTAATAGAATACTAACTGCTTGGATATCCCTTGGTTACCTCAATCAACGAAAACGAAAAATCGTAGATAGAGGGCTAATAAGCCATCCACAATAAATAATGAAAAAAATATGTTAAGGAACCTGAAAGGAGGCCAATGCCAGATTTGGGCTGTAGTGCCATTGTCAATGTAGAAGGATTCAATATGGGCAAAAAATCATTTATCATGAAAGCTATGCATCAAAATGAAAAACTGCAAAGTAAAAAAAAAAATGTTGCAAGCTGTCCTATAACATTGCTATACAACATTTTTAGGTCAGGCATTTCTTTTTTAAATATATTTGTTTCGCTTTTCGCTGGCGACTATGCCGAAAAATAATACAGGTTTTTCTGGCGATGTGCCTCACTCCCACGTTTTTCTGTTGAAGCTTACTTTAGGTATCATTAAGATGCACAGATTCCATTTTAATCAGTGGAAGCCCATCAAACATCGTTGGCCAAGTTTTTTTGCGATCCCTATAGTTCCCCTTTCTTTCATAATATGTGACGGAAGCTGACAAAAACAACATTATGAAGAAAATGCCGCAAGAATGGCTCAAAAATCTCACAAATTGATGAAGTTATAGCGTTCTTAATTTTCAAATACAAAAGGTAGTTTTTCGATAATCGAGGTTCAAATTTGACAAAAGTTTTGACCAGTTTTTTGACATTACGACTGCATAATTAAGTACCTATGTGCACTTTATGGACTTTTTCACGAATTCTACCTCATTTCTACTGCATTGAAGGGTGGCCATTCCCCAGGTAAGACTAGAAAGTTGAGGTCTCTTTTGTTTCTTGGGTAGATGTTCGGAAAATTGAATTCTTATGGTATCTAGGGGCTAAAATATTGAAGTGCACCGGGGTTCACTGGATTTCAAGTAAAAAAATAAAACTACTAGTCTAAAGAGTTCACTTCAATTTAACCGTAAAACTTTATTTAATTACATATCAACTAAATCGATTTAGCTAGGGTGTAGCCTAGTAGGTATCGTGTTGGTCTACAATGCGAAGGTCGGAAGTTCAAATCCCGGTCGACGTATAATTTCAGCACACTGATTGCTTGGATTAATCTTGGTATAATTTCAGCACACTGCTCAATCCGGATTGTCCCCTCATCAAAAACGCTCGCCTTTTTATATCCCTCTTGTTGGCTGAATCATTTCCTTGTCGTCTGATCGCTGTCGGCCGCTTCTATAAGTCTTGAACCATTTTCCTGTCGTCCGAATCATTTCCTTTCGGCCAGCGAAAAACTCGCAGGTCTTCTTTTTATTAGCATAGAATTATTTATTTCTCGTCCGAATTATTCCGTTATCGTACGATTACTGTCAGTCGCTTCTATACATCGCCGGTGTAATTGTTGTTGGTTGTTCGAATGTTAGAGGTCCTCAGACTTTGAAAATTCGATGATCGCGCGTATATTTGTTATTGGTCACAGGTGATCTTTATTTCCGAGCATGGTGTTCGCTGTCGTGCAGTTATTTGCATCGATGTTTCATGCGATGAGCAATTAGAGCAGACATGTAACAACATCAAATAAAGCCACTTTGTTGGTGACCTTAAAATATGTAGGTAGGTGCTAAAAACAAAAAACCTAAAATTTTGACTTAAGCTTGGCAAGAAAAGGTCTCTGTTGTCAGCTTGCATCACATACATATAACTAAAAGGAACTGAAAATTTTTAAACATATTCACGAAGCTTTTCACCGAAAATTGCTGTTCAGAAATCTTTTATAATTGAAATGGCAAACCTAATTTGTCGAATATAGTTGAATGCCAACTGAGGTGAAATTTGATTCACTGATCTCGAATTCGGTTTTGATAATTGAAAATAGCAGTTCCATCAGAAGGACGTTCGACGTCTAATAAAAAACGATTCCAGTGCATTGAAAACAAATCCTTTTGGACTGTTCTCTGGAATTAATCCCTTTGCTTGTGTAATTATTTTCTGCAATATATCACCAACTAAACATATTTCTCACGAACTCGATTAAAATGTAACTAGGTACATAAACATATTACTTGATGTGGCTATGACAATGTATGCTTGTTTACTTATAACAAACAGGAATACAATAGATGTTAGGTAGGTATAAAATGCACATATAATTAACACAGGATAATACTCATAAATATTAGCTAACCAACAGTGAAATCAACCTTGTTTAAGGTTGTCTATTCAAGTAAGGGATGAGGGAGAGAGATAGAGTTTACCTTTGAAATTAGTTTCATAGCCAATCCAAAATCTAAATTGATCAATTTATCTTGCCGATAGCATCATTTTATGTAAAATTATAAAATTACTGTAGCCTTTTATAATAATAAAATCAAATTAGGATTTAATGTTATGAATGATAGGTTGTCGAAACGGTACTTAATTTGCTTCAACGCCGTAAAATGTATTCGAACGTATAGGAGTAGGTTCATTAGAAGAGGTCCTAGTTGAGCTCGAGATATCGTTAAACGCCACGCCGCCGTCTCTTCATTAGAAAATGAAGTTAATTTTCAACAATTTACTCGTATACCGTCAACATAATTAGCATTTTATTCAGTTATCAGTTTTGCTTTTATGGACGAATTAGTGAACTATAGTTGAATGATTAATAAAGGATATTCTGAAGTGTTGACTAAAGAGTTTTGCAGGCATTTTTTTCTTTCACAAAGATATCGATCCAATTTATTTTCAAATTTTTTTTTTTTTGAAGTTCTGATACAATTTTGTTGTGCTGTATCAAAGTAAAAAATATTTTAGCATATAAATAGAAATATTTTCTGTTCTCTACATCTCATCCGGTGGTGAGTGCACACTTCCAGGAGTACGCGTTTGTGTGTTTGAGGAGTACGTAAAAAAACAATTATAATTGCGGAAAGTGTGGAGGATGTTGCTAAATTTAGAGGAAGTACCTTCGATATGCTTTGGGATATGAATAGCTCTTATTATCTAAGAAGGCTTGAAAATTATGGGAAAAGGAATACTAATAGAGTAGAACAGGTCGTTATTCGACGCAACAGTTTCGGCTTCGACTGCGATATTCATTGATTTACAAAGACTTCCACCGTAGCTTTAAATTTGGTTGCCATGGTTGTATCTGAATATATCAAACAAGCTTTGTTACACAAGTAGACTTATTGCATATAATTTTAACGGAAAATGGATGAAGAAGAAATTAATAATGATCTATTATGATTTATTAAATGGGTTCGCCACTATATCTCATGTTTGTAGACTTCGAGAAGGCTTTCGGCAGCGTTAAGGGAGATTACATGTGGAATGCTGTGCGTAGGAGAGGTATCCCCGATAAGGTCATAGTTATAATTAAAGAATCCTACGAAGATGCAAGGTGTCGCGTTTTACATAGAGCTGCACGAGAGCTTTCCTGTGCGAACGGATGTCAGACAAGGCGGCGTATTATCATCAGCCTTGTTTCTGTTGGTAATAAATGACATCATAAAATCTGCACTGGAAGGTGGGGAAGATAAAGGTTTTCAATGGAGACTATTCAACATCTTAAGTCACCTTAATTATGCTGATGGATGTGTTTGCTTGCACATAACCGTTCGGTCTTAGAGTCAAATGTTTGCTTGGTGTATTCTAAATGCAAAGATGTGGGACTGAAAATAAACGTGCGTAAGATAAAGTACATGCACATGGATTCGAACACAAGCATACCGATTGTTCTTAATGGACAAGATGTAGAAGAAGTGCAACATTTTTGTTATCTCGGAAGCATTGTCAACATGGATGGCGAAGCCGAAAAGGATGTTGAGGCTCGTCTAACTAAAACTTTTCAGGCGTTCGGCATTCTTTCCCCTTTCTGGAGGTTAAGATTGATCTCCCTTCGCACGAAGCTATGAGTTTATGACGCATGCGTCAAATTCGTGTAGTTATATGGTTGTAGTACGCGGAAAGTGACCGTTTGAATTACCAAAAAACTGCAAACTTTCGTGAGCCAATGACTTCGACGCATTTCAGGAATATTCTGGCCAGAAGTGATCTCCAACTGGACAGACTAAAATAGGCATTAAAATTCAACGGTGGATCGGTCACAATTTGAGGAAACCGGAGTGAAACATCTCCAAACAGGTTCTAGATTATAATCCTCAAGGAAGACGTCGGGTTGGTCGACCATGTAGCACATGGAAGCGAGCAGTTGTGCAGGAGGCCGGAGGAATAAATAAGTTATGGCAACAGCTCGGGATCGCGCCTTGGAGAAGAAAGTTGTTTCTGTGCTATTCCCCTATAACAGGAATTTGATTTACACATGAATCCATTTGTGTAACACCGAAGTCCGGGCTGTTTTCTTTTTTAAAGGTACCGATTATAGCTTAGGGGGTCACCCTATAATGCAATGCACAGTTATGTCAATATAGGTATTGAACAAAAAACCTTAAAGAGTTATGCTGTAGAAGTGTATGACGCTTAGATTATTATCCGGTGAAACACATATCCTATTGACGTGTGTGTGTCACATTGTCGAACAGAATTGCGAAAAAAATTTAAAAATTGCATTTGCTGGATTTGAAGAAAATCTCCTTAACTTTTTTGGCAATCATCAGCTAAGAATGTAATGAATGTTTTGGCACAGCAAATTTCTTGCTATTTTTCATGAAATTATCACGAATATTTGTGGATACTTATAACATAAATATTCTTATCTCAGATCTATCAGAAGTCTTAGGAAATGATGCACATCTGATGTTCGCTTATGATTTAAAAATATACCATGCCATAACCTTACCCGCAGATGTCAAATTCCTGCAATCCAAGCATATTGTCCTAAATGATTGGTGCGGTAAGAAGAAATTCGAGCTAAGAAAATGCCATATGATAAGCTTCTCACGTAAAAGATCCACTTACCTTCATGATTATATCCGAAGTGGGACTGAACTACATCGTGTTGATCAAACTGAGGATCTGGGCTTCCTTCTGGACAATAAACTATGCTTCAAACTTCACTACAACTGAACAATTTCAAAAGCAAATAAACTTCTTGGGTTCCTTAAAAGAAAAGCCAAAGAGCTCAAAAATGTATGAGTCACTAAATTATTATTCTGTTCCCTTGTCTGCCCTCTTCTGGAATATGTATGTCCTACTTGGGATTACTTTTTCCAGTTATACAGCAACAGAATAGAGCCAATCCAGAAGCAATTCCTTCTTTTTGTTCTTAGGGACCTGTATGTTCCTAGAGACTTTGAGAATCCTCTATCCTAGACAGTTAGGTTCCAATTGTTAAATCTGTTACCTCTCGGCTCTAGACGAACTACTATATGCTCACATCCTGGTTTACCTAAGATATTTTGAATGGTGATACTAGAATTGATCACATCTCCAATCAATCCAGATACAGTGACAATGTCAGGTTGACGAGAAATTCAAGACTTCTTAATGAATATCAACATAGTACAGATTAAGAACAAAATGAGCTTATTACAGATGCTGTAGAGTATTTAACAAATTCAGCGTAAACTACGCACCTCCAATACGTACGCTGACATACAAACTTAGACTAAGCTCTGTTTTATAAGGTCTCCAACCCCCCTTTAAACCATCATTCTACCAGTACAACACTAATATCAAATTGGATTCAATTAATTAAGGTAAATGAAATTAAATTAGGTTATATTAAATTAAATTAAATCAAGCTAATTATTACGTTACAAATTATATTGTTATGATAAATAAATAAATAAATATAAAATGCTTATATTTTTCTGGCAACAGCTAAGTTTTCGATTCTTTCTTGGTAATTCGATGACCGCGCGCACATTTGCTTCTTGTTTGAAGAATTTGACGTTCCGATTAAATCTCATAGTGCTCTTTGTGGTGTTCGTATGCGCGCATTAGTTTGATGAGAAGCAAGTAGAGCTGACATTTCGCATTATTTTCAAATACAGTATTACAGTATTGTTACATGTCAGCCGTAGTCGCTCGCCGTATATTGACGTCTTCAGTTATTTTTATCCAACAACAAACACATGCGCACATTCCGATGCCGACACACATTGCATTACTCATCGACATTCGGAAAGGAAATGAATTGGCATTAAGGGCAGACAAAAACGATATAAAAAAGGGCGAGTGTTCGTGAAAAGAAGCGGTTGGATTTGGGAAGCGAAATAGTCGAGATTGAGCAGTCGACGGAAGCAGTTGTAGATTAGAACGCGAAAGTCAGTGGATGTTTCGGAAAGTGAAAAAGTGGACGTTCGGAAGTGAAAGAGGCGGAAAAAGGAAAGCGGTACAGTGAATGAAGAGTTTTTAAGTTAATCTTTAAAGCGAAAGATAAAGTTTGAGATGACTTTGAAACAATAGCAACTTAGTTTCATTTATACTTGAAATTTAGCGACTCCTGGCGCAATATATTTTAGGATGACCAATGATAATTGTGATTTCAATTAGAAATTAAATAAAGTTCTAAAATTTAAATTTGTAATAGTAAATTGCTAAAATGTAGGGTGTAACCTAGTGGGTAACGTGTTGTTCTACAAGTCGAAAGTCGTACGTTCAAGCCTCAGTCCACATATAGTTGGAGTGCAGATCCTGCGAAAATTTCAGAGTCACATATAATAAATCAAACATTGTAAAATCCGCGTATCTTTCGTTTCGAAGGGGATATTTTCAGATTTTACAATTTTCTGCTTTATTAATCGAGACCTTCATCAAACAGTTTGATAATGGACCGAAACGTCACGATTAAAAAAACTGAACATTGTTGAAAAAATTCCTTTAATTTAAAATTCTCTGCAAAACATTTACGAAACCATTATTTCGAATCACTCAATTGTTATTTTCCTAGGTGCAGTCTAGAGGCTAGCATTAGGGTTACAATACGAAATTCGTGAGTTAAAATTCCGGACGACGTATAATTCCAGCACTCTGCCTGCGTGGGTATATCTGGGTCACCTCCATTTACGAAAATCAAAATTTGTAAAGAGAGAGTACGGTTATCAACCCTTCCACAATAATAAATAAATGTTAAAGAGACGAAAAGTCAGAAGCCCGATTTGAAGAAGAATAAATGTTTTTTTTTTACCAGCATTTTCAGAAGTACCAGCACTTAAGGTTTTCAGGACCACTGTTATCGGATACAGATATGTAATTGGAGTTTACCATAAACCGTAAAATTTCATAAACATTTAATGCGTTCCGAGTGCCATAAAAATTATAATGGACTTTTATTAAATTGCTAATATCAGTTTAACATATTGTCATAATTTTCGACAACCCTTTTTTTAAATTTTAAAATAGGCGGTCTCAATGGGACACTCTTTACTTTAAAAACAAACAATTTCGCTTAACCCGTTGGAAACCTTAATTTGTTTATCCTTAAATCAAAACTTTGGTGAAGGAACTGGTTCAATAGAAATGTGGATTGGTTATGAAATTGCTAACACTTTCGCACTGGAAGTTTTTTAAAAAATATAAAAATTCAAGTTTTATGAAAAAATATTTTTGTATATTTTGGGAGAAAGTGTTAGTTATTTTCCCCATAATCGAAAAATTATCATTTCCACGGTGGAAATTGGTTAGAAAGTTTTCCATATTTCGAAATTTTTATTAATAATATAACATTCTGAAATAGCTATTAAGAGCTTGATTTTGATTTAAATTTTTTTCCCTTTCCCTTTATTAGTGTAAAGATTGATTTCTTGAGAGCCGAAAAAAATTGAGATACTTAAAAGTACGCAACCAATTAGATTTTTTGAGTCAGTTCCGGACCATCCAGCTCATCGGATGGCACTTTTTCAGTCAATTTATCACTGCTACAACTATTTTGAGCTATTCGCATAATTTTTCGATTCGAAATTACCTTATATAGGGCTTCCCAATAAGAGGTGTTATTTTGAAACTTTTCCCGTAAAAGATCAATGGTTTTGGTGCTTGTGTGGCACGTAGCGCCGTCTTGTTAAAACTAAATGTTGTCCAGATCAATATCATCCAATTCCGGCCATAAAAAATCATTAATCATCTCTCGATAGCGCAATCCATTCACCGTAACTGTTGCTCCAGCCTCATTTTCGAAAGTAAGGTCCAATGACTCCGCCGGACCATAAACCGCACCAAACAGTCACACGTTGAGGATGGAGAGGCTTTTCAACAATAACTCTTGGGTTTTCCGAGCCCCAAATGCGACAGTTTTGCTTGTTGACGTAGCCACCGAGGTGGAAATGGGCCTCATCAGTCAAGAATAGTGAATTTTAATAATTTCAATGCGTTGTTGAAGCGCGTATCGTTCCATTTTTATTAATGGCGTACTTGTCAAATGTCAAAAAATGACAGCTTCAAAAGTGACATCTACCGAAATAGCGGGCTATTCAAAATAACAACTCATATAGAATAACCCTATATTATTGTTGAAGATAACGTCTTTTCGGTATAGGTATGTATGTATGCCCAACGGGAAATTGGGTAATGCATTGCATGCGGAAGATATTTTGTGAGGTTTATTGGGAATACGTAAGGAATATAAAGGTAATGAATAAGAGTTGGCATTCTTATCCACATTCTATGGAATGTATTACGGAAGAGGTAAGGTAAAGGAGAATGCTCATCCACCGGTCCGTATTCTAAACGTTCCTGGTCATGTTTTATGGAAGGCAGAGGTAAGGGATGGCCTTTATTTATTTCGCAGCGTCATTTATGTTTTCAATGCTTTGCACAAATTATTTTAGTGCGGAATTTTGTGAAAATCATATTCTCGACTTGTGAAAAGAAAAATATATTACAGTGATACACTGAACAAAAATAACACAAAATTCTTGATTATTAATTCTTCATAAGCCTCCGCGGTGTGTCCTGAGGCCGATTGAATGTTGCATATGTGAACGAAGTAAATAATTTTTGGTAAGTCCGCCCGCATTGTAATTGAATCTTGACCTGTTTTTTCGAATTTGATTGCGCACCAGTCATACTACATTTTTTTTTGCAGCATAGATCACTCCCGAAACGACCAGAAGAAGTGAAAAATCTCAAGATCTGCCGGCCGAACGTACATATGCCCGAAGATGTTGTCAAGTTCGACGTTGATCGAGTACTACTTTGGCGATGCGAATCCCAACCGCTTTTACGTATTTTGAAATGCTTACATTGTCGTTACTAGGAATGGTTTTTTCTACCTTACGCAGACATTACTCGTAATGCTTCGATTTGTATTATCTGAATTATTTTCTTCTACTTTACTTGGACATTGCTCGTAATGCTTCCCTTTACCTTCCGGGTAATGCAGAGGTAAGGTATTTAAATCTCTTATATTTATATTCCCGTCATAGGACATCATGCGAAAAAAGATATGAACTGGTAATAAACAAGTAATGCTTTTATTGCTTCCTACGAATGCTTCTGCAATGCATTATTATATCTTTCTTTTCCCGCTCAAAGTAGGTGAAATGTAATTATTCAGCTTCTGCGTAAGAATCTAAATCTAAACGGGCCGTGACTACGAAATAGTTGTTATTATTTAAGATAAGGTAATTTGGATCTGGAAAATGGTGTAATGGGAACTAAATGAAGCCACGAATCAAAAACTAAATTTTAAAATAATTTCCGAAAATTTAAAATTAGTTTGAAATAAAACACAAAGCGTGTCGTATCTCTAGATGAAAGAGCTTAATGCACTAGAAAATATCGTCATTTATTTTAAAAAATATTTAGAATTAATGGAGTTAGGGTGTAGCCTAGTAGGTAGCGTGTTGGTCTTGTAATGCGAAGGTCGTGAGTCCCGGCCGATGCAATATATAATTCCAGCACATTGCCTGCTTGGATATACCTTGGTCACCTCAATCTACGAAAATGAAAAAATCGTAGAAAGAGGGTTGTGCGAAGGGCTAACAACCCTTCCACAATAAGTAATATAAAATGTTAAGGAACCTGAATATCAGGAGGCCAAGGTCCGATTTGGGCTGTAGTGCCATTGTAGCAATAGAAGAATTAATGGAAAACTGGTGAAGGAAGAGAAGAGATTTCTCTAATTTTCAAACCACTAGTTATTACTGTTATTAACGCGATCTGTAGTTGAAAGATCTTTCTCTTTATTCTTAGAGAAGTACTCCCTTTTATATTCTAGATGATATCAGAGAGTTAACAGTGTTTGCCTTACAGTTTGTAAAGCTAAGAAATAATGCTCGCACAGAGTCGCCAAGGGTACAGATATATTTGTTGTCGCTCAAAATCTTCGATTCCGAGTGACCGTCTGTCTGTTTGTGCGCTTGTCAGTCCGTATGACTGTCTAAAACCTAACTCTCGAAAGCTTCGACCTATCGTGCTGAAATTTTTCATATACCATTCTTAGCAAAAAGGTAACTTTAAGTTCGTGAACGGGCTACATCCCATTCTCCTCCCATCCCCTCACATACAAATTTCATGAAATTTCGAAATTTGAAGAATTTAAATTTTTCTCCGAAACCACTTAAAAATTAGGTCCTAAATATTATTAACGTCAAAAATATTGAACTAATTCCCTTACTCCTTCAATCTCCTCCCATACCATAGAATTTTCAAAAATGCATTTATTCGGTTTTCATTGCAAATTAGCAAAGCTAAAAATACCAATTTGCGTCATAGTTAGTTTTATTACAATTGCAACCAAAAATATCCCCGAGTGATAACCCGCCAGTAGGCAAACTACGCAAGCGATGGGAGGACTCGTTTGATGAAAACACCAAAGCCGTTTAAGAAATTAGATTGACACGATTGGAACTTCAGGAGGTCAGGGCTCGATTTAGGTTGTCGCGCCATTGATGATGATGATGAGCTTTTCACTTAGCCAGTGCCTTTTTTTTCGAATTTCAAAATAGGCGGTCTTAATGGGACTCCCCTTAGAAATGAAAATGAAAATCAAGCTTGCTTCACAAAATTTTTGTTGTTTCCCGAAACAATGTTATTAATGGAAATATTTAATACTGGAAAATATTCTAAATAGTTCCATTCCCGATAAGGTTTATTCTAACAGACTCCAAAAATACACAAAGCATTGTCAATACTGTTAATAACTTTGATACAGATCAACTAACTACATATCCATTCGCCAGTTCTTTTGCCCAGGATTTCATTTAGACACACATATTCAAAAATAAAAAAAAAATTGAATTCTCGACGGCCTCGGAACATTTTTCCATTTACGAAAAACAAAATTTTCGCTAGAATATGCGATTTGGCATCTATTCCGTCTTTATACAGAATAAACAACATTTAAAGTCTTATTAAATGAAACAGAAACGACTCATCATTAATCACGCGAATATTGAAGTCAAACTCTCTAAAAGACAATTTGAATAATTTCTTCCACTATGCGCGCCTTCAACGTGGCATAATCCTTAAGGATAATGCCCGTCTTCTTATACATAAGATTCGGCTCTTCATATTTTCTTGCGCCATAAAGCTTAGAACGTTAACACGCTTTTCGTCGTTTTACTCTTTCTCTCTTTTTCTATTCTCCAAGTAATCTAATCTAATCTCGGCATTTAATTAAAGCAGCAGAGTAAGTTATTTTAATTATAGGGCATATAAATAGAATCTGAAATCTGATTTTTGGCGCGAAATTTAGATATAATATCGTCCTCAAGAAGCTTTAAGAACATTCCATTCACGTATAATAAGGATGGAATGTCGCCATTTCGATACTTACAAGTATCCACACGGCGAGCATGCTGGAGATACATAGTAAGTATAATAATGTCATCTTAGAGATGTTATGTTGAAGATTATACTCGGTAGGTGGGTGGTTGGGAGTCTTGCGAATGGAGGCTGAGAAGTTGAATTTGTTCCTGACAAACACTTTCATTACATATTTGCATTTAATTCGTTCCGTACAATGATGTTTAGTTCTCCGAAAACCAGGCCACGTTCATTTGCACGTATTCAGTCATGTTTGGGTTTACACGCCATGGGTACAGAGCTTTTAGGGTTGCGCCTCCGAATGCTTCCTATACAACGCTTGGCTGTTGATTGCACAAAACGTGAATAAATCAATTATTTAACGTATGTGATTTCAACACGCAGATACACTATACACAGAATAACTGCACTATGAACAGAATTTTGATTGTGATACAATATAATTACTCTACGCCTTGAAACTGTTTTGTGAAAATTCAAACCGAGAGATTCGATTCGAGTTACTTATTTCGCACCAGGAGATAACTAATGCTCGAGCCTTTCAAGTCAAAAATTAGCCTTTAAATGACGGTTTGATCAAAGCAGGTCTGAGACACACGTATATGACACTCATAAATTTTGTTCATTTTATTAAAGCCTTAGAAAACTAGAATTTTTCGAAAACTAGAATCGTATGAGTCTTCTTAGTTAAATTTTTCTATGGCTATTAGAATGATTTTTGTAAGATCATCTTCGAAATCCAGCATGATAAAATATTTATTCGAAATTATAAATCACTGCCCGTCCTTCCCTATGCATCTATTCACAAACAGCAAGATTGGATGTTTTAGAGCTTTGCGAATCCAAAGTGTTGCCTAGTAGTGAACAGTTTCATACTGTTCCCGGATTCCATATTCTTCCGATCTTTTATCGAAGCGGGGAATCGCAAAGTATATTCGCGGGGATGTGCATTCCAACTAGTTTCTCAAGTGGGAACCTGCCCCACCCGGAGAAAAAATCTAATCGTCCAAAGGCACATCATTTTTTTTTGTTATGCTTATAGGCTTTGAATGCAACGAACAGGACAAACAAATTGGATAAATTATCTAACGCTATCCAATCCCAATATGCTACAAACCCTGACGTTGAAATTGTTATTGTGGGCGATTTCAATGTTCATAACATTACCTGTCTGAAATATTCTACAAACACAGATCAACAAGGTCTTGATACTGAGCTTTTTGAATCCATCAACAATTTCGCACAGCTAGTAACTGAGTTTACTCGATTTCCGGAAATCACAAGTAACTCTCCTAACGTACTTGAGCTCTTCCTCACAATTCAACTTGTGAAATATTCTGTTTCAATTATATCTCCATCTTCAATTGGCAAAACCGATGATATCTTGATTTGAGCACAGTTTCCAATTTTTTCCGGATAATCCAATTGATGTACGGATGCCTAAAAGAACTATTTGGCACCACAGAAAAGCAGATTGGGGAGAACTAAAGCTCTATAGAGATATCGATTAGAAATTGTGCTTCGAATCTAATGATTGTGAAGCAGTTTGTTGAAAGATTACCGAAACAATCCTAAACAGTGTGAAGATCTTCATACCTTCCAGCCACAAAAGAATTAAATCGTCGAAGGATACGTGGTTTATCAAGGATTGTTTAGATGCCGCATAGAAAAAGAAAAAAGCATTTGAAATTTTCAAAGGTAGTCCAACTCCTGCCAAAGAATTGCTTTACAACGTGTTAACCTAGAAAACGTAAACAACTTTATATACCTAGGGGCGAACCTATCGGAGGATGGAAGCGAACCCATCGAAATCAAAAGAAGAATAATGATGGCAAACAAGACTTATTATTCGGTACTTCCGATAATCAAAACCAAGAATATGCAATGGAAAACAAAACTTAAGCTATATACTCGTAAAACGATCTTATGACCTGTGCTACGTTATGGCAGCGAAACATGGACATTAACTCAGGCGTCCGAAAAACTTAACGCCTTTGAAAGAAAGGTCCTCAGAAGAATCCTCGGACTTGTGAGGGAAGACTTGATCTGGAGAATACGAAAAATAGAGAATCGCGTGTCATCTTCGACAATCCAGGAGTGTCAAACCTTATAAAATTTAAGAAGTTACAAAGGGCGGGTCATGTGGAGCGTATGGATGACGGAAGAATCCCCAAACGCACACTAAAAGGGAAAGTCAAGACAAAGACCGGTCGGAAAACCACGGAAGCGCTGAAAAGATTCGATCGACTCAGACAGCAAATATCACTGCTAAGGTTTTCTAACTGGAGGACGCGGTCACTGAACCGAGATGGATGAAAGCAAAGTATTCAGGAGACTAAACTCTGATTTGGGCTGTAGCGCCATCGTAAGTAAGTAAGTAAGTGTTAAGGTAATAGACAAATACCGATCGGAAAATCACGGAAGCGTTGGAAAGATTCTATTGATGCATTCAGCAAATTACTGCTAAGATTCTCAAACTGGTGGAAGCTGTCACTGAACCGAGATGGATGGAGGCAAAAAATACAGGAGGCCAAGGCCCGATTTGGGCTGTAGTGCCATCGTAACTGACAAAAATGTCAAAATGTGTTAAGGAATACCAGTAAATCAACTCTCGAAAGTATACAATTTGACCAAAACTTCATAAGATCTTCTACATCTAAAACCATCGCATTCGGGTTTCCCACACATATTAACTTTCGAACACGTATTATTTCCAAGATACTCAAGGAGCTAAAATTTCACAAATCTGCTGGTCCTGATGGCATCCCCCCTATTACACTTAAGAAATGTCTTTCGTCTCTAGGTAAACCCCTTACCTGTCAGTATCTTCAGGACACTTTTCAATCATGTGAAAAATGACGGATGTCCAACCAATTCCTATGAAAGGAAACAAAGCGGTTCCCTCAAACTTCCGCCCTGTAGCTGTCACATCAGTGCTACCGAAAGTGATGGAAACGACTGTCAATCTCAAACTATTCAATCACCTTAAAGAAAATCAACTTATCTATTATCGCCAATGTGGATTCTGCTCTGGACGTTCCACTGGAGATCTCCACGTCTATCTGATACGGCGAAGGTCGAGTACTGGGTCTTGAAATTGCGAAGGCCTTTGACAGAGTTTGGCTCAAAGCCATAGGTTGTAATACTACCCTTATCAAATGGATTGAGAATTTCATTTTTAAACGCTCGATACGAGTCGTAATGGATGGCGTATCATACTTACAGTTTCAGATCGATTCTGGCGTACATCAAGGCTCTGTTTTGACCCCTATTATCTTTATAATCTTCATTAAAAACTTTCTGCCAACAACACTCAAGCAAATTCAGCGTTACAGATGACAGTTCTCTGGATAACACCTTTCAATTCGACTCCGTCACTGATGCTCATCGTGTTTTAGTGAACTCTGAACGTATCGAATTGTACGATTCACTCAACTCAGACCTCAACTTAATCCTGGAGTGGAATGGCGAATAAGACATAACCATGAGTTGTAAGCTTCAACGTTCATCAAGCCGCGTAAATTGCAGAGGGCAGGCCATGTTGTGCGAATGGAAGATAGAATTACCAAAGGAAAAGCGAGTGGAAACCGACAACGCGAGCGATGGGAAGACTTTTTTGATGAAAACAGCAAAGCCATCTTAAAAATTAGAAGCTGAAGGACCCGGTCTTTGGATCGAGACGACTGGAATGGACGACTCCAGGAGACCAGCGTTCGATTTTTTCTGTCGCGCCATTGATGATGATGGTTAAAACTTAACTAGCATCTCAATTGGAACAAACATACCTTTTATACTCTAGATGAAATCTGAGAGTATTATAAGTTTGCCACAAAGTTTGAAACGCTAAGAAATAAGGCTCGGAGAAATAAATGATACAGAAGTTCATATAATCACTCAAAAATCACAAAACCGGATGTCCGTCCGTCCGTCCGTCTGTCCGTCCGGATCCTCTCTAGCTTGAGAACGAGTTGATCTAGAAAGTTAAAATTTTGTACACGTCGTTTTTGACAAAAAAGTAAGGACAAGTTCGCGAACGGGCCAAATCGTTCCACCCCTTCTACCCCCTCCCATACAAAATGACGCAATTGCGCAATTTGACAATAAACGGATTTGGTCAAAAAGTATAAAAGCCGTTGGTCTCAAATTTGGAACATATTACTTTTATAATGATATCAATCTATAATATAAAAATTATGCGTGTCCCCTTCCTCCTTCTACCACCTTCCATACAAACTGTACTTTTTCATGAAATACTATAAACCAATTTACTCAGTGCGTATAAAATTAAGCGAGCTGAAATTGTGTACTAAATATTTGTTTGGAATTACCCCTTCTACCCCCTCCCATACAAAATGACATAATTCCGCAATTTGACAATAAAAGGGTTTTTTCAAAAAGCATGGAAGCTTTTGATCTGAAATTTGGGATATTCTACTTTTATAATAATTTCAATCTGCTGTATAAAAATCAGTTGAGTCCTCCCCCTCCTTCCACCACCTCCCATACAAGCAGCACTTTTTTATGAAATACTCTAAATAAATTTACTCTGTATGTATGAAATCTATCGAGCTGAAATTATGCACTAAGTAGTTATTTAGAATTATTAGTAAGACCAAAAAAAAAATAGGCGATTACCTTCAATCTTTTTACCACCTTCCATACAATTTGACACAATTCAACAACTTTACAAAAAGACGATTTTCGGAAAAATATGAATGCTACTGATCTGCAATTTAAAACATGTCAATTAAATGATATTTACAGTTATTTCTAAAAACGTCATTAATAAATTCACACTCCTTCTACCTCCTCTCATTCAAACTGCACAATTTCCTTAATCCAATACACTAATTTTCTCAGTACCTATTAAATTATTGAATCCTAAATTTTGAATGAAACATTTTGATAGCAACCTTAGAGTGATGTGAAAAAGTTAGTTCAATGTCGTCACCCCCTCTATCACTTCCCCGACAAAATTTCTTAAAATAAAAAAAAAAACCTCTCTCATCTAGAGTATCGCACGATTGGGCTTTACGCCTAGTCGTAGTCCTGTTATGTTTAATATTACATTTCATGCCTCCAAACGCCTTGGTGTTCTTCGAAGATTTTACACCTTACGATCTGGCTAATACCTAGAAGGTCTACAGGGTGGGCCAAATACAAGATTCTTTTGAAAAATGCAATAAAAAAAATTAAATTTTTTCCATTTAGTATAGCTTCATTAGTAAGAGCAAACATTCCCATTAATGATGAAGTACAATTTTGTTCAAGTGGCTGCCTCGGCTGGCTTCGCAGTAGTGAATTGTTATGTTATGTGATTTTTGGTCGAAAAATCATCTTTTTTGACGAGTCGCATTTTTATCTCGGAGGCTACGTTAACAAACAAAATTGCCACATCTGGGGCTCGGAAAACCCGCACGTTATTGTCGAGAAGCCAATGCATCCACAGAGAGTGACAGTTTGGTGCGGATTGTGAACTGGTGGCATCATTGGATCATTTTTCTTCGAAAATGAGGCTGGAAACAACGTTTCGGTCAACGGTGAACGTTACAGAGCCATGTTATCCTACTTTTTTTTTACTGAAATTGAAGACACGGATTTGGACAACCTCTGGTTTATGCAGGATGGCGCACCATGCCACACAGCCCATGCTACAATCGATCTTTTACGTACCAAATTCCCAAATCGTGTTATCAGCCGTCTTGTCGATGTCAATTGACCGTCTTGGAGCTGCGATTTGACCCCTTTGGACTTTTTTTTCTGGGGAACCGTGAAAGACCGATATTATGCCAGAAGCGATTCAAGCACTTAAGGCCAATATCATCCAAGCAATCCGTGAGCTACAGCCCGAAACCATCGACATGGTCTTGGAAAATTTGAGTGACAGAATGCGCTACTGCGAAGCCAGCTGAGGCAGCAACTTGAACGAAGTTGTGTTCCATCATTAATGAAAATGTTTGCTCTTACTAATGAAGCAACAATACATGGAAAAACATTTAATTTTGTTCATTTTATTTCATTTTAAAAAAAACTTGCCTTTGGTCCTCCCTGTACATTCATCCCAGTCTCAAGTACAATTTATACATATGGGCTGGGAGTACCCAAAACACAACTTGTGGTACGCGATTGAATCCAAACTCATGCGTTCCGTCTAATTGGAGATGAGACTATAGCTTCTATAGGTTTCCACGAACATCGTAGACACGTCGTGGTAATCAGCGTTTACTTTCGATATTTCCACGGTAAATGCCACGAAGAACTGCCCAACACCATCCCTACTCTTTTCAACTATCCCAGGAATTCTCTACAAGCCGCACGCGACTATGAGCTAACTATTAAGCCTTTATCGTCACGTACAGTATAGTCAGTCCTTCATCATCTAATCATCAAGACTATGGAATGCATTGCCGCCTCACGTGTTCCCATCAATTTACAACATTCAATGTTCCAAGGTTAGCATCCACCGACAGTTTAGACTCTTCCTTCTAGAAACTCCCTTGTAAACCCATCGCTCACATATACCGATTTGACTGTTCATCCACTGCATTAAAGGGTGACTCCCTAAGGTATGTTCGATGCTATAGTAATAAAAACTCTTATAAGGATGTTTATGAAATTTCTTTCTAATTTTCGATAAATTTTCAAATTTAAATAAATAAATGTGCATATATTTGTTTTGCCCAAATCAAAATCTCTATCCAATCTCGTAATCATTTTATCGCTGATGTACGCTTCCCCTATAAATTCTCTTAAGTATTTAAAAAAAAAATACATCGCAAGCAAAGAATATCATAAAAGCGACAAGATTCGATTACCATAATCTCGTACGAAATCGCATAAATTTCTTCGAATCACATACTTCTACTACCGAATGTACGAGAATGTAGGAGTCGTTCGCCTTACAAATAAGACAGGGATATTTTTTTTATTAGCATTTACCATACTATATATACTATACACCCCATACAACCTCCAAAAATGGCAGCATAACTTAGTACGATGATACCGAAAGGAACATTATTCCCTGCATCGCATCATCAGGTCCTAAAATTAACATAAAAGAGCAGTTAGCACATCACACGTACGAGAATTTCGCGTGATAAAGTGTCTCAAGTTGCCGAATGAGGATTCCCTATCAAGAACAAAACATGTGTGTATAGGTATGTGCTAACATCCTTGCACAGAATAATACGGCGAGCGTGTAGATTATAAGAAAATAATACGAACGTGTTTCCACTGAAAGTTCCAATTTCAATAGCAAAGCCAAAAACCTCTTTCACATCATCATCATCATTGCCACCAAACTCCTAATAACGTTTGCAATAGTCGTGAATAAATGAGGTGACCTAAATTTCAAAGAAAATATCCCCAGACAGCAAGGATATGTTAAGAAGTGCTCCGGACAATAGAACGCATCAGCTTGGATGCTTTTGTTGAGGTCAAACTTTAACCTCTTCCGTCCTGGATGACCACACCAGAAAAGGGAAGGACATCCTCTAGTTTCTAAGACATCACCGCTGGCAGAATGCCAGGCGACAAACATTTCGGGCGATACGCTAGAACCTCTTGGGCTGTAAAATATCTGGAACACTCGTTTTTGTTTCCGCGATTTTAACTTTTAACTGTTTTCAGTTTTCACTATTCGGAAAATTGCCAAAAATCCTTTGTTTACTCGAAAAAGAATCCTTACGACACCGCATAAGAAATATTGGGTTTCGTTCGGGTTTCGGGGAGCGAGATGGTCGCATTGTGCAAGCGAAATAGCAAAGAATACTTGCGGTTACGTTTCTATTACATTGATAGATTGCCCGGAGTGATAGGAGGTCGGAATGCACCTATCACTTTTGCAAGTATTTCCACTTAAGATTTCTCGATTTTTATTTATCGCTGTAATATTAAACGGTTGCCATTAAGAACGGAAACTTCAATCGCCACAAAGACATTTTAAAGCTTTTAAAGGACAATTTCTTTAAGATTTCTACAGTTGTGAACTCGGTTTCGCTGCTATGAACTTGATAGTTGTAGATTTTCAGACTAGCCGACTCCCATAAATATACTCGATCACACACTTACGTAATTAGGAAAAATAAAAACACGGTTCAACTACTCGAAACACACGACTTTCGCATTACAAGAAAACAAAGTTTCCTTTATTTCCACTCACTTAACCAGGATTTTGTTTCCGTGTCCCATAGCGAAGTTAGTCTTGTATCACTCGAGTGCATATAAGAGTTCATACGGAATAGTGTCTAACTAGTAGAATAGAAAATGTAGGTCGCTTCCTACGTCGTCGATTTTAAAGCCGTTGTTAACTATTTGGGTCTGTTTAAACTGTAGGTGAATTGTACTCTGAAAAAGTCGTTTAGATTAGTTTTTTAATCAATTGTACTTGATTCTATTGATTAATTAAGAAAAGCAAAATACAATGTGTTTTTATTTCGTAAGATATTGCATAAAATTATAACAAGTTCAACGGTTATCATCATGTATTCACATTTAATAGCTTTCTGCCATTAAAAGTAATTATCTGAAATTTCATTTTATCATTATACAAAACGAAATTTTCAACAGGTCTATGCTATTTGAATAACATTATCAGATATCTTTCTTGTAATTTATCAAACTTGAGACTGAACGGTTTCAGTAATAAAAAAATCAAATTTGAAAATTATTGCGTTATAAAAATATTACAGATAAGATATGTTGGTGGAATGAACTAAGAAGTACTTGCGATTCATATCCTCGTATCATCCGTGTGCGGAAATAAGTAATTTCAACCGATTTAAAAGCAATTGAGCAATTAAAAGAGTGCTTTCTTATCGAGACGAATCGAATTGTAAAAAAGATCTAAAGCAATTCAGATCACTGATAAGATAACAAAAAGATAGCTTTTTTTATGGTTTTTTGTGCTATCGACGAATGAGACGTGAATTTGTAGTCTTCGTTGAGTTCTTTAAGTATGGATAAACAATTTTTCGGTGCCATAATACTAGTTTGCATCAGCTGTTGCAGCGGTGCAACAGGTAACTACTATTGAAATACGTGAATCCTTACGAATCAAAGCTAAATAAAAGATGAATTTTTGCGGTTCAGAGGAAACCAGTCTGGGTGAGCCGGATTACCTGCAATATCCTTATTGTTTCCGCTTTACATGGCTCGGAGTGAAATACAACAAAGACAGTATTATCGGAAATGCAACGTGCAGTACGCTTCTCGAGGACGCCACAGATGTTCCGTGTAAACGACCACTGATTGCCACAAGTGAACAAACATCGATAGTTATGTGCGTATTTATCTGGTTAGTAATCCGAGTCTTATCTTAGATAACAGCGGCATCCCAGATACAACATGGTTGTGGGATCAGTACAAGAAATCGAAGCCGAACGAAATTGCATGTCGCTTATCGCGGGGAGATGTTTGTGTCAAGTACTCGTACATCTACGATGGTGCAGGTTAGTTATCGAGTGGTATCACGTTGAACATAATCCATCGTATAAAAGTTCAAAATTTTCGGTTTCAGTGCAAAACATAACCTACATGTGTGCTAAGGTGTCTGTCGATGGCGAAGGACCGGTCAATTCGGATTGTTATATGCAGGAGATAAATGGAAAAGAGATTGAAGTGTGCGTTTGTGTTTCGCAACGAGGCCAACCACCTTGTAATCGAGCCCCACACTCAACCCTTTATGTTTTATTACTGCCAACTTTGATTTTACTTTATTGGTTCTTTGTAAAATAAGGATGAACCGTCAAATCACGTAATTCATAGCATTATTATCGCCATAATTTTTTTTTATTTTAAAATAAATTATCATTTCTTTTTTTCAGGAATATGGAGCACCAAATGTAGATATTTTTCCAATCTATTCCTAATAATGGGTATCTTTATTTAATTTATTATTTAATAAAGCTAAAAGTGAAAAAAAAAATTGGACATTTAAACATTTACTCTATTATTTTTGAAAATCCCTATTATTGAAACAAATAACCATGAAAAACACTGAACAAAGCATTTCGAATCCTCGCAAATCCTGAATAATACCGAAAAGAATGTCCTACATACTAAATGGCTTTGGTGAATACGTTCCCATACATAATTCATATAAAACAAAAGTTGAAACCGCATAAAATCTAGCAAAATTAATTTAAATGGTGAGGTTAATGGTCATTAAATTTCAAACGGTTGAAACAAAAATATCGATCAGGCAATTAAATGGGGAGTGCGAGGAGAATGAAAGGATGTATTGAAAAGTCCCAGTTCTGCGTTGGTTCCGTCGAATAATTAAACACCGGGCTTTGGGTAGTATTAAAAAATAAAGCTCTTTTTCAGCTGAATAACAAAAACAAAATTCCAGAAAATTCCAAAAAATTATATATATAATTTTTTCGGATACTCTTCATAGTCCGACGACGGCAACAACTTTTGGATTAAATTTTTTATAATTGTTTCGACGTGACAAAACATCATTTAAAAGAATTAAATTCCATCATTTTCGGTTTTAATCGCCTTTAATTATTTCGCACATCTGGATTTAGCCTCTCGTCCGTCCGAGTGATTATCGAGGCATTCACAGGTGCAACTGGTACATCATCGGACGAACGAGAGACGAAATATGCGCGATAAATTCGCTGCGGACAAACTGAATATTATTATGCATCCTTGGTCCGGAGCTTTTGTTCATTTCATAGTGTCCTGCCAAGTGTAAAATGATGGGTTTAGCCGTATATATGAAATACTATTGGAGCGATTCTTGGTGAATGGGGTTTTGGTGTATACGGTGTGCAGCAGCGAATTTTACTCGGCGTTGGTGGCTAGATCCACTGTTACAGAATATTTTGGATTATAATACCACACCTGGCAGAACATTAGTCCCGAAGATTTATCGTGGAAAACTGAAAGCTGCGAATACGAATCACATTAAGATAGATAAGTGGGTAGTATTGTGTGGTCAACGAATGAAAAATATGAATTGTTTATTGTGGGATTTTTAGTGGATTTATATGTTTAACGTTTCGCTTTCAGGTGGGGCTTAATTTTACTTTCAAATCCTCTTCTATTTTAAGTTGAAGCAGGAAATCTTTAAAAGACTCTGTTATGAGTTTACCAACGTTAAGCTATTGACCTGCTTCAGTTACGTAGGATTATCCACTGAAACCATCGCCAACGGCATCGTAGCTGAGCTTTTAATACCATGGTCTGTTGACCAATTGTCTTTTTTCGCATAAATTCGAAGAGGGTCCAATTGTAATTTTTAAGCCTTTCAGAGAACACCACAAAGTTTATATGGTCTTTGAGGACGAGTTTGTAAGTATTGGTCTTCTTCAGCGACGAAAAATGCTTCAAAATTCTTGTGTTTGAGTCGGGCGAATGCTGGACAGCGTCCCACAGGAGATCGATCATGACATTTTCTATGATAGAAACAGTGTCCTTTCAAGATAACTGCAAGATTTCTGAGCCTAAGGGTGTTGAAATTGGCCCTCAATTCTGGTGTTCCTTTTCGTTTTGCTGTCTCAATAGTTCATTTAGAGTGCTGCGCGCAATACCAAAGAAGGGCTCCAGAGGAAAAAAATTTGCCCATCTTTGGCAAATTCATCTGAATTCTCGTTATTTAGGGCCTTTATAAATTCCTTGCTTCGTATTCGTCTTCATCTAGTTATAATAGTTTGTACGCCGTACAGATGGGCTCATATCTCCGAGACCATTAAAGGTAGAATGTTAATTTTTGGGTGGATTGTTGATTGGGTAAGTGAGCTCCATTATCTAAATTTAGGGAAATGTTAGGTGAAAGGGGTGGCGGGGGAGGGAAAGAGTCAAAAACTACACTTGTTAATATCTCCACTACAAATGCAGATATGAAGCTGAAAATCAACATGGGTATAGAGAGGGTTGCGGGACAAACTCTATGACTAAATTAATTTTCTTAAATTTTTCCATCGCGGTCCGAAAAGGGGCGGGCGGTGGAGGGGAAGGATTAGGAACAACTTGTGGAGTGAATTTTTTTTTAAATGATAATATCTCCGGAACCACTTGATCCAAAAAATACGTAAATTTTAACCTTAAGACCAATTAGGTGGCGTATAGTTCCACTATAATGTACTAAAAGGGAAATAATTGTAAATAGGAGAGTCAGGGTGTGGAAAGGAAAACATTTAAAAACTAATATCTCAGCTATCTCTCAAGCTATGTAAATGAAACTTAAAACATGTATTAAGCTATACTAGCAGATTACAAGAAAAAATCGGTCATAATAATAGTGGAGGGAAATAGGGAGCATTTAAAAATGGTGCACTTTTCAAAATTTCAAACTATTATACCACAAAATTCAAAACAGCTATTAAGTTGAAATCTTGTCAAATTGTAGAAATATGTAATCTATAATTTTTGCAAAAATTTTTAATGGGGGGTGTAAGGCGAAAGGGGTGGTGGACCAAATTGTCGATTTGTTCACTCATTCCCTTATTGCTTAAGAAAAAGTAAGTAAAGTTAAAGTTTTTTCATTTGCTTACATCCATTTGCTAAACATAAAAAGAAATATTAATTTGAACCAGAACTGTTATTCACCAAAGGGGGTTCTAAACTGCACGAAGTGTTTCGCGTGTATAGAAAAAACCACATAAGCTCAAATTTTCTGAGTGAAACTCGAAGCTACAAATTTGAAAATTTGTAAATTCATATGGAAAAAAAATGCTTAAAATTTTAAGATATTAACTGATCGAATACCTTTAAAACTTCTACCACCTCCCATACAAAAGTATTTTTTCGAAAGTGTTTAAGAAATCAATAATCACCAAACCATTAAAAGCTATCAACTTTAAATTTTGTACAAATAATTTGAAAAATATTTTAAATAAAAATGGGTCAAAAGTTTTGAAATCCACCCTGCCCTTTCACCTTCTCCCAAGCAAAAGCATGATTTCGACCAATTTCATTAAATCCACTAATAAACAACAAATTAAAAGCTACGAACTTGGAATTTTGCACGAACATCTTTCAAAATAATCTTAACAAAACTGTATCAAAAGTTTTGCTATTCCATCACCTCCTCCCCTCCCAAATGTATGGTCTTAAGAAAATAAAATACACCGAGAATTTTACAGAATTTACTTCGTCTATGAAACTAATATTCTATACAGCGAATCGTGAACGTGATTTTATCATTCAGTTAAAAAATTATTGGCATGTAACCATCCCCTATATCGCACGCCTCTCTCCACACAAACCTAAACTTGCATGTATAAACGAATGAAATATTGATTCTTTGTACTGGAGCTATTGATCGCAATCGCAGCTAAGTGCTAAATAAATGACAACACCCCTGCCCTAGAACCCCATTTACATAGTCTTCCCTATCTACCCTAACTTGTGTATTGACTTTCCACGTATCCACAACTTGTTTCAAGAATAATAAAGTTGCGCTCGACTTCTTAACAAAGTGTTTTGAAAACATAACAGGACTGCGATTGGGCGTAAAGACATATCGTGCGATACTCTAGATGAACGAGAAATTTTTCGATTTTAAGAAACTTTGTAGGAGAAGTAGTAGTGTAGTGGGCATAACGCTGGAGTTGCTATCTATAAATGTTTTATACAAAACTTAGGATTCAAAAATTCAATAGGTACTGAGAAAACTAGTGTACTTAATTTAGTGAAATTGTGTAGTTTGCATGGGAGGTGGTAGAGGAGGGGCGAGTTCTTAATGATTTTTCAGAAATAACTGTAAACATCATGCTTTTGAAATGTTTTGAATTGCAGGTCAGTAGCATTCATACTTTTCAGAAAAATCAACTTTTTGTGAAGTTGTAAAATTGTGTCAGATTTTTCGGAGGGGGTAAAAGGAGTGAAGGTAATCGTCTCATTTGGACTTACTAATAATTCTAAATAAATACTTAGTGCACAATTTCTGCTCGATAAATTTTATACGTATTAAGTAAATTAGTTTAGAATATTTCTTGAAAAAGTGTAGTTTGTATTAGAGGTAGTGGAAGGAAGGATAAGACTAGCATAATTTTTATAAAGTAGATTGAAATCATCATAAAAGTAATATATTCCCAATTTCAGATCAATAGCTTTCATGCTTTTCGAGCAAATGCGCTTATTGTCGAAGTGCAAAATTGTTTCATTTTGTATGGGAGAGGGTAGAGGAGGTAAAGGTAATCGTCTAGTTTAATAATTCTAAATAATTCTTATAACTCAAAAGTAGTTTTTTATCCAGAACCAGTTGTGAAGACATTTTGGGAATTCAGCGAATTCGGAATATTTGGGACAACTGAGGAACTCTCCAGCAGCATAGATTATCCCGAAAACCTGAGTATTTCCACTTTTCCCACAATTCTGTACAGTACTCACTGTGGGAGTAACATTCCACTTGACACCAAATCACTTCCAAACTGCCGCACAGCAAAATCAGAACTATCGAATGCCATTTGAGCAGTACTCAGCTCAGCAGAAATCTTCGAAAACTTCAAATATTCCAGATATACAGCGGATAAGACGTCTCAATTCCGCATAAATCAATCAGACCGTACGCATTACTCTCTGCAAGTACAGAGAACGCAACCACGACAACGGCCACTACGGAGACCATATGGTTCTCCATCGTCACCTCATGGTACTTCAAATTTATCTTCGATATCACAAGGGCTAGAATAATAATAGTTACGGTGTAGCCTAGTCGGTAGCGCGTAGGTCTACAATGCGAAGGTCGTGAGTTCAAATCCCGGTCGACGCATAATTCCAGCACACTGGCTGCTTGGGTATATCTTGGTCACCTCAATATACGAAAATGAAAAACTCCAAGATAGAGGGTTGGGCGAAGAACTAACAACCCTTCGACAATAAATAATGAAAAATGTTAAGGAACATGAAGGTCAGGAGAATAAGGCCCGATTTGGGCTGCACTATTTGCAAGGCCACTACACTCGATAACGCAATTTCCATTAGAATGCTCTCCATATAAGCCACCATCGCTATTGTTATCCTCGCTGCAAGGACATTTACAGGAGACTAATCTTCATTGCCTTCGGAAGTGAGAATTACTGTGAAAATTGCACTAAGACATGAAACTAAACATTTTAGTGATAGTGCGCGACGAACGTTTCCCTTCATTCAAATGGAACCTGAGCGAATCGTTGCCGTACATTCAGGAAAGGACAGATGAACGCACGTGGCCACCGACAAGATTGCGTCTGCTCTGTTATAGAGGCCAATCGTTAGGCTGTGCAAGCTACCAGCGAGTTTTTTATGTTAACGATAAGACCACCGCGCACCTTACGATCACCCTTCTTGGACTGGAATGGTGGGAGGATGTCTCATCTTAGCAAATCTGCCATATGCTGAAAGGCAAACCATCTGACTAGATTAATAGCCCATCAATAACTTCAGTATACAATGCACAGCACCATAATGCTGATGCTCGGAATCATCCGCCAGCAATTTTGGATCACGAGACTTTGTATCCTCATAGAAGCATACATTCATAGATGGATGAAATGTTTTCGCTTTCGGAGCCAGGTGGTAACCCAATTATTGGGAAATTTGCCCACCTCGCGCACTAAAATCACCCGACCATCCAACAATGTTGGTGTCGATTATGTAGGTCCAATTTCTTTACGGGTATCAAAGGGACGAGGTTGCAAAACCTACAAAGGATACCTATCGAGGTGGTTGGTGATCTAACCAGCGAAGCACTTCTTGCGGTACTTAGGCGGTCCACCTCTCGACGCGGACTTTGCTGACGTATTAATTCAGACTGCGGGACAAACTTTGTTGGAGCAAGCACATAGCTTCTACAAGGAAAACAGTCTCTTCAAAGACAAATTTTTGAAGCTCAATGCTGACACCCCTTCTGCTGCTCCCCACAAAAAATTTCTTAAAATAACAAAAATTTATATTTTATCTCCAGTACTGCATATTTAGGCCTTACTCATAGTCGTAGTGTTGGTATGTTTATACTCTAGATGAAATCTGTGAGTATATTGTGTTTGTCTTACCGTTTGTAACGCTAAGAAATAATGCTAGCACAGAATATTCAAGGGTACAGAAATATTTCTTATCGCTCAAAAACCTTGTTTCTGAGTGACCGTCTGTCTACAACATAACTCTCGAAAGTTTGACCTATCGTGCTGAAATCTTTCAGATGGACTTTTTAGCAAAAAAGTAACTTTAAGTTCGTGAACGGGCCGCATCCCGCCACTCCTTGTACCCCTTACCATACAAATTTCATGAAACTTCAAAATTTAAATACATTGATTTTTCTTCGAAATCATTTCAGCTTTGGTTTTGATTCGAATACTCCTTCTATCCCCTCCCATACAAATGCTCAGTTTTGGTAAATGTATTTAATAGGTTTTCATTGAAACTAGAAAAAGTACAAACTTCAAATTTTGCCAGAATTTGTGCCTTAGTAATTGCAATAAATGCTAAAAAAATATGAACTTCGCTTCATTCCTTCTACCATCTCCCATACAAATTTTTGTAGTGGAAATGCAAGAAAAGTATTTCTCCTTCTAACATATGAGAGCTATCAACTGAAAAATTGTAGCAAAGCAATAAGATTAGGATGTTGATAAGCAGATTCAAAATCCTTCAAAACTTCCCACAATACAAATGCCATAAATTCAGGCAAAAATTGTCCAATTCCCTCAAAAATTATGAAAGCTATAAACTTCAAATTCAGCATGAAACATTATATTAATAACATTATATACTATACGTTCGGTGTTATATACAAAAATCCTTACTCTCTGCTTTTAGCACCTTCCACAGTCTGTCTTCACTATTCGAAAGAATTTGAGATGACATATTTTCCGGTACAATAAACTTTTTCCTATTTCATCTAGAGTATCATATGATTGGGATTTACGCCCAATCATAATTCTGTTATATTTTTTTAGTGCTGTAACTGTTGTGCATATGAGATTACCACAATAGTTATATAAGGTAACTTAAAGTAACCTTCGTTTCGACTCATTAACCACTACTGAACATTTTGGGAAAACAGTAAATTATAAATATTTACGAGTATATATATATATCAAAAACTAAAAGTTAGATAAAAAGGTTCAAATTGGTGACATTTTATTGTATTTTCTCAGGAAGTGATAACAGATTTTCTCACTCTTCAATAAACTGAATTTACATAACTAACAAAACGTACTTAATTTTTCATAGAACTCACTTGATATTTTATAATATTATTTGGAGGATGGCGCAGGATGGTGCAGGCACCGGGCCCTATCTGAATGCGTTGCATTTATTATTGCGAATACAATATACTCTTGGGCTTGATATCTAAAGTATAAATACCTCCAAGCAATTCGGAGTAATTTGATGATGCGTGGAAGGTATATATGCAGATTATGTTAAGATGGTAGTACATATGTATGTAGCCCGAGAGGGTTCGTCTATATACCAATATGTATCGAAATCCTCGAGACCATTTCTAAGGTATTAAGGTTTAATATATCCGTCCTTCAGAATTCCGATCCTTTTACTGAATTTAGAATCCTCATCCGAACTAACCAAGAACATAAATTATGACTTCATTAAAAATTTTGTAACATTGTGGTCTTGTAATTATACGAGAAATAAATCGTGGCGTTATCCTTGATGCAAGAGTGTTGTTGTTATTTGTACTTTAAGTGGTAATTAAAAGTTTTATGGACTAGCCCTTTAAAAGTGGATAAAAATAAAATGAGCGTCCCTATATACCACAGAAAAGAGCATAGATGCGCGTTATCCGTGCTGTGCATGAAAAATGACGGCGATTGTGCATTGTTGTGGAATATCCTTGTAACTATACAGCTACAGCGTCCGTGATGGAATACTGTTCTAGAGTTTTCAGCTAGCAAAACTGAATCCCTTAAGATTTTTAATATCTGTAGTTCGACTATGTAAGCAAATATCGTGTTGTGGTTGTTAATAGTACTGTTTTTGTAGCAGCTTCAGGAACGGCAAATTAATTAAGTCAAGTCTTACAAATTATGTCGGACTTGCGAAATAATTTCTTAAATGTGATAAATATCCAACTTTGCTGATTCCAATAGACGAAATCTTCTTCAATGGCTCGACAGCCAAAATCGGGCTTTGGCCTTCTGATTTTCAGGGTCCTTAACATTTTCATAACTTATTGTGGAAAAGTTTTTAGTTCTTCGCACAACCCTCTATTTGTGAATTTTTCATTTTTGTTGATTGAGATAACCAAGGTATATCCAAGCAGACGGTGTGCTGAAATTATGCGTTGACCGGGATTTGAACTCACGACCTTCGCATTGTAAGCCAACACGGTACCCACCAGGCTACACCCTAGCTATAGACGAAATGTCATATGCAAAACTTGCTTTATCCTTTAAAAAAATAAAAAAAAATTTTTTTTTTAAGGATGAAATTTTTATGTTTAGTAACATTATGGAGAACAATTTACTTAATGGCTATAGAAATAATTTATTTTGTAATAGTAAATTTTATAATTTGAAATGCAAATGCCAGATAGAGAAACGTATTAGTTTTGGGTTATAGCCAAAATTTATTATTATTCTTATTTATTATTTTGCATCTCTATATCCTAATCGATAGAACTGAAATGAAGGAAGAATTAGAATTCACAAAGGAAATAGAAATATATGTGCACGATTTCATGCCCAAAAATTTTACAATATCATTCCAAACGCACCATTTTGTACAATACTAAAGGATATTACCAGCCCAACTTATCAGTTGGTTCCAAAATTTTCAAACCAAAACTAAACAAAACTAGGATTGGTGTTAGTGTATAATCATGGGACTAGCGAATCCTATCATTTGGACACTACTGTTTTGAAATAGGAAAAAGTTTGATGTACCATCATTATAAATTTTTTAGAAAAATGAAAAGTGATATTTACATGGGAGGTGGTAGAAGGAGTTTGGGTTGATTTTAAATTTTTGAAGTTGATTCTGAAAATGGTAAACGATCGTTTTGTGGTGAGTTTGATGTTTGTAGCTTTCATAAATTTTAAGAAACCGGACACATAGTGTTTATGAAATTGTGGCATTTGTACGGAAGGTGGTAGAAAGAGTGGACGATATTGGAACTGTTTATCAACATTTTCATTACCAAATATTTTTCCAATTTTAATGTCGATTCATATGTTCGAAGAGGAAATGATTTTCTTAAATTTCTAAAATATGAGAAATTTTTATGATAGGCGGTTTTACCAGTGCGAATTTGATAATGCATTTACCATTAATTGGATTAAGATGAATTCTTTCAAAATTTATATCTCTACCTTTTCTCGTTTTAATGGATATTAGCTTGAATGGGACAGATCGAGATTTTTAGTGATAACAATTATTTCTATAGCCTCAACGACTCTGTGCGATCATTATTTCTTAGCATATTTAATCTAGAGCATACAAGTAGGGATGGCAAAATCTGCTCTTTTTCAATCGCAGTGGATCACTGCGATTGATGTTTTTCAATATCTGTGAAAAAGAGAAGCTCTTCCAATAGCAGTGATTTTTTCACCTCTATTCTTGATGATTGAAATTGAAACAGAGAAACGAAATTAATTAAAGGGAAGAGCGCAGAAAACTGCAAGGAAATCTAATTTGAAAAAGTCAAATTATTTATTAACATGTTGGCTGAAATCAAAAAACACAGACAAAACAGCAAGTTTCTGTGAAATCCGGCATCTAACAATCAGGCAGACCTAATCTCATGCTCAGTATTACCAACTCAATGCGCATAGTGAACATTTCCCCCATTTCCCCCTCGGAATGAAAAGGAAACAATGATGGTGCGGAATCAAGTCAAGATGGCAAAACTGTCAACCACATTGCATATATACAAACCAAATAAAAAAAAACACCCGGTCATAGAAAACCGAACCAAAACGGTCCACTGTTTTCTATTTTTCTCACGATATTATTCAAACAAACAATTTCATCATTGAAGAATGTAAAGCTCTTATCGACACAGTAGACTGCAACATAAATCGGCGGAACTTGCAATAGCTGCAGCTCACATGTTCCACCTCTCCCCGACGAGATCGTAACTCAGAGCAAAGTTCGCCAAACAAATCGCTGCTTACCCAGGGAAGTGCACCTTATTTGACCATTTCGCACGTCCCACCTCACCGATCAGATCAAAAAACCCACCGATCAGATCAAAGCTCACTAAACAAATCGCAGTCGTACTTTACCTACGATCTGTTCATCTGTTCGTTCATTACTATACTTCATTAGTGTAAAGCAATAGCACTGGGCACGAGCAGTATGTAGATATCACCAAAGACTATCAACTAGGCTGATATATTTTATATGATTAATAGTCTTTGATATCACTGAGCGCGAGCAGTGAACAGATACAAAGAAAGACATAGAAAATATCAGATGTCCCTGAATTTAAAAATTTTCCGAAAAATAAAAACATCTTTATTTCTCTACTTTCCGTTTAGCTCGACACTATGTTTATAGTGTGAAGCTTCTCAAAATAGCCATTAACCGCAGAATCCATCTCTTCATTGTTGGCAAATCTTTTACTATCGAGCCTTTTGTCAAGTTTAGAAACAGAAAATAATCCGAGGGGGTTAAATCTGGCGCATAGGGTGTGCAATTCGAACATAGACTCATTGATTTTGACGAACTTATGCATAGTGATAGAGCCACATTCTGGTTTGTTTGACGTGTACAGCCTGCCACTAAGTTTGATTGCCAAGGTTAACTTTCGCAACACGGATTGTACTAGACGAGAACCAATAATACCCCTGGTAGAAGAACTCAATCTGGCTCATGTTTAAATATACTTCAGGAGACGTACATACTAATCCCTAGTTAGACCCAGTCTATTCTTACTCTCAGTATTCACAACGGTAAGTGCAAAAGTGCAAGATCTATCCAAATCTTTTGAAGTCATTGGGTCTTGCCGCCCGGTTGATACGCAATTCTACGTTGGGCACAAGGTAAAACCAAGAAATCCGTATACTGCACGTAATATAGTACTGCATAAAAGAAGATGTTCTCCCGGCGATATGGACGTCAATCATTAGTCATTAGGTACTCTCCGAACATTTCGGTCACATCCGGTCACTACCTTCTTCAGGACAAACCCTCCATCCTGCCGCCTTTCTACAACAACATGTTTTCCTCCGAATTCGATCCCTTTGGGTCTTAGGTATTTCATTCAGCTCGCTACTATTTCGCTCACTTCAGTTCCCTACTTTCTTCCGAGGACCACCAACGTATACGTGTCCTGCATTAAACACCACCCGCCTCCGACTTTCGTTCCCTTGCTAATAATTTTCGGTTAGGAACCACCTCCCAGGCATCTTCCTTCTAGATTTCGGTAACTTCAGTGGGAGGCAACTCAGCAGATCTCTACTTTCTTCCCCTTCCACTACTAACACGATACCCTCAGTAGTACTGTGCTTTCGCAGCTTCACAGACCTGTACCCCCAAATCCAATCCTAATCCCTCTCCTGCTTGCAACTTATCAAGCCCGTATACCATGTGTACTAACCAACTAATACAATACGTCTCCAACACAACCCCCGTAGTACAAGGTTTATAGCCTTTGGTACGCCCTTCGTGGGTTCCCGCAAGTGCCCCCGCTTCAGTCTCGGCATTTTGATACTGATCGATCTGCTCAGGCCTGTGAAGTTGCAACTCTCCAAAGTCAATATTGCTGGAATCGCCGAAGCTTTCTAGACCAGTAAGTACCCCCCTGCAGGGTACTGCATGGTGATATAGCTAAACTTTATTTTCTGCCCAATGCAGCAGTTTTTTCTTGATTTTTTTTCCTTTCTGATGATAATGAAAATTACTCAAGAGTAATCATTCAATTGCGATATACAGCCTACCATATCTGCTAGCTCACGCATTTTCAATGGACGTTCATCCAATAATATTTTTTTACCACTTCTGGCGTGTCACCTAATTTGGTCGACCGTTGCGATGCTCGCCTAGGCAACTCGTTTAAAGTCTGCCGCCGAATATTTAACTGTTGTAGACGAAGGAGTAGGCTCTTCCAGAGAAAAATCTTGCTACGCTTTGATATTGGTTGGATAGAGTCATTTGAAATAAAAGTGTCGTAGCACATAACGAAAACCAATTTTTCGATGTTTGCAAATTCACTGTGAGCGTTTACTATTGATGGCTGCCAAACAAATACTAAACGACGTTGGTTCGTCAAACCTCAAACTTAAGCTTGGTTTTTTCTACCATAGTCATAGCCATCTCTATGTTACGTCAGATCAGTTACTTCAGGTACTACTATCGCAAATATAGTTTCGAATCAGGAGATTTCCGCGCAGGGCACCGTTTACGAAGGGGTGAAAACATTCCAGTCTCAGTATTGGTCCCGGTGCAAGTTGCTTTTTGCAGGGTTCTGAACTTATGCATCATGGACTCCCTAAACTTTAGTATAGACTCTAAAGTTGGTTGATGATGAAATGACAGGTATGGTGGCTTCGCTTCCTAATGTAATTAATTATGCTTCAACACATTATGCAATTAAATTTTACACAAAGCCTTTGTACTTAGTCTTTGAATTGGATTAAACTTATAATGTTCCCGAATTTCCTAAAAAAAAATAAACGGAGGAGAGGATTATGAAAAAAAAACCAATATATCCTTTCTTCTTACAAGTATATCCTTCTCAATTCCGCAAGCTCATGAGACACGCTCCCTATCACAACCACCGAAAATGGATGTCTAATCCTATCATTAAAAACTTTTTATTACATTATTAAGTGTTGTGTCAGAAATTTTACTAGAAACTGAAGGATTCCCTGACAGATCAACCTAATCCGCTTTGTTCACGTTAACAGCTTTCGACAGAAAGTACCGGAGTAGCAGTAGCTATAGCGTACTCGTCGAAGGAGTCAATAGGAGATCAATCATTGCCGACATAAAGTACAGGGCAAAATGTTTTAACACAAATCCCAATGATGGATGGGCAACTCGCTATACACGCCGTCGTCCTCCCTTTCTGCTTATAAGTTTGACATCATGAATGGAGCAGCCAGCCCCCCAATGGAGTCGGAGCATTCTGTAAAATGTCAAAAGAATGAAACCAATTTGTGTAATATGGCGAACCTTATAGAGAAAGTGATTCGGTTAAGAGGCAATGCGTGTTTACTCGATTGGGTTAATTTCGAAAATGAAAGGGTAGTTGAATTCACTGGGCGGATGGCGAATGGGTGGAACAGGATGACGGCATCAGCACATAAAGCTCGTGTAAATTCTCGTATCACTCGATAGAATGTCAGGAATTTCCGAGATCATAGAACACTTCGAATGTCCTTAATGAGGATACCTACATCTTTGCCTCATAGTTAATCAATCTTCGATGTCATTCAATCCAAAGTGATGGCATTTGCTTGCTATAATAGGCAATCACCGTAAATTACATAGTTGGGCCATTGTGTATGTGTGATGTGGTGTGGTTAGTGATAGGTGCACGGACAATGCCATTCCAATATTGAATAACTGACTTTTGTTGAAAATTGTATTACGGAATTAAAGGTGGATAGTTTGATTCTACGGATTGTGTAGAGAATATTTGAAAAATCATAGGCCATCATTATATTTATTATTTGATCGGAATAGATGATATTTTATCAGCAAACGAAAAATCTTAGTAATTATTAAATAAATCGACGCGGCTTTATTACTCTTATAGCTAAGTGTAGAAAGTAGGTAATAGATGTCTGGATATATAAGTTTCCCATATGTACAGTCCTTTTTGGATTGAAGTTATGAGAATAAATTTGTCTATCAAATGATGATCTGAAAGAAAAGATTTCCGGATTCTACACTGTTACGCTTTATTATTCGTGACGTTTCGGTCTCTGCTGAGACCTTTACCAAACTCAGTCTCAGCAGAGGCCAGAGCCTATTAACATAGGCTCATTTTGTCCGTAAACTGTACTATGCGGATATTCCTTTAGTAGTCTTGAATGTCTCGTCAGCCTGACATTGTCATTGAGTCTGAATTTATCTGATATGTGATCTACCATAATATCGCCATTCAGAACATCCAAGGTAAAGCAGGATGTGAGCATAGTTCTTCTAGAACTAAGAGGTAAAAGATTTAATATTTGGAGCCTAGTTGCGTACGGTGGAAGGTTCTCAAAGTCTCTAGGATCATACAAGTCCCTAAGAGCAAAGAGAAGGAATTTCTTCTGTATTGACTCTATTCTGTTGCTATATAACTGGAAAGAGGGGTCCCAGATGGGACATGCATATTCCAGAAGAGGACGGACAAGGGAACAGAATAATGTTTTAGTGACCCATACATTCTTAAACTCTTTGGCTCTTCTCTTAATAAATCCAAGAAGTCTATTGGCTTTTGAGATTAATCGGTTATAGTGAGATTTAAAGCACAGTTTATTGTCGAGTAGAATGTCGAGGTCCTCAATTTGATCTACACGATGTAGTTGAGATCCACTCAGGAAATAGTCATGTAGGTATGTGGATCTTTTATGTGAGAAGCTTATCACGTGGCATTTACCGACATTAAGCTCTAACTTGTTCTGACTACACCACTCATCTAGTGCAATAAGCTTGGATTACAAAAATGCGGCATCAGCGGGTGAGGTAACAGTATGATAAATTTTCAGATCATCAGCGTACAACAGATGCGAGACATTTTTTAATACTTCAGATAGATCTGAGATGAAAATATTAAATAATAGAGGTCCCAAGTGACTTCCTTGGGGTACCCCAGAGGACACTACGATTTCCTTGGAAATAGAGCCTTGGAACTTGACAAATTGAGTTCTATTACTAAGACAGGATTTAATCCAGTCAAGAAGGGATCCTGTAACACCAATTTTTCTTAATTTTAAAATCAGGATGTTGTGATCAACTCGGTCGAAGGCTTTGCTAAAGTCAGTGTATACTGCGTCAATTTGATGCCCATTTTCCAGTGCGCAGAGTGTATCAGATACTAGAATCATGAGGTTAGTCATGGTTGAGCGCTCTTTTCTAAAACCGTGCTGCTGGTCATTAAGAATAGGGTTGATTATTTTGGTTAATTTGTCGCAGATATTTTTTTCGAATAATTTCGGTATAGCTGATAGAATAGCTATACCTCTATAGTTCTTCACATTTCGTCACCATTCATTCTTATGGATGGGTGAGAGATGCGACGATTTCCAAGCCGATGGGAATACTCCCAATGAGAGTGACTTATTAAAGAGCCAGTATAAAGGTGTTGAAAGCTGAAGGGCACACTTCGATAAAAATAAGGGAGGAATAAGATCAGGACCTGGACCTTTTTTGACATCAATAGTTGTAAGAGTATTAAGCACCTCCTCAATGGTTATTGAAATATTTTCAACGAGTGGAGGAACCGAAATGTTGGGCTCGATTTCGGTCGAATCCAACTGTACTCCAAAAACGTCGCGAAAACGGTCAGCAAACATGTCGCAGATATCATGCTTGCAAGAAGATTGCGTGATTCCATTGGTCATGGTTACGGGATAACCCGAACTTTTACGTTTTGTGTTAACGAAGTCGAAAAATTTTTTTGGTTCTGTTATGATATCTTCACCGATTTTTTTTACATAACCTTCATATGCAGTCCGGGACTCAGAAGAGAACTCTGAAGCCAGCGTATCATATTTTTTTGGAGATTTGGGGGAGATTGCGTCCACTTTCTTAAGTTTTTTGAATAGTTTATTTCTTCTATTCCGCAGTGATCTTAGGTTTCTATCTAACCAGGGTTCCGATAATTTATCTTTTTGCTTTATTAGAGACGGTTCTGGGAAAAACTTTAAAAATTTAATTTTTTTTATTCATTTGTTTATAGCCCCTCTTTTCGGACGCCAAGAGATAGATTAATATATGTTGTAAGTATCAATTACATAGCTTAAGAGATAGTTGAGATATTTATTTTTAAGTGTTTTACTTTGAACCCCCCTGACCCTCTCACTTGCAGTAATTAGCCTCTCTCTAAGCTGGTTCTGGTGGAACTATATGCCGCCTTAATGGTCACAAAATATGAATTTTTTACGATAAGTAATTTCGGAGATATAATCATTTGAAAAAACAATTCGGCCGACAATTTGTTTTTAGCACCCTCCCCCCTTTTCGGACGCCAATGGATAAAAAAATTAAATTGTTTTTGTAGTTTCTCCCAAAACCCTCTCCATAATTCTGTTCTCTCCATATTTCTGTTGATTTTTGGCTTCCTATCTGCATTCCTGGTGGAAATATTAGCAAGTGTAGTTTTTGACTCTTTCCCTCCCCCCGCCTACTCCTTCCACCTAACACTCCCAAAATTTAGAAATTGGAGCTCACTTACCCAATCAACAATCTGCTCAAAAATGAACATTCTACCTTTAACGGTCTCGGAGTCCGGACGGCGTACGGCGTAAGGCAGACGGCGTACGTCGGGACGCATTTTTAGACTAATTTAGTCATGAAACGCGAAAAAAAAATTTCAGGGTAGTAAATTTTTTTTTCTGTGTCGATCACAATACTTTATTATTAGAATAATAAAGTAACTAACTTATAGCCATTTATAAGCAAATAATAGACAGACACTACAATTATATTTATATGTATAGATTAATGTCAATATACAAAAAATCGTACTTAGAAACAGTATGAATATAGAAAAAAACAATAAATCGCACCCAGAATGAGAAAGTTAACCCTTTAACTATCACACTATTGCCATTACCTCAGTGCTTTTAAAAGTAATGGAAATTGCCACTGAATGCAGAAAAGTGAACTTTTTTGTGAAAAAAACATGATCCACGATCGCTAATATGGTTTCCGTTCGGGACGCACAACGAGAGATCACTTAGCATATCTAATTGAACGTTGAAACTCTTTTATTCATAAACCCGGCGAAGGGCTAATACTTACGCTGGACATTGCGAAAGCGTTTGATAGACTTTGCCGCAAATGTCTCACAGCTAAGCTTGAAGCTTTTCACTATAACTCGACCTTGCTTAAATGGATTGAAAGCTTCGTTTCTGATCGCTTTATACGAGCTGTTTTAGACAAAGTTACCTCTGCTCTCCTTTTTATTGATTTCGCCGTCCCTCAAGGCTCAGCCTTATCAACAACCTTCTTTTCAGTTTTTATAAATGATCTCCTTTCGTTAGGCTGATGACAGTACAGTGCACTTGATAAGATCTTCCACTGCGGAGGCACGTCCGACTTCTGAGTCCTCATGTCGTAATGATTTTTTTAATAGGTACATTAAACTCTGCCTCAACTTAATCCTGGAGTGATGCTGGAAAAACAGAGCTGAATTTAATGCCTCGAAAACTCCACTCTGTCATCAATCTCCAAAACATAATGTCTCAGCGTTGGCGGCAAAAATTTTCTTCAGTGGCTTACAGATTTCACATTCTTCAGACTTTCGTTACTTGGTGTAAAATACTTGATTGGAGTTAACACATCTCCGAAGTCGCTCTTGATGTCTCGAAACGTTTAGGTATTATGAGGAAGTGCAAGACATACTTTTCTGCATCTGAACTAGCTACCATCCATAAGTCCTACATCCGACTACTTCCTGAACTCCGATGTCTGGGCTGGGGCCCCAAAATCACACCTAGCGTTGTTTGATCGTATCCAGAATCAAGCGTTCTGTTTAATTGGAGACGAAACTGTATCGGCTTCTATAGAGTTCCTTGAACATTTCCGAAATGTCAAAGAACTCTGCATTTATTATAGACATTTCCATGGTAAATGTAGTAAGGAACTACAGGACCTAATACCTCCGATCTTGCATGCCCCTCGAATACTTGCTAAACTGCACATGCCCACAAGTACACTGTGAAGCATCAGCCGTGGAGAACAGTGAAATTTAGGCAGTTCTTCATCCCTCGGAATATATAATGCATTACCGGGCAATTTATTTCCAGCGGTGTATAATACCCAGTAATTCAAAAACAACGTCCACCGGCATTTCAAACTCACGTTTACCTTCTAACTTTTTTATTTCCATTTGTTATCCTTGTCGATCGAACTGTGCATTACGCACTAAAGGGCTACCCCCTGAATTATTTTGGATAACGTACGAAAAATATAAATTCTTCCATAAATAAAGAATTCAAATATTGGTCTTAAAGAGAGGAGCTATTGATCGCAATCCTCGTTAAGTATTTATAACAGACAAAAGCCTTGCCCTAGAGCACCCATTCCCTTAGTCCTCCCTATCTGCTTCCACCCTAATCTGCATAGCGGCTTCCTAATCATCCTCTACTTGTCCCAAGAATAATAAAGTTGCTCGTGATTTGTTGGCAGATATTTTTATCTACGGCTGAACTTTAGATATTCGCATTTGTCTGGATCTCGTTCAACCTCTTTTAGAATTTCATTACTCAGAAATACTCCGTGGTGTTAGAAATTCGTTTCTATTACTGTTTATATAATTATTTCTTAATTTCAGCAGTGTTCTCATTTTTTTATGGCATTGATCTTTTTCAGGGACATCAAATCCCTAATCCATACAGGATTCGATAATTTTTTACTTGCTCCATTCGCACTTTGACAGTCGAACAAAAAAAAGGACAATAATTGGACATGATGATGAAATCAATTTGGGACCGGATTCACGTCTTTAGTCTTGTTGATCCATCAACTTCAGTCGGTGATATTTTCTTGTCGCCTCGGCTCCTTGTGGCTGATGTCGAGAAATTCTCAATCAAGGAACACAATTGACGCTTAATTCCAGAAAACTTATAATGTGATATTTTCTTGGTTTTTTTTTCACCCTCTGTCTGTCCACACAAAACGCCCTTATTATCTATTGTATAGAGGAACGGGTGCCAAAGTTTTGCTATCGGTCCTTAAGGAGATGTTGGCTGTGTGTATTGACATTGGGTGAGGCCTTGAAGAAGAGCACCTCTGAGATTTGCGCGAGCGTGACAAAACGAAAAGAAAAGTCGCCGCAATAACATCATTGCGAAACAGTTTGGATATTGGAATGGAAAACGTGGCCGTGAAGACGACGACGACGAGTGCAAATGTCAACCACCCCTCGGAATGGTTCGAGAGGGTCACATGTCACAACAAATCACCCATCCCTGTCGAAGAGCTTCCATGGTTCTCTCTTTTTGCGCAGCTTCCTTTTCGGAAGTATCATATGGAGAGTTTTTGATTCAGCTGAAGAGATTTAAAGTGAAATAAGAGAAAAAGTTTTTTGGTATTTATTGTAACTCTTTGGGTTTTAGAGACGGCGCAGATATTCGCTATCAGGACAGAACGCGTGAATTTCGCTTAAAGTTTGGAAACATGTGACTCGTCCTTTGAGTGCTGCCATAGTTAGGGTAATTATGGTGTTTGAATTGTTTCGGTCATTTCAAGGTGTACACGAACTGGAAGGACTTTCATACGATACCGATTTGACTATTCATTTCAGCTTCCTCAAACTGTGACTGATTCACTGACAAACACATCACCTAATCTTAGGTTTGGTCCTAGTATCAACGTGATTTCTTCAATATTCATCATTCGACCGTTTCCAATAAACATTACATCAAAGCAAATTACTTTTTCTTCTACAATGGCGCTACAACCCAAATCGAGCCTTGGCCTCCTGACCTTCAGGTTCCTTAACATTTATTCGTTATTTATTGTGGAAGGGTTGTTAGACCTTCGCACCACCATCTACCTACGAATTTTCCATTTTCGTAGATTGAGGTGACCAAGATATATCCAAGCAGGCAGTGTGCTGGAATGCTGGAATTATGCGTCGGCCGGTTTTTGAACTTACGACGTTCGCATTGAAGACCAATACGCTGCCCACTAGGCTACACCCTAGCTCACAGTTTTATTCAATCCTTCCATTTATTTCCCAAACATCAATATTGTGGGATATTACGATTACCGCTAATTCGTCATTAATATCCAACATAACCATAGATAATACATCTGGCAATACGCGTACATAATCCGAATCAAAAGTGCACTAACGAGGCCGCGATAGCAAATTGTCCTGCGAAAGTACTTCCAAACGCCACCAATTATTCACGAGCGAAAATTGTTTACGGCGAATCTCGTCTCAAATTGCTTCCGCTGAATAATTCAAAGGCGAGTTGACTGCGAGCGTTGGGTGCGGAAAATGTCACAATCTCGGCCTGGACCCGACGACGACGATTACGAGATGCTGACACTAAGCCTAGGCCGATTCTCGATTCCACCCCGTCCACAACAGTTCTCGTTCCATGTATCGTCCTGCCAACTACCCATCCGTCCTGCTGGTGTTAAGCAGTGTGCGAAAGTGTGTCAGTCGCTCGGATATCCTCTCTATATTTGAAGGGTGCACACCCGCACGCGTTAAGAAATCTGTCGGGATATTCGGGATGAGTATACGCTGCAAGGGGGGTGAATACGCTACGCGTCCTTCATCGGGGTGGTGTTAGTTCTCGTCTTGTGTGCTTAGGACACAACCACGGGAAGAGATTCGAAGGTCGAAGAGAGATCGCATTCACTCCAGCCAGCAGCCACGCTAGGAAGTAGTCCCGTGTGCTGTGTGCTGTAGATATCAGGACTCGCTTCGGAGTTTCCGTTCAGTTGTGGAGTCGCGTTTGCTCGAAGAGGACCTGTTTTTATGAAATCGCGCGCCGTGTATATCTCCTTCGATTCATTCCGTTGTCCTTCTCCCATTTTCAGCAAGGACCTTAAAAAATTTCGTTATTGTTGAATTCACTGTGATTTTATTTCCGGCTTAGAGATGTGCTTGAGAACAAGGACATTGTCCACGTGAAGCAAATGGCATTGGTCGCTTGTCATTCGGCTATGTGAATTCGAACCGTGTTGTAAAAAGAAAATCCCTGGTTGGGGTTGATCCAAATCAGACTTTTGTATTATATCCTGTTTGAGTCGCAGTTGAGACTGCAAAATGACAACGTTTTGGACTGTTTCGCCTGTCCTTAGTCGGTGGTTCGCGAGTGTCTGTAGTTAAGTGTCGGTCGTCACTATTATTGCAAATCGCGGAAGCATTACATGGGTAGCTATAGTAACGGTGGTGCAGTGTTTCCTGGATTGTTCTAAGGCAACGTGTCCTGTGAGCGTGCGATTCCCGAGTGACAGCTGATATGTAGACGGGATGACATAATACTTGCACGACTATTCTACTCCCCTTCGAGTTAAAGTGTTCCTTTGCCTGCTCGTTGTGTGTGTCCCATTCTCACCTGCCGTGTTTAACCTCTCATTTGTTTACATTTCACTGGTGATGGTGTTTCCTCCGTTACTACGCTTTCCTTAAAGTTTCGTGCAACTGTGCGTAGTGTTTTTTTTTAACTATCCAGGATCAACTACTATCCTTTAATTCTACCGTGGCGCCATCGACATCAGGAAAAGGTATTTTCATTTTTGTTCAGTTTTTCAAATTGTTTTTCCTGATAACCTGAAAAATCTGCTAACAATACGCCTGTGTGAGCTTTAAGAGCCTGGTGAAATGCCCGCAATTTAATGGCATTCTTCTCGATGCAGACTAGAGTGTGCGGTGGGCGAACACTCCAGGCTAGCAAATCCTGCTAGCAAAAACTTTTAACTTTTCGTAGCCAACCTGACTTTGTTTTTTCACTTATACGGAAACACTTGGTTGGTGTTTGCGTGCGAATTAAACTTTGGGTTAAGGAGTTTCCGGTGCAACCTGTTGTTGATTTTTCATGACGAAGTTAATTTCACCGCGAGTAATGTTTATCGTTTCTATGAAGAATCTTGCATCTGAAATTATGAATTTATGAATAGACTACGTCCTTACGCAAGGAGTCTACAATATTTGTCGATGTAAAATTATGTGCATAAAATATTTAGCAATCTAGAGCTGTAGTCAAACATTTATGCTACGTGGAATAACGTGGATTATACGATCCTTGAGATTTTAATTTCCGGTTTAGTTATTATCTGCTCGTAATTATTATTATAATAATTTATTTAATTTCAAAATCGTAAGTTAAATACTAGTTTCATGCTAGATTATTAAAAAACGTGCTATTTATTATGTATTGAAAAGTGCAATACACCCTTTAACCCTGTAAGTTATACTCGGTGCCTTAAAAAAGTGTATCTTGAACTATAAAATCTTAGGTCTGTAGTATCTTGGTCCTATTGCTATTTAGACGAGTTTAATAACGATTGGGAAAAAATGATTGGCATTTTTGATTTACTTCACGTGAGATGAAAACTTTTTTTTGGTGACAGAAGTACATTTTTGTAGAGTTCTTCTTCAACTTCTGCAATGGCACTACAGCTCAAATCGGGCCTTGGCTTCCTAACCTTCAGGTTCCTTGATATTTTCTTTACATATTGTGGAAGGGTAATTCGCAAAATTCTCCATCTAAGAATTCTTCATTTTCAAAGATTGAGGTGACCCAAGAAGGCAGTGTGCTGGTATTATACGTCGAGCGGGACTAGAACTCCCGACCTTTGAATTGTAGACCCACACGCTTCTCATTAGGCTACACCCCAGGCGCCTAAGAGTTACTGTTTATAAAATGATTATCGTTTTTTTTAGTTTTTTTGTCGTCTTTCTTATTTGCTCAGTTCTTAATTTTACTTTATTATTCTAGTAATAAAGTTTTGTGATTGACTTTGAAAAAAATTGCTACCCTGAAATTTTCGTGTTTCATAACTAAAATAGCCTAAAAATGCAAAAATAATTCGTCTGTCTATACGCTGTTCGCCGTACGTGTACGCTCAGCGCAGATTAATTCTCAAATCTTCGAAGATTGAAAGTTAATATTTTGGTGAATTGTAGATGGGTGCTGATTTCTGGCCAACACTAACTTTTGGGGTGTTGGGGCTTAGGAAGTGGTGGAGGAGCTCTAGAGCCAAATACTACTAATTCGAGTATCTCGACCATGGTTCTCGGTAAAAAGCTAAAATAAGATACGCACGTAGAGGGGTTTGTGGGACAAACTATAGAAATAATTAAATTTTGTTATACATTGGGGTCCGGAAAGAGGGGAGGATCTAAAAACATTTTGTTGGCCAATTCTTTTATTCAAATGATTAAATCTTAGGAATTACTTACCATCAAAAATTTGTATTTTAGAACAAAATAGCTCACATACAAATCCACCATAATCAACTTAGGCGGAGGACAATAATTGCAAAGAAACACTTAAACATTAATATATCGACTTTCTCTTATCATGTATTTGAAACGAAATTTCGTCCTAAAGCTATACTAGCGGAATATGAGAAAAATATAACAATTGGACAATATAGTAGTTGGACGAAATGGGGAGCATTACAAAAATAGTCCCCTTTTCAAAATTTAAAATCGTTATATCTTACAATCCAATTCAGGTCTTTAGTTAAAATTGTGTCATATTATAGAACTTTTTTTTTCGTAAAAGTTTTAAGTTTGGGGATGTAAGCGAAGGGAGGTGGTGGGCAAAATGTCAAAAAATTTCGGTAGTTTTTAGGGCTCTGATAAAAGATACAAGGTCCAAATTATGCAGGCGCACACATCTGTTTGATATATTGTTCATAAAACAATTAATAATTTGAAGAGTAGCCCCAACCTTCACGTATATTGAAGAAATATAAAAATTCAAAATTTTTGGTTGAAATTTCCTGATATAAAAAAAACCTATTGTTTTTCGCCGATTCTGATTTAACACTCAATTCTGCGTCTAAAAAATTTTATTTTACAATTTTCCGATTAGTAGAAGTAATCGAAATTTCTAAAACTAGATTCACTATTGTCTTTGAAAAATTTAAATTTCACAATATCAAATCACAACAAACATAAAAAAACAAAACGAATGGTTTGAAACGTAAGTAATGGAAAGTTATAATTACAATTTACAATCTGGAAGGATTAATGTAATAGCAAGAAGACAACCTAATAAACTAAAACAAAATTTTTTTTTTTTGGCTCTTCTGAAAAATTTTCGGTACACTTTTCTTTGGAACTAGTAAAGATATCAACACTTTTTTTTTTGTTTAAAGGTCATATTGATTAGCGAGTTTTTTAAAAATGTAAGAAACTCAAAAAATGTTCATGTTTTTTCCATGGCATAATTCTGAATTCAATTAAAATATATATTTTTTTAATTCCTTTGCCATAAATGTTTATTTTTGAGGTAAGAACATGTGTGCAAAATTTCAGAGAAATCAGCACAGTAGTTTTCTAGAAAGGTGTACCTAAATATCGGTTTTTACCAATGGAAAACTGCTGAGGAAAACTTGAATATTTGTGAAACTCATTTAAAAACATAACATAACTACGATTGGGCGTAAAGCCGAATTCTACAACATTTTGAATAGCCCCACATAATACGAGAGCAAGCCAAGTGGATAGCGTGTTAGTCTACAATGCGAAGGTTGTGAGTTCAAATCCCGTTTAATGTATAATTCCAGCACACTACCTTCGGTATACCTTGGTCACCTCAATCTCCGAAAATGAAAAATTCGCAAATTGTGCGAAGGTCTAAAAACCCTTCCACAATAAATTATGAAAAAATGTTAAGAAACCTAAAGGTCAGGAGGCCAAGGCCTGATTTGGGCTGTAGTGTTATTGTAGAAGTAGAAGAATATAAGACGAATGCAATATTCAAATCTCCTTTGGTTAGAGTATAAGATTCAATGAAATATTTTCAGACATTGACATTCACAGTTTTGATATCACTGCTTTACCGTCACAAATATTAGCACTCTAGTAGCTTTTCCCCTTGGATTTTCTCATTAGGTTGCTTGCTTTTTGTAAGATTTTTTTAATTTTTTCTTAATCCCTCTCTACAATTTTCGCTTCTTTATTTCTTCTTTACTTAATATTTTTTTTTTATTCTCTAGATGAAATCTGAGAGTATATTGTTTTTGCCTTAGCTTTTGTAACGCTAAGAAATAATGCTCGCACAGATTTGCCAAGAGTACAGAAATATTTGCTGTCGCTCAAAAACCTTGATTTCGAGTTACCGTCTGTCCGTCTGTCTACAACATAACTCTCGAAAACTTTGACCTATCGTACTGAAATTTGTCATATATAATTTTTAGGAAAAAAGTAAAGAACAACACAACTCCCCAATTTCCGCGAAAATTATGAAAGCAACAAACTTTAAATTCAGCATGAAACATTTCGCATACTCCTTTCGGTATTATATACAAAAATTTCAACTTTCACCCTCTGCTTTTACCACCTCCCATACAAAAGTCACTATTGACTATTCGAAGGAATTTGAGATGACATATTGGTAATTGTAATGAGTTATAAGTTTGTAAACTCTTTCTTATTTCATCAAGATTATCATATGATTGGGCATAATTCTGTAATGATTTCTTTTTGTTTTAAATAGTTTTATTTTTAATGGTATAATTTTATCAACTGAATCTTAATTTGAATTATATGTTGGCTTAAATTGGTTTACAATAACTGTAAGCTTCTTCGAGTTAAAATAAATAATAAACCGACTTACCAAGCATCCTCAACTTGCCCCAAGAATAATAACGTTGCGGCCGACTTGTTGGCAGATATTTTTTAGTGGTAAAATACAATATGACACAATTTCGCAACTTTCAATTTTCTTCGAAAGTTTGAATGTTGCTGATCTGCAATTTAAGACATGTTGTTTAAATGATGTTTGTAATTATTTCTGGAAAAGTCACTAAGAACTCGCCACTCCTTCTACCACCTCCCATATAAACTGCTCAATTTCTCCGTACCTATTAAATTTTGTATAAACCATTATTATAGCTACTCTTATATAATGTAAAGAAATAATTCAATGCCGTCACCGCTTCTACCTCTTATCCCATACAAAATTTCTTAAAATCAGGAAAATTTCTTTTTCATCTAGAGTATCGCATGATTGGGCCTTACGCCCAATCGTAGTCCTGTAATGTTTTTTTTTTTTACGTTTTTAAGGGCATCTTTTACTTCTTTTACTGGTTCGATATGATTTTCTCGTCACCAGGTGCTTTGGTCAGGTTCATGATGAATTCGGGATAAGCAAATGTTAGAAATATTGTCCCATCTCGTTTATCTCTTCCGTGTCGCTAATTATGCTTCCTGCTGTGTCCTTACAAAGGTTCGTTTTTGGTTGAAATCCTCGTTTCAGCTTTTTAAATAGAGCATAAACTGCTCTGGTGTTGTCAGATTTAAAATATCTTCCATTTTGCTTACTTCATCGTTGAGATTTCTCTTTTCTACACGTCTAAGCTCGTCGAATATACCTCATTTGGCTTTCGTTAGTCGTTCAGTAAATTGTTTGAAAGTTGCATTCTTTTTATATATTGCATCTATCTCGGCACTCATCATCGAACCAATAATTCTTCTCTCGCCGGGCCTGGTGGCCTATAACCTTCTCGACAGACCATTTTTGATGGAGAGCCATAACTGCTCTATTGGTATTGCGTTGTGGTTGAATATTTGACCAAAATATCTCTCTATAGCTGTTACGGTTATGATGGACTCGTCCTTCAGCTTCTCGATGATGAATCTAAGTGTCGGTTGCTGTTTTGCAGATTCTCTATTTGCTATTCGTCATCGGAACGAGGACTTACCCAAATAGTGACGAACGAGAGTCACTGTTTCTGAAGGTTCTTATACTTAGGATGGAGGCTGCTTTTTTATCTATAAGAACGTAGTCTATCTGTTCATACACCCTTCCATCGGGTGACGCTCAAGTTATTTTGTGAATGCTCCAATGCGGGTGTGTTGAGCTTATTATGATGTTTTTACTGCAGGCAAACTCAACTCGGCGCTGGCCGCTTTCGCTGCTTATTCCGTGGGTACTGTGCCTTCCGGTTATTCCTCTGTGTGCATCCTTCTTACCAACCTTCGCGTTGATGTTAGATAATCTTGATGTCGTTTGAAGGCAATGATCCATAAGTTGTTCCAAGGTGACATCCTTAGTTGCTTCGTCTTAGTCTTCCATTAGGGAGTGCACAGTAATGAGCCAGATGTTCAAAAAAAGTTTATTTATTTATTTATCATAACAATATATTTTTAGTCCTTGTGCGAAGTGTACATAATTTTTCGTTGATTGGTTTGAAGTTGGTGGAATGCTGTTTAAATGCTTTTTCCTACTTCTGCAATGGCACTATAGCCCAAATCAGTCCGTGGCCTCCTGACCTCAAGGTTCCTTAAAATTTTCATTAGTTATTCTGAAAGGGTTGTTAGCCCTTCGCACAAGCCTCTATCAACGAAGTTTTCATTTTCGTTGATTGCAAGCAAGCAGTGTGGATTGGAACTCTCGTTGTTCGCATTGTAAACCAACAGGCTATCCACTAGGCTACATCCTAGCACCCTATTTAAATGCTATGCTGTCATCGAAAGCTACTCCAACTTCACAGCTTACCGATAGTTTTACACTTTTAAAGATTGTGTACGACCTCAAGTCCGTTATTTCGCTGCCAAGCCATTTAGTTTCCTGGAGTGCGACAACATTAATGTTGAATTTATCATCTTGTTTCAGAAGTGATTTTAGTGCTCTAGATTTGAACAGCGATTTTACTTTACAGGCTCTGAAGCAGTATTAAATTTTTCGTTTGTCGAGTTATTTCCGTTGAATCTGTCCACTTCGAGCAAAGCATCAGATTCCATGACAAGTGTTTTTGTTTTTGTAGAGACTGGTTGTTGGCATATTGCTGAACCCCCAATCTAGAGGACTTGGTTTGTATACTTAGGCGTACAGACACAGCTGGATAATTTCAGCTGATTAGGATATGTTGTTCTATCAGCTTGCCATGGTCCAACTATATTTCTTCTAAGCCAAATTCCTGAGAAACGCTGGTGTTCTCAAACATTTAAGATGTCTTCTTCCTTCTTTCCTTTTCAAACCGGACTTGAGAGCATACAATTTTAACACAACTTCTTTCATAATAATTGCATCCAATTTTCAAAAAATTATTCATTTAACGCACTACTTCTACTATCTCCCATACAAAAGTTACTTTTCACTATCTGTCTTCTTCCTTCTTTCCTTTTCAAACCGGACTTGGGAGCATACAATTTTAACACAACTTCTTTCATAATAATTGCATCCAATTTTCAAAAAATTATTCATTTAACGCACTACTTCTACTATCTCCCATACAAAAGTTACTTTTCACTATTCAAAAGAATTTGAGATAGCAAATTTGCTAGTGCTAGCTAGGGTGTAGCCTAGTGGGTAGCATGTTGATCTTACAATGCGAAGGTCGTAAGTTCAAATCCCGATTGATGTAATATAATATCTGCACACTACTTGCTTGGATATACCTTGGTTACCTTAATCTACGAAAATGAAAAATTCGTAAATAAAAGGTTGTGCGAAGGGTTAACAATTTATTGACAATAAATACTGGAAAAAATTTTGAGGATCCTGAAGTTCAGGAGGCCAAGGCCCGATTTGGGCTGTAGTGCCATTGTAGGGGTAGAAGAAGGACATTTTGTAGTGCATTTAAGTCTTTCATATAAAATATCTAAAATATCACTTTATTGGGCTTTTCGCCAAATTATAATCCTTATAGGTTTTTATACTCTGAATGAAATCTGAGAGAATTATAAATTTGCTATCGCTGAGAAATGTCACTCACCGGATGTCCGTCCGTCTGTCTGTCCGCTTCTCCAGCTTTAGAACGCGATGAACTTGAATGTTTAAATTTTGGACACGTCCTTTTTGGCAAAAAAGTAGGACGGGCCAAATCTTTTATCAAAAAGTATAAAAGCTGACATTAAGAATATATTAGTTTTACGATGATTTTAATTTAAGGTCTAAAAATAATACCCTCATTACTTCCACCACCTCCCATACAAGTAGCCCTTTCTAATGAAATACTATAAACCAATTTACTCAGTACGTATAAAATTTATCGAGCTAAAATTGTGCAATAAATATTTATTTAGAATTATTAGTAAGACCGAAAAAAATTAGATGACTAGCTGCACTCCTTTTGCCACCTCCCATACAATATTATTCAATTTCAGAGGTTGACAAAAATTAGATTTTCTTGAAAAGTGTGAATGCTACTTATCTGCAATTTAAAACATGTCAATATCACAATGAATTTCGGTTGATATTTCTGCGAAATATTCGATTCATAATATTGGATGTATACAAAGTGTTTCGCCATTCAGTGCCGTATAAATTAACGAGTAGAGAAAGAATTGAAGCTCTCAAAACAAAATCTCAGAAAATAGGTTTTTAGCACGAGATATATAATGGAGAAATAAGCGGCTCCTTCTAAATCCCTTTATTTTCCCCATAGTGCAAATACTAATCAGAAAGAACGAGTTCCAAGGAATGGTTTGTCTTATCACATTGTTAAATTAGAGACATCAAAGTTGTATGAAACTTAAAATTGGAATGGAGGTCAGTTTGAATAGTTGAATTTGAAATCGGGTCAACTATAGACAAAAAGTTGAGAAGGTACTCGTATTATGCCATTCACAGCTCTAAGGATCGATTCAGACTTTAAGTCTTAGATTAGCGAAGCCACAAGCTATGCTAATAGGTATTAAAGATAAATGATTACCATATCGATGGAGTAATAATTACTTGATGCTGGCTACTTATTACGGATCATAATCAATAACGCTGGAGACAATGTGTTGATAACTTTCTGTATTACCAAGTACTGATTTAAAAACTTTTGATCAATGATGATCATCATCAATTCGTAGTAAATTTTATTTTCAGTAATGCCTGACTACTGATAATTTTTTTACTGCAAATCTTCTTTATGTCCTAGATGAAATCTGAGAGTATATTGTGTTTGTCTTACCGTTTGTATCGCTAAGAAATATTGCTCGCGCAGAGTCGTCAAGGGTACAGAATTATTTGTTGACGCTCAGAAACTTCGATTCCGAGTGACCGTCTGCCCGTCAACCCATCTGTCTAAAACATAACTCTCGAACAATTCGACTTATCGTACTGGAAATTTCACGATAGGTGAGAGTGAGGTGTAGTTAATAGTTTTTGGTTGCAGTTATAATAAAATGAATTCTCGCAAAAACTCGCGAGAATTCATTTTATTATAACTGCAACCAAAAACTATTAACTACACCTCACTCTCTCTACCCCCTCCAATAAAAATATTGCGAAATTTGGAAATATAAATAAAATTAGTTTTCTTCAAAACCGTTAAAGACATCAACTTTAAATTTTATGAAAAGTATACTATTGCAAATATCATTGATGTCAAAAAATTTCGTTTTGATTTAAATACTCCTTCTACCGCTTCACATACAATTTCATAATTTTGGCAAATGCATTTAATCGATTTTCATTGAAACTAGAAAAAGTAGAAACTTTAAATTTTCCCAGAATTGGTCGCTTAAAATTTGCTATAAATGCTAAAAAATATCAATTTCGCTTCACTCCTTCTACCCCCTCCCATATAAATTTTAGTATTAGAAATTCAAGAAAAGTATTTCTCCTTTGAACATATGAGGGCTATCGACTTTAAAATTGCAACACAGCAATGCGATTAGGATTTTGATAAGCAGTTCCAGAATCATGCAAAAAACTTCCACTTCCTCTGCCACCTCCCATACAAATGCCATAAATTCAGACAAAAATTGTTCAATTTCCTCGAAAATTATGAAAGCTACAAATCTTAAATTCAGCATGAAACATTTTGCATAACACGTTCGGTGTCATATACAAAAATGATAAGCCTCCCTCCTCTATATTTGCCACCTCCCATAAAAAAGTCATTCTTCACTCTTCAAAGAATTTGAGATAACATATTTTTAGGTGCATTAAACTTTTCCCCTTTCATCTAGAGTATAGTATGATTGGGATTTACGTCCAATCATAATTTTAATTGTTTTCATGGTAATAATAATAAATCGGATCAAAAATGTTCAAGAATGAAAGCTCTGCTTATTTTCTTCAGGATTTCATCAATTTCCAATTCTTGCAATTTGGAGAGCTGGTATTTCGTTTGTTTGTATTGTTCTTGGGAGTATTTTCAACGATGGTCTTGATATAAACACGGGACTATACATATGGAGAACAGGCATCTAGTGTTTCAGATACTTCCAGAAACGAGTATCCTGAATGAATACTTAAGCGCGGCTAAGCTACTTTTTGCATTACTTTCTCAGACTTGGTGATAAGTATTGATGCATTACCCTTATCACTCATGCTTTCGTTTCCTATTGGGATAGTTTGTGGTAACATACAATACTACTGCTCTAGTTCCGATTGTTTCGATTTCCGCATATGCAATACCTAGTCTGTTGACAATTTGCCAGAAAATTGCATTCATGATTATGCAATTGACTCCCTAGCTTTCTCCCTCCCATTACGACTGACGGTTATTTACCTTAAATTCATTTTCCGCTCGAATAAGAACTAGAACACATTTAACTACCACATCATTCTTGATAATTTTACATATTTAACGTTATCTCGTTTCATTCTGATGTAAACTGTAAAACGATTGTCGGTTCTCATTAAAAGTTGGACATGGTAAATCGGGTGTACAATAAATCAGAAATAAATGGCGGCCCACAATTTAAAAGTTTCGCCTAAGCTCAGCTGCCAGAAACCATTGGGCCGCCATGGCTTCCCTGGCCGCCGTTGTTGCTTGTTTTACAAGGCCATATAGGGGGTGTAGGTGGGTGGATGTTGATGCTGTAGCCATAATAACGATCCATAGGTCCACCATGCTTATGTTTTCCTTTAACCCGTCTCATATTAAAAACACAAGTGACCCACCGCCGACCATTTAATTTTTTTTTTATCGAAAATTTATGCTGTTGCCCTTGGCCTCTTGTTAATTTATGAAAAGTGCAACATAGCCATCGAATGCACATGGCGCAGAAATTTTTTTTATTGCTGATGGGGTTGTAGGTGGTTGGTAGTTTAGGGATGGCGGCACTATTTTCTGTAGTTCGGCTATGACGTACATTTTTGGGGCAACTTTGAATTTCATCAATGATCGGTCGGGTTGTTGGGCATAAAGTTTTGGTTTTACGCCAGAAATTCTGCATTGTTAGTCTGCCGGGCAGGATGAACTTTTGTTGCCAAACGGAAAAGTCTGACATATTGGTGGATGATTGATGGGGTGTTGTTTTTTTTCCGTTGTCCGTAGCAATCCCTTGTATGATTTAGGTGAGGAAGTATTGCGATTCGGGAAAAAAAACAACTGAGATTGCGAAAGTAAAGTACTCGATTTGAATCAATCATTTCGAAAGGTGCGTTAAATTGATAAGTTGATTGAATTTGGTGGTATTGTGACTACCGTTGATGGATGCTATTTGATTGTAGGAATTCGGAAATGTTGAAGTTATGATGGGAATTATTGCAGATGGAGGATTGTTATCCGAGATATTTGTGTAGCGGTTCCATTAGAATAAATCCGATTTGTATATTTTTGAAGAGTCATTCATGTAAGCTATGAAGCAGGCAATGTTGTTACAACATAATTGCGGTAACTAGGATCGAAATGATAGTTGTAATGTCTCAGAAGACGATTTCATAAGTTTGCGTTTAAATTGTTGATTTAGTGCGTGGAAATATGGTCATAATTAACTTACTCGCATCTTCAATAAATAGCATTTAAATTCCTTAAAAAAATGTATTTTTGTTATACTGAATCAGACTTTTTTGTTTGTTGGACTTGAACTCGAACGTAATGCTTGCTAATGATTTTTCCGCCCGTTAAAAGTTGAAGATGGAAGGTACCGATGAATTAGACAAGTAAAACAAAAGCGTCTTAATGTTGATGGGAACCTCGTTTTACTGTGTGCTTATGAACCTTATGATAACTTACCAAGCGTTTTCCTACGAAATATGTGACTTAAAAGGTAGTTTAATTGAAAATATTACTATAAAGGTACGATACACGAAAAATAATGTTAAAATTTGACGATTTTATTTCGATATCAAAATCGTCCAAAAATGCCCAGAAGGTCATATAAAGGTTACAAGTTTTTGTATAAAATGAAGCTTAACCAACAACCAATTATTTTATTATTTTAAACTGCTAAATCCGAAAATTAGGAATTTGAATATCTCAACCATGGATTTAGCTAGAAAGCTGAAAATTCACATATATGTATATAGAAGAGTTTGTGGGACAAACTTTAAAAATAGTTTAATTTTTTTACACACTGGAGTCCGAAAAGGGGGGGGGGGGGCTAAAAGCAAATTGTTGGCCGAATTTTTTTTTTCAATGATTATATCTTCGAAATTACTTACCACGATCACACAGGTTCACTAGAATCAGCTTATATGGAGCGTAATTATTGTAACGGGGAGGGTCAGGGGACGGGTGGTAATATAAACACTTAAAAATGAGTATCTCGACTATCTCGTAATGGCAACCGTTCGGGAATGGGGTTTGAGTGCTGGCGTGACGATATGGAGGGACAAGACGGTGACTATGATGGTGGGCTCATTCTCACAATCACGTCATCCTTGGGTAAAATATGAGGGAAGAGGGCTCAGGTACGAGATTGAAGTCATATAACTGGGCATTAAGGTTTCTGAACAGTTGGGATTTAAGCCTCACCTGCGAGAGCTTAAGGGGCGGCTGCTCACTAGTGTTAACGAGATCCGCAGGGTGCTGCGTTGTGAGTGCGGCCTCGCCAGGTGATCTGTTCGTGTTATACATGATGGTTTGTTCGTTGCTTGTGCAACGTATAGATCGGCAGTATGGTATGGAACATTGGCGACTGGTGAAGGCATTAACTAAATTAACTCGTGCCAAAGAGTAGTCTCGAGTGCGTGCTTACCTGTATGTCGCACGGTTTCCACCGCGGCCATGCAGGTACTCATGAGTGCTCTGCCATTGGACTTAGAGGTGAGGCGTCGTGCTATCACCTACAAGATCCGGAAGGGACTCCTATTGCTGGTTAATGATTGGTTAACCTCGGAAGAGGCTAGGGCGTGGAGCCTTTGCGAATGCAAGGAACTACTCGAACTTATGGCCACGTTACTGTGATAAGCCTGGTGGGATGGTTCCGATAAGGGAGGGGTGACGTACAAACTTATTGCAACCGCGAGCTTTGTGAGGGATAACCGGGACTTTGACTTTTGTCTGAGTCTGGGCTATCTCTTGACGGGCCATGGCATTCTGAACGGGGAATTTGTTCAGACTGCCATGGCACACAATCATAGGGTGAGCAAGTCCGACCCAAGAGGATGCGAGTGCGGAGCACTGGTGAAAAGCTGGCTGCATATCTTGGCCAGATGTCCGAGATATGCAGATCTAAGGCAGCTGAAAGCTATGGGGCTGATTGTTGATAGGGCGGGGCTGGACGTAAGGAGGTGCCTTGTTAGCAGGGAGAGTTTTGAATGCCTCCTCGTCTTTGCACTCGACTATTTATCGAGTACTACAAAACTCCACAAATAATTCGTCGTTTTTGGGTCTCTTAATCTAAGGTCATGATGCGTCGACCCAAGAGTCACTATGCTCTAGTCCAGCAGTATTTTCACTGCCAACTTGGGCTTTCATATCTCCTGTGAAGATAATAATATCATTTCTTGGAGCACGATCAAATGTGGCACTCAGTTAAAACTCCTCAAGCCCAGGATTTAGAGATTATAGTGCTCTATTTCAAGGTTGGTCACTGATTGGCGGTGCAAGGACCGAGTGACCCCAGCCCTTCCCCATCATCCAAGTTTCAAAGTTCGAGTGTTCCAGAAGTCAATGATAGTCATTTTCGAATGGCAAAAGTTGTTGTTTGCTATATAATTGAAACTTGGAGCAAATATTGAGCTATACTAGTAAAACACTAGGAAATTGGGAAGAAAATGGTGCACTTCCCAAAATTTCAAACTGTTATAACTCAAATTGAAATTTTGTTTTATTATAGAACATAGTTTTCAATTTTGATAACAATTTAAAGTATGAAGGTGTAAGGAGAGGGAGGTGGTAAGCAAAATTGTCGCAAATTTTGAGTAATTTTTTTAGGGCTCTGGTGAAAGACACAAAGTTAAAATTTTCCATGTGGATACATCTGTTTGATATCTTCTATTTCTACAATGGCGCTACAGCCCAAATCGGACCTTGTATGATTTCGACCACTTTCAATAAATCAACTAATAACCAACAAATTTAAAGTTACGAACTTGAAATTTTGTACGAGCACTTTATAAGAGAAACGAATTAAGACTGCGTCACGAATTTTACGGTTCCCTTACCACCTCTGCCTCTACCATACAAATGTTGGATTTCGTGAATATAAAATTCACTGAATTTTATGAAAAATCTATACAGCTTCGTCTATGAAGCTGACAGTCTATACAGAGTATATTAGACGTAATTGAAGTAATCGATTAAAAATTATTAACATCCCTTACTATCACCCCTCCCATCCCATACATAACAACCCAAACTTCCATAAATAAAAGAATGATAAATGGCTATTGATCGTATCCGCAATATTGACAAGAGCTTTGCCCAAGAACATCCTTTCACTTGATGATGATGCAATGGCGCTGCAGCCCATATCGAGCCCTGGCGTCCTGGATGTACTTCCTCCAGTTGTCTCTCCAACGATCGCGTCCTCCAGTTTGAAAAATCGATAAACGATCTGCAATCTGCGTCGACTGAGTCCTCCCATCGCTTTCGTGGCTTCCCCTGCGGTAGATTGCCTTGAGTTTTGTCCTTGAGCACTCGTTTGGGGATTCGTTCCTCGTGCATTTGCTCCACGTGGCCAGCCCATTGTAGCTTGCGGAGTTTGATCATGATAGATGCTGGTGGATCGTCAAATAATTGATACAGCTGATGGCTGTATCGAATTCGCCAATCATCTCCTTCCTTAACTGCTCCGTACGCCTTCCGAAGAATTTCTCGCTCAAACGTGTCGATTAACTTCTCCCAAACCCGCGTCAAGGCACACGTTTCGCATCTAAACAGCAGCACAGGACGAATTAGTATCTTGTAGATGTGTAGTTTATTTTTTCGATGGACCTTCCTTGATTTCATTAGGTGGACCGCATAAAATGCTTTGTCAGCTGTCGTGATTTTTCTTTGATTTTCACGTCGCTCATTGCCGTTCTTTGCGAGAAGGGCTTCCAGTTATACGAATTCATCCACCTGCTCGATGTTCTATTCGCCTATAGTAATGTCTCTGGGACAGTCCTTCGTATCTGGGTCATTCATTTAGTTTTCGCTTCATTAACCCTCAGCCCTACTTCACCCGCTGACGACTCTAATTCCTGGAATACCTCCTTAACGCAAAGTGTTGATCGGGCCAGAATATCTACGTCATTTGCGTACGCCACCAACTGTGCGGGTCTTACGAGTAGCGTACCTTTGGTGTCCACTGAGGTTACTGAAGTTGCCTTCCTGACGACGTACTCGAGCACCAAGTTAAAGAGCATTAGGGCGAGACCATCTTCTTGTTTGAAACCTGACTCCACTGCGAAGCTTTGAGTTGACTCGTTTTGGATTTTTACTTGGCACTCATTGTTTTCTATCGTGGCTTTTATTAACCGAACTAGTTTCGGTGGGACACCTAGTTCAATCGTTATTCTATATAGAACATTACGGTCGACACTATCGTATACTTGACGAAAATCGACGAACAGTTCCTCTTTCACTTAGTTTTCTCTTACCACTCTAACCTGCATATTGACTTTCCATGCATCTTCAACTTGTCTCAAGAATAATAAAGTTGCGCCAGACTTGTTGGCAGTTTATTTTATATTGCGTCAAAGAGAAATTATTCTTCAGAAGGCCAATAATTTAACCCCTTATGTTAATTAATTTATAACAAAAACAGCATAAATAAAATTTCCGATTCAATTATTTACTCATATCTATATATTAGCTATTTCCTCTATGTATTATTCATCAATCATTAGATTATTATAAAAGGCTATCAAGCCCATCGTAATACAACGAAATCATACTTCAGTTAAATGTGCATCAGAAATTCAATGCAATGCTCGATATGATTGCCAATAATTTGCGTTTAAAATGGCATAAATCCATTATATTGCATTTTAAAATGCGCATTATGAATACTACCTGTTCATAGATTTATTTATCCAGTCGTTTATCCTAGTCATGTACAAAGCTTCGGGTATATGGTATAGCCTATAGCTATGTATATTTTTTTCTCCATTCAATTGATGTATAATGATGAGTTAAAAGGCATTATAAATATTCACTTTAAAGGATAATATTTAAGACGATCATCATTATTTGAAGATTTTTTTTTTAAATAAGTGGAGCGCAACAAATAATTCAAGTTGTATTTAAGTACTTATTTTATTTTGCTTATTTCGATTTAATGGTTTAATGAAAAAAGAAAAAAATTCAGATTTTATTTACTTACTTTTTGTACATTGTTTGTATTTAGATAATACAATTTTGTTATCGTATCTATATATAGGTATATATTGAAAGAAAAGATTTCCGGATTCTACACTGTTACGCTTTATTATTCGTGACGTTTCGGTCTCTGCTGATACCTTTATGAAACTGTCTCAGCAGAGACCAAAACGTCACGAATAATAAAACGTAACAGTGTAGAGTCCGGAAATCTTTTCTTTCAATTCGAAATGCACTGTGAAAACATTCACCAAACAAATACTTACTTACTTTACTTACTTTGAATAAATAAAAATGACATAGATTCATTCTTACTGATTTATTTAAATGGAACAGTGAATAATACTTGGGAAGGTTTCCAAGGAGAAATCATCGTAAGTGATCCATAAAAAATCTGAGGAGACAATTATGGCATGGAAAAGAGACGTTAGTAAAAATATTGTCCGGTCTTATTTGAAACCAAATATTAAGATGGTTTTAGGTGGAACTGAAATACTTTATTAAAAGAATTAAATTCTGTGGGTGCCTTGTAAAAAGGATGGTTGGATAATCTCCATAATCAAAATCAATGGATTTTAAGCATCTAATCGAATCTAACGTGATGTGAAGTATTTGTCAAATTTTTTTTTGTACATATTCACTTTTGCAAAAATATTTTTTTTTTAACTGTAATAACAACTTTTAGTTAATGTTAAAAATAATTTTTTCTATTATTTTGTATAATTTATGCAAATCTAATTGAATTTAGAAATAAAATTTATTATATAGCTATCTATGCCTTAGTTACCTCAATCTACGAATAAAAATTCGCGGAGAGAGGTTCGTGCGAAGGGATATTACCCCTTCCACAATAAACAAATGAAAATGCTAAGGATCTTTATGGAGTTTTAGTGCCATTGTAGAATAGAAACGAATTGAATGTTAAATTCTTCATTTGGTGTGACTATGCGCTCAATCAATAGCAGTACGAGAATTTTTTGATTAAAAGATTATTGTCTTGGTTAAATGCTACAAACTTTCGCTTTGTCCGATATATCGCGACTAATCGTACCCTTTTTTGTTGATATTTGGTCGAATTATCGTTGAGACACACAGACATACAGTGGAATTTAACCACGAAACCAACATTTATTGAGCCCAAGGATTTGAAATTTTTCCAAAACTGGATGTTCAAAATTATCACGATCTTTAATTATTTCATAAGAAAAAAGAAAAATTAAATATACAAAATACAATTTCTAGTCTATCAACATAAATTATATAAGATATTGGAAATTTTCGATTCTGTTGTATGGTATAACTAGAACGAGGTCATCTTCTCCTTGAGAATATTCTGTGTACTCCTTTACATCGTTATATGTAATGAAATAAGTTCAGGACTTATCAATATTAAATCCCATAAGATAAAGTCAAGGCAACAATGCGAATATCGTAGTAAACAAACGTCCTGCTGGATCTTATTTCCTCCTGCACGATAATCAAAAACACAAACACATACTCTGCTTGAAAATACCATGTCCTGCAAAATCTCGACACTCCTGAGTACATGTTGATTGATTGTTTCCGTACAAACTGTCCGAAACCATGTTCGAATTGTGGAAATCTATCTTCGAAGAATGGAGAGGTGACGAGAAGAGGAAGTAGCCCGGCCTGCATCGATTAATAGCGCTGTATGGTATATCTCTCTTTTGTAAGTTTCTATCTCGATAACTCAAGTTATAAATAAACTTCATAGGCAATTATTAGTAAAGATCGGATCCGCCTGTCTGGCTTTTCTGGAACAAAAGTTACATATGTTGTATAGGCTGTTCGATAAAGAAGAAAAGTTTCAATTCGGTAATTTCATTCTTGATTCGTTTGCGAAAAATCGAATCTGTTCGAATCGTGGACAATAAATGTCATCACCTTGCTGAGAAAGAAACTGTCGTCTAAGTCAGTCATCAATCATGGCGCTTAATGGTAGAAGATGAAATTTCTTCTTTAGCCATTTTTTATTCTCAAGACTGAAAATATACAATTGACCGATTTTCATTGACAGCGTAGTATACGTCCAGTTCGTTATCTATTTATAGTTTTGTTGTGTTCCCGATTTTGTAGAGCATCTTGGTAGGTAGAAATCGATTGCTAGTTCCTTTTTGAAATTTAATCGAAAAGGAAAGGATATTGCAGTAGGGTTTGATGATAAAAATCAGTAGCTTAGAATTCGTCCTTTTTGAATTGGTCATTTCGAGGTCGTATTGGTACAAATTCTTTGGAATCTTACGTTCATAATTTTTTTTTACATTTATATATTTAGTAAAAATAAAAATATAAAGTATATTAATAACTTTCTGCGTCAAATTATTCGAAATCTCTACGTAGCTTTATCAAATTTCATTACTGCTACAAATTGTAAATATTTCAATGATGTCAAAATATCAAGCAGATTGACTTTTCTATACTTGTACGAGTATGTAATTCTCTTTTCCTATCAAATGGCAAATTTGTCAAGTATAACTTTAATCTGGACGGATTACATTACAACACAAACACATAACTTTCAGTTCGATATACGATAGTATCAGGTAAGTCATGCATCTTATCGTGCTTTCTACCTCTAAGGTCGGTACATATTTGCTCTTGTCCACTTGTACACATCTCAACATCCCATGCAAATATCTCGAGAAAATCCGTCACAAAGTAATTGTACCGTCTACTTATACCATCGTCATAGCGTCCTTGCTGCTATACAACTTGTTGATGGTCATCCTGTACTTTCGTTGCTTCTTCTCGATTCATTGCGTCGTCGTCGTTCGAAACCGTAACTTTCGAATATTCAATATTAGATTCTTCCTTGATAAATTAGTTTTTTTTTTCCTACTGCTGGTCCTCGTTCAGTATATTTCGCTTCCGTACTTGTACAACTTCTTACCTTGTTGATTTACTTTCAATTTTCTTTTATCATCTTACAGGTTTCTTGCCGTTGCTGCTGTTGTTGTTGATGTTGATGCCCGGTTGGAGACTGGCCCGGGTCTAAAACGAGTGTTTACTGTCGCGAATTGAATTTCGTTTTCGGAAAAAAAGAAACTTCAGTTTTCATTTCATAGCACTTGTCCGTAACGCTATAAGGAGCTTTCTTGTTCAAAAGAAGTTAACAATATTAAAGATTCTTCTCGAGTATCAATTTCCGCTGCTGTACAAAATTCATAAAAGGATTACTTTCAACTGAAGTGATGACGTCATGAGACCGACATTTGATCGACGCCTTTGGATATTACTGTATTGGTATTTGATAATAAAATGTAAGTAAGCAAATTGTTTCTTCTTTAGTTTTATGGATTTTTGTTTCAAAGATGGGTTTTAATCGTCGTAGATAAAAGTATTTTTGAAGTTGTGAAAAGACGTTGAAACTTTCGCATCATTGGAAATAAATTTAATCGCTTGTGAGCTGAGAACGCTTTAAGATGAATGCAGAAATTATGTAAACATGTACCTACCTATAAGCAAACTCCGGAGTAAGAGACTAAAATATGCATGGATATTCAAAGGCGAAAGTGGAAGTGGTTCGGTTACACTTTAAAGAAGTCAGAGCGAACCAAGGTCGAGTTGGTCGAACAGCCTGGTGGAAGGGAACAGTTTTAAGGGAAGTTAGAGGAATAAATAAATAAATTCTGGGAATAACTACTTAAGATCGTGCCTTATTGAGAGAACTGTTTCTATCTTATGCATTTTTTGATTAAAATAGCCTGGACAGTTTGTTGTTATTTTAAGGGTGCAAAAAATTTTCAGCCTATTCGGGGCTTCAAACTTAGCTCATCTATATCTCACTAGTGAATTTCTCATTTGTGGTTGCTTCCGTTTATATATGTTTTTTGTTTTTTAAAAAAAACCGACCAGTCACACTTTATTGTTTAATAAAGTAACACAAACGTGGTCAGATAGAAGGGACAAAAATGAAAAATAGTTGTGGAAGTTTTGAGGAATTTATTCGGAAGTGTGAGTTGATAAAACGCTTAAAACATTGAATGCTTAATTCGTCTGGGAACTCAAATGATGTTAATGTATTCTGCAATTCAGTTATTCGAGAGATACAGGACTCCTTATACTTCACTATACAAAAATGGGTTAAACTGTATTATGGTGATCGTTTATACTAATGAAATAATTGAGGCGATATTATGTCGACAGTGCGAATAAGAGCCGTGATGGTCAGAGTTTTTAGATCGGTGATCGATAGACTGAAAAGTTTGGGCGCGATAAGGGAATTTTGTGCGTGAGATGGAAAAATAAAGTAGAGTGGTCGCGATCGCATTTTTAGTTTTGTGCTATTGGGGGTTGGATTTATTATTGGGTTGCGTTGGTATTATAAGGAATAGTGGTAGTATAAACACAGGAACATCATAAGTGAATTTCGCACGGGTAATCAATATAAAACATAAAGAGTGAAGTTTAAGTAAAACTAAAAGAATAAAAATAAGAAATTTTGGGGTAAGATGAACATAATTTTCTAGGAAGTTCTCTAAATTCTTTGTGGAAATTTAGAAAATAGGAGATCTGGAGTTTCAACGGCAATTTCAAAGTTTATTTTATTTTATGTATAAAATACATAAAATGATTGATGAATTATAAAACGCTTACAAGGAACGAGTATATAAGCAAGTATATACTCGTTATCAATGAATCATTAATGTATCATTAATGACTTTTATTCTAATTCATTAACCAATATCGTTTAAGATTCATTAGCGATATTATTTATGAAGCATTAACGATACTTTGAAGAGCTGGAATTATAATGACATATAAGAGAAGATTGCAGATACTTTTTGTATTCTGTTGGCAACACCGTTAAACTTTTCACGGATGCGTTCACACCCAAGCAAGTACGCACTCGAGTACGATCCACCGCAACTAAATCTCACTAATTTTCCACTGTTTCTAACGTGTACAGTGTCTTGAGATATTGACACGTAATCATTTTCGGCACTGTCAATGTGCATGGTAAGATGAAAACTGCTTGTATATAACATTATCGAAGTCATGTGATCCTTCTTGTTTACGCTAATGTTTGGTTTGCTTTAGATCCTAACGCAGGTATTTGTCGTGTGTCATTTCATGCTCGTTTTATGATCATTACTTGCGAGCGCTCGTTAAATTGTTTGTTGGGAAGGCTCGGGGAAAAAAATTAATGATACAGAAGTAAGGTCAAGTTCGCGAACGGCTCAAATCGCTCTACTTCTTCTTCCTCCTTCCATATAAAATGGCACAATTTGAACTGAAGCGCTAACATTCTAGCATATGAAACCAGATGCCAGTTAATTGCCTTACAATCTTTGGTTCTATGAAGAAAGCGTTTATACGTGATATCTATTAAGGATATTACCTCTTATCGCATTAATTGGACGGAATTGCTAAGTCATCTTCCGACTTATGCTCCACAAAGACCATTGAGGCAGAGGACGATTTTTCATCCCATCGCGCATCGCATAAATTATGGATAAACTTATTTATAGATGCATCACCTACTTTAATATGGTATGCGACAAAACTCGCAGTTTAAAGTCAATTTAATTAGAATTCTTTAACTGTTCGATTCAGTTATCTTTGTTTTTTTAATTTATTATGTACAGTATTGTAATATATTTTTTTTAATCTGTTGAGATAACCTCTATAGATTATAGATGAATACGTAATAAATTTCGGTATTTTACAATAAACTGATTTTCTTGAAAAGTATAAAAGCAATATATTATTTTTTAACGATTTCAATCTTCGGTATAAAAATTATTTGAATACCTTCACTCCTTCCTGCATCTCCCATGCAAGCTGTATTTTTTCATGAAAGACTATAAACAAATTTACTCAGTACATATAAAATTGATCGAGCTGAAATTGTGCACTAAATATTTATTTAGAATCATTAGTAAGACTAAAAAAATGAGACGATTAGTTTCACTCCCATAAAATCTGATACAATTTAACAACTTCACAAAAAGTCAATTTTCCTAAAAAGTACGAATGCTACAGATCTGCAATTTAAAATATGTCAAAAACATGATGTTTTTAGTTATTTCTAAAAAGTCATTAAGAACTCGCCCTTCCTTCTACCACCTCCCATACAAAATGCACAATTTCGCCAAATTCATTACACTACTTTTCCCAGTAACTATTAATTTTTTTAATTCTAAATTTTTTTTATAAAACATTTTGGTGGCAACTCTAGCGTGATGTTAAAAAAGTAGTTCAATGTCGTCACCCCCTCTACCACTACCCCTACAAAATTTCTTAAAATCAAAAAATTTCTCTTTCATCTAGAGTATCGCACGATTGGGCCTTACGCCCAATCGTAGTCCTGTTATGTTTTTGAATAAATCCGACTTTTCCTACTAACAATAAAATGATGAAAGTTCCGATTTAGTTTGCAGCTTTAAGGCAAGCTGGACTTTTTTCTGTTATTTTTGAAGTATTACTAGCAGGAGGTATAGCCACATCCCAAATCGAGCTTCAATCTCTTGACCTACATTTTTTCTGTGAAAAGGGGTGTTAGTTCCTATCTAAGATTTTTTTCTATTAGATTCAAGTGATCTAAATATACCAACGCAGGAAGTATTCTTGAATTTATGGGTCATCCGAAACCTAAAATGATGACTTTTGCATTGTAGACCAACATGCTACTCATTAGGCTATTCGCAGGTTTTTGAGATCACAAATTTAAAATTTTATGTAATATCATTATAAGTTTCCTACTTGCTATGAAATTTACTACAGTTAACAATTATCAGAACGTTAAACGTGAGGTAAATGCAATAATTATAGCTTAAACAATACGGAATTGTGTCAGTAAAGAGCTCTCAAAATTATTTGTTAGATCCTAACTATTAAAACTTTTCCTATCAGTAATGAAATTTCAAACTTAAAAAAAAAGTTTCGTCTAACTTGAAAATCATTCAATTGAAAACAAAAGGCATCCAAAGTTGTAGGTACCTATAGGTATATACGATTTTTATATATAGATATATTTTATTAATTGGCTCAATAGAAAGCAATTTGTCCTTTTTCTGCAGCTCTTAACTCACTTTAAAACTTTGAATGGAAAAGATGTCGTTCCTTTTGATGTTTTTGTCTGTCGAAAATTGCTTATGCTTCTCGAGTCCTGTATATCTGTATCTGTAAAGTATTCCACCGTCTGTATATTTTCCATTTCCTTGGATTCTAAAAGTATTTTTCGCTTGTATTCAACGTATAGTTGATATTGTGTATAGGTATGCTTTGTCGTATACATACTTAAGAGTTTCTTTCGTTTATCGTCTCATCAAATCCCAAGTTGTCGGTGTCGCTCATGGTGTACTGATGTTTATTTTTCCTTGTGATGCTCTTAAAGTGCGTTGAGGTACTTAAATATTAATGCCATTATCGTCATTGCTAAACCAAAGCATGAGGTACTCTATACGCGAAATAACTACATCGATGACAGCAGAGATTTTAGCTGAATGAACTTTTCACTTTGCAGTTCGTAATTTGCTGTTAAATTAGGTTAAGTCGATGTCTTCGTTTTCTTATTATAATTTCACTTTTAAGGTTTCGGGTTTCGTTCGCAAAATAAAAAAAAAAATGTTCAGTCGAGATTCGCAAAATTCGGGGTGTAGTCAATTTTGAATCGTTCATGTATGGAGTTCTACTTTTAATACGAATAGGAATGACTACATCAAAGATGACTATTTGTACAAATATTTATTATTAAAATAATAAAATACTTGCAAACAGCAGAAGTTACGTGACTGAATGAGTCCATACAATGTGTTTCTTTATTATGCATTAGTCCCCATTGATCTATAAATGCTGATCTGATCCTCTCTTTTACAAAAATAGCAGGACACTTGCTTTAGCTAGGGTGTAGCCTAGTGGGTAGCGTGTTGGTCTTGTAATGCGAAGGTCGTGAGTTCAAATCTCGGTTAGCGCAATATATAATTCGAGCGCATTGCCTGCTTGGATATACCTTGGTCACCTCATTCTACGAAAATGAAAAATTCGTAGAAAGAGGGTTGTGCGAACGGCTAGCAATCCTTCCACAATAAGTAATGAAAAATGATAAGGAACCTGAATATCAGGAGGCCAAGGTCCGGTTTGGGCTGTAGCGCCATTGCAGAAGAAAGACACTTGCTTTAAGATCGCTTCTAAAGATGTTCAGGAAAAGCACTTTAATTGCGGCTTATTTTTTTTTTTACAGAATGACCTGTGTTGTAGGCAATTTCGGCCTTTATGTTCAATGCACAAATACAGTCATGGAGGGAAGGAATGGGATTAGGAAGGCAGGGGAAGAGGAGTGAGAGCGACCGTAACTAGTGGAGGAGCTGATATATTTTTCAGTTGTACTGGCGCTATTGACAAATATTTCCTGATGTTATGGAGAACTGAATGATAGAAAGCGAACAGAAATCATCTAAGGCGTCTGCTTTGTGATCTAGGATCCCAAGATCAAATCTACTTCCAGACTTAAAAAAAAATTCTTGCTTATTCGTTGTACAATTGTGAGCTCTAAATCGCGCTCAATCGAAAAGCTGAAGCGGAGAGCTTACTTTAGCTACCAGCATAGATTGGGAAATTTTCAAACCGAAGATTTTACGCCAAGTATTTTACCTTATTTTCTACGGTAGATACTCGTTTTTGTTGAAATTGTGGGCCAAGTAAAAATTTAAAATCCCGAGAATTGTGTTTCAAATAGTTTGTAATAGAAACGCAATTTCTTCTCATCTTTTCAGTACAAGATGTTACTTGTCGACTTTTTGAATATCGACGAGTGACAACTCGATTAATGCATCCAAGGCCAAACTCGACACCAGCAGAAGAGGGAGAGTTCCTATACAGTAACTCTAGAGCCGGGTGGATTTAATTTAAAACCGCAAGCAAGACGACACCTGCGACAGTAGTAACTGACGCCTGTTGAATAAGAATCATTGAAGTCTTTGCACCATCTTTTAACAAACCCCCAATCGAAGTTGACCTTCCCGGATTATGTAGTCGATGTCAAAAGTAAATTCCGTTCTAAAATATATGCCTAGATCTAGTACCTTGTCTGTTTGTTGTATGCTAAGACCCGATCCAATCTAGAAAAGTAAAAAGAAAGCCTAGTGCGCATAGCTTGTAAGCATGGCACATTTTTTCAAAAGCTTTGCTAAAGTCGGTATACATATATGCAGTCAACCTGTTTAACGCCTTCAATCACTGGAATAGTGAAATTGGAAAATTTCATTAGATTTGTTGTGACCGATCTACCTTTCATAAATCCGTGTTGGGCTGGACTAATGATTGATTGACAATATCAAAATTCTTTACATCACAAACAATAGCTTCGAACAACTCGGGAATCCAAGAAAAATTAGCAACAGGTTTATAATTACACATATCCTTTCTTGAGCAACTGTTTGATAGTTAAGAATTTCCAGGAAGTAGGATATATCCCAGATCTGAGAGAAGCGTTAAATAAGACTTAAAGGCAAAACCAGAAAATTGCTACATCGCTTTACTGTGGCAGCAGAGGTGCCATCTGGAACTTTAGAAAAACTATCCGCGATTCTTGAAATAAACCTTTAAAACGGGGAGGAATCATCATCGATGTGAAGATCTTTCGACATGTATTGAAAATCCTTTGAACTAATTTGTGGTTGCAAAAACAGTACGGAAAGGATCGGCTAAAAAGTTGCTTATAACTAAGTTGTCTTTACGGACTACTCCGTCAAAGGACATAGAAGCGTGATAACCGTTGGTGAGCCTTTTGGAATTCACTAAATTTCAGAACTGTTATCCTTGATTTTATTAATATAATTGACCAGCTGATAACTGAGGGGTATAAGTGCAAATAAAATTTTTGCTTGATAATGCTTGAATAACAATTTTAAAAGTGCTTTAACAGTTTCGAAGAAAATAATTTATTGGCTTAGGAGTGGGGTGAAGTTGTTCATTTTTTAAAAATTGATTGCAATTAGAATAGAGATTGTTTTGGCAAAAATTCGTCCTTTTAAATTTGCCTTTTTCAATGTAAGTCGATGAAAATCATTTTTCAAAATTGTGTAGAATTAGTTAGTAAGTTTGATATTCAGATTCGAAATTAACATCTCCTAGGATCGAAATAGCAAACTGAATACGGACCCATATTGTGTTGGTCATTTTTAATTTTCAATTTTAGGTTTTCAATCAGCGACGATTTTTTCTCGGATTCGATATCAGCTACCCCTAGCAAAACTTTTACTTGGTTCTTCTTCAAACCACCAAAATGAAATCCAAAATTTTCGACCGTTAAAGAATATGTTTTTACTGAAATTTAAATTGAAATAAAGCATGTCTATCGTGCATAACTTCAACATACTATAAATGCCGAGATTACATCGTCTGTAGGTATACTCGAGTTTAAGCTGTATCCTATCATAATAATCCTTGTCTGGCGGCCCTATATCCTCGAACTGTGAAGTATGCACTTATAGAGTCATATTGCCATCCGTCGTCGCTGATTTTTGCAGACCGACGCTGTTCTATATAATTTCTAAAGCGATTTTTTTGTATTGGGGTTGAACAAACGTGGCAGGCAAATAGTACATATCATACTATAATGACTATTTCTTTTATCCTTAACAATAATCTGCCAAAAAGATTTAAACACTTTTCCGTCCGTTTTGAAATTTTCTAGGGAAATACTTTTTTTCATCTCCGGTAAGTAAATCGTTGTGTTTAGTATAAATCGTTCATGGTGTCGAGCCATGGGAACATCTTTCATCTAAAAAGGGCAACTAAAAACAAAGATAAAAAGGAAAGGAGTAGCTTCGCAGTGACCCAATTCGAATTTCAAATGTCCTCGTTTATGTCAGTGATATGGTTAATTTGGTACTTTTTAACTCGTCGTATATATACACGAAGAGCACGTTTCTGGGTTACGGCTGTCTTCCAGTTTTTATGCTTCCACCATCATCCCGGTTAGATATATGTATATTCGTACAGGGCGCCGGGTTTCTTATTACAACAGGATCCGGACACACACCCTGGGATGAAGAGAACCTCTGTGTTAAGGCTGTACCGTTCGAGTCTGTGACTCGGGGAGGGTACAGAAGCATCCGTACGTTTTCTCGAAAAAGCTTATCTGCTTTCCAGGAAAATTGTTTTTTAATGTCGTTTTTCCATCTTGAAGGCTCGGCCCCGGATGAAATGTCGCAATAGGAGCGTCTTCGATAACGAAAAGAAATGGAGGGAGATACTTTCTTATTTAAGATACTCTTGCTGCTGCTACCACTTCATAGTTCATAGTGTGAGCTACTATGTTGCCCTGTCTTTTCGTTTTCGTTTTGTTTTCTTCCGAGAAAAATTCATTGTTTTCACCATAGTGCTTGTGCTATAGCTGTAACTGAGACTTGAGATTCTTGAGCTGCAGGAATGCACTTACGATAACCGCAGGACAAATCTCGGATATTTCAGGTTTCTACTCATTTTTTTTTTAAATATTTTTGCTTGGCACACCCAAACGAACTAAGAAATGCAAAACTTTTCATTTCGTTGTGTTGTCGGTTTTTTTTTGTTTTTGTGGAAGATGCAGATTTCGAGTGAAAATCGATTTAACTTTTCTGTCACAGAAACGTTGTGTTCGCTTCTTTTTAACTTTATTTAATATTACAAAGCTTTTCTTAAACTTTAATTGATGTCAAACTTTTTTAACAACATCTAAAGGCGATAAGGTGACAGACTTAGTGGCATTTATTTGAATCTATCTGTTTAGTGATTTCTCTTAGGAGTTATAAATTTGAAAGAAGGCTGAAAGTAACTTTGGAGTTGCCTTTAATGGTTTTCTTTTTAGCTAATTGGAATAAGAAGGCAACAATGATTTTAAGCATTTCTGAAGCATTAGGCTGTTACAGGCCCATTTTAAGTTTTTTGCGAAGGGCTAACAACTATTCCACAATAAGTAATGAAGAAAAAATGTTAAGGAGCCTGGCGCTCAGTAGGTTAAGATCCGATTTAGGCGGTAGTGACATTGTAAGAAAAATAATTTTTGCTATTATTTTCTTAACTCGATGTAAATAGATAGGATGTATGTAGGTAGTTTTTGCTGAGTTGGTAATGGACCCGAAAGCTGATTAAAAGAAACCCATTAATGGCATGGTTTAATTTGAAACAAACCACTAGGTAAAATGTTGTAACTAAAACCGCAATGAACAATTTATCAATTTGGCAATAATTTGGTTCTGTTTTAGCCTCAAAGACGCATTCAAAGTTACGATAATTGACAGAAAAATAATGATGATGTGGTCAGAAAATAATTGCTAGTTAGCTGAATAGTTAGCAATATTTGATGTTGCAAATTACCCAGCTATTGCGGCGTTACTGAAAGTACCAATATCATGAAATGAAAATTAAAAGGAAATGTCAGGTTAGGACATGTCATACATGCAACAGTTGCGGCTTTTTCAACTGAGTCGGCAGTTAGCACTCGCTGTAACCACTTAACTTGTATTTAGCATATTTTTTCATATTTTTTTCTTCTTCAATGGTACTCTTTACTTTCCTAACCCTCTGGTTTCTTAACAGTTTCTACATTGGAACTAGAGGGGTTGCCCTTTTGTACTGAAGCACACCTCCGGTGAGGGGTTGATTGTTGGGTTGATAGAGACGGAAGTAGCTAAGAATATTTCTTTTGAATTGTTGAATGTTGCAGTCATGCGGGAATACTGAGATCGGCAGCGAGTTGCATATTCGAACAGTCCGGTTTAAAAACGAATCACGAAATTTGACAGTGCAACCGAAGATGGGGTTGAGATAATACATATGAGCACGTGAAGCAGCTCTAGTATTACGGGGTAAGGGCATACATGAGGTGGCCTAAATAAACCCTAGCTGGCATTGTGCTTGAATTACGCGTCGAACGCGATTTGAACTCGCGACCGTAGCATTGTAAATTATCATGTGTCCACTGAGCTATACTCTGCCTGCCTTTATAGGTATGAAATAAATATGTAAACAGATATGAAGCAGAATGTTACTAATTTACGAAATAATCTAGTAAATTAGTATAGTTGACAATTTTTTCGTTATATTCCTGTGAACGCTTTTTAGCAGTATACTCATGGAATTGTCTTAGAAATGCTTATTTTAAGTACTCTGAACAATTGCATTTTATTCAGTAATTACGGGTTTATGTAAATTTAATGCTTTTACGGCTTAAACATTTTCTTTTCAAATATTACACTTACTGATCAAGTTTTTTCGGGCTTACATAATACCATATTACCATTGTACATGCGATATGCTAGTCCTAAAAATGTTGAAATTTTCCACTTTAACCACTTTAAATTTCCATTTTTAATAGATCAACAAAATAAACCAAAATCTAATCAACAGTGCCTTCATGTATGCAAAGTCATACCATATTTTTGCACTAAATCGATAAACCTGTTAGGAAAAAATAGTCCTGGTACGGCTAACAAACATCAACAATCTCAATCCATAAGCTCTTAAGAAAACTCAGCAGAAGCTCATTTGCCATGTCGCGTCATTGCCTTATGTGGACTGTAAATAAGAGGGTGAGTGAGAAAAAATACCTGTGTTTGAAAATCGAGAGCGGAAGCTATAACCCAGGAGTTTTGTACGTGGGGACAGTGTTGTTTATTAAAAAAAATTGTACAAAATGATTGTAAAATAATAATGTTTTCTGATTTGATTTAGCTTAGAATGCCAACATTGCCGTACTTGACGAGCCTCCACTGATACGTAGTAGATTCGGTTTCGGTTGATTTTGCGGCAGATCAAACTGTTCTACTGGTATTCTTTCTGATAGTGCTAACAGTAGCGATATTAAATAGTTTACTAGTGGAATGGATTGGGCTCATGTAAAGGTTGGCCTCTTTTGCGTCTATGATAACCGTATCTTACATGGAGGAGAGTTGTTCGAGAGCTGTGAACGGGTTTCAGACAGGGCTGTATATTATCACCAGCCCTGTTTTTGGTGGTAATAAATGGCATTTCGAAAACTGCAGTTGAAGGTGGGGAAGATAAAGGCCTTCAGTAGGGACTATTTAACATCTTAAACCACCTTGATTATGCTGATGACGTGTGTTTCCTTGCATATAACCGTTCGGACTTAAGGTTAAATGTTCGTTTTTTACATTCTACTTGCAAAGAGGCTGGGCTGAAAATAAATGTGCGGAAATCTAAACACATGAATTAGGGTTCGAACACAAGCAAACCGAATGTTCTTAACGGACAAGATGTGCAAGATTTTTGTTATTTCAGAAGCATTGTCAGCATGGATGGCGGAGCCGTAAAGGATATTGGTGCTCGTCTAAATGAAAATCGTTAGGCCTCTGATATCGTTTCCTTCGCACGAAGCTGGGAGTATTTGACACATGTGTAAAAACTACGTTGTTATGTGGTTGTACTACGTGGAAAGTGACCATTCGACCTATCAAGAAACTGCAAATTTTCGTGGACCAATCCGATGCATTTTAGGAATGTTCTGGCCAGCATTGATCTCCAACGACGAACCTTGGAGTACAACTGGACAGACTAAAATAGGTATTGAGATTCAAAGGTGGGAGTGGCAGTGGATTGATCACATTTTGAGGAAACTAGAGAGAAACATCGCCAAACAGGCTCTGAATTATAATCCTCAAGGAAGACGTCAGATTGGTCGACCACTCTGTCTGCATGAGTATAGTATATCCTGGCAATCTGTGATCTGTAATCAATAGTAAAAAGTCATATTTGAGTAATTTTTACAAAGACTTACAACGCGTCAACAGAACGAAAGTTAAAAAATCGAATGGTCCGAAAACCATGGCCCGATTATAGCGACGTCAAAGGATTCAGCCTGGTTGATTAATTCCAAAATCAGAAATTTTCAAACTAATTAATATCTGGTTTGAGGATCTAGGCGAACGGCTTTCGCTTCATTCCATTAACTGCCTCTTCCTCACAATCCATTTGACAATTACGGTCGTACCATTTAACTAAACCGCTTTATTTTAAGGTTCCTAATAACTGTGTACACTGAGATTTTATACAAGATTTTAAAGTATCGCGTTGACACATCCCTGGCTCTCTAATATTCTCCTAAACAGAGCCATAATGTGTTCCCTCCAATTTAAGTGTCGCCTGGAATTTTGAAAATTTTTGCCACTAAAAAGTGTCGTAGAAAGCGCACATCCTCGATGCGATAATTTCAAAGTAGATGACTTAAACTGCTGATTACGACAAACGTATGTAAAGACTAGTGTATAGTCCACATTATATAAAATGCCTTCACTAAAAGCCCATGAAACTCAAATACAACCATTATCATAGCCATCATCATCATAACACTCTTTCCAGGAATTGGTTGTATACCCCGCACAGAGAGGAACAAGCAGTAATACACGAAAGGAAGCAAACGATGATGGCATTACCTGGTGTGTACATGAAGACAACATCGACATCACCTTTTTGTCTTGCATCTTTCAACACAGGCGAAACGTTCTGTCGTCGTCGAAGTATATGCAGAGATGAAGCGAAAAAAAGTAATGGATCCAGAAATGTTTTCACCTCGCAAAATGCAAATCGGGGGATGGATATAACAGTGAAGAGGGGCCCTAAATTACACAACACTGAACGACTTAGTGAGAAATTTCTCGGACCCATTTCCAAGGATTGGGAGCCGTAGCAAACAAAAACCTTTTCATCTTGAAATATTAATTAAGGACTCTAGCAATAATTGTTGTTGGCACAGTGCCATGAAACAAACGAGTAGACTCCTTTAAAATTCATATTCAATCATTCGGTTATCACTAGAATTCTCATGGCTGCTGTCCTGGCCCACTCCTAGTTCCATCGCCCACCATAAGGACACATCTTCGGCATACGAAACACAAAATCTGATTAGAGTTATCTATACGGAGTTTGTTTATACATCGGTAATGTTCGGTTTTGGTATCGCGTTGTGTGCGCCGCTTCTCTCCTTCCGCCTTTTTCCCAGTGAATTTAAGATCCTTTCGAATGGCTTTTAGCTGTATGCAAAGTATCCCCGATTTGAAACCTGGGCGAAATTGTTGCTATGAATTTTGTTTCGAAGAGCTAGCAACTTAATTAAATGTAAATTTATGGTTTTCTTGAGATTTACCTCGGTGAATAGTGTTGAACCATCTTTAACGATAATTTGTTAATTTCCTTTGGAAATTAATTTTCATGTTTAATAATAATTAATACTCGTAGCGAGAAAATCAGGTGTAGATTTCATACCGACAGAAATCCGGAATTGCGAAAATTTCATCGCAATTTAACTATCGAGTCATAACAAAACTATTTCCCGAGTATTTTCATTCGACAACATTCGTGGTACTTTTAATGCGGTAGTTAGTTTGGTCATGAATTGGATAAAACTCGATCGGATTAACATCTTGAAGATTCTCTTTACGAAATTTATTCGATATTGCGATACGATAGTTCGTTACTGGTTATAATCGAGAGTTGTTTTCAAAGTTGGACTGGCTATGTGGCCGGAACTTTTGAGGTTCCTCCCATTTACTACACAAGCTTAGACAATTTACGGTAAAAGCAGAATGTTTTGAAATTGTACAAGTTCTCAATTTACTTTGTGAATGGCCATACTGAAAGTTCAATATTGTTTTTAGAACGAACAATATCTTGATTGGTGGTATAAGATCTACATCGTTTGTAAGACGACCACATAAACTCTATACGATAAAGTAATTTTATTGGAATATTTCCAGGTTTAGTTTAGGATAGCGTGAAGAATGGTTTTGATTGGTTCAAAAGTTAAATTTAACGAGTGAGGGTGGTCGCAAAATATTGAAAAATGATCAACATCCGAATGTGGAAGTTATAAGCATATAACAACAAATAAAATCTTGGTTTTTTTCTTATTAATCTGATTGACAAATTAAAGCTGTAAACGATTTTTTAACGTAATTCGCTTTTTCGATATGATGGTAGTCTTCATAAACGAGTTTTCGGCTATACTGAGCTCTGATTCAGGATATTATCAATCGGAAGAAAAATCAACCCGAGTAAAAGATTGTAGAGCTTTTGAATTTATTTGTTTTCTAAAATTTTTATTAAAGTGTACAAGTTTCCTTTTGGATGCCAACAATTCAATTCTTGTTCTTTTAAATTACCAGTCTGACTTTCACGGAGTTTTGAATCGCGCTTTGATTTGCACCACTAGAACTTAATAAAATGACATAAATCTTAATTTTTCTTCAATGACACTACATCCCAAAACGGGATTTGGCCTCCTGACCGTCAGGTTCCTTATTATTTTATTTGTTATTGCAAGAGGGTTGTTAGTCCTTCGCACAATCTTCTTCCTACGAATTTTTCATTTTCGCAGATTAAATTGGCCAAGACATACCCACGCATATAGTGCGCTGAAATTATACGTCGAGACTGCATCCTAACTAGTCCTAACTTAATCTTTACATATAAATAATTGATTCAAATAAATTTAGTAATTACAGTTTTCAATTTAATTTTATTTTATTATTCTTATGGTAAAGTATTTTCTTTTAAATTATTCTCTTCTGGCATACGATAAAATCTACTTTTCAGATTGGGTCTATATATTGACTGTTAAGTGCTTCTGTTATTTTATATATCAGACAAATTGCACCCAATCCCATTATTATTATTGAATGTCCTGCAGCGGCAAAAATTGAAAAAAAAATAAATCTCCATACATTTCTCTTATAATATTGCCATTGATAATAAATTTGCATGCCATTAACATGCCGATTACCATAAAACGAATAATTTCAAACATTTCCGGATATCCTTTTATCACCGCACCAGCAACAATTTATGTCGCATAATGGAAATAAGAATTGAGCAGTTTGCCGGTTTGTGGCTCGTTTCCTTTGCATTTCCCAGTTTTGGGAAATTTTATGGAACGTTTTTTTTTATTATTGCGACCCGTTGACGATACGCCATCACGTTATTTAAGGATATGAATAATTTGTTTACATACGGGCCAACCATTCTATTGGAATACATATTGACAAACGAAACACACCACCATTAAATTTAATTCACAAAGAGTTCCATAAAAATATTTTCATTGCTGGTTCTGGTTTTGAGCCAGTGCGCATTGGTGGTTGAAAGACTTGAGAGAAAGGAAATGTACTGTCGATAGCATTATTTTTCTTCAAACGCATAAATGTGCAAAGTCGACATGTCATTTAATTTTCTGTCAGTCGGCAAAATGAAATTGCAGTATAGTCCTAGCCTTGCGACTCCCATAATACAAATGGGGCTAGCGAAACTATTTTAGCAGGTTCTAGTGATAGTGCCAAGGAGGATATATAAAAAGGAGTGACTATGAGCATGCTTTGCCTTGTAAGCGCAATGGGAATGAATGTATTTCCCTTCCTTACTACCGAAATGCTCGAAATTTTTCGAAAAAAATCGTTTCGCTATCTTTGTCTGCCACACTTAAAAATATTGCAACTAACTTTTTCCCACGATAAATTGTTCGAAACAGTTGTCAAATTTTCGAAAAAATTGTTTCGCTATCCTTGTTTGACATACTTAAACCCAAAGTAAGTCTCTGTCCCGCGTTAAATTGTCCGTTGCTAAAGTACTTAGCTTAAACACAAACCAAAACTAATAAAAATTGAAAAAATAAAAATTTCTGAAATGAAACAGCAAACACCATTGTATTGAAAATTACTTTATTGCTGACTGAATATTAGCAACCAAGAAAGAATACAAATTATTGTATTTTTTTTGTAAAAGTTTGAAGCCAAGTTAAGCTTGGACACAATTTTCGAAAATTTCCGAATCAAAAAATATTCCCACATGAGACAGACTATCAGGTACTCCTTTTATATATCCTCCTTGGATAGTGCTCTTAAAAATCTTTTTGTGTTAAGTTATAAGGAAAGTATACAACTGTGCAAAGGAAATGTATCGTCTCGTATTCAATGAGCAAGAACGCATATTAATTGGATTATGACGCACCATCATTTAGCCTTCTGTTTTCCTTAGATTATTTCAAATGTAATGTGCTCCCTAAATCCATGCCTTTTAAAATTGCAATAAATTAAAATGTGATGGCCACGACGTCGATCGTGATATAGGATTATTATTCACCCGCGGAGATATTACTTATCACCCGCTTGAATATTGAAAATTCAATCAATCAATTTTCTGATATGACCCCTCCTGTTCAATTGTTCGCTTGTCCGAACGTTACCCTTCTTCGGGATTTTGGCAACGAAACTATGTTGCTGGATATTTTTCTTCATTGTATATCTCAAATAATAATGGCAGGAGTAAGCCAGCTATTATTTTCCGGTCCGCTTTAAGGAGTTCGGTAGGTAGGTTGAGGCTTTCTTCCCATAATTGACATTGAAAATCATCTCTAATTGAGGAGTTATGGGAATGGATGTGTGGTAATTTGTCTGTTTCTGGAATATCTTCAACTGAAAATTTTTTTGAGTTATCCGAGAAATATTCCTTCTATCGCCACAACTGATCTTCACTCATATAAAGGAAGGTTCAGTTGACATCTTTCTTTAGGTGCTCGGCAGTGAAACTCCTGTTCGTCAACTGTTTGATAATTTTAAATGGCGCACCCATATCCCAAGGTAAATCGCAGATTCCACCTTATTGGCTAGATCTTCGTTTTTAGCGTCTAGCAGCCCATTCAAGCTGATATGTGTATCGCGGTACTTCTACCATATATTTATGCACAATGTTTGGATTAAATTTATGATTTTATCTTTGTCACAGCTTACTATTCGACACCTTATAAACTGAGTAATCGTGGAGTTTTTAGTTTTGTGATTTTTTCTTGAAAATTTGTTAGTATTAACTTCAGTAGCCGAATTTCATCATTATGGAAAAATGAAATTATGGACAATAATGAAGTTAAATTTATTAGAAATGTTCTAAAAAAATATTTACTCAAATATGTTGAACACATATCGAATTTTCGGTGACACATATTATCCTTGTATTAGCTAGGGTATAGCCTAGTAGGTAGTGTGTTGGTCTTGTAATGCGAAGGTCGTGAGTTCAAATCCCGGTCGGCGCAATATACAATTCCGGCACATTGCCTGCTTGGATATACCTTGGTCACCTCAATCTAAGAAAATGAAAAATTCGTAGAAAGAGGGTTGTGCGAAGGGCTAACAACCCTTCCACAATGAGTAATAAAAAATGTTAAGGAACCTGAATATCAGGAGGCCAAGGTCCGATTTGGGCTGTAGCGCCATTGTAGTAGTAGTAGTATATTATCCTTCAATATATTGTTCCATTGTCATAAACTACTTTGTCAAATTTTGGCTAAGAAGTTGTAGAAAATTTGACAAATTGCTTGAAGCTAAAAATTTTTTCGTAAGCACTGTCACAGCCACTTCTAGAAATTTAAATACTTGTTAGATTTTGGTCATGTTCTTAGCATCTCTCGTTGAAAAATAGCAGTTACTCTGCTCATAGTAAGTTGCTATAGGGGAATATGCATCTCATACGCAATATATCTATGGAACTTATGTTGTATTATTTCAATATTATTGCTATGTATTTCATAATGTGGATTCCAATTTATTAACAGACATTCGAGATAAGGACAAACTAACGAATAGTATAGCGCTCTAGTGGATTGAATGCTGGAAAAGTCTTAGGCGTTCCGAGTAATAGATCCAAGTATTCTACGTGCTGAATTACATATTGAACTATACTATGGAAAAAATGATAAAGAGCTATCAAGGAGAAGGCCTAAGTCCTTTACAGTGGAAATCTTGGGTATATAAACATTATCAATGTGATAATCATACGAAATGCGAGATGTTTTGAAGATGATATAAATACATTTAGTAATATTAAGTTAGAGATGATTAGACTGACACTATTTAAAACGCAAGTCAGTATTATGTTGAATTTAACATCTCGAAACACAAAAGAAATATCATAAACAAACAAGAAAAAGAGCAGCGGTCCTAAATGAGAACCTTGTGGTACTTCTGATATCACCAAAACCGGTGCCGACTTAGAACATTTGGTGCTAACGATACACGTACGATGATGCAAATAATCTCGCAGGCAGAGCAATAAATTATTACCAATCCCATAGGCACTGAGCTTTGAGATGAGTAGGTAGAGATTAACTTTATCAAACGCTTTTGAAAAATCAGTATAAGCACCATGGATTTGTTGGCCTTGTTGCATAGTCTCATAGATTTTCTCGATATACGGGAACAGGTTCGTTATCATGGATCTACCCTTTAGAAAGCCATGTTGATTTGGGGTGATAATTAGACGAAAAAGAATTGCTAGCTTGATAGCTTCAATCTTGTCAAATAATTTTGAGATACACTATTAACTATAATTTTTGACATTACTTTTATCTCTTACTTATAAATCGGAACTGGGAAGTTCATTTTCCATAAGTCTGGAAAAATACTAGAGCGAATGGAAAGCATTAATGGTTGAGATAGAAACATTCGACAAGACACAGTGGAGGTATTCCGTCAGTTCGTATTCCTTTACTAGGATCTATTCATTCAACACTGATATAATATTAATGTCAATAGAAGAAAGATTCAAGCCAGAACTGATGGATAACGCAACAAGTACATAACAAAATGCATCATACAAATATCATACATATTTAAAAATTGAAACAATTGTGGGATTAACAAATGTTCAATTTTCAATGTTTTGAGATAAACGTTTTCAAAGTTTTTCGAATGTCACTTTTACAGTGTACTAGTGATCCGAATCAAGCTTTGTGGTGTTGTTTATATCTGTTTGTAGGCGCTAGATCACTCAGGTTGTCAGTTGAAAACATAGTTTATCAGCCCGCAGTTTCAACTGTCTAACAAAGTATAAATTCAAAAAATGTCGAAAACCCCTTTATCCACTTGACCCTTTAATTCACAATCAATAAATTATTTATCGCATAAAGCTAATGTTAACTGTATGTTAGATAAGTTGAACATTATCGTCCACTACGGTATTATATGTACTTTTCTCACTCTTATCACCATATTGGGGATTATCGAACTGTGGAATCCATATAAAATTGACGAAATTTATATTAAAATGACAAGATAGGCGCTTAACTCGAAGGACAAAATTAATGTTCAGAGTATCCTCCATAATCAATCCTCAGACATGAAGATCGAAATGTGTACCGTTATCGAGAGAATCCTTCGTTCCACATCTATGAGGCTTTGATAGGTCGCGTACGATTGCGCGTAAAACGTAAGGAGGGATTAGAATAATTTTTACACCATACATCACGCATATAATAAATAAACTGCCAACAAGTCGGGCGAAACTTTATTATTCTTGGGACAAGTTGCAGATGAGTGGAAAGTCAATATGCAGGTTGGTTAGGGAAGGCTAAGTGAAAGGGAGTTCTTGGGCAGGGCTGTTGTCAATTTAACAATATTTCATTCGTTTCTGCAAATTTGGGTTTTTATGAGGGGAGGAGGAGGGGTAATAGTAAGGGTGGGTGGATTTTAATAGCTTTTTAATTGATTACTTGAATCACGTCCAACATTCTCTGTATACTCTGTATAGAATGTGTTTCATAGACGAAGTTGCATAGAATTTTCATAAAATTCGGTGTATTTTACATTCACGAAACCGAACATTTGTATGGGAGGGGGTAGAGAAGGTAAGGGAATCGTAAAATTTGATATGCAGTTTTATTTCGCTTCTATTGTAAGGTGCTTGTAGAAAATTTCAAGTTCGTAGCTTTTAGTTTGTTGGTTATTAGTTGATTTAATGAAATTGGTCAAAATCATAGTTTTGTATGGGAGGGAATAGAAGGGCAAGCGCGATTTCAAAAATTTTAACGTAATTTTATTTCAATTATTTTTATAAGTTTTTATGCAAAATTTCAAAATGATAGCTTTTAATAGTTAGGTGTTAATTGATTTCTTGAAAATGGTCGAAAAAATAATTTTGTATGGGAGGGGGTAGAAGTTTTAAAGGTTTTCGACCAGTTGATATTTCGTATAATTAGGGATTTTTTTTAAATGCATTTCCTGGCATTACAAACTTTAGAGCGAACTTATAATACCCTCAGACTCCATCCAGAGTAGAACTAAATGCGGTGGGGGCATGTTTCTTTGTGAAAAATTTTCTCTAGTTCCCAAAGAATCCAAAAAGTAACATGGGGTTCTTATTGATTTTTGGCCTTTGCACAGTGGCATTATTGAAAATACGCGAAAGAGAAGCGATTGGTTCGTTTTGTCCATAGTTATCGCGATGATGAGGAATGGGAAGCATCACATAGTTTCTCAAGGATCGACGCGGAATACTAAAAGTTATGATTTCGAGCAAATGTTGGGAATCAATTTCTCTCAAAATAAATTTAAGAGCAAAAGCAGCCCAAAGGATAGTCCGTTTATTCTCAAGCTACTCTAGAAAAAAGTGTCTAGGACACTGTTCGTAAACAGTTCAGACCAGGGAAGGTCCCTTATGGCAAACCTTAAGAATCCTCGCTGTACAGACTCGATTCTACTCTTATGTTCCTCGTTATACGGAGCTCACATTTGACAACTATGTTCAAGAATAGAGCGTACAAAAGCACAGTATAAGGTCTTAGTTATATAAGAATTATTGAAGTCTTTGCACCATCTTTTAACGAAATACCATATGAAGTTGCCTTGCCGATTTTGCAGTCGACATGATCATTAAACATAAAAGCGGTTCTAAAATATGCACTAAGATCTAGTACCTTGTCTATTTGTTGAAGTGTATAACCTTCTAGGACATATTTGAAACCTAGAGGAGATTTGTTCCTTAAGAATGAAACGCTTGTAATTTTAGTAATATTCAAAGGCATACAGTTTAATGTACACAAGTGAAAAAAGCATTTCAAATCACTTTGAAGCAGTGCGGAATCATTTTGATTCGAAATATCACGAAACAGTTTTGAGAACGAAATTCGCGAGTGGGAAATAACCGAACTTAACTCGTTCATAAATAAAATAAGTAACAGTGGTCCAAGATGACTCCCTTGTGGCCCACCAGATTTATTAGTTATAGCAGTGGAATGAGTTCCTCGAAAGATCACTTTTTGGGTACTATTGGACAGGTAATATCTGATACAATTTATGGCAGTAAAAGGAAATCCTAGTGTGCAGAGCTTATAAGCAAGAATGGCATGATCCATTTTATCAAAAGATTTGCTAAATTCGTTATATAAGCAGTCAACCAGCTTATCGCCTTCAATCACTGGAATAGTGAAATTGGAAAATCCTATTAGATTGGTTGTGGTCGACCTAACTTTGGTAAACCTGTGTTGGACTAATGATTGATTTATAATATTACAAACAAATGCCTCGATCAACTTTAGAATGCAAGAAAGATATTATGGTTTAGAAACCATTCTATTAAATGTAATTTATTTTATTTCAACAAATTTGCAGAGTGTACGAGGGGCATCCCAAAAATATTGCCCTCTATTTCAATATTAACACTGACAGTTTCTTATGCAGTATTACTTTATATCCCTTCAATGTAGTCTCTTTGCTGCTCAATCACTGATTTCTAACGCCTTGGAAGGTTTGGTATGCCAGTCAGCTTATCACTTCTATTCAACTCCAGATTACGCTAAATAATGGCTTTAAAAAGCTCTTTTAAAAAGATTAAACGCTGCCGTAGCATTGGCTTCTTTAACTTTGTGTGTAAGTCGTGGGCTCAATAGTGGTTGATTTAAGAATTCCCACTGGTATTGGCGCAACAAAACAAACAGTGAGGACCCACCGGGGCGCAATTATTCTTTATTGCAAAACATTTTTTGAAATGTGGAAAACATACGTGGTTGAAACTCCAGTAGCACAGGATATTACCTCATATGATCGATCTTCATTAAGAAAATCCGACACAGGCTTTACATTTCGCTCATCTGTTGATGTTCTTGGTCTTCCAGGACGTGAGTTGTCCCTTCTGCTTTCACAATCCTCACGGGAGCGACTCGCACAACGGGACACTAAGCTACAGTGCATTGTGTACTGACCACAGACGCCATTTCTGTCACACGGACGCCATTTCCGTCACACCACAAAAAATATTAGGACTACACAATTAGTCAAAAGTGTGCTTAAAACGTTGAACAGCAGCTGCGGCAATTTGTATTTAGATTGCTTTGCCCATTAATCAGTGTTACCAATGTGTGCATATTTTTGAAATGCCGCTTGTAGTTCTCACTTTTTCTCGCACTATTTTATCAAAAGGCAACATTTATTATGCTATTATAGCTAGGGTGTAGCCTAGTGGGTAGAGTGTTGGTCTTGTAATACGAAGGTCGTGAGTTCAAATCCCGGTCGGCGCAATATATAATTCCATCACATTACCTGCTCAGATATACCTTGGTCACCTCATTCTACGAAAATAAAAAATATGTAGAAAGAGGGTCGTGCGAAGGGCTAACAACCTTTCCACAATAAGTAATGAAAAATGTTAAGGAACCTGCATGTCAGGATGCCAAAGTCCGATTTGGGCTGTAGCGCCATTGTAGATGTAGAACATTTATTATGAGTGTAATATATATGTGATATTAATTTTGTTTTGAATTTTTTGATAAAATAACCGCACAATTTGTGAGAGCTTCGGTAGGCATATTGTGACAAATATTTGCGCTACATTGTCAATTTTTTCTTCTCTAAAATTTTATTGGAAAAATTACGAATAAGCTCGTAAACTTTTCGGTCATAATTTTTGGCCACATTATGTGGATTACGTCAATCTATCCCACAATTTTACAATGTTTTGTCACAAATTTGAGCGAGATCAAATATTTTTTTTGTCACAATTTTTTTTAACTTATATCCGCATGTCGCGTATATGCTGTCTACCAATCTACAAAAGTTTTGTCACAAACTTACCGACAGTAGAAATGTTGTTGCCATATTTCTGTTGGAATGTTTTGTCTTTTTACGACGGCCTGGGCAAGATACACGAATTTCGATAAAGATCTTCTTAAGTGTTTGCCCTGCACCTGCATAAATAAAAGTCACTAAGTCACTGTTAATGTATATAAAATATTTGGGAGGCATTATTTCTTCTCTAAACTGTGTAGCATCAATCTGTATTGCAGGGACCCGGAAACATGAAAGCAGATTACACATTTAACATCCGTGCAAACATAATTTATACGTTTAATTCCAAATTGTGGTGAATGACATAATGTCAATAATGGCTTTTCTGCGTGAAACCTACATTTCAATGTTTCATTGTCCGAAAGTAAAATAAAATAAAGAAAACGTCGCATGAAATCAATAGGGTGACATAAATATCCACTAACCATCTAATGGACATATAAATTCATTCTTCAAATCTCCTCTTCAAAAACACCTTTGCAAAATATTTACTATGCCTGTAAGTGTCATGTTATGCTCTCGTTTCTCATATGCTTTCCTGAAGACATCGTCAAATTTATTTTTATCCCTCTCAATATCCTGACAATAACAATGGATAAACAAACGATAATATCCATTTAAGTGGCAAAAAGAAGCCGTCTCTCAACTTCTCCTCTACACATTACTATCGAGTGTATCAGCTTGAATAAGGAACACCACGGGATTTGACATTCACATCCTCATATAAGAACAATTTCCAGCCATTTCTAGCACCCTCTCAAGGATAATATTGACAATTTATCAAAGGTATTGCACATCCTTATCTAAGTCCGGAACTCATGCAGTGATTTAGTTGGGAAAACAAAAAATCATTATTAACACGTGTCTACAGTGATATATCATTAGTTCGAGAGCTCGTTTTCTATATCCCCTTACGGGATAGTGTAGTGCAATACAACCCTATTCTGTGGTTGCCCTAACGAAAAGTTTGCATCTTCTCGAAAAAAGGCAATATTGTCTCGGACCCTTTTACATATTATATTATGCGATCCTTGCCTCGTTTATGTAGGTAAGGAAACGGGACCTATCCTCGTATTGTCCTTATTTCGTAAGTCGATGTTTACCTACATCAGTAGATCTATGATAAATGGATAAAGGACTCGGAAGGACCCTATCAAAAATTCACGTGTGGTCGAATGAAAGACTACAAATCTGTAAAAATACACTCATACTTCGTATCGATACGTAGCTATATGTAAGTTTTACAGGAGCACAATAAAACCAATCCATTCGAGGTTGGCAGTTATGTTCTATTCTCTGATGGGTTTCATGAAAACGAGCGTGTCCTTTAGTCCCACAGGATAGAACTTTTGTTCTTGAATCAAGTCCATTGTAAATCTTCGAATAGCGATTACCTCCTACTGTTCCGTCGTGAATTGACTTTGTGAAAATGGGGCGAGCTTGCGACTTGTCGTCTTAGATGAAGGTTTGAATCGAGGGAATTGGTGTTGCTCAGTTACAGGATTTTGTGACCGAAATTTCGATTAATATGATGGTGTTATGGCTTTATGAAATTATTTTCTAATCGGCTTATCTGCGGGACCTGCTTTATAGTTTTCGATCATGATGAGCGCAATTTGTGACACATTTGAAAGTATAAAGGAATTTTTTTTATAGGATTTTCATACTCTAGATGAAATCGGAGAGTAACGCTAATAAATAAGGCTCGAAGAAAAAAATAAATGATATAAAAGTTTATTCAAAATCTCAAAACCGGATATTCATCCATTCGTCCATATCCTCTCCAGCTCGTGAACGCATTAAACTAGGGAGTTCATAGTTTGTACACGTAGTTTTTGACAAAAAATAAGAAACATTTCATGAACAGGCCAAATCGCTAAACTCCTTCTACCCCCTCCCACACGAATTGATACAATTGCGGAATTTGACAATAAGCCGATTTTCTTGTAAAGTAAAAAAGCTTTTTATCTGGAATTTGCATAATGTTATTTTTATACCAATTTGAATTTACGGTATAAAAATTATTCGAATCACTCCCCTCATCTTACCATCTCCCATATAAACCGCACTACTTTTTTATGAAATAACATAAACCAATTTAGATAGTACGTATAAAATTTATCGAGCTGAAATTGTGCACTAAATATTTATTTAAAATTATTAGTAAGAAGAAAATTAAATGATTAGCTTCACTCCTTCTACCCCTCCCATACAATATGACACAATTTCAAAACTTTTCGAAAAGTCGATTTTGCTGAAAAGAATGAATGCTACTGATTTGCAATTCAAAACATGTCAAATGCATGATGTTATTTTTGAAAAACTAACTAAGAATTCCCCACTCCTTCTACCACCTGTGCACAATTTCATTTAATCCAGTACACTAATTTTCTCAGTACCTATTAAATTTTTGAAGCTTAAATTTTTAGTAAAACACTCTGATCTCTAGTATGATATGAACATATTGGCTCAGTGCCATCACCCCTTTTACGATTCCTCATACAAAATTTCTTATAATCATAAAATTTCTTATAATCATAAAATTTCTCTTCATCTAGAGTATTCCATGATTGGGCCTTACGCCCAATCTTAGTCCTGTTATGTTCTTTACAATTGTTTTAAGGATGGCCAGCTATAGGGATATTATTATTTACACAAAAACGCCTGTTTTACAATAATTATCCACTTTATGTTATAAAAGATATCGAGAAAAATGTTGGATCCTGATTTCGACTATTTTAGGTCGCAGCAGTCCAAAATTTTTGTTTCTTGTTGACTTTTGTCTGCGATAGCTCGAATAAATTTCAACGGAAAAAGTGGGAGAGGTTGTAAAGAGTTGGGCACATTGTCATACAAACTGCTGTTGTTTTGAGGATAATTGCCAATCGGAAAAGCTTAAGTGCGTGGCTGTCGACAAAAATTACATTTTGGCAAAATTGAACCCAAATTCGGCACATTCTCAAACGAATCAAAAAATATCTTGAGTGAATCTCCTAAAAATAAAAAAAAATCTTTATAATTTTTCAGTTACATACGAGTATAACGGAATGGTTTGATGAATAATAGATGCAACCATATTCAAGTGCGCAGTGGGTCAAAATGAAATTAGCTTTCTTTAATTTAGAAATCATCATAAATTTAATTTTTCACTTTAAACTTGAACCGACACTTTTGCTCACTTTTGCTTTTCCACTTCGACTATTTTACTTTGCAAAGTTCGTCTCCTCAACCTCCACTCTTTCACTTCCAATACTTCGAGTGTGTCCGTCGTTTGCTCGAACTCCTATCATTCTATCGCGCTCTATATCTCCAACTGCTTCCGTTGACTGAAAAATATCGACTCACTCTATCGCGTTCTATTTTTCCAACTGCTTCTGTCGACTGCTCATATCTCCAACTGCTTAAGTCGACCGCTCAATCTCGACTTACTCTATTGTATTTTATGTCTTCAATTACTTAAGTTGACTGCTCAATTTCGACTCATTCTATCGCGTTCAATATGTCTAACTGCTTCCATCGACTGTTCATTCTCGACTTGCTCTATTGTTTTCTCTATATCCAACTGCTTCTGTCGACTGCTTAATCTTGACTCACTCTATCGTGTTCTCTATCTCCAACCGCTTCCGCCGACTGCTCAATCTCGACTTGATCACACGACGTACTTTCTTACTGAATTTTGCCCCTTGATCACTGGACTTACTTCCGCCTGTCGATTACAGGACTTATTCGCTTGCTGTTGATCACAGGACTTACTCGCCTTCTGACTTCCCTACTCGCTACCCAGTTTCGACTCTCCTGTCCAAGTATCATCTCATAACTTACTGATTTACGAACGCTCGCCCTTTTTTATACCCAACACAACAAACGTGTTTGCTGACTGTCGATGCGTATTTGTTGTTGCTTTCATTCAAGGAAAAGAGCGCAGGTGAACTTTCATTACTGCAGAACAGCTGTTATCTCGAACATTTGATGAGCGACATAGTCTGGGAATGTAAATAATCGGAATTCGCGTCCTCGTGCATTTCTTGTTGTTGGTTGAAGACCTTGAACATGATCGGATATTGTTGCTGTTTATTTTCTTGTTGCTCACAGGTGTTCTTTTTATTAGCATAGTGTTGCTGTTAGAGACCTTGAACATTCGCTGAGTAGCATAGTTTTTGCACGCGTGCACTCATTTGATTTCGAGAACAGTGGATGATTGCAAACATGCGATGAACGACTAGAGCTGATATGCAACTATATTATTTAGAGAAAATTAAAACCTTAGTTTTGTTTCATGGATCGCCAGCTCTAGAGGTATTACTCCTTTATATAAAATCGAGGTACCAGTGATGTAGGATGGGAATGACGAAAAAGGATCAACTCAGAAATAGCTATCTATGACCGCGTTTTTCATTCTAACGAATTCAACTTATATTGCCACCATTTAATGTAATAGGCTGTCCAGTTGAAGCTTTATGAAAGAACTACGGAAAACAATACTGCGATCAAAAATGTTTTATGGAAATTGCAATATTTTTCCTAAGCAATTATTCTATTTGGTTTTAAATTTAAACTTAAATAATGTCAACATTTTGCTTTATTCTCTGTTATTATGAATGTTTCGTTATTGTAGCATTTCGCCTACTTCGGGCACACATCTTACATCCCATGATCCAAGTATAAAAGTATCTATTACTTGTTATTCCCTTTTCAATCTATCAACTAAAAGCATTTCGGTTTCAATTTACCAAAAAAAAAACAACATCTCTATATCAGTTCCTAGAGGGTTGATACATTTTCTGAATATGTCATACACATATATTAATGATTATGACTCCATAGAATAAATTATTCAGTAAAAGAAGGAAGTTTAGAATGTGAAAAGTTAGCTTGGAAACATACATAATACATAGAAGCAAATATCATTCACTTTAGCCAGGATTTAACCTACAATTCCAAACAAATCCTTTCTAATTCCGTTTTCAATCAGAAATTGTTGTTACACACGCTAAAATAAATATGCGCCATGTATTCGTACACGAAAGGATCTTCCAAATAATCTCAAAGCTAAGAAAAATACGCGGAATTTCCACAACTTTTGGTTAAATAAAACGAAAGGAACGCATTTAAGATTTTGTCCCGTGCATGTTAACATCCCTTAATACTAGAAGCTAGCGATGAGATAAAATTATGTGACATTTTATGAATAAATTGTATGATATATACTTATACACGTGTGTGCTTGCCCAAATTTGTGTTGTAGCAACAGTAGCAGCTAGGTTCAAGGCTGGGAAGTTGTAAGCACCAATTATAGTAGTGAAAGGGCTTATGGCAAGGATTACCGGCGAAAGCAATGTCCGAGTAGAAAGGACTACGACGGGTTAAAGGCAAAAAGCAGGAAATAGAAAAAAAGAAATAAATAAAACCAATAACGGCTTAGCATGAAGATAAAGCGAGTAGGTCTGTAGAATTTATATAGGGAGTGTCTTGGAAAAATAAGCATTCAAAATCCTGTATACAACACGCATCAGACGTTATCTTCAAGCAGACAACAAGTCCGAGAACTGGTAGAAAGAATTTAATAAATATCTTGGACATCCATGTCCTTGCGATTACTTAGGTTGCCCAACAACAACAACAACAGTAGTCCGAAAAGGCTATTCCAGACCTGAACAAAGTCAAGATATTTTGTTTAAGAACTTTTATTAAGTGGACTTTGTCCGGCAAAATACGTAACCTTACAAACATCATCTACACTCAAATTCGGACCATAGAAATAGTTGAAACTTGATGTGAATTTCTGTTTCAGTTCTTTTTCGATCAAGAATCCGACAGATTGAGATTTGATACATATGCTATTGCGAATCCCAACATTATGACTTTTGCCGATTTATTTTATGAGAAGCAGTAGAAAAAAAAAACACACACACACACACTCTTACAGGACATATATAAATACTTTCAAAAAAGTGTAGAAGGGATATGAAATGGAGCATTTGAAGGATAAAACCGTCTAAGTCCTATCAGTGAGAAATTGAAAGAATTCAATTTTCGAGCAAATACAGTTTTTGAGGTGGATTTTTCCTTCATGGAATTTGTTGAAATATTGAGGAAAATATATCCTTGTTTTATGGTTAGATGCAGAGATTAAGGTAATATTTTTTTGCTTGTTCTTTTTCAAGGGTTATGTTTTTGTCTTGTAAGATTTCAAAAGAAAAATGGAGGAAAGTTTTACTATCGCAAAGAGCTGTTATAAGTAGAGGCATGCTTAATAAGGCAAAGTATTATCTTAAGAGTGCCTTTTGTAAACATTAAATTTTAGTTTTAAGTAAACAAGGATATAGAAGTTTCTAAGAGTAGTTAAAGTTATACTGGTGCACACGACCGACTTTTTCATAATTTTGAGTATAGAATTGCGTTAATTTGGTATTAAAACAGAATTATGATCATGCTGTCCTCTCCAAAAAATTCAATGCACTGGAATATATGTAATATCAAATTGTTTTGTTCAGGAGGTGGTAGAAGGAGTGTGGGAATGCTTAAAATTTTGAACATGACACCGAACCTGGCATGCAAGTGTTTCATGCTGAATTTTTGCTTGTAGCTTTCACAACTCTCGCGAAAATTGATATTTGGTCTTTCTGATATTGTGCCGATTATATGGGAGATGGAGGAAGGTGCTGAAGTCTTTTGACGATTTTGAAGCTGCTTGCCAATATTTTTTTTACCATGCTGTGTTACAATCTTAAAGTCAATAGCTCTTAAGTGTTACAAATGCTTAAAATGCTGTAGGAGCGCATATAATGAGTCGAGCGAAGTTAATCTTACAGGTTTCCGTGGAATATATATGATGTAGCTGAATTAAGAGACTCATTCAATTTTCGAACAGGGGGAAAATCTCCGCATCCTGGTGGCATATCAAACTTTTTCGTTCGAAGTTTCTCTCTGGATTATAATTTTCAAGGAAGACGTAACGTTGATTGACCAAGTAACATATGGCGACAAATAAAGGCCGATTTTCAGCATCGAGAGCTACCAACTGTACTTACAAAATACTCTCGGCTCAGTTTAGGCAAATGTACTTGCATGTGAGTTGATTGAAGCCAATTATTCAAATATTTTGCTTAGAATATTGGCAATTTTTCTAAGGGCCTTTATGAATTCGTTGCTTCGTTTTCGTCTAGTTATAACAGTTCATGGCGTCATAATATCATCAGACGTAGAAAAGATATGCTCCAATTCTTATTTGCTTGCTATCTTAGCTTCACTGCTTTTTTTATTAATAACAGTTTAGGAAGTCAACGTAAAAGCTGACAATATGAAATAGACCTCATTTTTTGTTGGAGACAAATGTTTTGAAATTACCATGACGACTATCGCAAACGTCAAGTAATAAGCTTTACTATTCAAATGAATTAGCTTTCCTTTTTACAATTGTTCTAAGAGCAGAGCTTTGTCTACGTGACGTCAATGTAGACAATGACGAAGCTAAAACAAACCCAGCGAACAAATTAATTCGTTAAAGAATCGTAAATGAATTATATTAACGAGCGATTTGATCGTTAACGATTCATTAACGATTCATCAAGCGGACTAAATGGACATTCGTTAATGAATTACTTTTAACAATTCATGAATGAATTGTAAAATTTTATAATCGTTATCAATGAAACATTAATGTGTCGTTAATGATTTTTATTTTGATTCATTAATGAATATCGTTAACGATTCATAAACGATATTTGCTATGAAATATTAACAATGAATTAAAGAACTTGACCCACAAGCACACGCGGTCTCCTCATCAAACTCCAAGGTTCTCACCGTTTGCATTTGAGATATCGATACGAAATAATTTTTGGCTCTGTTCATGCGCATGGTGAAATGAAAACCGGTGGTATATAAGAAGATCGACGTCGAGTGACCCTTTTTATTTGGTTTGTTTAAGATCATTACGCAGTTTATTTGTTTTGTGGCATTTCAAGCTCGTTTGATAATCGTTATTTGCGAACGTTCGTTAAATTGTTTGCTGGGAACTATTGATAAAGGTGCTAGACATGCATAAAATATTGAAATCAATTCAATGAAGTCTAGCATGGTCTCAGTAAATAGTGGTGTCGCTCAGGGATCAATCACTGGACCTGAATTTTTCAACTTCTACCTATATGATTCTCCAATGTTTTCATCTCAAACCCTGAGCAGCATGCCGGTTTAGACACCAATGTCTATTGTACTCATCCGTATTTGTACCATGTGGACATATATATCAAATAGCCAGCCTGATTCACCGCTGAAACCTGATGAGCTTCATCGGTTCAACGAACTGAGAATCATTCAGCTTGGCGAAGAAGTACTCTCCGAGAATTCGTTTTTGAATTGTTCGGAGGCATGGGGCAGCGGCAGAGGAATTGCTCGATGATCTCATCCTTCCTACCAAAATCTCTGTTTCTGTCGAGGCTCAATTTTAACTCATTTGCCTCTATCAAACGCAGTCTATCGCATCTTCGTGGTGCTACACGAGACGCATTGTGGCTATTTGAGACTTACCCTTTCCCACACTTAGTTACCGCAAATTGTCTTAATGACTCTCAAGCCAATGCCAACATTGTCCGTTTCCTCAATAGTGGTAGTGGCAAATTCGTTTCTGGCAAGACTGTCGGCAGTTGCGTTTCCAGGTATGTCTCGATGATCCAATGCAGTCGCTAAGTGCAGGTTTTCCCGAAATCTTCCAACATATCCATGCAATAGTTCCAGCTTCTTGAATTGTAGCTGTAAGTGGAGAGGGCCTTCAAAGCAGGTTGGCTTCCAATCCTGTTGTGGCTGTTGTAATCAATGCCCACGTTATGCTTATGCAGGCTATTTTCTGAATGTGATCCGATGATGATTAATGTTGATGATATTCGGTATTTTTCCACCCTATCTTATGTAGTGATTCACCTTACCATCTTTGGTTTCAGCCCTCAGTTTTTGCTAAAAGCTTTATTTACATATGAAGCTTTCCTAATTATTTCCTCGGTATTGAGTCGCCATTTGAGTTTGCTGTCCAAAATGGTTCTCAGATAAGTGCAACTCCCGCAATGGATGGCAGTTTGAAATGGAAAGTTTTTTTTTTCCTTCATACACTTTATTAGGAGTGTGAATGTATGTAGTCTTGTCGGGGTTGATTTTCAATCCATACAAATTAGGCCAACTGGCAACAAGATTTTTGTTTGCATCAATTCGCCTAAAATTTTAAGGTATTTCCCACTAATTTAATAACTAAGTCATCTGCATAGGCGTCAATTCAATAACTAGCAGTGCCTAGCTGCGAGAGGATACCATTCACAGCTAGTAGCCAAAGTAAAGATTACAAGACCCCTCCTTGTGCTGCTCCTCTATCAACTTGTTTTTGTCCTACAGTTATTTTCTACTGCTGCAGTAATTTTTCTGCCAAGCAACATACTATGAATCAATTCATTGAGCATTGAATTTATGCCATATGCGCTTATTAGCGAATTGGTGCATATATTTTTGAACGCGGCCTCTACATCTACAGAATTTGAATTCCGTAGACTTTTTAATTTTTGATACTTTCGTGTGCATTACTGTTTCCACAGACCATCTTTTCACATAAGCATGTTGGGTAGGATTGAGGCTGGCGATGTCTTATGTGAATATCTATCAGCATTTCAAAGGTTTTTGGAAAAAAGATGTCAGTCTTATTGGCCTATAGTCCTTCGGCTGCCCATGACTCTTTTTTTTTTCTTCGATATAAAACAATTTTCACCTCTTTCCACTTTGGAGGCACATTTATTAGAAGAAGACAGTGCTTAAAAATGTTAACGAGTCTTACAACGATACTGTCCAGGCTATGCTGTAGCATCGCAGGAATTTTCCCATCTGGGCATACGACTTAAAAGGATGCTTATTGTCCATATTATTTTTTCTTTGGTTAGAACTTCATCCACTATATTGTTACTATCCATACCGCAGTTAAAGAGGCCAAAGCAAGGTTATAGAGTCAAAGCAATTTAGCCGAGTTAGAGTTTTGTTGGAGTTGCAACTCCCCAGGAAGTGGCTATCCAGAAGCATTTCCAGTGTTTCTGTCAAAGAGATAGTCGATATACCATCGCTCCTTTGCAGGAACCTGAACATTTCATAGTCTTCTTACAGAACTTTCTTATGTCTAGTTGCTATATCCACTGAGTCAATATTTTCGCAGAACTGCCGCCAAGATTGCTTCTTGCCGTCCATACAGAATGCTTAAATGCTGCTAGGAGCAGTCTATTCTGAAAGTATATTCTGAAAGTTATCTATCTGTGGTCGGATAGTGACTCTTCATGAGAAACCATCCAGTCTTTCATTTTCCGAAGGCCAATGCATGTAAAATGTGGCCAGGAGAATGGCTCGCTTGGAACCGTTTACTACCCTTTTCCAAACAACAATCGTTTAGTCCTCGCTGCAAAACTGAGATAACTTCATTGAATTAAAATCTTTCTATGTTTATACGTGAATATGGATTACCCGCTGCAGTGCCATGGTAAAAATTTAACATACTGGCGCCCATTCCAAGTATCTTGCTATCACTACTCACCAACGGATCTTGGATGAGCGCCAAGCCTACCCTGAGGTAGGTGGGCTTGCAGATTCACATTCGCCGCTGTACTGTAATGGTTTATCCGTTCCGCTTTCGCCATCGCTACGTCTTCTGCCAGGGTAAAGTCTATCTGATGCAGTCTGAGGTGCACTGAGCCGTTCATCTTTCTAATGGATAGTGCTGACCTTTGGTCTGTAACGAATTTCACTTTAACATCCTTCTCGGACTGCGTCAACTGACGGATCTTTCAGCTTCTCGTATCAAGGTCAATCCATGATCCGCCTCAGGAATAGCGACTACTTAATGTTCCGATCTTTTACCGTAACGCTATGGACTATGGCCAGTCTTGCATTACCATAAGGCGGAGGAAGTCATTCTTTAGTTGGTCTGTATATGATATTCTAAAAATGCCGTGCACCCATTAGCTCCAATCGAACCTTATTTTTAGAACACCTTCTGGATCCATATATTTGTTCAGTAGGTTCGCGATCTCTTCCTTTTTTAGCTATTTTTTCCTCGTGATCCGCCAAGTTTTCGAGAGCCAACTTGAAACTCTACATAGCCGCGGCACTGAAAGGTCGTGTTAGGAAATTAGCTTTCTTCGCAAGCAGGGATCTTTGTTCTGTCGTCCAGTTGCTCCTTTCGTTTAGAGCTTACCGATTTAGATGACGATGGAGCAACCATCTTTGGGTCGTGTGGGTGCTTTGCGATTATAATTTTCTTCGGCTTTTGCTTTGATTTGCTACCGTTCTTCCTGATACCTGAAGGATTAGGTAGCGTCTGTGCAGAATCAGCGCACACCACACTTGAAGAAGAGGCCGCATTAGCTGCAGCTTTGATCTCCTCTCTTCTGCATACTCTTACCCTATACCTTTATCGACCGCATATGATAGTCCATGAGCTCGGCTTCTTTTCTTGGGTACTAGATTCGGTCTTCTTTGCATCTGCTTCCTTTAACGACGGCCGTTTATCGACAATGAATTGTAGCCAACGATGATTGACTTTGATGGTTCAAAATTTCGTGACCACTTAACAAGTCATCTCCAGTCAGAGTGATGTTTTCCAGCTATACATCGAAGACTCACGCGGATTTCTTCGTCATCTATCGCAGCTGTAGTGATTTCCATTGCAACAGCCTGCTCGATTACTGCTGCATCTGATGGCTCAGTTACATGATCATGACCGCAAGGATCAAAGGATTCCGATACTGCTAAATGTATGATTCTAATATGGCAGCTTAAATCTACTAAATCTCTTACAATCGGAACTTTCGAGTAATATTTATGGAACATCCTTCTTATCTATTCCTTGCAATGTTGGTCGTATCACAGGGATCCATCATTGGGTCTTATTGTTCCTAAATTACATGCCTTAGTTTTTGTCTTCTTGCGGCCTTCTACATGCTGATGATCCCAAAATTTTCCGAGTGATAATTTTCACTTGAGATACAATTTTACAATGTGATTTTGGGCATTTGTATTTGCGATGTTTGATGAATGATTCAGATTTAAACATAGGTATGTTTTGCATTAGACTTCAGCGTAATTATGAAAGTCTTGAGCTTCCAGGAAAATAATACTTATCCCCATTTTCATTAGAGAAATTTTCAAAATTTTTTTTTGAAAAAGAACTGAGAATACGGTTTCAAATACAAATCATGTTCTGAAACAAACTGAAAACAAACATCCAGCTTAAATATTTCATAAAAAATCATCAAACTTTTACCATTTATTTTCTTCTACCATCCTACTTACTCCATTCGATCCTTATCACTACGAAGGCACTCTTAAAAATAAATAATCCTAATAAAACCATTCTATTTACCAGATAGTACGTACTTAAAAGAATTCAACAAAAGTAATAAACTTGACAGAGCATTGCTATCCGAAAGGTGTATTTTTTGGGACACGAAGAAAAGAACTACATAAATTTCCTCATAATACCGAGCATATCCTCCATCTTCACATGCGTAAACGTAATATTGGTGCAGTTTTATTTTATGTCACAATAAAGAAGAAAACTTTACGATCGTCTTGGCTTTGTTTATTCGATCTCATTACATTCTACAACCACCAGCCGCACCACCGGTAGTTATATCCTTTTAAATTCCTAACATTTCAAATTCAAGTTGTTTTGTGTCCGCAACCACAAGAAGATATAAACATCTTCATATAAAAATGTAGCCGGTCATCTGTTCTATGCTTGTCGTGACATCAAATTTAACTTAAACTCATAGACATATTATTTTATAAAGTGACATAAAAACAATGTTATTTCTTGGTCATAACTTTGTTAAATTAACGAAAATTATTTATTGGCGGAAGAGTAATCACTTTTATACCCTCAGTCGTATAAAAGCTACTTCAAACCACCAACTAGGCATAAGTTGTGCTATAAAATAAGATAGCTCTGAGGCAATTTAAGGACATTTTCAACTTTTTAAGGTCGTCTTTATATATATTAAACTTGACTGTTACTTATATAGTATAAGAAATAATATTTTTATTTCTGAAAAAATTTGGCAGTATATGTATGTTATGTTATTAGTTTTTTTCTTTTAATTAGGTTTTGTGTAATAATAATTAGTATGTAATAGTATTTTTTAATATTTTATTTAATACGCGATACTTCTAAAAACAGGAAAACGCTCACAGAAATTATACAAAAACACTAGCAGCGTATTACAGTTCTCATCTTTAAGCTATTCGTTCACTTGGCAGGATGAAGCTCGGAATATTACAGGCTTCTAGACAATGTGCATAATACTGAGAAAAAGGAGCACGCGAGTGTCCTACGCGTTAACTAAGTCTGGCATTAACTGTAGAGCTAGACATCCAGGCCGCCCAATCTCAGAGGGCGATTATGCAACAAAATACTGCTCGGAAAAAGCAGATTGTTTCGAAATACGAACTGAAATGATTGCAATAGCAACAAACATGCCAATGAAAAAAAAAATTATTTTTTCGAATCTTCAGTGATTGCGTTTATAACATAAACATTCCTGCACTCTGAGAAGTTAAATTGTTTGCTAGCGATATTACTGAGATACTGTGGATCGCACACAATTTCCATAAGTGTGAAACCTTTGGGAATCCGGGAGTTTGAAGTTGCATTTGTCGTCGATAACAAGTTTGCAACTACGTCGCACCTATAAGTTATATTTTAGGCATTCACTTCAATATAAATTGCATATTGGTCCTGAAGTACCAACAATTCATCTAACATAGCTGGACCACATTCAATGATTTGCGTTTCAGATTTCGGACGTATTATCCAGCATCTCCAACAAATATTTTCGTTGTCACTGAAGTCATGAAATCTTATTCTTTCGTTGCATCAAAAATCACAAAATACTCGCTCTGCTATACGTATTCACAAGTCAGTGGCGTAGCGTCTATCGATGCAAGGTAAGCAATGCTTCCCTTACGTTTGGCCTTTTAAAAAACTAGACTGAGCTCAGTAGTATTAAAAAATTTCTTTAAATGCGCGCATTATTTTCGTCTTACACTGTATGTAGCATTTACGTGCTCAGGACAGCTTCTTTCTCACGCTTTTTCTGACCAACTAAGGTTCAAAGCCTTCCACAGCAAAAACAAAAAAAAAAAAAACTGGTGAAATCCGATTTGAAAAACGCATAGATGATACCGCCAGCCAATACTAGGGAAATTTTCGTGCGCGACGAGCACAAGTTCGTTTTTTATATGAAGGAGAGATGCGTTGCAGTAATTGCAGAAGCTAGCAAAAGCAGGAATGTTTTGAAGTAAGTCGACGACGAGACGTTGGGTAAAGTGCATTTCCAATCGCCTCTGCAGAAAAAATCGTTCATTCGCAAGGTCGCGCCTTTCCGACCTAGCGCTTTTTAATTTTTTTCTTTAAGATCGTTGTCCTGCGGTTGCATGGAAGACAAAGGGTAAAAAGACAGGGTCGGATCGCTGATTCGGGAATTTTCAAATCGAACCTAGAAAAAATGTTTTATGGGTGTTCGATTTAATTTACGATTATTAAAAATCGTTGAAGGGTCTATCAAAGCAAGACGTCACTGTAGAGTTCTTTGAATTTCGGCCCGTTACCACTGTAACAAATAAAATGCCATGTATTGTAGGAAATTGAATAATATGAATTGTTTGTTAATCTATGAATTCAGACGCTTTAAGCTCCTGTGTGGTAGTACGAGTGACACAATTTTGTCGAATAAACAAATTCTTTTTGTGGCATTTTTGTTGGAATTTTATGACGTTTGTTACGGGCATTCAATACAAGAAACTATGAGAAGATCTGCGTTGGATATCAAATGTTCTGGAACAATATGTGCAAGAATTTTTTTCTTTCTGATGATTAATAGGGATCAACCCTTAAGTGTTGAGTTTGCGGTTGTAGTAAACAGAGGTAAAAAATTTGGGGCACGAGTTGCATTGAATAAGTCTTAGCTTGAAGATACAAAGCAATATATCACTAAATGAGCTCTCGACTAAAGATGGTTATTTGGAAGTGCACGGCATCAAATTAACTTAAGCCTGCGCTGAGCCTAGCGACTCCACGGGCCTGAGCTGATCGATCAGGTCGGACTAAACGCCTAAGATCTGGTGCTGCGGGTGAGGTGCCGATGATCCCAAGAAATATTGCATGATAAGTATACAATGACGGGTTCTGTCAGACTATATGCATATAGTCTTGTAGAGCAGGAGCCGTTTATGGATAAACAGCAGAACTGACGAAGATAAGAGGTAAGGAATGATGAAATGGTGAGAAACGGACGAAACTGGTGAAATATAAATCGATGATGAAAGTAGCGAATTAAAGGGAGTGCAGCCCGGCACGAACTAAGTATTGTAAAAAATTAGTAGTGGACTGAAGCGAAAGAAATGCCCTCTCCAAGTTGGCTAAACTGGAGAGGGTTGACAATGTAGAGACCTGCGAGAAGCAAGAATGAAGTAAAATTGAAGACCTAATGATGCGGAAGTGAGTAAGGACCTAGATAGAACCTGAAAAAGTTAAATCTGATGCTTTCAATGAACATGGCGAATATGTGAGCGAAAGTAGTGACTGGTAGATCGAAATCGAAATACGCTGCGTGTACCGACAGTGTAAAGTAGGGATCCTGGATCGAAATTTGAGGAAAGTAGTGCTGAGGAGAAAAAAATACACTGCGTGTTCCGAGAATGAAGAGATAGATAACAAAGTCCGAAGCACAAGAAATGGTAGTATGTACTGAAAAACTAGTGGGCATACTTAGAAGAACTAAAAGATAAGACCTAATGTAGACATGCTGAAGAAAGTAGTGACCAAGTGGATCGAAATGTACTGTAGCACGTGATGCACATGTCAAAGTAGTGAACCGAAGATATCGAAATCTGGAACGAAAATAGTAGAATGATGAAACATCTGGTGTCGCACATGGAGGAGTGGAATCAGCAACTGATGCGACATGGCTTCTATGAATTGGGTCATCAATGGTTGATGTCTCTTCGGGGTACACGTAGTGGTGATGGTTAGTGCGGGCAGCGAATCTAGGAACTTGTTCCTCGTTTTTCGAAGTGAAGTTGAGTTACTAGCGGACAGAGATATTAGATTATATATATTAGTCTCGCATCCATTAAACTAATACCGTTCATGACTTTCGTCTCAAAATCATGGAGGAAGGCCTCCGTTTGAAATTTCTTACAATATTTAAAAAAAAATAATTTACAATAATGGTTTGGTGAATGTGTTCACAGTGCATTTCGAATTGAAAGAAAAGATTTCCGGATCCTACACTGTTACGCTTTATTACTCGTGACATTTCGGTCTCTGCTGAGACCGCAGTTTGATAAAGGTCTCAGCAGAGACTGAAACGTCACGAATAATAAAGCGTAACAGTTTAGAATCCGGAAATCTTTTCTTTAAATTTTACAACTTTTTATTAAATTCAAAATACTAATTTACAGTTTTTGTGTCAAAGGGAAGAAATTTTTGGGGAAAAAATTCTACTTTTGTAAAGTGATCACACCTTTCTAATGACATCAAGTTTCTGTCTGCATCTTTAATTTATTTTTTCGTTCCACTACGCAGGACTCGTATGGCACCGGTTTCGGAAATTTATTTTTCGTCCTTTATATTAGCTGTGCTGCGTTCTATCATTATATGCTCTTCATATTCTTGTCACTTTCCGTTGTTATTTTTTTGTTCTAGGGCTCTAGTGGACCCGACTCACAGTTGTAACTATGACGGATAATATCGGGTCCATAGTATAGCACAGTCGGGATAGAAATTCGGCATCTACTGAGGACCCAGAAATAGAATCCTAAATTAATTTTGAGCAGCCTGTAAATACATTATAATTACGTTGACTGAGGTCTAAGTGAAAGCCCTAGACCAAGTGCTATTGAATATGAACATAATTTTTACAAAATTATATATTCGAAATTTTTACAATAATTTTTTTTCCGTAGTCATCATTAATTTCTTGAATTTTTGTGAAATAAATGGAAATTAGTTTTGCATTTCTGATGAGTGTTTTTTGTTCCTTGCACACTATCCAAGCAGCGGAAAATCAAGGATGGTCGTCCATAATGAGACTACATTAAATTTGTAATTGGAAAAGTTTTCTCCTTTTCTTTTCCATTTATTTCAACCGCATACTATGAAACCTGAATATGCAAAATCTTTTTTTAGTCGAAGAAAATGAAGAATAAGAACACCGGAGCCGATTGCTGAGTGTCGGGTCTCATTAAAAATAATTGCAAAACAGAGAACGTCTGACCCCCAAACAAGTCTCGTTGTGCCAATGTCCTTAGACTTTCATTTTAATCTCATCATGAATCAATGGAATTGTAATCGCTGACTTAACGACTTGAGGCCACTTAATGGAAAGAAAAAGTTCAAGTGACAGGATTCCACTCCATTGGGAAAGACCTTTTTTTTCTCTCTCTCTCTCGCTCCCAACAAGATTAGAGATGATCTTTATATACCTTCAGGACTCGAGGCTTACTTCCTTGTTTTCTGTTCGTGGCGTCTTCTTCGTGCGGTCATGCTGCTGGCATTATCACAAAGAAAACAGCGACAAGAGGAAAGCTGTCCCAAACAAGGCCGCCAGGAACAAAAGGTCTTCAGCTAAAAGTTATGGGAAAAAGCTGCAAATGAATGCGATAAGCTCTCGAATGGTGAAGAGGAAATAAAAAAAAAAAATACGAAAAAAACCAAGAAATGGAACAAAAATTTAGCAATCTATATTTACACCTCAGTCATCATCTTGTCGAAGGCTTTTCTTGAGAGGAGCAATAAGGACGAGCGGCACAAGGAAGACATTCTCACCATCAGATTTTCGTGTCGGCAATAAAGATGTCAATTTGGGATTTTCCTCTTCTTCGTTCAGTTTTTCTTCGTTTTTTATTTTCTTCTCATCTATGACAAACACAAACACACTTAGGAACAGGACATGTGTCAGAGACATGTACGCCCTGAAGTATGATAAATAAATATTTTTTTCATTCCTTCCCATCTTTCCATAGTTCGTATCTCGTTCAGAACGAGGGTGAAATGTGCTTCACGATGACGATAATATTTGATAAGTGTATTTTCTGTACGTCTTTGGTGGTGTCCTACGTAGATAAAAGGATCCCGTTCCCATTCTTAAGGTTTGGATTTTCCGAAAATCAAAAAAAAAAAAAAAGAAACGGAAAGAAAAGGAATCGTCCTTAAATAAAATTTTCGGTGCAAATTTATGTGCGAATCCTTGGCCTATACACCATCGAGAAAGATTCTATTCATTCCTCGTAACACCCAAGATTCAAGCAAATCCATAGACACATACATGTACGGTATCTAATCCTGCAGGATATACACATCCTTGTAATTATGTTTTTCAGAAAATCTGGAGCAAGGAGTATGTCCTAAGGGAAACCGAGAAGCCAGAATGAATAGCGAACGACCTGACCGAAAAAGAGCTGGTGGTGAAAATATCGAAAAAGAATTTGTTGCTGAAGGGGGTAGTTTTTTCGCCGGGGGATCAGGAGTGGTTCGGAAACTTGATTTTTTTTTCACACAGTGCTCATTTCGGTGGAGAAAATGTGAGCGCTATAAAGACGCAATTGTGGTTTGATAGTAGGACGATCGGCAGGCAACATATTAATAAACATGTAAAGGCGAAACGGAGAGTTCATTATCGGCAGAGGGTGGGCTGAGTGTGGGTAATGATTAATTGCTTTCCGATAGCTTTTCGAGTGTTGCGCTTCGGTCATACTCAGGATTGCGAATAAATAATGAGGCATCAGTGCTATCTCTGGTGGTAAGTGATTCTATTTTTTAGCTTCCTTAATGGCTAGATGAAACGTTTCCTCTAGTCGATCTTCGAAAATACCGTACCATTTGGTTGCTTGTCGAACAATATGATAATGAAAGCACTTTTGAATATTGCTCCTTTTGGAGCTGAGTATTTAATGGGGAGCACCAACTAAGCTAGGACAGTAAGAGAATCCATGGCAGAGAAAAAATTCAATGTTCTTTTTTTAAATTTATTTGCTTGTTAGTTTCTACGAAACTATTATGACAGAGGTAATACTAACAACGACGAGCACAGAAATTATATTTATTTTATTGCAATCGTATTAGTTTCAAGCAATTGTTTGTAGAAAATAAGTGAAGACTTCGAACTCTAGACAAACAACAGCAGAAAATCAAACTTATTACTTATTTGTTTGAAGAGATAATTGGATCCCTTTTATTCAAAATGGTTCAAGATTTGTCGCCACATTTACGTTGTTTTTGCCAGTTAATGAGACTTACTAACATCTGCAGTTCCTCGAATAATGACAGTAAAAGTCTTACTCTAGTTTTATTCTGCATCCGTGTTGGAAATTTCAGGAACTGACTCTCATACGTAATGCTGTCCACATATTCTACATTCGTTTCAAATTTTTTTTTTACTATGGCGCTACAGTCCAAATCTGGTGTTGCCCCATGTATGCTTCGCCTCAGTTCGTGACAGCGTCCTCCAGTTTGAAAATCTTGGCAGTGATTTCCTCTCCGCATCAATAGAATCCTCCAAGCGCTTCCGTGGTTTTCCAACTGGTCTTTTTCCATCGACGTTGCCGTTTAGTGCGCGTTGGGAAATTCTTCCGTCATCCATACAGCCCATTCTAGCTTCTTGAATTTTATAAGGATTGACACTTCTGGATTGTTGAAGATAGCATATAATTCTTTAATTGCATCGTATCTCCCAGATTGGGTCTTCCTTCGAAGATCCGAGGATTCTTCTCAGGACCTTTCTGTCATAGGCGTTAAGTGAGTCGTGTGAATGTTTTGTTATTGGTCTTATTCGGGTTCTTCTTTTTATGTCAATGGGTCCGCTACCATCTTTCGATAAGTTCGCACCTAGGTATAAACAGCTGTCGATATTTTCTAGGTTATAGTCTTCTACTGTAATATATTGTCTGACTGAAGTCTTTTTCTTAGTTTGTGTCATCACTTTTATTTTATTTTCATTAATACGTAGTTCAACTTTCCTTGCTACGGAGTCAGGTTTACAAATACTTCTTTAGCTCTCCCCAGATATCTATGTTGTCGGCATATGCTATGAGCTGAGTGGATTTGAAAAATAGGGTTCCCTTGGTATTGGTGGTTGGATTGGTATAGAGAGGGTAGGCATCTGATCGGAGTCATTAGGCGACGCCAAGTGTTGTAATTATCATATACACATCAATTGTGCTCATGATACCTCCACGTGGTAGCCACCGGGTACTGGTCTTGTCCATCTGGACTTGACTTGCTGAACTAATAACCGCGAGTGCTAATGAAACAGGAAAATTCTAGCACTATAATATGGCCCTCTAAGCTGGGGGTTGGGCGATGTGTTAACAACGTATGCTCGGAAAAACCAGGCTTGTTTCGAAGCCTAAAGTACCGCCTCGAATTGGATTGATTCAATGGCAACCACCAGGCAAACGAAAAATGGACTATTCCTTCAGATCTTGGAACGTGCGATACCTGTACAGAGACAGCGCTTCTGGACCAGGCAGCCAAATACAATATAAACATAACTGCATTCCAAGAAACTAAATTGTTAGGTGGAGAGATTACTGACATTAGATCGCACACAATTATCAAAAGTGCGAAATCATCGGGAAGCCGTGAGTTTGAAGTTGCTTTTATCGTAGATATCAAGCTCAAACACCAAGTTACCAACTTCAAATCCGTCAATAAATGGTTGTGTGCAATCCGCATAGAAACAAGTTTTTTTAATGTTTGGCTTATTAATTTCTACGCCCCAATGGAAGACAAAGACGACGAAATTATGCATTCAACAGCACCTCAGGATCAACATTCGACTTCCTTCCATTGAACAATATTAAAGTAGTATTAGGTGACTTTAAAGCGAAGATGAGCAAAGAAGAAACTTTCATAGGGCCAGTCTCCATGTTATCAGTAATGACAAAAACCACAGGCTGACTGAATTCACCAGCCAAAACCTTATTGTAAGCTCGACATGCTTTTCGCATTATGACACTCATAGCAAAACGTAGGTATCACCCGACGGACGAACATTAATCCTAATAGAGAAAACGACAGACTCCTGCATTCTCGACGTGAGTACATATCGAGGGGCTAATTACGGCACAGATCACTATCTGGTAAGGACCAAGTTCCGATGTCGGATCGCAAACCGAGGATACTCAAGAACACCACCAGTTCCTAAATTCGACACTAGATAACTCAAAGACGAGCAAATATAACAGTAGCGAAGTATGTATTAGCCTTGGAGAGGTATTTCGCGACAATGTTGAACACCAACGCCAGCAAGCCAATAGAAGAAATGTGGCAAAATATCAAAGATGGCATTACATGTGTTATAGAGAAGGTGATAGGACAACAACTCCGGCGCAAAAGATATTATTGGTTCGACAACGAATGCCAAGATGCCTTAGAGCGAACAATTAAACTGACAAAATATTAAAGGAACGGCTAACACAAGCCAAACAGGACAAATATAATGATCTAAGACGATTTGCAATGAAATTATGCAGACAAAAAAAAAGGAAGTACAATAATGACGAAATTAAAATCATGGACGAACATTTTAAATTACACAACACAAGAGCCACGTATTTCCTTGTTAAAAGGATGAAAGAGGGATACCAACTGAATAGGACTCTGGGTAAAGATGCAGAACGGAACATTATAAGTAATGCGAATAAGTAAAACTGGATGGGCGCAATACTTTGAAAAAATCCTCAATTCGAGGCCATCACCAGCACAAACTGCAGCAGTAGTCATAATAGCAGGTACAGGGTGTTTTTTCAGAGACCGAGAACTTTAAATTGAAATAACACATAGCACTTTGCCTGCTTGAATATACCTTGGTCACCTCAATCTAAGAAAATGAAAAATTCGTAGAAAGAGGGTTGCGCGAAGGGCTAACAACCCTTCCACAATAAGTAATAAAAAATGTTAAGGAACCTGAATATCAGGAGGCCAAGGTCCGATTTATAGGGGGTCTTAACAGGAATTTGATTGATTGAAGGTCCGATTTGGGCTGTAGCGCCGTTGTAGAAGAAGAAGATTTAGCCAAAAGTGTGCTCATCATTGAACACAAATTTCCAAATGAAATTGTGAATTAATAGCAATGCTTCGTTCGGCACATTTACCAAATATACGGCGTAAACAATGATCGTGTGGCTTCAATTCCTGTATAACTTGAATCTTGTAAGCACGTAAACCAAGATCTTTACGCAAAATTTTCCTTAAAGTAGAAGGACACAAGTTTAATTGTTGAGCACGATGACGAATTGACACATTTGGATTACTATCAACACTACGCTGCACACCATCAATTGCTTATTGTATGCGTACTGTACGACGTCTTCTTCTACTTCTACAATAGCACTACAGCTCAAGTCGGGCCTCTTGACCTTCAGGTTCCTTAACATTTTTCATTATTTATTGTGGAAGGGTTGTTAGACCTTCGCAGAACCCTCTATTTTCGAATTTTTAATGTTCGTAGATTGAGGTAACCAAAGTATACCCAAGCACGTAGTGTGCTGGAATTTGCGTATACCGGGATTTGAACTCATAACCTTCGCATTGTAGACCAACATGCTATCTATTAGGCTATATCCTAGCTACGACGTCTTACGGGATGTGTAATTTCGTTTAGAGTAAACGTATTTCGAAACGATTCATGATAAATTGCCAAAGAAAACAGTATTGCGAATTTATAGTTCTCTGCCTCTAAGAAAGCATCCTTTATAACGGATGTTACAGCTGATGAAGGATCCTCTTTGAGTCCTCCCACACTCGAAGAAGTAAGAACAATTCTGAGGAACCACCCGAACAACAAAGCGCTTGGCCCTAATCAAATTCCAGCTGAGCTTCTGAAAGCCGGCAACACTTGCATAGAGCAGGAAAAAACTTCCTGAAGATTGGCGCAAGATCATTTCAACAATGTTGCACGTTCCAAAATTTCAAACCATTATATCTCAAAACCGAATGAATATATTAAATTGTAATTTTGCCAGATTGTAGAACTATTTGACCTTCGGTTTTTGTAAAATTTTGAAGTTAGAGGTATAAGCGGAGGGAGGTGTTGAGCGAAATTGTGGGAAACTTTGAATAATTTTTTTAGGGCTCTGGTAAAATATAGAAAGTTTGAATTTTGCAAGTCCATTTGATGTACGTGAAGACAAAATAATAATTATCCATCGAAGTGGGCCCTAGCATGCACGAAGTGTTTTTTGTGTATTAAGAAAAATTCAAAAGCTCAAAAAATTTTATTGTAATTTTAAGAATTTTTAAAAATTTTTGAAGTTCATTTAAAAAAATGCTTAAAAGGTTAAAATATTAACTGGTCGAATGCCTTCTAAATTTCTACCCCTCACTTACAAAAGTTTTTTTTTTCGATTTTTGTTTTAAGAAATCAATTATCACCAAACCATTGAAAGTTGTTCTGCGCCATCCATAGAAAAGTATGATTTTGATCAATTTCAATAAATTAACTAATAACCAACAAATGAAAAGCTACGAATTTGACATTTTGTGTCAAGAGAAACTGTTTCACACATTTTACGATTCCCTCAATTTCTCTACTGCCTCCCATATACAGAAATGTATGGTTTCAAGAATATAAAATACACAAAATCTTATAGAATTTACTTTGTCTATGAAACTATCGTTCTATAAAGAGAATTTTGAATGTGATTCAAGCAATCAATTAAAACATTATTGACACACCCCTTCTATTGCCCTAAACCTAACCTTACATAAATAAACGAATGAAATATTGATTTTATGCAATGGAGCTTTCAATCATAATTGCGGCTAAGTATTCAATAATTGACAGCAGCCTGCTCCAGAACCTTCATTTACTTAGTCTTCCCTGTTCACACAGCCCAGCAAATGGACTTCCCTTGCATCTTCAACTTGTTCAAAGAATAATCGCATTGCGCCCGGATATGTTAATTTAATTTTTCAAATATATTCGTGACATTAATCGTCTTAAACTTTTTAAAAACTTTGTATTATTTATTTTATATTTTTGAACATATTTTTAACACTTTTTTGTCGACTTTATTTTACTCAATTTAATTTATTTCATAGATATTTTTTACTTTCGTAATAGTCCAAGCTAGGGTGTAGCCTAGTAGGCAGCATGTTGGTCTTGTAATGCAAAGGTCGGGAGTTCAAATCCCGGTCGGTGCAATATATAATTCCAGCACTTTGCCTGGTTGGATACACCTTGGTCACCTCATTCTACAAAAATGAAAAAATTCGTAGAAAGATGGTTGTGCGAAGGGCTAACAACCCTTCCATAATAAGTAATGAAAAAATGTTAAGGAACCTGAATATCAGGAGGCCTAGGTCCGATTTGGGCTGCAGTGTCATTGAAGAATAGTCCAAGAGGCCTGAAAAAAACAGCAACAACAAATGAAAGGGACAAGGATGCAAAGTGTACATAATGTTAGCTGGACAAAACATATATTTCTAAATCCGGTGCCAAACGGATCCTACGAACGAAAAAATTATTCGAAAATATCGATACAAGCTTGGTATCATTGGAAAGCCTTTGAGCAGCGCTTCACGAGATATTCGTGAAGAGCTCGAAGTTTAATAAATATTTTACACAATATTATATTAAATCCCAAATACTAAATTAGCGTTTTTCTATCAAAGGTAACAAATTATTAGGACACAAATAACATTTTTTAAAGTGCTCAGTAAGACCTATCCAGTGACATCAAGTTTATGTCTGTACCTTCAAATTATTTTTTCGTGCCACTAAGCAGGACTCATTTGGCACCGATTTCGGAAATTTATTTTTCGTTTTTCGTCTGAATTACACTGCGTTCTATCGGGAGTATAAATTTAAACCCGCCGTTACCCAATAGATGGCGCCAGCATTAAATGTTGATCAACAATGGCGGATCAGAAACGTCACATGACAAACTTAGGCATCTGTCAACAACTCCTTATTATTAGATTTATGAAATTTTATCGGCGTCTTATACTTTTCTGTGTGCGAATATGTCGAAGTTAGCGCCAAATAAGTGTCATTTGCAGGAAGTTTTACCTTTTGCTTTCAATTCAAAAAATTCTGCGGCCGGAGCGCTTCGAGTGATTGTTGAAACTTATGGTAAGGGTGCTATTAGAGAAAGAATATGCCGCGGTTTCGACTCTATAAGATGGGTGATTTCGGCGTGGGAGACAAAGAGCCGGAGCGCTTAAAAAGTTTGAAGACGCAGAATTGGAGGCATTACTGGACGAAGATTTCTTGCAGATTCATTGGGTGTGATTCAACAAACTATTTCACATCGCTCGAAAAGCTTGAAAATGATGTGAAAGCAATGAAATTAGGTGCCATACGTTTTTTCACATGAGACCAGCTGTTCCAACATCAAAAAGAAAGGGTTACGATAATCCAAAGCGAAAAAAGTTGTCGGGATACCATGACCATGCATCAAAATCAACGGCCAAGTCGAACATCCACGGCTCAACAATCACGGGAGGTCACTAAAAAAAAAGAAAAAAAAAAACTAATGCATTGGAGTCGAGCATTGAAGGAGAAATGACCGCAATACGAGGAGAGACAGGACAAAGTGATTTTGCTGCACGACAACGCTCGGCGACATGCTGCTCACGTTGTGAAAACCTATCTGGAAACATTGAAATGGGACGTCCTACCCCACTTGCTGTATTATAAAGATATCGCCCCTTCCGACTATTACCTAATCCGAAACATTTAAATGGGACGTCCTACTCAACCCGCCATATTCTCCGGACATAGCCCCTTCTGACTACCACCTATTCCGATCGATGACGCATAGCCTGGCTGAACATCACTTTCATTCTTACGAACAAGCCGGAAATTGGGTCGATTCGTGGATCGGCTCAAAAGAAGAGCAGGTTTTCGACCCAGAATTCGTATGCTGCCAGAAAGATTTAGAAAAGTTGTGGCTAGCGATAGGCATTTCGTTGAATAATACATTTTTAACCATTTTTGCACAACAAAGGCTAGAATTTTCAAAAAACTACGGCAGGTTTCAATTTGTACTCCTAATATTATATAATCGCGCTATGTGTATTGAATAAATTCGAATTAAAAAAATTTAAATTCACTATTGAATGTTCCTGTGCCAGTGAGACAACGCACCGGTCGAAGTATTGAAAAATCTCACAGCCGTAAGTGTTTCAGTTCAAAATGAGCCAAATTAGTCTATTTCATGCCGTTCACAGGAATTGGCAATCTCTCAGTCCACATTGTGACGAATAGCGCAAAGATCTTGGCCTATACTCTTACAAGATAAAATAATGATGCCTCCGATTGGGCTCTGCATAAGTTATGTTATGTCCTTATTGAAAAACCCAATATAATCAAATATGATTAATAGCAATTTTACAAGTACGTAATACCAAAACGTGCCGGAACCAGTTATGTTAATTATTTAATTGGAACGAATTTCTCTAGAACACTATAAATTATATGATATTGATATCAACCATGCAATACTCGTACATAGCTTCTATAACATCACAGCACTAGATTTTAAGTGGTTTCGAATATACCACGATATTTTCAGCCCTCGCAATAGCGCGCGCTTTCCTTTTGATTTTAATTCTCTCGTGTGCAACGAATTTAATTGGCACGTGTGTTTTTCTGACGCAGTAAATCACTGATCCATATGGTATGTTCCTCATTCCTGAATAAATCTTTCAAAGAGGAACTCATTTAGATTGTAATGCTGGTGTCACCCCAGAGGGATTATCCCTAAAAAAAAAATCGTTTCAACGGTTTTTTTCTTTTTTTAAATTAAATCCTTTAGATTCGGTAGAAAATAAAAGTTAGTCGGACCAAGAATCCTTTCATGCAGTGAAAGGCTGGAAATAGATGGGATATTTTGTATACATTCGAAATCAGGGATGCGTGAAAAATGTATATTGGTATATACATATATATATTTTTTTTATGAATTACCAGTTATATAAATATCGTATATATGCGAATGAAAAGCAATTATGCACTTAAAGCGTTACATACATTTTTGGTGGCTTTGATTCGAGGTCAGAGTGTCACAATATGGCGCGCGGATTGAAAGGAATATAAATGTGGGAAATCGTTGAAATTTGGGGGAAATAGTACAATAATTTATTTCGTATGGCTGGGAAACTATTTAATGAAGGGGTAAAAATAAGGATACTTTTTGAATTAAATGGTAGATTTTGTTAGTTAATGTTAAGTATTAAAAGGCGACAAATATTATGTAATTGTTGCTATTTATCATAACTAAAACACAACATTATATTATTCTTTACAATAAGTAGAATTATTTTTAGCTTAATTGTAATTAGTTCCGATTTCTTTGAAGGGCTTAAGTCAAGTATTTCGATTTAGTACTTCGTAATAAAAATAATTTGAATGCGGAAAATTTACATCCTCCAGTTTTTTTAATTATTTACTTATCTTGAAATTTCAATGTTTAACAAACCTACTGTTTTTCTGATTAAAATCATATTTTTCGTAAATGACCATCAGAAATTATTAGCTTCAGGAAGATTTTAATTTGAAAATCCATTTGAATCGGATCAAAAAATGTTGTAACGTAAAAGAATACAATTTCTTATAATTTTCACGGTAAGCGTCGTCTAGGCTGCATCGCACTCATCGCACGCATCGCACTCATCGCACTCATCGCACGCATCGCACTCATCGCACGCATCGCATTAAAATAACCATTACATGTTTTGTGTATAGCGGTATTCAATAAAGTTAATCGTATCTAGCATTGTTTTAGTACGCACTTACAGTAGATTGAAATATTTAAAATTTTATGATTGTACTACATTTCAACGCTTTATCTTATGTCGGTTTTATGATCGTTATAACAATTTCCGAGCTAACAATTAACCAGCAGCAATTATTTCTGAGCTATAATTAAATTATAATTTGACAACCTTTTAACTGCTTATGGCGGCAATCAGGAACGTCTTTCAGGAATTTTTAATGAAGCCTGCTTCTTCTGAATTGACCAGAATACTAAACAGTTGCGTTAACTAGGTTCGTTCTAAAAATAATTGACTTCCGCGAAGCATAATAAACGAGCCATTGGTAATAAATTTTTGGAATGCCATAAGACGTGGTCCGTGGTGTTTATAGTAGGAGGGGTAGAAAAATGGAATTTTTTAATGAAATTTTGCAAAAGTTTCCGTTCCGAAATGAAATTCTCATTAAGAGGAAGGCGGATCTATCGAGCATCCGTCGCTGTCTTTGAGGTACAGCAGCCCGAACAGAAAGGACTAATGGATTGCGGATTAATTGCAATCGAACTTTGATTTCGAGCGCGAAGCTTAGTTCGTTTTCCCCACCCCAGAGAGATATTGCAGGCTGCAAGACATAAGTTCCACCTGGAAGCAGGAGGGCATGTAAAAGTACTTTGTCACATTACCGCGCCCTTTTCTGATATAATCCCCTAGGTAGGCGGATTGGATTGGATAGGAACACAAGATAGACGTGTATCACTGCCAGTATCATTTTCCAAGTTGACTTCGCAGAAAAGCAGTCATCCGTTCGGGGATCGTAAACCTCCCTTTGATATCGACCCCAGAGCTCACCACGGGTCTGGCTGCTGGCCACTCAGCTAAGAGAAATTTTTTGACAAATGATGATATCATCTGATTAAATTTGCGGAACCGACTTTTTAAGTTTTCGTTTTTTTCCCTTTGGAATTTTCTTAAGCATCGCTATGGCCATCATTTTTTTTCCTTTGACGTTCAAAGGGAAGACAAAAAGGTTTTTTTTTCCCGGAACATGGGGAGAATTTTACGGAAGGAGTAGATGAGGCGAGGCGGATGTGCACAACATAACGATAGACTGGCTACAAATTGGCTGTAGCCCGTCAATTAGGACCTCTAAAATTATAGAGGATTTAGTTTTGACGGAATTGAAAGGAACAAATAGAAAAGGGGAGAGCTGGCGAAAAAATACTTTGAATTCTTAGACAATTGGAAAATGTTAACTCCTGTCCTTGTCGACACACCCTAACGATGAGAAAAAACGAGATAGACGTAGGACGATGATGCCGTATGACGAGGGGGATGAGTAGCTCGGATTTAGGGTCGATTTGCAATAATTTTGCTCGGAGATAAATTACGCTGGATTTTTTATAACAGCCGTTTTTTTTTTTACATGAAATTAGTATGCAAAGTGAAGGTAAGATGAGACTGTAAATTTATGCGGCTTAACATCAAGAAAAATTTCTTCTTTTAACTTTTTTAATGTTTCCTGCTACCCACTTTACAATCGCTCCGCGCTTCCTTCTCTTTCCCGCTAGCTCACCCATCGTATAGGAAAAATGTAAATATGGTTGTTAAGTGGGATGGAGTCTTATGACATAGCTGGGATAAAAAGTTAGCGGATTTTATGTCGCGCCGGTAAACATTTCAAGTTTCGGTATTTACGGATTTACATAAAAATTGTCGGAACTGACTTCATAATTAAGCTTTAAAGTTGGGGTCGAGATTGCCCTATGTCGGAATACATAGCTTTTGATATTTTCTTCATAGAAATGTCATTTGTTCGTCATTAAGTTGAAAAATTGGTTTTAGATGGCGAAACAATCGTGCTGAGGGTGCAGACTTATTAAAGACTTAAGTAAGGATTTTAAATTTTCTGTTTGATGTTTTAATTCGATAGTTAGCGAAATAGCGTGTATTCTACGCGGTCAGTATACTACGCTACGAAATATGTCAAATTCCTTAAAATAGCTACTTTTGTATGGGAGGAGGTACAAGGAGTAAAAGGTTCTGGACGGTTTTGAAACTGCTTATAAGCATTCTTTTTACCATTGCTGTGTTCCAATTTATAAGCTCTACTCTGCTATATTCGAAGGGAAAAAAATAGAAATGGGAAGCGGATAAGAAAAATTTTTTTAATGCGTCAATTACGCGCTCTTTTTTCTCAACCCCGAAGTGCTGATGAGCATCAATATCTTTTGGTTTCCGCATGATGGGAAAAAAATTAGTTCAACGCTATCACCCCTTCTACTACTCCCCACACAAATTTTTTTGGGATCACAATAAATTCTATTTCATCTTTACTGTCGTAGCCCTGTTATGTTTTTTTTTTATACCACTTTCTAATTTAGACTTTTTAACTCCTTATTACATATTAATGTATACTGCATCCATTTATTGTACAAAATACTTAATTTATAAAAGCAGTGATCTTAAGAATAAAACCCGATTCATGAAAGCTTTTAGGAGTTTTTTCCTGAAAAATAATCTAAATTCGGCTGTTTCTCGAGAAAGGAAATAAAAAAGAAGAAAATTAAACAAAAACAACAAAAGAAACTTTCTGAAAAGTTTTGTTCTCTTCTGAGTCATTACAAATCCAACAAGAATACACCCGAAAGGATTGAAACGTTGAAATATATAACTATACAGAATACATTTTCTATGGCAAGTTCTGTATATGAGAGTGTTTGTATATTTGCTTGTTTGTTTTCCATCTCTCTACTATAACTGTTTGCTCACAAAATTCTACATCTCTTGTCCAAACTTTTAATTTCGGTTTCACACCACGAATGACCACCATCCCTTCCACCGTTCAGTTCCACCGTACACTTCTTAATGTCCCAACGACGAGAGGGGTCTCCTTGAAATAAAAACCCGAATTCTATTCAGACTTGGCCATCATGTCCAAGGATACGAGAATTGTGCGGATAGGAACAATCGTTCGAAAGAACATTTTCAAAAGGGAATCCGAATAATATCGCAAGGGACATGTAATTGGAATTAAAACATAGGAGAGGAGACGTCGTCGGTCTGGCATGTATTTGGAGAGAACCACTCTGTATCAAGAACTGTACTAAGTACTTGTATATACGAGTACGACCCAGTGGAGCACCACGATATCATTGGGACGATAGCAAACAATCCTTTAAGCAGAGGTGAAACTGGTGTATGTATGGGAGCCGGTATAGAAGAAAAGAAACACAAGTCAACTGGGAAACCCAACCTCAAATCGCCTGAACAATTCCAAGCTTGGAAAAATGTTTGCTAACTTCCATGTTTTGCTATGTTTTCCTCAATTTAATTCTCTTCCTGGCATTTTACGAGGCAAACTTTTCGCTGTACGAATAGTAGAGTAACGCGGAGAACCGCATGCCGTTCTAGTTTTCAAATGCTCTTCTTCTCAAAATCGTCTCCTGCTGTGCGCGTCGCTTTTTAAACGATCTTTTGGGAGTTCGTATTATGAGATTTCAATTTGTTGTTTCGTTTCTTTAGAAGGACACACACAAAACGTGATGGTATTTTAATTATAATATTGTACAGCGGAATGAAAAAGATCTTTTTTATCTGAAAGGACATTGCGGGAATTTTTAGTAAGACAGAAAGTGACAACATCATGGTAAAATGTTGCAGGTTCGGAGTCGCTGATCGTAAATATAATGTCGGAAATGAGCAATTCAAAACCAAAAAGCAAAAAATTTTGAAATTGTTTTATTGCACGACAAGATGTGTTTGGTGTCGCTAATGTCGAATAATGGGAGCTTATTGTCACGAATTGGATAATCAAAATGATGATTGGCTTTGACGATAGCGCGAATGAATTGGCTTGGAGGTTATAACTGGGAGTTAAATGTTTTCATGTCGCTGGTTTCCTTTTTCAGAAGGAAGAAGGACAAATCTCAAAATGTCTTATCAATATAGCGAGCAAAACTTGTAGCCTAAACTTAGGTGTAAACTTCGGAAATTAAAGCTGAGCGATTTTCGAGTTACTGATTTGGAATTCGATGTCAAAAGCTCAAGATGCGACATATTGGAAGGGAAGAAACACAACTGTACAGGAAATAAAAAACGGAACTCGGTGCTTTTCCGATCCGTTGACAAGATTGAATCTTAAGGACATTGCGAAGCCGAAAGGTAATTTTTTCGAAAGTACCATAGCAGAATTTATTTTCATTCATTTTATATGGAAGATGGTGACGCGTCTTACTTGAAATAAGTGGCCGAACTCCTTCACGCCTCTTGACCACCATGGATGCTGTTTACACCCCTTTAATCCTACTTCCCTTGAAGACCGGTTGGATTTCAATGATACTTCTCATAAAAATTTCAGGATGAGTTTCGAGGCCATAGAAACATACTTAGCATCTCAGACCTTCAGGTCACCAGAATGTGCATCGCAATAAGTGGTTTGTCAGGCACAACGATCACTTCGGTGCATTTATTTAAAAATTAATGTTATTGCCCGCTTGCCATTAAGGCAATTGCACAACAAAATATTCGAATTAGTTTCGAGACACCAGAACCAACTTATCACCCACAACTCTCTGGTGGCTTTATAAGCGATCAAGCAGGTACAATGATCACGGAACCTGGGTGTAACCTAGTGGGTAGCGTATTGGCCTACAATGCGAAGATCGTGAGTTCAAATCCCGGTCGATGCATGATTCTAGCACACTGCTTGCGTGGGTATATCTGAAGTACTTCAATCTGCGAAAATGAAAATTCTTAGATAGAGTTACACACAATACTAAATAAAATGTTAAGGGATCTGAAGGTCAGAGGGCTAGGTCCGATTTGGGCTGTAGTACCATTGAAGAAGAAGTAACAATGATCTCAACGGTATCTCCATTCAAAAATCAATCCCATAGCCGCAGAATTACCATGCCACCAACGGAGAAACCTCCGCCCAGATATCCGTAAATTTCCGTAAAGAACTCCCATCTTATTTAAGCAGACAACTAAAATGACAGCATTCATTACTTAAAGAATGTGGGAAACTTACTTTGGCAAGGCTTTCTTGTTGAACCAAGCTTGAAAAGGATGAGATCCGAACAGTCTACCAGAATTGCCTCAGAGTCACCGCATACGTGCGCACTCCGTCGTACGTTACCCTGCTGCGGGGTACCACGACTAGGCAAGTGTTTTTCAACTCGAACATCACTTCTTCCGTACTCTTCACGATCAGCCGCGAACCACAGAGAAGCCGCTGGTTAGGCCTCTCATGAGTTATTGAGCGTCTACAGATTGGGATGCCACCATTCAAGCACGACATCAGTCGCAAAAAAGTATCACATTAGGAAAAGGGAAATATAATGTGTTTCAGATCCATCCCACGGCCGGTTGTCCACCACTGCGAATGAATTGTCAAGCTTTAAATAATTAATTAATTTTCCGCGATATCGCAAGACTCCGCCTTTCCTCCCATCCTTGAACCACCAACCATCACCGAGTGACAACTCGAAGTAAGCAGAGGGGTGCTCATACAGCAGCTTCAATGGAGCGCTCAATCTGGCACTACGTCTATCTATTCATAGGGTAGCATCTTTTGGCCCCCTTGCGCGGCACACATCTCGTCTATAAGTTCTCCCACAGCCTCACTGTCTGACATAGCCAGTCAGGGCGCACCCCAGCTCACCGTAGATCGATCCCCAGTGCCGAGCTGACAAAACGGGACTCCCCTCTGACTTGAAATAGGTGCCTGACCATCTTGGCTTTTAATTAACCCCTTCTCCCTTGCGCACTGATCTTAGTTCAATGGTATCCCTCATAATCAAAATTATAGGATGAGTTTCGGCGCCATAGAAATAAACTAGCACCATAGATGCGCCGGTGACCTGCGTGTGAAGCGTAACAAGCGGTGCATTCATTCAAAAATTAAGTTTATGGCGGCAGAACTATTACCAACTTACCTAGGCATTTGCATAGCAAAATTTCAGAATGAGCTTTGAGGCCTAGCATTGCATTGTCACCCTAAATTCTCTGGCGACCTACGTGTGAAGCGTAATAAGCGGCATAATGATCTCAACGGTGTTTGAACTCAAAAATTAATTTTATTTCCCAGGATTTATTATGCAACCAATGGCAACATTTCTACTTAGATAACAGCGTAGCAAATGCCCCAGTAGACTTCTTATCCCATATAGCAAACCAAAATATAATGTTTCTTATTTGAAGAATATGTTGACAAAGTTTTCTCGTTGATTTAAACTTGAGAAGGAAGAGAGCTGATTCAACAGTCTGCCTGACTTGCACCCTCCGTATATTGCTTAGCCTAATTACATGACTAGGTGATTTTCAACGCCTCCCCTTTTACTTTCGGTTTGATACCTTCTGGTCAGGCTAAGGTAGAGACTCTTGGGAGTTTTAAAGCGTCTACAAATCGCGACGCTTCAAAACCATCCAAACACGATATCAGTCACATGAAAACATCACATTAGAAAAAGGGAAACATAATGTGTTCAGTATCTATCACACGGCTAAGTCACCCAGTGTGGCGAATTATTTTAATTGTTAAATTTTAATTAATTAATCCATTCCAGGCGATATCACAAGCCTCTGCCTTCTCCCGCGTGAGTCTCCACTTTTTGACCCACTAAACATCATCAAAAACTGGTCGGCCTACCTTGCAACAAAAAAAGGAGATCCCTTTCTCACACAACAGCTGCAAAGAAGCGCTGACAATTCTGGTGTATTGTGGTGCGTGCCAACTAATCCAATGGCATCCTCCGTTTCCCCTCCGCGGCACAGATCTCGTTTGACAACTCTTCCGTGGCCCGGCTGTCCGGCACGCTCGTACTACAATTCGCCTCAGGTCCACACACCTCCCGCCCCTCCCTACCCGTACGCCGTAGTGCCCTTCAATGTGCTCCACGGATTTCATCCGCAGGAGTCGGATTCTTTCACCGCAAAATGTTACTCCCTTCCCAACGTCGCAACAAACACCGAGCTACACGACCTCAAACATACGGCCACACACAACTGACGAGACAGCTTAACTTAATTTTCGGATTCGTTTCTTGTACTTGCAATATCACTATTCCGGGATCCAAATGCGACTCGCAAGAATCCCGCTCGTTCATGAGACAAAACACCCACCTCCACAAGTAAACCTCCCTTCAGTCGCAAAAGTAGCCACGAATCCTCTCAACCCACAAATTTTACTCATTCTCCTTCTTTCCTTTCCTTCTTTCTATTCCTTCACCTGGTCCAAAGGTCGTGAAGCATACTTGTTCTCTCCACCCTGCTTTACCTCCCTGATCTTGTCTCGCTCCCTTTGGTAAACTCTGCTCTCTCACCACATCTCCTCTCTCCAAATTGCACTCTCACCTCATCAGTTTGATCCTCTAACCCTCCTACTGTGCACAGCAATAGAGTTCAACTAAAACTGCACCAAAAGGCATAATCAAATCAATATTAATAAATAAAACATAACAGGAGTGCGATTGGGCATAAAGCCCAATCGTGCGATACTCTAGATAAAAGAGGAATTTTCGTATCTTAAGAAATTTTGTAGGGGAAGTTGTAGAGGGGGTGACGACATTGAACTAATTTTTTCACATGACGCTAAGGTTGCTATCAAAATGTTTTATGCAAAATTTAGGATTTAAAAATTTAATAGGTACTGAGAAAATTAGTGTATTGGATGTAGTGAAGTGTTGCAGTTTGTATGGGAGGTGATAGAAGGAGGGGCGAGTTTTTAATGGCTCTTCAGAAATAACTATAAACATCATGCTTTTGACATGTTTTAAATTGCAGATCAGTAGCATTCATTTTTTTCAGGAAAATCGACTTTTTATAAAGTTGTTAAATTGTGTCATTTTGAATGGGAGGGGGTAGAAGGGGTGAAGCTAATCGTCTAATTTTTTTTCGGTTTTACTAAAAATTCTTAACAAATATTTAGTGCACAATTTCAGCTCGATCAATTTTATACGCACTGAGTAAATTGGCTTAGAGCATTTCATGAAAAAGTGCAGTTTGTGTGGGAGGTGGTGGAAGGAAGAGGAGGACTCAAATAACTTTTGTACAGTAAATTTATATCATCATAAAAGTAATATATTCCAAATTTCAGATCAATAGCATTTATATTTTTCGAGCAAATCCGTTTATTGTGAAATTACGAAATTGTGTCATTTTGTATGGGAGGGGGTAGAAGAAGTACAGGTAATCGTCTCATTTGTTTTTGTCTTACTAATTATTTTAAATATGTAAATATTTTGTGCACAATTTCAGCTCGATAACTATGTATTATACACACTGAGTAAATTGGTTTAGAGCATTTCATGAAAAAATGCAGTTTGTATGGGAGGTGGTGAAAGGAGGGGAAAACACAAATTATTTTTATAGAGTAGATTGTAATCATCATAAAAGTATTACATTCCAAATTTCAAATCAATGTCATTTGTACTTTTGGAGCAAATCCGTTTATTGTCAGATTGCGAAATTGTGTCATTTTGTATGGGAGGGGGTAGAAGGGGTGGAACGATTTGGCTCGTTCACGAACTTGACCTTACTTTTTGTTAAAAACGACGTATACAAAATTTGAACTTTCTCGGAGGAGTAGAGAGTAGGGCCCGTTCACGAATTTAAAGTTTCTTTTTTGCTCAAAACGACACTGAAAACATTTCAATACGATATCTCAAAACGTTTGTTATGTTGTAGACAGACAGACAGAAGAACAGACGAATAGACGGTCTTTTGGATTCGAGGCTTTTTAGCGACCACAAATATTTCTGTACCCATGGCCACTCAGTGCAAGCATTATTTCGTAAAGTTACAAAAGGTAAAGCAAACTCAATATATTCTCTAATTTCATCTCGAGTGTTAAAAAATTCTCTACTTAACGAAACATCACTGCCTTTTAGTTGGGCCAGATACTTTCCAAAACAATTTTAAATGCGTTAAAGTATTTAGCACCGCAGTGGTATTAAGTTCTTCAATTTGCCCGCATTTGCCTCAACACTAATTCGGCATGGAGAAACTTTCCACTCGAAACTAGTCTAATTCACCAGCATTTTATCATTTCGTGGTATGTATAGCAAACGCTAAAAATCCTCCTTTTTACCAATAAATTTCATAAAAAAAAAACTTTTTATACCATATAGAACATCGGATCCTAATTTCGCACAAAAGTATGCTTAAAAGCAAATGCTGGCGAACGGAAAACTTTTTTACAACATTTTTTTTTAATGGTGCCGGTGGTGGCGTTGGTGGTCATTCAAAAATTACAGAGCGCTGCGAAAGAGCTAACAGATAAATAAAAACATAAAAAAAAGTTATAATACTGCAGAAAACTAGTAACGAAAAACCCTCAAATTTCCATCACATCATTCCGGATAAAATGCACATACAAGAAAATTTGCAGTAGTAAAGGATGCATAACGAAATCGCACCGATATTATGCATACATCGTTGTGCAGCATGATGAAGTTAGAGGAATCCTTCGGGCCACAGTAGCGTCAAAACTGCGGATGCTTCTTCCTAATGATATTAAAATTATACTCCGCATATCGGAAGTAAGCATAAAAGCTTCCTCTAACTTTACGATCTGCTCACATTCGAGTGTGGAATTGGACTTTAATGAGAGTGAAATATCTTATAAATGTTCCGATGTGAGGAGACCATTTTAGGACGACTACGACCGTAACGCACGTGTGCCATAAAGTTTTTGAAATAGTCGTCGGAAAGAGCGAAAGAGAGGGAGATCGAAGGTGAAGTTATGGTGGCATTCTACAGGATATGTCTCCGAGACTTTCGAATGGTAAAACTTTCAAGCAAGCATCTAACTAACGCACTGTGCATGGTGTCTGAAAGGTAAGTGAAGTACAAGCGGTGACGAATATTTTATGAAGAAGTTTTCTGGAGTTTGTCCTTCGATATGGTGCCATTTTTTCTTTTTCTAAGAATAAAATCCTTTGAATCAAGTGACTAATAAGCCATAAGTTCGTTTTTGATCAAGTGTGATGAGGGTATGTCGTGAAAGACACTATTAATACGACGGTACTTTTTCAATACCACTTCCTGTTAGTTAAATTAATAGTATCAGTCATGGAAAGAGTCAATATGGCGTTCTTTGATGCTCCAAGCTGTAAATATCACCATTTATTTTTCGGTGTGCCTTCAATTTAGAACAAAAAGCAACCTTTTTCAACTTTAAAACAACCATTTCCAATTGAATGCACTCATTTCTTATTCGTTTAAAAAAATCAGCAACAACTATGCAAATTTATTTTCTTGCCTAGAACTGTACTTAAAACTTGTTTTATTGTATAGATGGAATCTGAGAGTATTATAAGTATGCTCGCACAGAGGCGTTAAGGCGCATAGAAATATTTGCTGTTGCTCAAAAATTTCAAAACCAGATGTCCGTCTGTCTGTGCTCTCTAGCTTGGGAACGCGTTGAGCTAGAAAGTTCAAATATTAAATGCATCGTATTTGACAAAAATTAAGGCCAAGTTCGTGAATGGGCGAAAATGCTCCACCCCTTCTACCCCCTCCCATACAAAATGACACATTTTCAATCATTTATATCTATTAATCATTTTCTTGGAAACTATATGGTTATAATAATTTTTTTATGGTATAATAATTTTTTGAATCCCCCAATTTCTTCCACCTCCTCCCATACAAACTGCACTTTGTCATTAATACTATAAACCAACTTTCTCAGTACGTTTAACATTTTGCGATCTCAAATTTTGTGTTAAATACTTAATAAGCATTAATATTAAGATCGGAAAAAATTAACTGATTAGCATTACTGATTCTACCCCCTCTCGTACAATATGTTTCAATTTGTCAACTTCACAAAAAATCGATTTTCTTGAAAAGCATGAATGTTACTAGTCTGAAATTTGAGAGATGTCAATTTCATAATATTCATAGTTATTTCTGAAAAAAATTACTTAAAACCCCTCCACCTCCCATAGAAACTGCACAATTTCACCAAAATTAATGAACTAATTTTCTCGAAACCCATGACATTTTCGGATCTTAAATTTTGTAAAAATCATTTTTATAGCAACTCTGCCATGACATAAAAAAATTAGTTCAATCCCGTCATCGCGTCTACCACCTCCGATACAAAATGACTTTTTTTCAATCATTTACAGTAATCAAATTTTCTCGGAAACTATAAAAGCTAACAATTTCAAATTTGTATAAGAATTGGTATAAGAATTTTTGAAACCCCCCCACTCCTTCGACCACCTCGCATACAAACTGCACAGTTTCATTGAATTTAATACACTAATTTCAGTAATTTCAGCAGTAATTAATTTTTTAAGCTTGAATTTTGTAAAGGACATTCTTATAGCCACTTAATCATGATGTGAGAAAAATTAGTTCAATGCTGTCACCTCCCCATAAAACATTTTTCACTATCACAAAAGCTTCTATTTCATCTTGAATATCGTTAGATTGCGCTTTACGCACAATCGTAGTCCTGTTATGTTTATATTCTAGATGAAATCTGAGAGTATTATAAGTTTGCTCTAAAGTTTGTAAAAGAAAAGATTTCCTGATTCTTCACTCTTACGCTTTAATATTCGTGACTTTTCGGTCTCTGCTGAGACCTTTATCAATCTGTAAATATTAATGGCCAAATCGCTCCACTCCTTCTACCACCACCCATGCAAACTGCACAATTTCACTAAATGCATACACTTATTTTCTCAGTACCTATTAAATTTTTGAAGCTTACATTTTCAACAAAACATTCTGATAGGAACTTTAGCATGATGTGAAAAAATTACCACTCCCCATAGAAAATTTCTTAAAATCAAAAAATCTCTCTTCATCTAGAGTATTGCATGATTGGGCCTTACGCCTAATCGCAGTCCTGTTATGTTTTTAATATAATATAATGTACCAAAACGAATAAGCACAAAATCTAAAATTAATTCCAGTGTTTTAAAATAACATTAACATTTTTCTCAATCATTTATTCATTATTTTCTTGAATTGGAAAATATGGATATATGTGTTTTAAAATCAGAATATTGCTTGTATAAACTTGCTTCTGGGTTGGAGAAAATGTTTAACGTCATCACCTCATTGAGTTCCAATCTCAATATTTCACAGGACGAAAAAAAGTCGACCTTTTCAAAACAATTATCTATTCGCTTGTTTTTTTTTAGTCTCCTTGTCTTCTATCAAAATACCGTCAATATTAGCATTTAGTCCTGTTCGTGTTTAGTGCTTCACAGATTTCTGTGAATACAAGACACTGTGGTCGTCGTACTTTATAAGCGCATTCGCTAGCAATTGAAAGTTGTAAATAACCTTTAGTAGATTGTATTCATTTGCATATTTAGTACGCGCACAAACAAGCATCGCAGGACCACTGATAAGGGACCTTCCGAGAAGCGGCTAAAATTTATGCAGCAGCAGATGTATGCACCATCCATATATTTCGTATACATTTGCAATTTCCACACTTCTAGTTCTCTTGCTAGCTACGAGTAAATCACTCTAACCGCGCGCTAACAACTCTAAATGCAAGGCTATACGTGCTCGTAATGCACTTCTTAATACCGGTTCGTGGTAAGTCCATTTTCCTAATGAAAACTCGTAACAACGACTTCTTTTCATTCTGAGATGGTCAGTTCGGGGAAAATGTTACACAAAAGCAACACAGTCCGTAAAAATTCTTCTCCGCGGAACACATCAAACTTTTCTAAAGTCCTTTTTCGTAATGAGGACGAATTGTCGAGTAGAATAAAATGAATTTACTTGAACTAGAAGAGGTGGTCTGAAATTAAAAAAAAAAAAAGGACGTAAAAATCACCATGATCCCATTCAAAATCCTTGCATGTATGCCTTTGCCTGGGTGAAAACTTTCTTCCGTTCGCCATAAAATTGTAATAAATTGTAGAAAACCAGACGACATTCTGTCCGCATCAAGTTTTGAAAAACTTTCTGGTTTCGTTCTATTTTTGTTCACCCGGTATTTCATCAGTTGGTTAAAAAGAGCAAAAAATTTATATATATTCGGCCACCTATCCGGCCGGTTATGACTTTTTAAGGTTGCCCATGAAAAGCGAGAGAACAAACAAGGAAAAAGGACAAAATGTGGAAAAAAAATTGCAGAACAAAGAGGAATAAGCTTAGAATGGTACAAAGTCAAGCCCATGATTCACATTTCATTAAACCCCTTTAATTAAATTTCTAAATCTGTTTTTAATCTCCCGTAGAACTCTGCCAGGATGATATCATATCCGAGGATGCGGCTTAACTTTACCAGCGAGCAAACGTCCAAGTCCATTCATAATCATATCGTGGCAGATTCAGCGTGGCTACTCTTCCGATGGCCTAGCCATAGTAGTCAGCACAATTCCGCAAACATATCATCGGCATGATAACAGGACTGGATTTGCCCGAGGGTTGGCAGCCGGAAGCGAAGGATCTATCTAACCTTTCTTTATACTCTTTTTTCGCTTTTCTTCAAAATTAAATTCAGATAAAACTTAATCCATAAAAATTCACTTAATGACTCTTTTCGCTAGGCATGGTATGAAATGCCTGCACTGGAGTTTCACTCTATCCAAGTGAAAATTTTATCGGTAAAGTATTGCCATATCGTTTCCCGAAGAACACTGTGAAATAGTTCCCGGGTGGAGATAGTTTTTTTTGCTATTCTATGGGGGTGAGACTTATCTTGTTCTCATAAATATAATTTTCCATTTTTGTTTTTGCTGAAATTGATCCGCGATTCACGATAGGTTTGAAAAATCTGGATTTTTATCTTGGGCTTTACATAAAGCTGTCGTTTACATTCTCGTACTGAAAAGTTATATTCGTGGAGTATGGTACGACGAGCTAAATCCGAACGAAAAACTTATTAAAGGAGAGAATCGTTGGATTTGATTGTCTTCAGAGAGGAGAGAAGAAATGGCGAGTATTTTATGATAATCGGGATTTGAAAAAAAAAACAACTATTAATACCAAATTTTATTTGGTACGTTTATATTATAATGCTGCGAATACGAAAAAAAAACTGAAATAATAACCAGAAAATTTCGTAATATTAATTTCTTTTTATTTTGTTTCTTTACAGGTAAGACCTACTACTAATACGTTTTTCCAATAAGATAAGTACTTTATATTATTTCTTATTATTTATATTTTTTTTTAGTGGAAGTTAATTTTAAGGCCTGTTCACAATAACTACAGCAGCTTCGGCTCTGAAAAGTAATTTGTTACATAGTTGAGATGCATTGTATGCACAAAATCAATAACTGAGATAAAATTGTCGAAAAATTGAAACTAATATACTCGTAGGACTCATAGTTTATACCCCTAGATAGTGCTTAATCTAGGATAAATTAGAACAGTGTTCAAACTAAAAAGTTTTTTTTTTTAACTTATAATGAAAAATGCGAACTGTTCTTATCGAATAATCTTATGTAGGGGAAGGTAATGTACCTTGGCCCAAATTTCTTTTAATGCTCTTAATGACATTTCTAGCGTATTTTGTTTTGAAGCTACAAACCTCAGCTTCAAAATATCATTTTAACATTTTCATTTAACTTGACTATTACTAAGGTTATGATCTAAAGTAAAGCTAAAGTTAAACGGTCCAACGTCCGACGTGGAATGTACTTTAAACCTCTATAAAAATTTTTTTTTTTAAATATTGATTTATTCATGAAAAAATAATTTTTATTACAAATATTGAAATATTTATGAAATAAATAACCTAACAATATCAATTATTCGTTAAAAAAATCGTTTTTGACGAATTTTATAAAAATTAAAATGGATTTTAAATAATTGAACTAAAATAATGGTATAGATTTTTTTTTTAAATCTCACTACAGCTCAAATTGGGTCTTCAGCTTTAAGCCCTTAGAAATGGAAGGTTTACTGATACATTGCACTACCCTTAATTTCTCGTAGCTACGGATAAAGGTACAATCTGTTTTACAATAAGAGAATTCAAAGCAGAAAAAAGAAGTTGGACGGAGAACCAACTACCGCGGAAAAAGTCACAAGACTTCGCGAATTATTTAAAAAACAACACTTTAAAAATTTACTTTGGACGCCGAAAAACTATTTCTTCTTCTTCTAAAGTACCCCTTCCCTTATATGATTAAATTTTGGTCAAGGAAAGGTAAAGCAAAAACCTTTAATACAGATATTTATGTAAATAAAGAATCTAGAGCAATTATAGTTCTGTTGTTATTAAGTCGCTCCTTTATTCAAACTTTGCGGCTTGCTTTGAAATCGTCTACTCAAAGAGGATAGTTTGAGCAAGCTTGTGTAGTAATGAAGTGGAAAAGTGCCAGGGCTTATGGACGATAATGTTACGGCTATCAGTTACATGGACTTCTAGACATGGACTCGTAGACCAGATACAACGCTTGTTCTTTGAAAATCTTGGCATTAAAATCGAAAGGTTTGATGTTAAGATCTATTTGGCGCTTCTTAGCAGGATAGATTGCAAAATATCAACCAAAAATGTACCTCTATTCTTTTTATCCTATAATAACCTAAGAAAGCTGCTGTCGAATTGAAAATTTGACCTCAGCATATTGATATAACTATCCATAACAATTAACATAATTTTGTTATGATCCGCCTACTCCTTGTACCACCTCTTATAACAAAGCAATAAACTTTTAAAATAATGTCATCTTCACTCCACCTCTTCAAATAAACATACATTTCTTTCGAATATTTGTTAGCAATTGGTCTGAAAATTGGTACCAATACCCCATCAGAATATCTTGCAGAATTACAATTGGACGTAAAACTCAATCATGGGATATTGTGGATGAAAAGTATTTTTTTTTTAATTTAAGAAATTACAATATTATATTTTATACGGGAGGGGACAAATCCGATGGTGGCAAATACTTGTATAAGCGTGACGACTACAATTATGAGTCAAAATATAATTTCACTTTATAAAAAAAATTGTAGATTTGCAAACATTGAAATTCCTATTTGAAACTATTCTTAGACACCGACCCTTTGCGGCAAATTGTAACGAACAGAAAAGAATTCGTAATTAGAAACTAAGTAACTATTTACAATGCTTTAACATATTCGCTGTAACTTAAAATTAAGGAAATTTATATAAATATGGATGGAATCGAAAATAAAACGCTTGTAACTAGTAACCGTCGAAGAAGTTATTACTTAATTTATATGACCGAGTGAAGTTCCCATAGAGGTCACGAGTACACCTGTGTTATCAAAGCCAGGGCAGAAGGAATTGCCTTCTTCTACTTCTACAATGGTACTACAGCCCAAATCGGGCCTTGGGTTCTTAAACATTTTTAGGTTATTGGTATTACTGTTGTATCCCTTTCCCCGACCTTTGGAGTAAAAGAGTGGATGGTTGAGAAGAGTCACTATCCGACCACAGATGGATAAATTTTACAATAGATAGTGATGCTCCTAGGATCGTCTCGTATAGGAACCCTAGTTCCACGAATTGGCAGGTTTTTGGAATCCACTTAAAAAATTTGATGGGTCACCCATCCATACTTGTTAATCAGGGAGCCGATGCCATTGAGGAGAACGTTAAATTCTTAACAACTGCGGTTATGAGGAGTTATGATATGGCTTGCTCCGATTTAAAGTGAAAAATCTAGTAAACTTCCGGGTGGAATGGTAAGATCCATGCATTACGCCGTAAAATTGGGAAATTTTAATAAAAGCTCAGAATAGTAAGCAAGAAACTGACTAAGAAACCTTTAAAGCCGCGATAAGCAAATTCAAGCACTCTGTACGTATGGCAAAGAGGCAATCTTAGCGGCAGTTCTGTACAACTATTGACTCAGTGAAAGAAGCAACTTAAGAATGTTCTGTCTAAAGGTCCTTCCATGGTTGGGTTCCTGGAAAGAAGCGATGGTACATGAACCGCCTTGTCGACAGAAATACTAGGATAGTCCCTTTTCGGGGTGTGAAAACTTACACGAAACTTTGATGCGGCTGAAGTGCTTTGACTTTATGCGCGGTATAGATAGTAATAATTTAGCTTCTTTTCACAAAGAGAAAAACAATATGGGCAATAAACACTCTCAAGCCTTTCAAATCTGCTGGTCGAAACGGATTTCTCTCCATTACCATTATAAAGTGCTTCTATTCTTTAGTTAAACCTCTTCGCAATCTTTCCTATTTTCCCTACTGGGTGTTTTCCACATATGTGGAAAGTTGCGAATGTTCGGTCAATTCCCAAGAAAGGAAGCAAAGTGAAACCCGCCAACCCCACAGTCATTACTTCAGTGCTCTCGAAAGTAATGGAAACGGCTGTTAATCGCAAAATCATTCAATATCTCGAAGATAACCATCGAATCCATGATCGTCAGCATGGGTTACGTTCTGGAAGGTCGACGGGGGATCTTTTGGTCTACTTAGCAGAACGTTGTAGCTCATGCATACATAAACACGGCAATGGTCAAGTTCTTGTACTTGATATTGCAAAAGCTTTTTGACAGTGTTTGGCATGAACTCCTCACAGTTAAGTCTTAATATATTGAGAATTTTATCTCTGAACGCTGTTTATGCACTAGATGGTGTTACTTTTTGCTGGATGTGTTAATATTTTTATTATAAACTTTTAATTCAGCAAATATTTTATTATGATAATTTATTATTTTTATTTATCACATATAATTAATTAAACAACACAATATTTGATATTTTAATTGAACACTGCAATATATATTTTTGTTACACATTTATTATTAATAATTACTTATTTTTCTTTTTGTATATTTTATTTATGAATATTTAAAATTAATAGCAACTTTTTATTTTTAATGTCTAACTAGCAATCAATTTATTTTTCATCTATTTTCTATTTTCGACTGATTTCATATCTATATAATTTTTAATTTTTTAATTTTCGAAAACAAAAGTTACTAATTCGAAAATTTCTCGTTAATAAAAATCAAAGTGATTTTTATCAACAAGTGAATTTATAAATGTGTTGGAGCACCACATACCCCCCTCCTAGAAGAGGTTATGAACCTTCTTGGTACATCTATTAATTAAACAAGTTTTGTCCGTGGAGCGAAATATTTGAATTTCCGTTTTACCGAAAGTTACTTTCTTGTGAATCATCGCTAGATTGATTTGTTCAGAAGAGCTTTTGTAACATGGTTTAAGCCTATCAATTGACACTGTTGTTGATTTCTCTTTTACCTTGACTACAAAATATTTTTTGTGTCTTTGAAGAACTTCAAAGGGTCCTTCATAAGGAGTTTGTAAACCAGTTCGAACTGTATCGGTTCTAATAAAAACATGGCTGCAAGTTTGGAGGTCTTTAAAAATGAAAGGGGTTTCATGATTATGTCTTGAAGGAGGCTGAGGCTTGATGTTATTAATGCGATCTCGAAGAATTTCGACAAATTCGCTTGCGGATGCATTTTGATTTTGAACGGTTTGATTAACAAAATCATAAGGAAGTCTGATATTTTGACCATAAAGTAATTCGGCTGGAGTCGCGTTAGCATCATCGCGAACTATCGTACGCAAACCAAGAAGGATTAAAGGAAGTCTGTCCGACCAACTGTCATTTGGTTTGCATAATATTGCTTCCTTTAAAACCCTATGCCATCTCTCAAGCATTCCATTAGCTTTTGGGTTGTAAGCTGTCGTTCTACAACGTTTGAAACCAATCATTTTTCCTAATTCAGTAAACAATCGTGACTCGAATTGAGCGCCTTGATCTGTAATGATTGAAACTGGAGCTCCATAACGTGGTATGTACTCTTTGAAAATAGTATTAGCGACTGTTTTTGCATGAATATCATGAATTGGATATGCTTCTGGCCATCTAGTGAAGCGATCAATGACTGTTAGACAGTATCTATAGCCGTTTGAAATTGGAAGAGGACCAACCAGATCGATATGAATAGTATTGAATTTTTCTGAAATTGGTTCAAAGTGGCCAAGCGGACTTTTCACATGTCGTGAAACTTTAGCTTTTTGACAAGCAATGCATTCTCTAGTCCAGTTACGGCTGTCTTTATTGATTGAGGGCCAAATAAATTTACTCCTCATTAGTTTTACAGTAGCCTTAATTCCTGGATGAGACAAATCGTGAACTTTACGAAAGACATTGAAGCGTAAATTTGTAGGAATATACGGCCTTAATTGTTGTTTAGATGAGTCGCACCAAAGGGGATTAGTTGTGTTTTCAATTGAAACAGGAATGAAGTTAAGGCTGGGTATAGTTTTGGCTTTGGTTAATTCAAAATCTATTGCTTGAGCATTAGCAATTTCTGCATAATCTATGGTTGTAGGAAGATTAAGTATCTCGATTCTTGATAACGTATCAGCAACTATGTTGTCTTTTCCACAAACATGTCGAATATCCGATGTAAATTGGCTGATAAAATCAAGATGTCTTAGTTGTCGAGGTGAAGCTTTTTCCGGATTTTGTTTTAACGCGAAAATTAACGGCTTATGGTCAGTAAACAAGATAAAGTTTCTGCCTTCAAGCATGTATTTAAAATGTTTTATTGATACATAGGCCGCTAATAACTCTCTGTCGTAAGCACTATATTTCCTTTGAGCGGAGGATAGTTTTTTAGAGAAAAAGGCTAAAGGTTTCCAGTCTTCAGAATGTCGCTGTTGAAGTACAGCTCCTATAGCAGTGTCCGATGAATCTACTGCTAAAGATAATGTTGAAAATGACGATGGAAAAACTAGTGTAGTGGCATGAGCCAGTTGTTCTTTGCAATTGTTGAAGGCTTCGATAGAAGTTTTCGACCACTGAAGTTCTGTCTTGTCATTTTTCTTTTTACTGCCATTAGTGAAGCTGTCCAATGTGGATTGTGCTTCAGCAGCGTGTGGAATGAAACGTCGATAAAAGTTGAGCATCCCAAGGAAACGTCTAATATCTTTAACTGTAGTTGGTCGAGGATAATTTAAAATAGCTTCAACTCGAGAAGCGATTGGTTTGAATCCAAATTCGTCAATCGTATGACCAAGGAAATCAACCGATGATTTAAGGAATGAGCATTTATTTTGATTAATTATCAAGTTATGTGAGTTTAGTCGCTCGAATAACATATCTAAATGTTTTAGATGTTCACTTTCTGACTTTGAAGCGATTAGGATGTCGTCAATATAGACGAAACAGAAATCAAAATCCTTCAAAATGGAAAAGATAAAGCGTTGGAAAGTTTGCGCTGCATTACGCAATCCAAAAGTCATTCTCATAAATTCGTATAACCCAAAAGGTGTTGTAATCGCTGTTTTTGGGATGTCTTCGTCTCGGATGGGTATCTGGTGATACGCTTTTTCAAGATCAATAGTTGAAAAAACTTTACATCCTTCTAATTGCTGGCTAAAGTCTTGAATGTGAGGGATTGGATAGGTATCAGGTGTGGTTATCGCATTAAGAGCTCGATAATCTCCACAAGGTCTCCAAGTACCATCACTTTTCTTAACCATATGCAGAGGTGATGCCCATGGGCTATCAGAAGGTCTGCAAATACCGCGTTCAATCATTCGATCAAACTCGGCTCGAGCAATTTTTAACTTAATTGGATCTAGACGACGTGGTCTAGCAAAAACGGGGCGATCTTCAGTAACGATAAAATGTTGTACTGTGCTCGATTTTAAGTTACTGTAGTTTAAAGATCGACGAACGTTTTCATATTTTGATAAAATTTGCTCAACTTTAGTATTTAAAATTGAGGTGGATAAAACAGCTAGGGAAGAAGATGGTCCCTTGACTAAAGTGCCGGTTGTAGAGATAATTCGCGAAAGTGGGTCAATGAGACATTTTTGACGAATATCTACAATTAAACCATGGAATTTAAGAAAGTCCGCACCAAGGATAGGTTTTTCTACGTCAGCTACAATGAATTTCCATCTAAAAACTCTTCGTAACTGAAGGGAAATTTCAATTTCTTTGAACCCATAAGTTTTAATGTTGGTTGAATTAGCCGCTGTTAATACTAATGAGTTGTCACAAGTTAAATCAGCAAACGCTGTGACTGGAAGGGCTGAAATGTCAGCACCGGTATCGATGAGAAAACTAAAATTCGATAATTTGTCAAAAATAAATAGACGACTTGAAGTAGTTAAATTGTCGGTTGTCGTCATTACCGACAATTTACTTAGTTTTTTGTTGACTTAAAGGAACATGGTTGTCGACATTTAGTCGCTTTAACACCAAACTTTTGATGATAATAACATAAATCGGTATTATCACGAGATTTACTTCGTGATCGCGAACGATTCCTAAAATATGAACGACTTTGTCTGGCAAAATGGTTTTGCCTTTCAAACAAAGTTTCAATTTGTTTAGTCAATAATGACATTTGATGAAGGATTGTGTTCTCGAACGCTAAACGATCAGTTCCTCTATTGTTGTCATTAGAATGTGATACGCCTGAAACATTGAAAGAGAAACCAAGGGAACTTTCAAAAACACGATCTGCCAGAATACTTAATTCATTCAATGGCACATTTGCAACGGCTAAAATTGATTGTACACTTTGAGGAAGTTTAGTCAACCAAAGTTTCCTTAAAAGAGAATCACCAACTGAATTTCCAGCTAGTGATTTCATTTTAGCTAATAAAGTAGATGGTTTATCATCACCAATATCAAGGCCATTTAATAATTTATGAAGTTTACGATCTTCAGATTCACCAAATCTAGCGATGATCGTTGCCTTTAAATCGGAATAAGGTGTTTCTGAAGAAGTATTTACGATGATATCTAAAACCTTATCACATTCATCCTGGGTCAACATGCTTATCGTGTGAGTAAATTTCGTAGTTTCTGACGATATGCCTGCTGACCTGAACTGAATTTCCAAGGCATTGAACCATGCCACTGGATTTCTTTTCCAAAAAGATATTTTTTGTACAGCAACAGATGACATATTAAAATCACCTAATCCTTGAAATGGATTTGGTGTGTACAAATCAGGATAAGGTGGAGTATGTGGCGCAATTCCATTATTATTTTCCATATTGAAATGAAAAAATATTTGAAAATTTTGACGAAGAATGAAAACTTTCGAAAAATCGAATTGATGAGACAGAACAACTTGAGTATTAATAAGAAAAATATCTAAAATAACTTAATAACTTATAATAAATACTACGTATCTGCAATAATCTTGTCTTATATTATTTTTGAGTTGACTCTTGTATCGGTTCCTTATATTTCATGCTTTGCTGTTGCCACTATTGCTGTTGCTGATGCTGTTATTGCTGTTGTCGCTATTGCTGTTGCTGATGCCACTGTTGCTGATGCTGCTATTGCTGTTGTCGCTGTTGCAGTTGCCGTTGTTGTTGTTGCTATTGCTGTTGCTGCTGCTGTTAGTGTTACTATTGCCACTGTTGCTGTTGCCGTTGTTGCTGTTTATGATTCTTCTTAATTACAAAGAGCATCAAAAAGTTCCTTCAAAAAATTTGGATCTCGGCCGATGTTTTAGATAATTATGCCTGGGCTTCTCTATTTTCTTGTTATTATTATGGTGAAATACGACGATGTTGATGCGAATCTGTATATTTCGACTATCGATCCAATGTTTATGTGCAATCGAATAAACTTATGCTCTTTATATTTATCAGGCGTGTCGCCTGTCGGGGTCACCAATTATTTGCTGGATGTGTTAATATTTTTATTATAAACTTTTAATTCAGCAAATATTTTATTATGATAATTTATTATTTTTATTTATCACATATAATTAATTAAACAACACAATATTTGATATTTTAATTGAACACTGCAATATATATTTTTGTTACACATTTATTATTAATAATTACTTATTTTTCTTTTTGTATATTTTATTTATGAATATTTAAAATTAATAGCAACTTTTTATTTTTAATGTCTAACTAGCAATCAATTTATTTTTCATCTATTTTCTATTTTCGACTGATTTCATATCTATATAATTTTTAATTTTTTAATTTTCGAAAACAAAAGTTACTAATTCGAAAATTTCTCGTTAATAAAAATCAAAGTGATTTTTATCAACAAGTGAATTTATAAATGTGTTGGAGCACCACAACTTCTTCCTCTTTCCCAATTGATTCCAGAATCCCTCAAGGCTCTGTTTTATCGCCAACTCTTTTCTTAGCTTTCATCAACGGCCTTTTATAGTACCTTAGATAACATCTATGATTCAAACTCTGCTGTAGAGTCCAACATGCATTCTATTGCTCCCAATCATATGGAGCGAACGGAATCGCTGAAGTGAGATCTCAATTTAATCCTGCAATGGGGCAGGAAAAATAGAGAAGAGTTCAATGCCCGCAAAACAGAGGCCTGTCATATATTTCTCAAACGTTATGTTCCAGCGATATCTCACAATGAGGCCTTTGTTGGTGCTCAACTTCGAACTTCAAAACTTCACACTTTTAAGCGTTAAAATTAGTGACCACCTGAATAGGGCTCAGCACATTTATGATGTTGCCCTCGATGCCTCGCTAATTGGGACTTTGTTCCATTCCGGGTCATCGAGATATACCTGGAAATGAAATGGCGGACAGTCTGGCTAGAAATGGATCAGCCGCTGCCACCGTTGAGGAAACGGACAACATTGGCATTGCCTTGAGGGTCATAAAGGCAATCTACGCAAACAAAGTGTTGGAAATGGAAAATCTCAAATAGTTCGAAATTGACTCGTGTAACACCACGATGATGCTATGGGGTGGGTTTGATATAAGGACATCAATAAAAATATTGTTACTCGACAGCACTCTGCCGGGCCGCTGTCTTCTTAGAGACCGTTGAGAATTTTCTTTGCCATTGGCTATGCACACGAAAAATTCGAAGACAAATTCTCGGAGGGTTCTTCTTTGCCGATCTGAATGATCTCCGGATCCTTGAACTGATGAAGCTTACTAGGGGAGCATGCTGGCTAAATTATATATATATAGGTCCACATGGTCCAAATGCGGAGGCGCGCAAAGAGCCCATTAGAAGCCTACGTAATTAAATGTCGAAAATATCTCAGTTAAATTTTTCCGTGCATTCAGGATAGGGAAGGAGTGATAGCATTGAACTAATTTTTTCCCCATCATGCTAAAGTAGCTAAAAAAATGTTTTATACAAAATGCTTACTCCAAAAATTGAATAGGAGCTGAGAAAATTAGTCTGTTAGATTTAGTGAAAATGTGCATTTTATATGGGAGGTAGTAGAAAGAGTGGCGGGATTTTAGTGTTTTTTTCAGAAATAACTTAGAATATCATAAAATTGCCATCTCTTAAATTTTAGACTAGTAACATTCATATTTTCCAAGACAATAGATTTTTTGTGAAGTTGTGAAACTGTGTCCTATTGTATGGGAGGGGGTAGAAGCAGTGAAGCTAATCAAATATTTTTTTCTGATCTTAGTGATAATGCCAAATAAGTATTTATTACAATATGGGAACTCGATAAATGTTATATGTTCTGAGAAAATCGGCTTAGAGCATGTAATGAAAAAGTGTAGTTTGTATGGGAGGGGGTGAAAGGAGAGGGAGACCGCAAACAATTTTTATCCTGAAGATTGAAATAATTATGGAAGTAATATAGCCTGAAATTCAGACTAATAGCTTTTATACTTTGCGAGCAAATCCATTTATTGTCGAATTGCGAAATTGCGTCATTTTGTATGGGAGGGGGTAGAAGGGGTGAAGCTAATCGTCTAATTTTTTTTTGGCCTCACTAACAATTTTAAATAAATGTTTAGTTCACAATTTCAGCTCGCTAAATTTTATACGCACTGAGTAAATTGGTTTAGAGTAATTCATGACAAGTACAGTTTGTATGGGAGGTGGTAGAAGGAGGAGGAGGACACGCATAATTCTTATACGGTAGATTGATATTATCATAAAAGTAATATATTCCGGTTTTCACGCAAAAACTGCTAAACCGATTGTAATGAAACTTTCACAGTTTATTAGATGTGCACCGAGATGTAATCTGCGTGTGTTCTTATTTCAATACCCCCACGCCTTCCACCCCCTCCCATACAAAATGACTCATTTTCAAAAATGTATATTAATCAAATTTTCTTCGAAACAATTGGAGCAAATCATTTGAAATTTAGAACATACTATTTTTATGAGAAATATGTTCTATGGTATACAAATTATTTGAATCCCCTTACTCCTTCCACCACCTCCCATACAAATTGCACTTTTCATAAAAGGCTGTTCACCAATTTTCTCAGTACGTGTAACTTTCATCAAGCTTAAATGTTGTACTTTATCCTTAATTTGCATTATTATTAATATCGGGAAAAAATTAACTGAGTAGCTTCACTCCTTCTACCACCTCCCATACAATATGACACAATTCCACGACTTTACTTAAATTCGATTTTCTTGAAAACTGTAAATGTTACTGATCTGAAATTTAAAATATGTCAATTGCAAATTAATTATAGTTGCTTCTCAAAAAGTCCCTTAAAACCCCTCACTCCTTCCACCACTTCCCATACTAACTGCACTTTTCATGAAATATTCTAAACTAATTTTCCCAATACATATAACTTTCATCGAGCTAAAATTTTGTTCTCAATCCTTAATCAGCATTATTAATATCGGGAAAAAATGAACCGAGTAGCTTCACTCCTTCTACCCCCTCCCATACAATGTGACACAATTCCACGACTGTACAAAAATTCGATTTTCTTGAAAAGCGTGAATGATACAGATCTGAAATTTAAAATATATCATTTGCATGATGAGTATAGTTGTTTCTCGAAATATCACCAAAAACCCCCCTTTCCTTATCTCTCATACAAATTGCGCAATTTCATTAAATTCAATGCACTAAGTTTCTCAGTACCTACTCAATTTTTGAACATTAAATTTGGTACAAAACATTTTTGCAGCTACTCTAGCATGATGTGAAACAAATTAGTGCAATGCAGCCCCTCCTTATACAAAATTTCATAAAATCACAAAAATTTCGATTTCATCTATAGTATCGTATGATTGGGCTCTACGCACAATCGTAGTCCTGTTACGTTTTCAAGCTTAATGTTATTTTACTTGGGCTTTTTTTTAATTAACACAAGCTATAAACATAGCAGAATTATGATTGGGCTTAAAGCCCAATCATATGATACTCTAGATGAGATGGAAATGACTTTAATATACCGGAAAATATGTCATCTCAAATTCTTTCGAATAGTGAGTAGAGACTTTGCATGGGAGGTGGTAGAAGTAGAGAGGGGGGGGGGGTTGTATTTCTCCTATGTGGCACCGAAAATGGCATGTAAAATGTTTCGTGCTGAATTTAAAATTTTTAGTTTTCATTATTTTTAAAGAAATTGGACATAGTTTTACAGAAATTGTGGCATTTGTATGGGAGGTGGCAGAGGAAGTGGAACGTTTCCGATGATTTTGAAACTGCTTATCATCAACCTTATCACTATGCTTTGATTCAATTTCAAAGTCGACAGCTCTCATATATTCGAAGGAGAAATGCTTTTCTTGAATTTATAATACAGATATTTATATGGGAGGGGGTAGAAGGAGAGAAGCTGAGCTGATAATTTTTTCCGATATTTATTGCAACTATTAAAAAACAAATTCTGGAAAAATTTTAAGTTTGTAATTTTTCTAGTTTTAATGGAAATCGATATAATGCATTTAACAAAAATTATGCATTTGTATGGGAGGGGGTAGAAGGAGTGTAAGGCTGAAAACAATTTTTTTTCTCGTTATTGATATTTCTATTCTTATACTTTATGCGATATATCAAGTTGATAGCTTCAACAGTTTCGAAGAAAAATAATTTAATTTAAATTTTAAAATTTCGTGAAATTTGTAAGGGAGGGGGTAGAAAGAGTGAGATGAAGTTGATAACTTTTTCAATGCTGATTGGAATTATAGTAAAATTAATTCTGCATAAATTTGTTTTTATACCTTTACTGGTTTCGGTGAAAATCGAAAAACTGCATTTTTCAAAATTATTCATTTGTGTGGGAGGGGGTAGAAGCAGTGATGACTTCGGATCAATATTCAGTCATATTAATGGCATCTATATCATAATACTTTAGCCCAAATTTCAAATCGATAGCTTAAATAGTTTCAAAGAAAAATGAATTTCTGAAAATTTCGAAATTTCGTGAAATTTGTATGGGAGGGGGTAGAAGGAGTTGGGGGATGTGGCCCGTTCACGAACTTAAAGTTTCTTTTTTGCTAAAAATGACACACAACAAATTTCAGCACGATAGCTCAAAGCGTTCGAGAGTTATGCTGTAGACAGACGGACAGACGAACAGACGGACAGACAGCAACTCGGAATCGAAGTTTTTGAGCGACAACAAATATTTCTGTACCCTTGGCGGCTCTGTGCGAGTATTATTTCTTAGCGTTACAAAAGGTAAGGCAAACACAATATACTCTCAGATTTCATCTAGAGTATAATTATTCACATGTCCTTAATACTCTTCAATACGTATATGATCTCAAATCACGGGATTGATTTGATCATGAGCCTCTCCCATTCAAATGCGAGCATCATGGTATCATTCTTAATAATTTATGGTTCTGATTCCAACAAAATACAAAACATTGTGTTCAAAGAGCCATTAAAGTAAGCAGATTATACATCCCACATAATGTGTTACTAACTACATTCTCAAAAATTGCTTATTAATGCGATTTTTATGCGGACGAAGTCGCGGGCGTTTGCTAGTTCTTAATAAAATTCTTACGAAACTGTGGGCAAATCCACGTGAATTGCGATATAGTCAAAGGTGCGGCATTACGATAAAAAAAATCCCAGAAAAATTAACGAACATCAGTGCAACATTTCGACGAAATATTTGCCGCATTATTTTTGAAAATCTAGAACAATTACAAGTTCGGAGAAGTGTGATGGTAAAAGTGTAAGAAATATTTGAATAGATCTTAGCAATACTGTGACAATATTGTATAAAAAATTTGGCTGTTACCAAAATTGATTATCATACCTATTAAAATACTCCTTGAACGGATCGTCAGTTCTAAATTGAAAACTATATTCCTTGCGCGCTGCATTTATTTCTCTAACATGCTCCCTATTGTGATTTAAATGGCATCCGATCAAGATTACTTCATACCTCCATCTTACCTTCGGCTCGGCCTGTATACCATCAGGCATCGAAAAATCTTGAGGCTACATATATATGGTACATGCCGGATATCGAAAAATAAAATCTAAATTCATTGCGGGGTGAAATGGGATGGTGCGAGGAGAGTGACAGGCATGAATACCTCCTTACTATGCATAGATAAGTGTATGGTTGGTGGTGTTTCCGTTTAAAAAATATTTCCAGTAAGACTGTTGGCTTAAGGCCAGGCCCCACTATAACGAGCTGAAAAAATCGAGCAAAAATAAAGCCTTCGATATCCTCTTATTTCGGAATAACCCATGGTGGCCTAACTCTTATCTTACACACGGGAATTCCGAATGAATGAGAATCGCTGCAAATGGAGGGCCTTCTCCCTGTTCTGTTCTTTTTTTGTCAAGCCCGAACGAGTTTGGTTTTAACAGCGAAGAGTTAGTGCCACAAAAAAAGGACATTCAAATATTGAATGTAGAGAGGCTGCATGCCAAATGATTCGGCCGTTAATTTTCTGCATTTCTCTTCGAGGAGGTGATTTAGCTGCAGGATCTGACCCGAACAGAAATTCGGCTTGCGGACGGCGTAAATCAAACATCTAATACGCAGCCAAAAAAGGACTTTTTTCGCGCAGATTTCGGAGATATGAAACAATAATCTCCATATGAGGTTTCAATATTGGATGAATTATTTAAGATTTAAGTAGGCCAGGATATTTTCATCTTCCTTACAATTGAGCTTAAATCGACCATTTAGCGAAGAGCCCCAAGCTGGTTGACTAAGTGATTCTCACCCGTAAATTAATGTCTAGTAATTCGAGTTGAGAATGGCTTTAGTCACGCAAATAATAAAAGTGGTTTGAACTTGTTCAGCAGGTTGCGTGTTCGAAAGCGATAAAATCTTGAAGTGACATCCTTGTTTTGTTTTAAAAAACCACTCGATTTTCATTCGACTAATTTTGTATTGATTTAGCCGGAAAGTTGTGATCTATTTAAAATTTAATTTATAAGGACCTAGAAGATAGAGTGTTGGTCTGGAATGCGAAGGTCGTGAGTTCACGACGGTCGGCGTATAATTCCATCTCACGCAGGTGTATCTGGGTCATTTCATTTTCATCTTCAATACCACTACAGCTCAAATCGGGCTTCTACTTACTAACCTTCAGGTACTTTAACATTTGTAAAAGGGTTTGTTAGTCCTTAGCACAACACTCTATCTAGTAATTTACATTTATGTAGGTTCCTGCGGCCAAGATATACCCACGCAACTAGTTTGCTGAAGTGAAATGTCGACCGGGATTCGAACTCCCAACCTTCGCATTGTTAACCAACACTCTATCCACTGAGCTATACCCTAACTCTGGTTCCCAGCAATCTGCGAAAAGCAAAAATTCTTTAACAATTCAACAGCCCTTTCTCATAAACAAATAATAGTTAAAAAGTTGGAATGCCATTGAAGATGAATAAGACTAGTTTATTCGGAAAAGAGAATGATATTGCCTTCCATCAAAAGAAATCTCAACCCTCAAAGGTAATGTAATTGGTATGGCAATTTTATTACAAACTCTCATCCTTATAACATTTTGATAGATAGATCCGCAGGAAATTCGAAATCATTTTCATGGTCCCGATATACAAAAAGTACTTCAACCTTTATCATGTAGTGGTTTATTTCGTAGAAGGATTTCACCTATAGCCATCATCAGGAGAAGGATGTATGGAGTTTGTGTTGGGGGGAAAAATTCTGGTGCTCGCTGTGTGTAATCCCAAGGTAAAAAATTGAATTCTCCCCTTGTGCAAAACAACAAATTAACCACCTGCGTGTAAGGGCTAATAGCACAGGCCAGGATATTTGTCTGTACACGGGATGGGACATTTTATAGCTAACCAGCCCATTCGGCGTAATATCCTCCAAGGATGGATGGAAAGGATGATAAAGCTTACCGGGAACCAATTTTCTTTCAGTAGACCCAGAAGGCCCTTTAACTTTATCTGGTTGACGTGTGAGTGCTCATATCATTTCGTTTATGTCGTCCTTGTTCTGGTGGCGGCGATGAAGCAACGGAAGCGGACACTGAGCTATCAATACCTTTTATTAGGATACATCATCAATTAACTGTCCCCCCTCCGAATGCTTATCAGAGATATGGTTCGTTCTGTTGTCTTGGGAACGAACAATTTGTTCTTATTACCAAGCCAGCCATCGCTCTGTCCGTTGAATAGACACCGAGTCGACTATGTCCAATCCATGTCCATTGTTCTGCGATGGTGGAAGCAACTAGCAAGTAGAAGTTCTCTGAAGGTTAGTTAAACACTCGTTACGTAAACAAAACGTTCTATGACTGAGCTTCGGGATTAGAGTGGTTTTTATTTGTGCACCTTTTGTTCGAGTCACTTCGTTAGAAGCTCTCAATTCTATTGTGTCGTCAACTGGGAACGCTGAGTACTAGCTATATACTACCCCTTTGAGGAATCGTCGAGTTGAAACTTTATTTGGTGTCATTTTTCCTCCATCTGTTCACTTGTCTTTCGATTTTTTGTTGTTGTTTTTGCCGTTGTTGTTGCCGTTGTTGTTATTCTGAATGTGGGTGAGACAATTCCATTGTCACAAAGTGGAAGTGTCCTTTGAGAATCATTTGTAAACTTGCTTAGTTGCTTTTCAGTTATCGGAACAATGCGGACGAAAAGAATGACACGGGACGAATTAGGCCATCGAGCTAACGCGTCGCAAATAATTTTCACGAAAGAGGAATGATTGTTGGCTTTTCGGGCTGATTTTCAATTCGAAAAGGCAGCATTTCGAATTGAAATGGAGGTAAAATTTTCGAGTTCAGTCCATGATTTGAATATAGAATATTACTAGGGAAGGCGCAAATTTATTCCATTCCGATTTATTTATTTTTCCATCTCGAAATCACTTTAAGTGTTACGAAGTCAAAAAGCGAACAATATGCTTTGTTCGGAGACGGTCGAAAATGTCTTGCTTTTAAAATCAACACAAAGGACACTTTTTCATTCGGCCCAAATCAATTGGAAAAAATTGTATAGTCTAGTAGACCATAAAATTGAATTGGCGATAAAATACTGAAAATGCCTTTTTTCCGTTCTTTTTTCGGAGGATAGTACACGAATATAGCAGAGTATCTAAAAAATCTATCAATGGTTTTGTAATATGAAGTGATGATGCATGATATTTATCTATAGGACAAAATGTAGTAGATGTATTCTGAAATTACCTGTAGAAATGTATATACATTTTATTGTGCACTTTTTTGTACTTCTTTGTAACCATAAAATTTACCTCTGATCTTCAGAATTTTGGCGGTATTTTGTCCGATTTCCTTAGAGAACAACTTGAAGCAAGAAGAGGACAATCTTTTTCGATAAAAAATATTCAAGTTCGAAACATGGAATTTAGCAAAAAAAAAAAAAACTGTTAATGTATTTTAAATGATGTTTGCAACAAAATTCTTGCTCCCATACAGATTTCACATATTTTCCAAATTTGACGACTTGAAAGTCGCACTCAGCAAATCAATAAACCGATTTCTCTGACAATTACAGTTTCAACAATTAACTATTAAATAAGTGAATTATCGTTAAGCTTACACCTCTGCCTCTACCACCGCACATACAAATTGCTAAAGGTTTCGAATTTTAGTCATACTTCCTTCGAAATATTGAATATTTAAATAGCAGTGAAGTTCAATAAAGAAAATTATACAAATTTTCCCTTATTCCACCTCCCATATAAATACCATGACTTAAAAAAATTAAATTCACGAATTATCTTAAAATGTATGAATACGAAACAAGGCACAATGTTTTCAATATAATTATTCTGCATAAAACGACCAGTATTACTCCGTTTCAATTTTTTTCTTCTGCAATGGGACTGCAGTCCAAATTGGTTCTTGACCTTCTGACATTCAGGTTCTTCAAAAATTTTATTACTTGTTGTGGAAAGGTTGATAGCTCTTCGCACAACCCTTTAACTACGAATTACTTATATTCGTAGATTGAAATGACCAAGATATACTCAAGCAGACAGCGGGCTGGAATTAAACGTCGATCGGGATTTGAACTCACGACCTTCGCATTGTAGAACAATACGCTACCAATTAGGCTAAAGCCTGGCTTCCCGTTTCAGTATTGAACTATTGCGATTTCTCGAGTTTTTTTCTTTCTTAAAATGTTGTAATTAGGCAGATGAAAAATAAAACCCTTTTTTTATCTTTTTTATTCGAGGATCTTTACATCTACATATGTCTATGCATTTAAATATAATGCGATTCAATTAGACGCTTCTAATTGAATCGCTGATTGCAGAAACCACATTAGTCGTTAATTTAAAATTGTTGGGAAATTGAAAAAAAAACTGATGTTTTTCATGTAGGTTTCCACTAATTCCAGTCCTTATGTCATTTCTGCACACATCATGTAAGTATCCTTTCAGAAATTGAAAATATTAAAAAAACCCATTTTGAAAATAAAAAAAAAAAAATTGTGACTCATGTGGTTTCTGCAATCAGCGATTTGATTGTTATTTGATTATAAATATCTAAAAGTTAGTGTTTTGCTTTATTAAGGCAATAACTAAGCATAAAATCAAGTTTTTGAAACTTTCATCAGTCTGTCTGTATCACCGGATTTAACCTAAAGACGGCTGGAACGATTTTAATGAAACTTTCACAGTTTGCTACGCATGCTTAAAGACATAAACTGCTTTTGGTTTTATTAATCTCTTTACGCCTTCTACTCTTCCCATACAAAATTACTCGTTTTCAAAAACAGTCAATAATCCAATTTTCTTGGAAATTGTAAGATCTAATAATTTAAAATTTATAACATATTATTTCCATAATAAATGTAATTTATGGTATACAAAATATTCGAATCCCCCACCCCTTCCACCACCTCCCATATAATCTGCATTTTTTCATGAAATACTACAAACCAATTGTCTCTTCTACTTCTACAATGGCACTACATCCCAAATCAGGACTTGAGACTTCCTTATAAATTGGACATAGGGTGATTTTTCGCCAATCATCGGGTATGATTTCCTCTGTCCAAATTTTGCATATCATATGTAGTATTTCAGCCAAACACTTTCCACCGTTTGTCACAAATTCAACTGGTACTTCGTCAGTTCCAGGTGCTTTGATTAGTTTTTGGTCACTTAGTGCTGCTTTGATTTCGGCATGAGTGGGTAGTGTTACAGTTGGTTCTGCTTCGTCAGTTGAGACCTCAATTGAGATATTGCCTGTCGTGATTGGTGCTAATACAGAGGGATTGAGAAGATGTTCAAGGCAGGAAGCTTGCAATGCTCGACCGTGTTCAGAGGCAGGTGTTCCGACTAATTGTTGATGAAGCCAACACGGTTTCTATAGACTCATTAGAGCATCGCAGAAATGTCATAGTACTAAGCATTCACTACCGCTACTTTCATGGTAAATGCAGTGAGGAACTTGCTAAGCTTATTCCACCTCTGTACACATCTCCTAGAAACACTCGTCTAGGTTCAAGCACACACGAGTTAATTGTTAAGCTTCCAACTAAAAATATCCGTTTGACTTCCTGCGTGTCACTGATGATGTTGCCTTGTGCGTCTTTGCAGAGAATGGTTTTTGGCTCAATTCTTCGACCATTTTTCATATCTTGTCATTATGGTACTTCCTTTGTTTTCGCCTGCAGGTCTTTTTCGCATATCGCCTAAGCTCGTCATATCTTTTTTGGCTCGTGCCGGCTGTTCAGCAAAAATTTGCTAAGCCTCGTTCTTTCTATCTATTACATTGCGACATTCTTGATCGGACCAATTATTATTTTTTCGCCGTGCTTAATATCTTAATACATATTCTCGAAGGATTTGATGCCGTCTCATATTTTCATCCACATATTCTCCATTGGCATATTTTGGATGTTTTTATAAAGTGGTGTCAAGTGTTAATCCAGTGCTGATATGTACGCAAAAACCACATAAACTGAAAATTTTTGAATGAAATTTGGAGGTAGAAACTTGGAAACTTGTGAAATGCATTTAAAAAAAATGTTTAAAAGAATGAAATATAAACTGGTCGAATACCTTGAAAGCTTCTACTCCCTCCCATACAAAATGATTTTTTCGACCATTTTTAAGAAATTAATTATCACCTAATTAGTAAAAGCTAATAATTTAAAATTTTGCACAAAATCACTTGAAAATAGTTGAAATCGAACTACGTCCAAATTTTTGAGGTCACACTTGCCGTTCTACCCCCTCCCATACAAAAGTATGATTTCGATCAATTTCAATAAAACAACTGCTGACCAACAAATTAAAAGCTACGAACTTGAAATTTTATACGAGCACCTTAAAAGAGAGAAAAAAAAAAGAAAATTGCGTCACAAATTTTGCGATTCCCCTACCTCTTCTACCCCCTCCCATACAAAATTATTTTTTCGACCATTTTTAGGAAATCAGTTATCCGTTAATTCTTAAAAGCTTTCAATTTCAAATTTTGCGCAAAAACTTATAAAAATAATCGAAATGATATTTCTTTAAAAGTTTTGCAATCGCGCTTGCCCTTCTACCCCCTCCCATACAAAACTATCATTTCGACCTATTTCATTGAATCAACTAATAACCAACAAATTGAAAGCTACGAACTTGAAATTTTGTACGAGCACACTACAAGAGAAAGGAAATAAAATTGTATCACAAATTTTACGATTCCTTTACCTCCTCTACACCTTCCCATACAAATGTTTGGTTTCGTGAATGTAAAATACACCGAATTCTATGAAAATTCTATGCAACTTCGTTTATGAAACTGACATTTATACTGAGAATATTGGACGTGATTCAAACAATCAATTAAAAAACTATTAACATCCACCCACCCTTACTATCACCCCTCACCCCTCCCCTCACAAAAACTCAAACTTGCATAAATAAACGAACGAAATATTTTGAACGTTTCCGCAAAGTGTTAAATTGACAATTGCCCTGCCCAAGAACCCCGTTTCACTTGGTCTTTCCTAACCACTCTAACCTGCATATTGACTTTCCACACATCCGCAACTTGTCCCAAGAATAATAAAGTTTCGCCTGACTTGTTGGCAGTTTATTTTTTTCTACTAAAGAAAAGTTAGGTGAACATGGTACCTAAGGGTGTAACCGGGTGTTAGTCCTGGACTGCAGCCAGTAATCCTTTTCCACAATAGCATACTTACATCCTCTAAAATTCATTAACAAGGTCTAGTAGAAAACGATGGTAAATTATGTTATTCAACTCAACAAAGAAATGAACTTGTATAATTTTGCTTCTTCATTATCCTATAGGAAAAACAAGGAGGAAAAAAAGAAATACATAAATATTTCAATTGGGTATTTCCTTTTCTTTGCATTCTTTTCATTAACTGACTAACTTTATTCTAAGAGCAAGCAAGAAAAAAAAAATATAATCAATTTCAATCGTTCGGTAAATTGACCAGTTGAGATGAAAACAAAGTCATCCCATCCAATCTAACGTAATGACAGGATCTGAAAGACAGACGGTTATCAGGGTAAGAAAAAAAACCTAAGGACGCAAACTGGGTGGTATTTATTTTCTGTAAATACCTCTTTATCCCACTTTTATGCCTCGATGAATACGAAATCTTCGATTCGAATCGGATAAGGGTTGCCAGTTGGTAGGTATTTACCGTCGAATAACTTCACCTAAACATCGATTAAAAGAGGAATAAGGAGGAAAACGTGAAATGAGAGGACGAAGAAATAAGTAAACATCCATTGGGGTTGATTTTTCTCCCTATATTCAATGCTTTTCACGAAAGCTACGACGACAGCGCTTTCGTAAATGCACTTCTGGTTGTTTACACACATAACAAACAAGCTCTTCTATAAGTTATACGTATCCTTACAGCTGGGTGGTGTTGTTTTACAGCAGCGCTATGTCACATATAAAATTCTGCCATTATACAAACTGTAATGCGAACACATTCCGAGAAGCTGTGCAAAGGAAAGTTGAGTCCTATATAATAAACATCATCTATGGGATCGAAGGAAGCTTTCTCCGTTTTAGGAAAATTACTCACACAATGCCCTACGGCAAAAACCATGCAATTCTCGGGTTCTTGTCGCTTATTATGCAAAAGATGATTGCATGCATTTTCGCATTCAGATAGCAAGCATATCCAGGCAACCACATTAGAAATTGAAGCGACTTATTTCTCAGTGAGATGATAATCCTGTGACATTAAATTGTCCTGTTCGCGATTCAACTCTAGTCTTAGGTATTCCCACAAGAAAAACAGAATTTAACGCAGCTACCTGCTGCATTTAATTTCGACTTTTCCTTTTTGCCAGCAGCTACGAAATAGTTTTTCCTGTATGGCTGTTATTACTTTACGCCATAACAACGTTATACAAAAGTCCGGTTTATCGCAACATAGTTGTATACGAGAAATGTCGACAATTTTTCTTTTATGATATTTTTCTGATGTCTTTCGAGCATTACTGAAGTTGCAATCCTTTCAGTAGACGTCTTATAGCTACGGTCAATATGGGATGTTTGTATAGACGACATTGAGCTCTATGAAAGGATAGTCAAGTACTGCGACAAATGCTGCCATTCAACAAAATAATCAGAGCTATAATACAAGATAGACAGTCGTCCACAGGCCGTCATCGGAGCACATAAAATACGAACGTGCAGACAGACAATCTTCTGGCAAGCAATCGTAGCGTAACCATCATCTCCACTTCACCCTCAGCAACATCCTAAAAGCGTATATGAAAGCGTAATAATTTCCTTTAATTCAAGAGTTCCGGAAGGCAGTCCTAGCACAAACTATACGGAAGAACACTAAAATTAAAATAAGAAATGCAAACGAAGTCTGGAAAGGTGGCGTGAGAAGGAGTACGACGCGAATCGGGAAGTGCTCCATGAATAAAACCACCATAACTCTTAAGAAAATTCCTTCGGGCAATAACAATAAAACACAACAAAGCTGGAGACTTTACCCTTCTCGGGATAGGGATAAAGAAAGGATGGGGCCTCGGCTATGTGAAGATGGCGAAAAGAAAAACTTCCAACGATTTTCCAATTCTTCCATCTTGTTCAGCTCACTATAAAAGCACCCTCACTCTCGCTCTGGCTGTGCTATATGGTACAGCAGCCTTGAGAATATCCTTTTGCCCTCAGAATCCCCATAATGAAGGGAAATTCATCTGCAGTGGCGACCGTATAGTAGTTCTTTCGCAATGGCTCGATGTTGGTGGTACGGTGGCGGTGGTGGTGCAGGCTTTAGAAGAATTCTATCGAATGAACTTCGCGAAAATATATAGGGAGGTTGCGACGTCTGTATTTGGCCAAGGATAAAGTTCTATTTGGCTGGTTAATTTGCTAAAATGTCTGGGATCCACTTAAACTCGAGGATATGCGTAAATCCGTTAATACTGAGCCAGAACGGAATTATGTACTTTTTTTTTCTTTTTCAGCTTGGTTCGCTCGTTTATTCTTTACGCCCATGGTATTATTTTTAGTCCGCTTTATTTAACAGAGGGATGATGGTAAGAATAGGCGCTAACCGAATTTCCAGGTCGCCAATGATGAAATGGAATAAGATACTTACCTCCTCTATGTAGGCAAAAAATGAAACGAAGGAAACTTTTCTTATTTTTTGTTGTTGTTAAAAGTGATTCTCATTTTAAGCATACTTAAGGACTACAAATGTTACTGAAGAACTTTCTCAAGTATGAGTGGAACGATTAACTTCTTAAGTTAAAAGTTTTCGTTGAAATATCTTTGGGAAGAAAGTTTCACGAATAGGCGATAAAAAAAATTACAATATCATGACAATATGATTTTAGTGAAGAAATGTTTCGCTTATTACCATTTTTTTCTTTTTTTTTAACGAAAAATGCTGCCTTAGTATCTATAATGCAATATTTAGGTGCGAGAAGTCAATAATTATGTAGGTTGAATTATTTGAATCTTAGAAATAAGAAATTTAATATTGTTTTATTGCAATTTGAACCAGCGGTATTTGTAGAATTTGGTAAACATATTCCATTTTTAAACATCGAATTCGATGCGATACTTATTCGTCATAGTAAATTTTTTTCGTGTTTTCGAATTTTGAATTTTTGAAAAAGGATTGCAAATTGTCAACTCAAAACATTATTTGGTAACAAAAAATTTATATGTAACAGTAAAAATTTATTTATTATACATTTAGACCAGAATAATTGTAGAATTTAACTATAGTATTAAATCGATGGTTGTTGACACGCAAAACTGTCTAAGTCACAAAATGAAAATTTTACAGCAGTCCATTTTGAAACCAAAATTCACAGAGATGATTAGGCCGGCAGAAATATGTTAATTTTTTCATATATTTAACAGTTTCAAGCATGAATATATAAACTTTTGATATTTTAAAACGTTTTAAAGAGAGCTGATTCTATAAAAAAAACTCAATTTATAGATAAAAAATTGGACTTAGGTAAACACTTCTGCTTGTCAACGGCCGAAATGCTCCAAATTACAAGCACGTTCTGAAAATTTTCGGGTTTAAATAAGAAAACATAATTTATTGCGAGTGGGTTAGCATTTAGTTTTCAATATAGGAAATTGTACTAATCCCGAATTTAATTTCATTTGGGTTAAACTGTTCATCCAGAAGCACATTATTCATCTCTGTTTTTTGTAATCGAAGCCCTAATATATCGAACGAAGATACAATCAATGAATTTTATCGTATCGTATTTCAGATTCAATTGATCGAACTCTTTCTAAACTCCCTGAATCTAAAATCACAGTAACAGGCGATTTTAATGCCCATAATATAAACTGGCTTCGACACTCTCGTAACACATCTCCAGCCGGCCGATTTGTTGAACTATTCGCATCATCGAATAACCTATGCCAAACTTTTGACAGGACCACTCGTATCCCTGACGTTGTAGGCTAAGAATCTTATCTTCTTGATCTTTTCTTAACTTCAGACCCAGCTAAATACTCGACTTCTGTTAATGCTCCACTCGGAAGCTCAGACCATTGCTTAATTTCCGCTCGCTTCCCAGTCTCCATCTCGACGCCAATCACACCAACTCTGAAGAAGTTGGTATGGCATTACGGAAGTGCCAATTGGTTTAGCCTTAAGCAATTTTAACTTTCATTTGATTGGTCAATATGCTTCAACAGAGGTGTTGAGTATACTTCTTCCGCAGTAAATGAAACCATCTTGTTGGGCATGAGACTTTTTATCCCCCAAAGCTACTAACCAATTAATCCCAGTTCTAAAGATTGGTTTAATGAAAAATGCAGTACTGCGATACGGGCTAAAGAGGCAGCCTACCGTGCTTAAAAGTAGCTGCCATCTGAAGTTAATTGGATTAATTTCTCTGTAAATCCAGCTTACAACGAGAAAAATATTTGCATGACCAGAAAGTGATTCAAAAAATTTTAAGATGTCCTAAGGGCAGCAAAAGTTTCTGGTCTCTCGCTCGTTCCATCATCAATTCCATCTTTAATCTACAACAATGAGTTTATTACGGATCCTAAAATGAATACAAGCACCTTAGCGGCTCAATTTACTCCCAACTCTTCTTTACCACCAACGAACTCTAGCCTTCCATTGAATAGAGGTGGTGAGTAAACCGATATTTCGACGGTGCTCGAGGGAGTCGATTGAGGCCATTTCAACCTCATTTCCAATTAATCGGAATGCATGTTTCCGGTGAAAAGAGCTAGATGTGATGTTGGGGCTCCAACTCAATTTTGCGAGTTAGCTAGTTCGGAGACAGAGAAGTATTTCTTATACTTCCGCAGAGTACCTAGACGTTTCAAAGTAACAGCAGCGACTTCGTAGATGTGTTAGCTCCAATAAGGCGACTATTACAACATGAGGTCATCGATGTTGGACGTGCGTCCGCAGGGGAGTCAAATTGGTAGGTGTTATCCAAAGTGCTGTCATCTGCGAAACAATGAATAGGATTGAGAGTAGACGACAGAAGGTGGTTTTCGCCGACTAAAAAGAGGATAGGAGATAAAACTGAGCCCTGAGGGATACCGGAATCAATGGAAAAGGGTATAGAAGTTACTCCATTGAGCACAACTCTAATAAAACGCTCGGAGAGAAACTATCATTCCATTTAAGAAAAGCTATGTTAAAACCATAGGCCTTCAGCATGATTAAGAGGCATTTGTGCCAAACTCTCTCGACTGCTTTAGCAATGTCAAGAGCAAGTACATGACCTCCGATTGATTTATGGATGCAGGAGTTCCAACGCTCGGTAAGATAGACAAGAAGATCGCATGTAGAACGTTCCGAGCGAAATCCATATTGGCGATCATGTATGCAATTTACATCCACAAGAAAGTTGACTAGCCTGCGATAGACAGCAGTTGCCATTACTTTAAAAAGCACTGAGGTAATGGCTACAATTAGCGGGATTCGCTTTGTTTATTTCCTTAGGAATCGTTTGAATATTCACGACCTTCTAGATCTGAGAAAAGCATCCTAAAGAGTATGAAAGATGATGGAGATTTCGAAAAGGTTTAGCTGGAGAGGAAGCGCAGTTTTTAAGGACAATGGACGGATGCCATCTTACCTAGCAGACTTGTGAGTATTGAGCTACTGCAAGATCCTGGAATTGACCATAGTTCGAATACGAAGTGGTGGCAGTAAGAAGCCCAATTCCGATAAGTACGGAGGACTCCGATTCGACGGGGAAATCTTGGAGTTTTTTGCGAAGTTTGCTGCCGAAAGGTTTGCTTTTGAACTGAATCAACAACGTTTCGGTCGCCATCGCGAAGAGGTGGTGTTACAGACGTGCTCAAATTGTGATTGACAAATGTCCACATGCCCAAAAAAATCTTGATTTTTTGGGATTTTCATTGATCTTAAGTTGAAGTTTCTGGTCTTGTTTGAATTCATGTTTTAAGATTGTTTTGCGGGTTTTTCTTGACACTTTTATTAAGTCCCTATTTTATTCAGTTGGATTGTTGTGAAAAGCTGGAAAAGATTGCTTTTCGGCTCTAATTGCCTCGAGGCACTCATTGGTAAGCCACGAATCTTTCGAAGGTCTAACCCTTTTTAGATTGCATGGATTAAAAAGCTTTAAGCCTTTTATGATTATCTCAGTCACAAATTGTGCGACGACATCACAATTTTCGGACTCAAAGCACAGCCTCCAATTAAAGGCGCGTTAGAACGCATTAAGAGCCTCCCAATTGGTTTTCTTATAATGCCATTCTATGTGGTGTCTTTGTAATCGGTGGATTTGAAATGGAAAAATGTAGAGTGAACAGTACTAACTGGAGCCAATAACGAGACATCATAATTCAGTGTGTGGGTGGCTAGAAAAAGGTCAAGCGATGCGTAGAATCTTTAAGCCAGGCAACGTTATGCACATTGAAAATGCCCGGCACAACGATCTCAATATCAGGGTTTACAGATTGAATAGTTATTGGTAGCTTATCAAATTCTATTGTGGTGTTTGCTGTACTCATTGCCGGACCTCTGTAAACATAATAGAAATGCTTTTTGACATCTATTTTTATCCAGTTGAAGTTGTATTCCGAATTGGAGCATGTCGCCAAATGTGGAACTAACTGCAAAGGGACATCATCGCGGATGTATGTAGCGATTCCCTCTGGCGAAAAACGTAGGCAGAAGATGGTTATTAGGTATGGCAAATTGAATTAGAATTGCTCACTACCTGGCAATATCTTATTTTTGTTCAGTGCAAGTGTGTCCGGTCTTTAGGTTTGTGTGTGTGGATATGTAGTGAGAGGTAAACAGCTTCCTACCCTCGAATATTTGCTTGGTCAATTACAAACTTGACTATTTTAAGAAAAGCGACTGTGGAAACTAATAACATTTAAAATGAATAGTGGTAAAAAAGTATTAGAAAAAAAAAGAATACGAAAGATAATAGAAGTTGGCAAGTTAATTTAATTTAATTTGAGTAAAAAAGCCAAAGTAAAATATCAATATCTATTGTGATACATACGACCGAATAAATAGGAAACAACTGGTACGAGATAACAACAAAAACAACAATAGATCAACAACCGCGAATCGCAATCCACGCGAAAACCCCGTCCAAGCCAGGTACTAGGCCTTTAACTCAGACAAAGCTCTCGCTAGATTATGATCCACAAGCCGGCAAACAAGAACTCAACTGGGATGGGTGCAATGTAGTTGTTGCTGTGCGGTGACCGCGATTAAAAAAAACGTGCACATTGGTAATAACAAGAAAAAAAAAACACGGTTAAACTTAGGGTTATTAGTAAATTATTAACATGGACACTTAATAAATTAAAACAAAAAGGACTACAACCCGATAGAGCGGATTGAAATTAAAGACTTTGACATTATTATTTTATTTTTTAACGGAATTATATAAGAAGAGATGATTTTGAGAATTATCGCGGTGCCAAAACAACACGACCATCGCCGTATATCGACCGTACGAAAACTACGTTTGATTGGGCTTTACCCTCAATCTTTTCTTTTCAGGACTCCTGAAATTCGCGATACAATTTTCAATAGTTCAATTCGTTCGAAATTGCTGTTAGCAAAACAAATGAGACTCCAAACTAGAAACTTGAACTCTAAACTTTTTTTTTCATTTAGTAAATTATGTGCCCAATCTAATTATATTGTTACGCAGTTAGAAGCTCAATTGATCTCTAAGATGTCAAAAGATTTAATCAAACTTAGTTATATTTTATATTTATTTATGAGTGAGAATAATATTAAAATTCTCGGCGGTATTTTGCCAATTAATGTTTCGCTGATACCTCGAGCAAGTGGTTAATTCAGCACTATTCATCACATCATTTCAATGATAATTAGAAAAATTACGGTAACTATAATTAACTCAACCATGAATTAATCCGTTTTCAACTACTCAGGTAACATTATCATTAATTCTGACAAACTATAAACACAAACGCACGTCTTGATTAATAATTCGCAATAATTTCGACTAAAAGATAGTCCCTGTACGAAGGTGGAATAGCAAAACGTCAAATTAGATCCAATTTCGAATTTACGAGCATCTTCAAGGACCCTGAGGCCGAGTCGTTGCTCGCTCCTCATGCTCCCATTTTCAATCGTCTAAAACAAAATTTTAATATTCCGACCCATTCGTTTAGGGAATTTAATATTTTGTCAACGACAAAAAGGTTATTTACGAACATATCGTAGCACTCCGCGCCCGATTAACAACCCTCCACCCTCCCAACCACCAGTCATGTACACTACACCGTACAAAACATATGTTCAGTTTAGTGTACGGTAAGAAGGAAATGAGGTCCTATTACGAAACGAATCCTAACATTTGCGAATAACCCGGAACCCGAGGTGTTAAGGTCGAAATTTTCGGCAAAACAGAAATTTGCATTACTCACGTCATGTAAAATGCAGAGACAAGTTAAACGAAAGGATATGTCACCGTTTAGAATGCGGGATGCCGGCAACCTGGCAGTGAAACTCAACGGAACAAATGGATCTGCTGACACCATGACTGATTGGATATTATTATGGAAGCATGGCAAGGACACCCAACAAATATACGGTATTGGTACCTAACATATATGCAAGACGAATATGGCGCGCGAAATTCACGACGCGATACTGGGTGCCACTTGGAAACTCCAAAAAGTAATTTCCTCCTGAATAAAAGTACTTTCTGAGGGCATCGCACAGATTTGAATCTATCATTGTGACTTTATTCGAACTGGCAGCGCTTAAAGAGATTTACAAAACTCTCGATGTCGTCGAGCAAAAGGAGAACAGGGTACTTCTCTATAGTAAACGTGGAGCATCTGGTTGGGAGTGATGAAGCAATGGCGTTTTTGCAGCAACACTCTCTAGATATGTGCTATTAGCTGGATTGCTGGCTTACGGTCCTAAGTGACTTTTATGATGCCCTAGCGATTTTCAAAAAAAAAAAAAAAAAACAGAAAAAACGGTTTGACGGTTAAAAAACTGCTATTCTTATCGATTGTGAGCTGATTTGATTGATTCGAAATTTTTTTATTCAATTTACGGAGATACATTCCGGGAAAGTGGAAATATTTCGAATTCAGAGTCAAAAAGGAAATTGAGGTTGGAATAAATAAGGCTCGTCAGGCATTCTGCATCTCTTGTCCTTTCTGGTGGTTAAGAGAGATCTCCCTTCGCACGAAGCTGCAAGTGTTTGACGCATGTACGTTGTTCTATAGTTATACTACATGAAAAGTGACCGTAAGGATGGATAAGAAGCCGAAAGCTTTCTTTAACCAGTGCCTCCATTTTGGAGATATTCTGGTCTGATTTGATCTCCAACGACAAATTTTGGAGTAAAACTGGACAGGTAGGTTTTGAGATTCAAAGGCGGAAGTAGCAGTGGATCGGTCACACTTTGATGAAACCAGAACAATGCATCGCCAAACAGCCTCTGGATTATAATCTCCAAGGAAAATGTTAAGTTGGTCGACCACAAAGCGCATGGGAACGAGAAGTAGAGCAGGATGCGAAAGGAATAAGCAAGTCCTGGCGACAACTAATGACTGGTGGTCAGGATCGCGCCTTGTAGAAGAGAACTGTTTTTATCATGTATAACAGGAAATTGATAGTTGACATTTTTAACCAACTGAAGTAACTAGTTCAAAAATCAGTGGTATTTAACACGTTGATCCCCACGTGACCCACCAGTACCATTCAAGTTCAACTTTTATTGGCTGTGATACAAGTCTTCTTTCCCTGGAAGGAGTTATTGCACATTGTTTTGTAGACTTATGTGTATTGATCAACATAAGCCCAAGATATATAAATTATTCTAAAGTTAGCATAAATTTAAAATTAGATTCGAAACTTTCGAAAGTATTGAGACCAGTACTAAACTTAAATGTATTCTGTGTATCAATTCCACGACTTCTCAGTATTAAATAAGAGAGCAATCTGGTAAAGTGTCTTCGAAAAACTAAAAAAAATCATACTAAAACCGTCATGGAATTCTCTTTGATTTCTTATGTATTTACGAAATCAAGAAAGATCTTCAAATAATCTCCATCGCTATACTGAATTATACGATTGGCTCGTAATATCAACATGAAGAAGAAGTTTTTTTTTTTTAAATAAAATTGGAACTTTTTAGCCAAGGAGACAAAAAATCACGAAATCGAATTTATCACGAATGATGTCCTGCATCGATATAAGATCATAAAAAACGGGTTCGTTAGCAAAGTAGAATAGCAAACTGACATCCCGAAATTGAAGGTATGGCAAAGGATAAGGTCTTTCTAAAGTAGCCTAAAGTACTTTATATTTCGGATTTGGTCAGTATGAATTGCTGCCGAAGACTATGCTGATCCGATTGGCCATAGCTCAAACATTTCCACCTTTCAGCCGCACGTTATAATGTGTGTATGTATATGTGGCATCCTTGCAGCGATAAATACCTACCAATACCTTTCTCGAACAACAACGACGGTAATCCAAGTGCACTTGATATTTCCTGGCTGAACTTTGCAGACTAAGCGCATCATCAAAAATTTACTTTCGTCACGTACTACTGTTCCAGAATGGTGGCTGTTTTGCTGAAAAGACCCACAGCTAAAAGGACCAAACGGCAATGTCTGCCCAGACTCGTAATGAAATATGTCCTTCGATATATCCAGCTTATGGATCTCGAGCAAAATAAATGACTGAGACGTGAATTTTGCGTCGAATAGTGGTAAAATTCTAACCAAATTATTGCATGTATATGCGAATAGGGCACAGGGTGTAAATGCTAGTGGAAGCAGTCTTATTTTTTTTTTTCTTTTTTGAGAATTTTTTCTCAACATCGACACAGGCAGAAGAAGGATATCAATGAAATGGCGGTGATTTGATAATCGAATTTCATTTCGTTCATTTCGAAGAGATGAAAGAGTTTTCGTACGGACCCCGGGTCTATTTGAAGAACTTTGAAGTTTGATGATGGTGTCGAATTTAATTAGCAAATTCCGGTGAAATAGATGAAGGACTCTTCTCATTAGTGTAATTGAAATTTTAAGTTCAATACTTGATTGGCGACATAGACGACAAAAAGTGTTTAATTCAATTTCGTTCCAACTTCGTATTTAAATTTTTACCTTACTATTGGTAATACAATTTAATATGTTAGAAAAAATTAACGGATTCATACTGACTTCATACTAATTGTGACGTTTTGGTCTTATTGAAACCGTATTAGCATGATTTTTGTATCAGTTTGATAAAAGTCTAAACAGTGACCGAAACGTTACGATTAATAAATCCTAACAATGGAATATCCGGGAATATTTTTCATTTTCTTTTATATCGTCAATCAATCAATCAATTTCCTGTTAAGATGGTCTTAGGGAAATACAACAGAATCCTTTCTCTTCCGACCCTGAGCATTGACTTTTAATTGTCGCCTGGACTTGTTTATTCCTCTGGCCTCCTGCTCAACTGCTAGTTTCTATGTGTTAGATGGTCGACGTCTTCCTTGAGGATTATAATCCAGCGCTAGTCTGGCGATGTTTCGCTCTGATTTCCTTAAAGTGTGACCAATCCACTGCCACTTCCGCCTTTAAATCTCACTGTATATTTTAGTCTGTCCAGTTGTATCGTAGTTCTGCAAAATTCTACACTTTTTAATTTAAAAAATGTTCCTTTAAATGAGTCAGGCGAATTTAATTTGTGAACACCATCGATCAAAACTTCTATCTAGTGTAAAAAATAAATCATGTTAGCAATTTGAAAAAAAAACCATTTCACTTCAAAGATTTAGGATTTCAACATGATAATTTCTGTTTTTGATAAGATGCTAATTGTTTGGTGAATGTTTTCACAGTGCAAGAAAAGATTCTACACTATTACTGAATAATAAAACGTAACAGTGTGGAATCCGGAAATATTTTCTTTCAAGATGCTAATTATTTTAGGATTTCGCATGAGTTAGAACTTAGGTGCCTACTCGTTTTTGTAAATTTTTATTCGTTTTGTTAAAAATTTTAAATGATAAAGTGTTTTAAGTCTTAGGTGGATTCATTTGAAAACCTTGCAGACTGATTTTGAAAAAAATATAGTTTTTGATGTTTACGGAAAAATCAAATGTGTTACTGCTTAGAATCAAAGCTGCTTTGTAAAAATATTAATGTATAATTAACTAACCATCTCATCCTGGGTATAGCCTAGTGGGTAGCGTCTTGGTCTACAAAGCGAAGGTTGTGAGTTCAAATCCCAATGGACGCGTAATTCTAGTACACTGCTTGCGTGTTTATATCTGGGGTCCTCGAACTGCGAAAATGAAAATATACGTAAACAGAGTGTTGTGTAAAGGGCTAACAATTCTTCCACAATAACAAATAAATATTAAGAATTCAGAAGGTTATGAGGCCAAGCCCCAATTCGAGATGTTGCGTCATTGAAGAAGTGGAACCCACCATCGTCCAGTGAATGCGTTAGTACTTCTGTTCTGAAGATTTCGTTTAATTTTAATAAGAGTAACGAATAAAAATTAAACAAATACGAAATTAGGTGCATGGAAATAATAGTATTAAATGAATCGACGATACGCCCACTATGCATCCCCAAAGGAAGTGAATTCACAAACGAATAGTCAGGACGAAGAACGAGCCTTCCAAAATCGAATGAGGTAAGCGTGAAAGATGCAGGAAGCGAGTTCACGTTGCATAAAACGTCGAGAAGATATTTTGGCTCACCAACATTAAGAGCTAGGGTGTAGTCTAGCACCTGGCGTGTTGTTCTACAATGCGAAGGTCTTTCAAATCCCGGTCGATGCATAATTCTAGCACATTGCTTACTTGGGTATATCTTGGTCACCTCAATCTACGAAAATGAAAAATTCGTAGATAGAGAGTTGTGTCAACTCTTAAAGGTCTAACAACACTTCCACAATAAATAATGAAAAAAGTTAAGGAACCTAAAGGTTAGGAGGCCAAGGCCACTTTGGGCTATAATACCATTGTAGAAGTAGAAGAAGAACATTTAGAGCTTTCAATAGAGGAGTAAGTGCCTTATGTAGGAGATAGACAGATAACATATAGTCTATTGAGTCCTTAGAATAATGTGATATGAGATCACATCTTTGAAGGCCATAAACAAAGCATACAGACTGATAACACATTTATTATAAGAAAGGGATATATTGTGTACTGTGATAAGTGCTTGGAGTGTGCAACGGCTGAGCAATATGCTTTGCTACGACTTCGTGGGATTATTTCATTAGCAAATCACCACACATTTATCCTTTCAAAGTCTTCGTTCATTCTAACAATGCAGTCCTCGATCAACAACAGCCTGCTTAGGTAAAGTTGTGTGTGGTTAGCAAAAATATGAATATGGGCATTCTATAAAGTCGTGGCCAAATCATTCTACGATAGAACATTGCAATGAACAGCATGCCAATTTAAAACATAACAGTTCACGTTAATTTGCTGCAAGTGATTACAAAGCAAGTATAAACAAATCCTGGCAACAGCTTAAGACCGATGCTCAGGATCGCGCCTTGTGGAAGAGGGTGGTTTCTGTCCTATGCCCCTATAGGGGGTCTTAACAGGAATTTGATTGATTAATTGATTACAAAGCATGGACTGGATGTGACCCACAGCTTTATCCGAAAACATGAATCTGCTAAGTACCTTGTTGAGTAGTAGCAGGGCAGGTCCTTCTAAGGTGCAAATGGAGCAGTTACACTGAGCGGCATGCTTAAGGGTGCAACACCATCAAAAGACCGAAATCTTAAAAAAAATCTTAAAGTAGGACTGCATGCACCCAATAGACAATGGGCTTCTTCCGGACCTCACAGCATAATTGCCGATAAGTGGTGGCATGGGGAGAGGATTTGGTCCGGGGAAAACAACATCCTTGAAAAGCCTTAATAAAAGGAGTGAAAAAAAAATAAGACGACTAGGGTTCATGTTGCCTACCGATTCAACTTTTTACCCCACTTTGGGCACCACTGTAACGAAATGAAGAGCATCGGTCTGTCAATAGATAATTGCCTTATTTTGGACCTCTGAGCATGATAGCGGTGTTAGAAACTGCTTCGCAGGACTTTCTGGGGATGATTTTCTCAAAGCAGGCTTGAGAATGTATCAGTACTTATTTTTTCTTTTCATCACAGCGTTTCAAAGATAGTGTCTTCACGGAAACTAAATCCATCGCTTCACATACACCTTAATAATAATTATACAATCTCATACCAAATATTCACATCGACCCGGCGCTCACCATTTCATAACAATTTCGTGACTATTTCATAAGTTAAAATTCTCGCACTTCACATTTCAAAAACGTTTGACTGAGTTTGGCTAACTTTACGGTCATAGGTCTTAATGCTACCATTGTTTAATGGAACGAGAGTTTCCTCTTTAGATGCACTATTGCTTCCAATCTGTAATCTTAACTTAATCCTGGAATTGGACCGAAAAAATGAAGTAGAGCTTAACACCTCCAAAAAACAGGCCTGACATCTATCACTCCAACGTGACATTCGATAGTTTTTTCAAAATGTGACCTTTGATGGCGGCCAACTTCGCACTTCGGTCAACTTCATACTGCTAGGCGCTAAAATTAATGACCACTTGAATTGGGCCCAGTACATCTTTGATGTTACCCTAGGTGTTATTAAATGTTCTAAGTTTACAAATGATAAAGTTGTACCCCAGTGAGTTTACAATGTGGAAGTCATGAGTTCAAATTCCAGTCGACATTATAAGTCCGGGCTTTTCTGAGTCAGATCAATCCACTTCCTAGCCAAACCCAATACAATTGGTACAAATGATTTTCTAGTTCGATGAATTGAAAGCTTTTCAAGCAACCGTACAATTCATATCGTATAGGATAGGTTGGTTTTATCTCCTTATAAAATTAACGCTGGGGTCCCATATGGATCAGATCTTTCTTCATTTTCTTTCCTTATTAATTTTCATTAATGAGGTGCTTTCAACAACATTCTACCTAACTCACAGTTTTGCAGCGAATGTTTTGAAAAAAACATCATTGACTCGTCCAAGGTACAAAACTATTGCAAGCGCTGCAAGAATTTTGACTTAGAGTTTTCTTTTTATAAGGTACTCGTAAGTTCGCAATCCTGATGAATTTTTTGCATCACTGGCACGGAAAACTTGTTTTGGAAGGAGCTCCTATCTCGGTTATGTTGGGTTAAAGTGGCGGTATTAGCCCCCTTGTGATTCTTAGTGATATCACATGAATTAAGGAAAACCTAATGAATAACATCCCGCGATGTTGCAAGTTCCTTATTGAGCTCAAAGATATCCGTTGCTAGAGCAAAATTCAACAGATTTCGCTAACAGCAGCTCGAGACCTACTTGAAGTCGAGGATTGTAAGACTTCTAGTAAGAGCCGAGCAGTTACACAACACGCGCTGCACCGTCTTTTCCTCCCCTGGCTGATTGCAATTTCTGCAGATATCATTTGTAACCAAATCCATTCTATTATATACAGTGGCTCACAGCTTATTTCGTGCATCTACAAAATTGAAATTTGTTACGCTGTTATTGGAAAACTATGTAAAATATTGACAAGATTCAAATGCCATGTTTTAAACAAATATTTATTGTTTAAGTTAGGAACTTTAAAAGTAACACAATTGTTGTTTGTAATAATTAATTAACAAAAATTATGAAAATACTGATTAATTCTATGTCACAGCTTATTTCATACACTTAAACTTAGGCCTTAATTTACAGAAAAAAGTTAAATTTTATACAAAATTCAGTATTTGGTGTGGTAGCACTTACATCTTTAATTCTCTTTGGCATAGAATCCACAAGTTTTTGGGTAGTTTCTGGGTAATTTTCGTCCACTCTTCCAAAATATTTTTTTTCAATTTTCCAAAATTGCCCATCAATTTTCTATTACATTCATATCTGGACTCTGTGCCGGCGGATAACATGCGGGCAGTTCCAAATCTGCTAAGATTGCACAATACCAGACTTATGCTGTCCTGTCTTGGTAGAAACGGAATATGTTTGGAATTTCAAGATTCGCAGCACTCTGGAGAAAATTTGTTTTTCAAAATTTTGAGGTACATGGTTTTGTCTATGTTACCTTCAATGAACTCCAAATTTCCAATCCCGGCTGCCGACATACAGGTCCAAACTATTACGCTTCCGCCGCCATGCTTCACTGTAGCTTTTAAATTTTCTTTTCGTAGCTCAGTATTAGGTTTCCGCCATACGTATACCATGCCATCGGAGCCAATGATATTAAATTTAAACTCGTCTGAGAATATGACGCAGTTCCAGAAGTCCGAATTTTTGTTGGCGTGCTCTTTAGCAAAGGCAAGGCGACTAAGCTGGTATTTTCTGCTTATGAATGGCTTTTTACTAGCTACTCGACCATTGAAGTTGTGGTCTCGGAGCACACGGCGGACAGTTTCTGCACTACATGACTTACCTAGTCCTTGCTGTATCTCCGCGACTAGTTTTGGAGGCGTTGACTTTGGGTTGGCCTTGATTTTACGTACAATAAATCGTTCACAGACGAGTTAAAAATTTTGTTCGGCGCGGTTTTGCCCTTATCTTGAATACGACTTTCACGAACGAAGGGTTCAATGATACTCTGCACTGTGGTGAGACTCAAATTAACAAATTGAGCAATTTTCCGCTGGGATAGCCCGTTCTTGAAATGACTTATCACTAATTCTCGCTGCTCAATTGCCGTGCGATGACCCATTTTTCCAAAAAGCAATTCTTATCCTTTACACGTAAAATATCACACTAGATATTGACTACAGCTAGTTGCCAATTCTTCAAAAAAAGTAAAAAAAAAGAAAGTCCCGTTATACAGCGCGAAACAATCGGACAGAAGTGGAGACAAGTATCTGCATGAAATAAGCTGTGGACTGCGTTTCTGCTACACCATTGATCTTTTCAGCCTTAAGTGTGTCAGAATTTATTTTTGTAGCCGTTTTTTTATTTATTGTTATTAATAAGCATGTTTTTCTATATCTACATTCAAAATTTCATGATTTTGTAATTAGTTTTTAAGATACAGTGTTCTATAGTTTAAAAATAGCACTGCACGAAATAAGCTGTGAGCCACTGTATGTAAATATGTGTTAAGTCCCCTGTAGCGGCATAGAACAGAACAGTTCTCTCTACAGAGCGCGATCCTGAGCATCGGCCTTTAGTTCTCGCCAGAACTTGTTTATTCCTCTGGCATCCTGCTCAATTGCGCGAATTACCGGTGACGATACTATCAATGCAGCACATTGCTTCCCGGGTGGGTAATAGTAACAAGAGTTTTGTCTTCTTTGCGTCACTCACACTCCACAGTGATTTCGTGGTTTTATAGGTTGAAGTTCTTTTCCACCTGTCTTCGGTTGTGGTTTTCGTAAGTTTTCTGCGAATTGAAGTTCAAGGTTAGCACAATTTTTTTGCTAGGTCTTCCGCTACTTCAATATCTGTTATGCCACTGTGGCCTGGAACCCAGCAATGTTCGACCTTTCTTTTTTCATAGAAATTCTGTAGCGCATCTTGACAGCTGAATACTGTCTTAGACCGGAAAGTACAGGACTGCAGTGCTTTCAAGGCAGCCCGACTATCTGTATTGACATTAATCTTTCCATTTCAGTCCGCGGAGTGTTGGCGAATTTTTTTTTCGGATTGCCGGAATTTCCACCTGAAAAATGCTGCAGGCATTCAGCAACCTGAAAAACGATTCCGTTGGAAGGTCCACCCCGCGCTTTTTTGGAAGCATCAGTGGATAGATTTATTGATCCTATAGGGTTCCCGGTTTTTGTTCCGTGTTTGGTATATTTATCGACAATTTCCTATTGAACCCTGACTTTGTAACCATGTAATTGGTGGTTATTGCAAGAAGGCCTATGGTACTATTACTGTACGGTCGCGTTTTAAATTGCCTGGACTGTTTGAGTCGAAGAGTGCACTGAATGCTACTTTTCTTGCGAACAGATCGATTGGCGGCAAAGAGACTAATACATTCAGTGAATCTGAGGATGTGGTCTTAAGAGCCCAGTGATTCCCAGACATGTCTTTATGTTTTCTTCCTATCCTCTGTCCCACTTTCAGCCGTCTTCTTGAGTGAATCTGACGGAGCTGGGTTTCCGGAAGTAAGTTTTCTCCTACCAAGATCATGTTCACTTTAGGGCTATAAAATTTATGAGAGATTTTGAGTTTTTTTCTAGTTCCAAAATTTCTGAGTTTGTCCTCAAACGGCTTTTGGTATACAGTTAAATTCCGATGTTGGTTCATACACTCTTCAGCGCGAATGTAAAACACGGTGTCTTCCCAGACCAATACAACATCACAAAATTCAAGGCATATATGTATTAACAATATCTTTCATGTTAACGCATCTAAGTCTTAAAGCCCTTCTTTTTTCGCTTTCCATCGGTACTGTGCTTTTGTAAAATAGGGTAGTCCATACAAATTTGGTGTAATCTAACAAGAAAAACAAAACATGTTTTTCCAGCACCGAAACCACCATTTCCAAAATGAAATCAGGATTGCCAAAAAGGAACCCGTATAAGTAATTCCAGGTTTTTTCGGCTAAGGCACTGTTAAAATACTGTTATAAATCTGACAACCTCGACGTCCCCAGCAATATCGAGAGAAGTCTATCAACATTTCAAACGCCATAAACATGTTTCCAGCAACTTCTAACGAACTCCACAATGTAGGCAATCTTTCTAGACACACACACACAACGACACCTGTCTGGGAGACTTAGTATAAATACCCGCCAACTTTCAGACAACGAATCAGTCATTTTGGTGACACCTATCGGTGGAAGAACGCGAATCGGTACAAGTGATAGATTGCCAGTGTTCCTGAGTTGTACGAATTAAGTTTTAGAGCGAATTTAGTGAAGTGATCGGGAAATTGTGTATAAAGTGCGATTAAATAAAATTATTCATTATTTTTAAACGAATTGTGTTTTCCTTTGGAATCTGGCGAACCCCTAGCTCGCAACAATTGGTGTCAGAAGTGGGATTCCAAGGATAAATTCGGGTTAAAAAAAATCGCGAGTGAAATTAAAAATTCTCGGAACGGATAATTTTGTGAGAGCGGAAAAGTGAAACTAAAATTCTCGAACGGACAGTGAGAATTTGGTGAAACCGAATATTCTCGAGTGCTCTAGTGAACAGTGACTTTAATTAGCGAAGTAAAATCGCGGAACTAAAATTCTCGAACGGACAGTGAGAATTTTGTGAAATCGAATATTCTCGGGTAATTTAGTGAGCAGTGACGTAAATTAGCGAAGTAAAATCGCGGAACTAAAATTCTCGAACGGACAGTGAGAATTTTGTGAAATCGAATATTCTCGGGTAATTTAGTGAGCAGTGACGTAAATTAGCGAAGTAAAATCGCGGAACTAAAATTCTCGAACGGACAGTGAGAATTTTGTGAAAACGAATATTCTCGAGTGAGCAGTGACTTTAATTAGTGACGTAAATTTAAGTGAATTCGGATCGCGGAAAAACTTAAAATAATCGGTAGTGAAAATGCCGCGTTATTTAAAGGACTTAAAATTAGCGGAGCTGAAGGAAGAGCTCAGTAGACGCGAGTTACCTACGACAGGGAGCAAGTCTGAACTTGTCAGCCGTATGATCGAGACACTCCAGGCTGAGGGTGAGGATGCAGATAGTTTCGAGTTCCAAATCAAAGAAGCTCGTGGAGATGAGTGCTCTGGTACATCGGATGCTCTAACACAGTTAATGCAACAAATGATGAACAAATTAGAGCAACAATCATTGGACATTAAACAACAATCTGCGGACATGAATCAGAAATTAGAGCAACAATCAGCGGACATGCATCAGAAGTTTGAACAACAATCGGTGGACATTAAACAACAATCTGCGGACATGAATCAGAAATTAGAGCAACAATCAGCGGACATGCATCAGAAGTTTGAACAACAATCGGTGGACATTAAACAACAATCAGCGGACATTAATCAGAAACTAGAGAAATTAGACCAGACTTCAAAGGACCTTAACCAAAAATTGGAGCTGCAAAATGATAAAATAGACACCATGGGTAAGGCCATAGAAGAAAACGTTGAAAAGAAACTTCGAATCTTCGAAGAACAAATTACGGAAAAGACATCCGGAATTGCAGAAGAAGTCGAACGCCTAAAAAGAGACTTCGATAATGTGAAGGCGACTGGCGTCATCAAGACAGAACATGTTGCGCACAAGGGTCTCAAGGCTCCAATCTTCGATGGACAAACACCGTGGGCTATTTATAAGACCCAATTTGAGGCCGCCGCAAGAAACAACCATTGGAATGATCTAGAACGGGGAACAGCTCTTATATTGGCGCTAAGAGGTCCACCAGCAGAGGTTCTTCAAACGATTCCGCAGGAGCAACAACAAGACTTTCCAACCTTAGTTCAGACATTGGATCTTCATTATGGCAGTGACCACATGCGAGAGATCTACAAAACGCAACTTTACAACCGAACTCAAAAGAATGGTGAAACACTTCAAGAGCTGGCACGCGATATTGAACGACTCACACTATTATCGCTGCCTAATGCGCAAACAGAGCAACGAAACGATACAGCTGTTTTCGCATTTAACAATGCTGTACAGGACAGAGAGCTGCAACAGGCGTTAAAACTGGCAGGTAAGAAAACGATTGGCGAAGCCTTAGTATATGGGCTGACGTTCGAAGCTGCCAAGCAGAGCTCGCGGAGTAACTATCGAGTTCGAGAAATAGTAGAAGAATGTGTGTGCCAGAAAGCCGAGTACACCAAGCGGAGCGAAGGATCTGGTGCTCCCCGATGCTGGAATTGTGGACAGGCAGGACACTTAAGACGCGACTGCCGCAAACCCAGAAAAGCGATCAACTATTGTTCCGGCTGCGCTGCTAAACAAAGAGGAGGGAGGGGCGAACCGTCACGAGAGCACGCTTCGCCTAGTGACAGTCCGGGAAACGAGTAAAGGCCAACTTCATGGGGCAGAAGTTGGCTGGTAGAATCGACGCCCCCGGAACCATCATCGCAGTTTCTCGACTACATCGTTGTGAAAACGACTTATGTATGAGTGGTCGAGTCGGCAAATTAAACTGCATCATAACAGTCGACACAGGCGCAACACGGTCAGTGTTAAGATCTGACCTCGTAGATCGTACTTGGCTTCACAACACCAAGAAGTACGCACTTCGCACTGCTACAGGAGAAACTACAACGGTCCATGGAGAAATAGCTCGTGACATACAGCTTGGAGATTTGACCTTCTCGCATGTATTCGTGGTAGCTGATATTACCGATGAGTGTATCCTTGGAATGGATTTTCTGAAACCACACGGTATACAGCTGGACTTAGGACAACGAATAATGAAGTGGCGGAATATTGAAATCCCGATGGAAATAACATCCTCCAACACAACAAAGCTGCGAGTTGTATTATGCGAAGATGCGGACATACCAAAGTCATCTGAGAATGTTATTTGGGCAGAGCTCGATGGTGATCCCGGGAACCACCGATTCTACCTCATAGAACCGGAAACGACACCTGCATTACGAAGTCTAATACTAGGAAAAACGCTCGTAAAAAGGAATGAGAAGATGATGGTACCAATAAGAGTCCTGAACGTTGCGGACAGCACTACCAGCGTAAAGAAAGGAGATGTAATTGGCAGCTGTGAACCAATATCGGCGGTGACGAGTATCGACAAGGCAGAACCACATGACGTACCCTCTAAAAATAAGCCAAGAAGGAAGGACAATGTAACATCAACACTTCTTCAGTCAAGCAACCTTAGAGGAGAACAACACAAGCAAGCAGTAGATCTAATCGAAGGATTCAGCGACGTCTTTTCCACCGGTGATGACGACTATGGCAGAACAAACTTAGTGAAACATCGTATAGATACCGGAAGTGCTACACCGATACGTCAACCTCCAAGAAGAGTACCATTAGCGAAACAAGGAGAAGTCAATTCAATGGTCAAAACTATGGAGCATCAGGGAATCATCGAAGAATCAAAGAGCCCGTGGATATCGCCAGTAGTGCTGGTAAAGAAGAAAGACGGCAGTACCCGTTTTTGTGTGGACTACAGGCGACTAAATGATGTTACGAAAAAGGATAGCTATCCACTACCTAGAATCGACGATATCATGGACACCCTGACCGATGCTAAATGGTTCTCAACGTTGGACCTGAAGAGTGGTTACTGGCAAGTGGAGATAGATGAAAAAGATAGAGAGAAGACAGCATTCTCTGTCGGCAGTGGACTATGGCAGTTCATCGTAATGCCATTTGGCCTGTGCAATGCTCCAGCTACGTTCGAAAGACTGATGGAATTCGTTTTGCGTGGTCTGAGTTGGAAAACTTGTCTCGTTTACCTAGATGATGTGATCGTTATCGGAAAAACATTCAATGAACACCTAAAAAATCTGCAGGAAGTCTTCCAGCGACTGCGAGCGGCAAAATTAAAGCTGAGTCCGAAAAAGTGCACTTTGTTTAGTGCAGAAGTCAAGTACTTGGGTCACATCGTTTCAGCTGATGGCGTAAAGACAGATCCGGAGAAGATACTGGCGGTGAAAAATTGGCCTACTCCGAATGATAAACACCAGTTGCGCAGCTTCCTAGGCTTAGCGACATATTACCGACGATTTGTAAAAGACTTTGCTAACACGGCGAAATGTCTGCATCAGTTAACAGAAAAAGGGAAGCCATTTACATGGAGTCAACAGTGCCAGGAAGCATTCGAGAGGATAAAAGACCAACTCTGCGACTCCCCAGTTCTGGCGTATCCAAAACCAGGTCATGGTTTCATCATAGACACTGACGCCAGCAATGTCGGTATCGGAGCAGTACTATCACAAGAGATCGATGGGCAGGAGAGAGTGCTATCTTACTACAGCCGAGTACTCTCAAAATCAGAAAGGAACTATTGCGTAACTCGCCGAGAGCTACTAGCCATAGTAGAAGCAACAAAACATTTTCACAAATATCTCTATGGTCAAAAGTTCCTTCTTCGAACGGATCACGCATCGCTTAAATGGCTACTTCAGTTTAAAAACCCCGAAGGCCAAGTAGCCAGATGGATCGAAAGGCTCGAATCCTACGATTTCGAGATTGTTCATCGAAGAGGAAGAATCCACGGAAATGCCGATGCGCTTTCACGTCGTCCTTGTCCACCGAACTGCAAGCATTGTCACCGTGTAGAAGGAAAAGAAGCCGGAGAAACCATTCAGAGGATAACGACCGAACCAAAGACTGGATGGAATCAGCAAGAACTGGAAGATGCCCAACGTAAAGATCCAGATATTTCACCGATCATGGCATGGAAGGACGAAATGAAACGGCCTGAGTGGAAAGACATCTCACAATTCAGTGAAACCTTAAAGTGTTATTGGGCACAATGGAACTCCCTTCACCTAGACGGCGGATTATTAAAACGGAAATGGGAGAACGCTGATGGAAAGTCGTATCACATGCAAACCATCGTCCCGCATTGTAAAGTCGAGGAGGTTTTGAAGGAATATCATGGAGGTACCTCCGGTGGGCATTTGGGAGTAAACAGAACCTTGGCAAAGATACGAGAAAGGTTCTATTGGATCCATCTCCGAGATGATGTCGAAAACTGGTGCCGTAAATGTACTACGTGTGCATCGAGTCAGGGCCCACACCGCAGATCAAAGGGAGAAATGCAACAATACAACGTGGGAGTCCCATTCGAGAGAATTGCTGTGGATATTGCTGGGCCATTTCCGGAATCAGAAAATGGTAATCGCTACATTCTAGTGGTCATTGATTATTTCAGCAAGTGGCCAGAAGCTTACGCAATTCCAAACCAAGAAGCAGTAACCGTCGCAGAACAAATTGTTACTAACTGGGTGAGCAGATTTGGAGCGCCACGCGAACTACACTCCGATCAAGGGCGCAATTTTGAATCTCAAATATTCAAACACGTGTGCCAAATGCTGGGAATAAACAAAACGAGGACAACTCCATTACACCCACAGTCTGATGGAATGGTGGAACGTTTCAATAGGACATTGAACTCAAACCTATCCAAACTCGTCAGCGAGAGGCAACAGGACTGGGACCAGCACATCCCTCTATTTTTAATGGCCTATAGAACATCGGTGCATTCAACAACAGGAGAAACTCCGTCCCGAGTCATTTTCGGAAGAAATATTCGAGTCCCTGCGGAGCTAATGTTTGGAGTGCCACCAGACCAACCAACCAATGCTAAAGATTATGTCTCGGATCTTCGATGTCGACTAAAGACAATTTATAACCTGGTCAGAGATAAAATTGATTTGGCGTCCGACCGCATGAAGACGAGGTATGATCAACGGGCAAACTCATCAGGATTCCAAGAGGGCGATTTGGTTTGGTTATACAATCCCAAACGACAGAAGGGCAGATCGCCGAAACTACAGCGAAACTGGGAAGGCCCTTACCAGATCATCAACCGATTAAATGATGTCGTCTATCGGATTCAACTACATCAAAAACCTCGCACTAAAATGAAAGTGGTACATCTAGACCGACTAACAAAGTACCAGGGTGCCAGGGAGGAAGAACAACTCTGTTCGGGACGAACAGGGACTAAGGAGAGGGTAATGTTATAAATCTGACAACCTCGACGTCCCCAGCAATATCGAGAGAAGTCTATCAACATTTCAAACGCCATAAACATGTTTCCAGCAACTTCTAACGAACTCCACAATGTAGGCAATCTTTCTAGACACACACACACAACGACACCTGTCTGGGAGACTTAGTATAAATACCCGCCAACTTTCAGACAACGAATCAGTCATTTTGGTGACACCTATCGGTGGAAGAACGCGAATCGGTACAAGTGATAGATTGCCAGTGTTCCTGAGTTGTACGAATTAAGTTTTAGAGCGAATTTAGTGAAGTGATCGGGAAATTGTGTATAAAGTGCGATTAAATAAAATTATTCATTATTTTTAAACGAATTGTGTTTTCCTTTGGAATCTGGCGAACCCCTAGCTCGCAACAATACAATGATTTCGAAGATTAGGGGTTTCACCCTGTTTTGCTATCCAGAAGTAATATAGTTTCTCTTTTGTTCATAATATAATTTGAACACTTTCGCCAAATTTTTGTCCAACGCGTAGTGAGAATACAAGGGTCTTGAAACAGTGACGTGGCTTTGGTTCCCTTTAGAAATTGTTGTTTTTGTCGTATCATTTTGGTTAATCAAGTTATCGTTCATAAATGCCCACTACATTGCCCGAAAGTACTGTCCCAAATTCTTTTTTTGAGTAAATATCACTCTAACACAATTTGCCAATTTTTCTTATATGAAAATTTTTAAATTCGCTTCGGAAAACCCAAAAAACACTTAATGCTAATAATAGCATTAAAATTTAATATTTATGATATTCGTACCTTCGGGTATCGAATAAATATGAAATTAAAAGTTTTTTCAGCTCACAGAACAAATTAGAAACCTTTCCGGCAGTGATAGCGGAGCATTTTTTCAAAATATATTATTTTCACCGTTTTAATCAGGATGTGACCCAAATCGGTACGAATTATCTTCAACTTCCGGGCGCAAATTGAGTATTAAACGTTGTTAGTTTCCAGTACGCTTATTAAACACCCAACTGACCTGAAACCTATTTCAATGAGATCTATGGGGGAAACAACTCCTGCGTCCCAGTGTTTTTTCGTTTTTGTGTGTTTTTTTGTTCATCCTGTAGGCATACATAACCTCCTCGAGAGACGAGTAGCGCAATAACCCATAGAACTCTATCTGGGACGAAAAAATAGCGGCGCGTTCCGAACTAGGGACAAAAAATGAAAACATACCAACAAACCCTGGGTACTATTAAATGGAGGTCACCCCGGTCATACGTGAATGAGTAAAAAAAAAACAGTATCGCCTCCTGGGCAAGGACATAAATAACAGAAACATGAACTCACATGGAATATTTTGTTTTTGTTTTTGGGTAGTCTTTCAGGAGAACAAAAACTTTCGAACACACAAACATTTTGCCACACATGTGAACTGTAAGTATTTTTGTAGATCGCGGCATCATTAAGGACAGTCGGATGCCTAAGCAACAAGAAATTCTTGAAAATCATTCACTAAGACATTAAACATCTTCAAATAAATCATCCAGAAAGTCATCAAGATTTCATCAATTGATAAGGAGTATAGCGAATAAGTGAGGCTCGGCTATGTTCATGAATAAAATATGCTCATATGAGAACCATTCGTGGTTCAGGGTGCCTATTGTGTACAACTACCGTAAAGGACATATAGCCAAGAGGTGCCTGCGGTTTGTTTACATAGTCCCTTAGATTCAACACTATGGAAGGCTACGTGTGCGATACTTTTCGGAATATTTGATTCCATTTGAGTGTGGAATATGCGTATGATTAGGTTTTATGGATAAACTCCGAAGTGAAGGCGGTTAGCAGCAAGGAATTTTCAGAAAGAATCCTAAAAGCTTCGAAAATATAATTTGGGTTTTATGTAAATATAATTATGAAGATATCCGACAAGGCCTGTTATTATTTCAAGATGACGTTCATCTATCAGAACGTTCTTAGGGATTTGGAAGGGGATCTCATAACCACAAATTTTACGATTTATGATGTGTTAATCGATGAGGTGACAGCCCTTCCATAGAAACTTATGATACTCTGATAGCCTAACATTGATGAAACCGCTTTGAAGAGTCAATGAACGGTTTCAAAATCTTCTGGTACAAAAGATTATCAGTTTGGTAAGAGTTCACATGTAGATGATTAGAGAGTTGCACAGTGCTCGGTGCCGGACGTGCTTTTCGCTGTCTCACCTTTTTGTTTGTTTGTTTTCGAAATGATTTTATTATTATTTATTTCTTACCGTTTTTCTGTTGTGAGTGTTCTTTTTTCAAAATAAACAAATTTCACGTTGTGATCTTTTCGAGGGGATCACACCGCCGTTGGACTTCCAAGTCTCCAAGTCCGGGGTCTTGGGTGTGTTGGTTGTCCCGTTCATAAGCCTAGTACTTGCCCGGGTCTTGCAATTGCGGACCCCGGGCCATTAATTTTTTTTTGTTTGTGTTGTTGTTTATGCTGCTTGGTTTTATTTTACTTTGCAATGCTTGCATTTCTATTTCGTGTTGCCATATTCTCGTTTCTCTTTTTTTTTTTTAATTTGTACAACTTTATTATTACTTATTCATTTTTTTTCCATTTTGACGAATTTTTAGCTATTAGTTTTTCTTGTTTTTATTTCGCGTTGATATATTTTTAGTTTCTTGGTTCTTTTAAATTAATTGTTTTTGTCTCGAATTATTTTCCCCTTTTTACATTGTTTTTAATTTGTTCTCTGTTTATTTTCAACTTTTTAATGATTAATTCTGTCATTATTTATCTTTATTTATGCATTTATTTTTCGTATTAGGGGTTGGAATTAATTCGTAGCGTTTTACAAAAGGTTGCGCTACTCAAGTATCTGTAGTCACATACACAAAAGCAAATATTCTCCATAAAGCTACTGTCATGGCGCATCTAGTCTACTAAACGACATTTCTTTATCGAGTTTATAACATTTTGTTGTGCTCCATCAAACACGTCAACGTTCGTGTCCGAAAATCTGTTTTTACGGGGAATGTTGCTTTATTACATGAAGAAAAGTGCCGCGGAAAGTCATCGCATTTTAGCAGACTTTTATGGTGAATATGCTCTAGCTGAGCAAACGTGCAAAAATCTCGGTTCAAAAATGGAAATCTTGGCTTGGAAGACAAGGAGCGTCCCGGACAGCCAAAAAAGGTTGAAGATGAAGAATTGGTGACAATGCTCGATGAAGACCCGTGTCAAATACTTGAACAGACGTCAGCTGATGCGTTTGAGCAAAGCATTAAAAAAAAAGCGCCCCCACGACAATGCCAGACCCCATGTTGCAAAAGTGGTGAAAATTTATTTAGAAACGCTGAAATGAGAAGTTTTATACCACCCGCCATATTCACCAGACATCGCTCCATCAGATTTTTACTTATTCCTGTCCATGGCGAATGGCTTGTCAGAGCAGCACTTCAACAACTACGAAATTACCAAGAATTGGATCGATTCATTCATCGAATCTAAAGACGAAGAATTCTTTCGACGTGGTATTCGTACTTTACCAGAAAGATGAAAATGTAGTCGAAAACGATGGAAAATACTTTCAATAATACCACTGCAATAATATTTTCAGAATAAACCATCAAACTTTGCAAAAAAATGCTACGAATTAATTCCAACCTCTAATACATTTTTCTTTTTAATGGCAACTTTTGCGATAGACCTTGTCAACGTTCGGGGATTGAGCGCTGCTTATCTCTCCGTGAACGTTTACACCCAAACTTCAAAGCCAGAAATACTAGCACTTGGCGAGTGCAAGGTGCTACCAGAAAGTGAGCCGTTTTATTCTGTTCCCGATTATTACCTTATCCCAGCATTTTTTCGACATCGGGTGATCGCTGTCTACATCACTTCCAATTGGTTCTACATTTGGGTACCTGCTCCAATCCGGAATTTAATTACATCTGGATAAAACTTTTAAGACAAGGGCATATCTTATATTTTTGTTACGTTTATAGAAACCAAGCATTAAATGCAGCTAAGACAGCTAGTGATCTAGATGGCTTGCCTGGATACATCTAGTTACACTGCACACCCTGACGCAGAAATCGTTATCGCGGGCGATTTCAATATTCAAAATACTGCATGGGTTAAATATTCCTCCTGTACGGACCAAGAGGGACGTGATACAGAGCTCCTTGCCTCGTTAAACGGTCTAGCACAGCTGGTAAATGTGCCTACTCGTTTACCAGAAATTGCAGCCCAATTTTCCAATCTTCTTGATTTATTCCTCACCATCCAACCTGAGAAATACTCTCTCTCTGTAATATCCCCAACACTTATTGGAAATAAGGACCACTTCTTGATTCGTGAACAATTGCTGCTGCACTAAAACCGCTGCCAGTTAAGGCACCCGGCAGAACTGTTTGGCATTTTAAAAGAGCCAATTGAGGGTGGTGAACGAGTTCTTCAATGCATTCAACTGAAAATTGTGCTTCGATTCTGATGACTGCGATGAAGCCTGTAAACTTGTCACCGAGACCATCCTGAAAGGTATGAAGCTTCATATACCTTCTAGGCAAAAGAGAATCCGTCTTGGCTCACAAATGAATGTCTCGCTTCAATTCAGGCCAAGAAACAATCGTTTCAAAATTTTCCAACTCCAGTTAACACAGAGTTTTATAATGCATCAAGAAATACTTGCAAATCCAAAAGTGTTAAATTTGATCACGACTAAAAACTTCGGCGGAAGATCCTTCAGAATCCGAAAGCCTCAAGATCGTTCCAGTCTTTTGTCGAAACGGTCAACAATAAATTCATCCCTTCATCAACACCACCACTCGCTGATGACGACCGTACCGTTATTGATCCGGTTGAGAAAGCTAACCTATTGGCAGTAAGTTTCGCAAGAAACTCCACGCTACCACCTTCAAACCTAACGCCTCCTATCACAACACCATCAGGTTTTTCGCGGCCTCTGCTACATTTCCGAACGCGTTTCATATTCAGGATCCTGCAAAATCTCAATATTCACAAGTCCGCTGGCTCAGATGGCATTCCCCCCATTACCCTTAAAATGTGCTCCTCTATTGGGCTAAACCCTTCGCAATCTTCTGTCAATCGCAAAATCATTCACTATCTCGAGAATAATCAGCTTATCTACGATCGCCGATACGGTTTCTGTTCTGAAAGGTCGACGGGAGATCTCTCGGTCTACCTGATGGAACGTTGGAACTCTGTTTGCACAAATACGGCGAAGGTCAAGTTTTTGCTCTTGACATTGCGAAAGCTTTTGACAGAGTTTGGCATGAATGTCTCCTTGTTAAGCTAACGGCTATTGGCGTCAATACTACACTCATTCGATGGATTGTGAGTTTCTTTTCCAAACGCACTATACGAGTCATATAAGATGGCGTTACTTCTTCTTATTTCCCAACTAATTCTGGTGTCCCTCAGAATTCTCTCCTATCGCCTACTCTGTTCTTAGTATTCATTAATGATTTTTTGTATTCTACTCTCAATCCAATCCATATTTTTGAAGATGATAGTACTTTAGATAACTCCTTTGAATTTAACTCAACTGCGGATTCTCACAAGCAATCTATTGCTTCCAAACGCAGGAGGTTATTCACCGACAGGCCTGCCATCTATCGCTTGAACGTGATGTTTTAGCGTCGTCGTCTAATTTAGCCTTTAATGGCGTACCAATTAGCTCCTTAGATGAATTTATCCTATAAGGCGTAAAGTTAAATAACCATCTTGATTGAAGCAAACATATCTTTAATGTTTTCCTTGATACCTCCAAACGCCTAGGTATTCTTCGCAAATGCAAAAAATATTTTCCGCCTCACGGCTTAGTTACCATCTACGAGGCATATATTTGACCTCGTTTAGAGTACAATTCGTATTTATGAGCTGGAGCTCCCAAAAAACATCAAGCGCTGCTCGAATCCAAAAACACGCTTCCCGACTAATTGGAGATGACACCATTACGATTTCTGTTGACTCCCTCGAGCATCATTGGAACGTTGCAGTAATCAACATTTAATGACGCTTCTTTCATGGTAAATGTAGTGTGGAACTTAGATTATTCATTTCTCCACTTTATATTTTTTTCCGAAATACTCGTCAAGCTAAATTCGGGCACGAATTTACCGTCAACCTTATTCCTAATCGTACAGTGAAATATAGACAGTCATTCATATCCCGAACGACCAGATTTTGAAACGCATTGCCAGCTAGCATATTTCCAAGCAAGTACAAACTTCAGCGCTTCAAAAATAATGTCCATCGCTCCTTCCGTCTCTCCTCCCCAATATTACGCTATATAACGCTACCAAATGTCATACTAGCTATCCTAGCATCAAAGCTAGGGTATAGCCTAGTGCGTAGTATGTTGGTCTTATAATGCGAAGGTCGTGAGTTCAAATCCCGGTCGACGCAATATATAATTCCAGCACATTGCCTGCTTGGATATACCTTGGTCACATCAATCTACGAAAATGAAAAATTCGTAGAAAGAGGGTTGTGCGAAGGACTAACAACCCTTCCACAATAAGTATTGAAAAATGTTAAGCAACCTGAATATCAGGAGGCCAAGGTCCGATTCGGGCTGTAGCGCCATTGTAGAAGTAGAAGAAATGTCATCCTATTCCTATACATAACTGAGCAATGCATTAAAGGATGATCCCCCCCTAAGTTGTGATTAATGCTTTAAAAAAAATGTATCTTCCAGAGTTCCTATAGACAAGACTCAAAACACTTTAAAACACTTTAAAGAGCTTGGCTTTTGCTTTCTAAGACGATTGCAGCGCTTATTTCCGGCTAGTGAATCGACGGGTGGTGCAAGCTTTCGGCTGGTTAAGGCCCATACAGAAGAAAATTTCGTAGTGGAAAAATACGCTCATCGCTAACGTAAACAAATCGTTAGCGATGAGCGTATTTTATATATGACTAGCAGACCCCGCGACTTCGTCCGCGCTAAAATCGCATTAATAAGCTATTTTTGAGAATGCTGTTAGTAATACAATATCTGGGGAAATATAATCTGCTCACTTTAAACCTCTTTCTAAATCAATTGCAAGTATTTTTCAAATGAAAATAAGTCGATTTGATATATTATTTTTGAATGTTAAGGATTTACTTCAATTTAAAGAGAATTACTGCTGTTGACATAATTACACTGACATCGATTTGAACAGATCTCAGTTTGTTTCCTGTCATTGGAACAACAAAAATCACTTTTATTTTAAATAGATGTTGACATTAACAACAACGTTTGTTATGACTTCAAACAGAATGTTTTCAAATAATTTTTATAATCTAGATGAAATCTGGGAGTATATTGTGTTTGCCTTGCTGTCTGTTACGCTAAGAAATAATGCTCACACAGAGTCGTTAAGGGTACAGAATTATTTGTTTCCGATCAAAAACCTCGAATCCGAGTGACCGTCTCTCTGTCCGTTCACGAACTTGGCATCACTTCTGAACAAAATCAGTGAGCACAAAATTTGGACTTTCTAGTTCAACGCGCTGTGGAATTATAGAGCGCACGGACGGACAAACGAACAGACGGTTTCGAGATTTTCGAGCAAAAATATTGACTTCTGTGTCATTCAGTTTTTTCTTCGAACGTTATTTCTTAGCGTTACAAACTTGAAAGAAAACATATAATACAGTCAGATTCATTCCATCCCGCTCCCCAATAAAACCCAAAAAACTCGAATTTTGCGAATTTTCTTGAGAAATATTTACACTATGGATCTGTAAATCATCATATTACAAATATATCATTTGCATAACAATGCTGGTCTATAAACGAAAATTGTATCGATATCACATCACTTCTTATGCTCCCCCCTTCGAATACCACCACTACGCCACGGAAGCCTCATACATATCCATATACATATTTTTGTATATATGTAAGTATGTAAGTATGACCATGCGGCCGTGTGCTCCGATTTGCGATTTTCCGGAATTTTTTTTTTTTTTTGTGTGTTGAGATAGCAAAGATTATTCCGAAGAAAAAAAATTCATGCAAATCGGGTGAATAGTTGCGAACAACAAACGAAAAAATTTCTCCATACAAAATGTACTGAAAATGAAATTTTCCAAATTTTCCAATTTTCGGGGAAAATTTGCAATTTTTGGCTCCGTTAGGATCTAAATTGGGCTTTAACGAACACAACAAAAGAAATTTGAGCCAAATCGGACGAACAGTTGCTGAGTTACACGTGTACACACTTATTTTTATATACATATATGTATAAGAAGATAAGAAATAGTTCGCATGATTACTTACGAATCACTACACATAAAAAAGAAATGCCGGAGGAACGCAAACCAAAACACACGGCCACATGGTCATACATATACATATGCATCTATATGCTATCTTTATCCTTAAAAAAAAATAAAAATTCGTGCTTAAAAAAATTCAGTTTGGAATGGGAACCGAACCCATGATCTTTTGATTGAAAAGCAAGCACGCTGCCCACTACGCCACGGATGTCTCGAATATCGATTGAAAAGTTGTGAACAAAAAACAAAAAAATGTCTCCATACAAAATGTACTGAAAACGAAATTTTCCAAATTTTCCAATTTTCGTGGAAAATTTGCAATTTTTGGCTCCGCTAGTATCTAAGTTGGGCTTTAACGAACACAACAAAAAAAATTTGAGCCAAATCGGACGAACGGTTGCTGAGTGATGCCTGTACATACGTAGACCACTTATTTTTATATATAAGATATGTATAAGAAGATAAGAAATAGTTCGCATGATTACTTACGAATCACTACACATAAAAAAGAAATGCCGGAGGAACGTAAACCAAAACACACGGCCACATGGTCATACATATACATATGCATCTATATGCTATCTTTATCCATAAAAAAAAATAAAAATTCGTGCTTAAAAAAATTCAGTTTGGAATGGGAATCGAACCCATGATCTTTTGATTGAAAAGCAAGCACGCTGCCCACTACGCCACGGATGTCTCGAATATCGATTGAAAAGTTGTGAACAAAAAACGAAAAAATGTCTCCATACAAAATGTACTGAAAACGAAATTTTCCAAATTTTCCAATTTTCGTGGAAAATTTGCAATTTTTGGCTCCGCTAGTATCTAAGTTGGGCTTTAACGAACACAACAAAAAAAATTTGAGCCAAATCGGACGAACAGTTGCTGAGTTACACGTGTACACACTTATTTTTATATACATATATGTATAAGAAGATAAGAAATAGTTCGCATGATTACTTACGAATCACTACACATAAAAAAGAAATGCCGGAGGAACGCAAACCAAAACACACGGCCACATGGTCATACATATACATATGCATCTATATGCTATCTTTATCCATAAAAAAAAATAAAAATTCGTGCTTAAAAAAATTCAGTTTGGAATGGGAACCGAACCCATGATCTTTTGATTGAAAAGCAAGCACGCTGCCCACTACGCCACGGATGTCTCGAATATCGATTGAAAAGTTGTGAACAAAAAACAAAAAAATGTCTCCATACAAAATGTACTGAAAACGAAATTTTCCAAATTTTCCAATTTTCGTGGAAAATTTGCAATTTTTGGCTCCGCTAGTATCTAAGTTGGGCTTTAACGAACACAACAAAAAAAATTTGAGCCAAATCGGACGAACGGTTGCTGAGTGATGCCTGTACATACGTAGACCACTTATTTTTATATATAATGCGAACTATTTCTTATCTTCTTATACATATATGTATATAAAAATAAGTGTGTACACGTGTAACTCAGCAACTGTTCGTCCGATTTGGCTCAAATTTCTTTTGTTGTGTTCGTTAAAGCCCAATTTAGATCCTAACGGAGCCAAAAATTGCAAATTTTCCCCGAAAATTGGAAAATTTGGAAAATTTCATTTTCAGTACATTTTGTATGGAGAAATTTTTTCGTTTGTTGTTCGCAACTATTCACCCGATTTGCATGAATTTTTTTTCTTCGGAATAATCTTTGCTATCTCAACACACAAAAAAAAAAAAAAAATTCCGGAAAATCGCAAATCGGAGCACACGGCCGCATGGTCATACTTACATACTTACATATATACAAAAATATGTATATGGATATGTATGAGGCTTCCGTGGCGTAGTGGTGGTATTCGAAGGGGGGAGCATAAGAAGTGATGGGATATCGATACAATTTTCGTTTATAGACCAGCATTGTTATGCAAATGATATATTTGTAATATGATGATTTACAGATCCATAGTGTAAATATTTCTCAAGAAAATTCGCAAAATTCGAGTTTTTTGGGTTTTATTGGGGAGCGGGATGGAATGAATCTGACTGTATTATATGTTTTCTTTCAAGTTTGTAACGCTAAGAAATAACGTTCGAAGAAAAAACTGAATGACACAGAAGTCAATATTTTTGCTCGAAAATCTCGAAACCGTCTGTTCGTTTGTCCGTCCGTGCGCTCTATAATTCCACAGCGCGTTGAACTAGAAAGTCCAAATTTTGTGCTCACTGATTTTGTTCAGAAGTGATGCCAAGTTCGTGAACGGACAGAGAGACGGTCACTCGGATTCGAGGTTTTTGATCGGAAACAAATAATTCTGTACCCTTAACGACTCTGTGTGAGCATTATTTCTTAGCGTAACAGACAGCAAGGCAAACACAATATACTCCCAGATTTCATCTAGATTATAAAAATTATTTGAAAACATTCTGTTTGAAGTCATAACAAACGTTGTTGTTAATGTCAACATCTATTTAAAATAAAAGTGATTTTTGTTGTTCCAATGACAGGAAACAAACTGAGATCTGTTCAAATCGATGTCAGTGTAATTATGTCAACAGCAGTAATTCTCTTTAAATTGAAGTAAATCCTTAACATTCAAAAATAATATATCAAATCGACTTATTTTCATTTGAAAAATACTTGCAATTGATTTAGAAAGAGGTTTAAAGTGAGCAGATTATATTTCCCCAGATATTGTATTACTAACAGCATTCTCAAAAATAGCTTATTAATGCGATTTTAGCGCGGACGAAGTCGCGGGGTCTGCTAGTTTTTATATATAAGATAATTTTCCATAACTGTGTTAACAGTCGATGCGCGTTCTTATTTGTATGCAATTGAGAAAATCACCAAAATATTCCAAATCCATAAAGGTCTCAGCAGAAACCGAAACGTCACGAATAATAAAGCGTAACAGTGTAGAATGCGGAAATTTGTTCTTTCAATTTCGAATCGTAAGAAGTAATTCATTATCGAATGTCAATTTAGTCTGCTTGATGAATTATTCATAACGCGTTAACGAAGTTCGTCGACGATCAAATCTCTCGTTGATATAAATCATTAACGATTCTTTAACGAATTATTTTGTTTGCTGGGTTGTTTGGTATTAAAATTGCAGTTCTTCCAAATATCGTTAATGCTTCATAAATAATATATGTAGTTTATGAATCTTAATCCATATTCGTTAATAAATTAAGCTAAAAGTCATAAATGATTCATTGATAACGAGCATATACTCGTTTCTTGTAAGCGTTTTACAATTCATTAATAATCATTAAAAATAATTAATTAACGAATGTCCATTTATGCCGCTTGATAAATCATTAATGTATCGTTAACGACGCTCGTAAACGATCAAATCGCTCGTTAATGTAATTCATTAACGATTATTTAATGAATTATTTTCTTTGCTGGGAATTGCTTCTTGCTTTTGTTTACGTTGGCATACACACTTGCGAACGTTCTGTACTATAGTGTTTGTAATTAAGAAAGTTATGATTTTTTTCCGAGTTTTGGTTATTCCTTAACCCTGTATCTGAAGGGCTTTAAAATGGTTTGAGGTGCTTTGCATTTGGAGAAGAGGATATATTAATAAACTAAACCAAATAACGGAGGTTTTGTTTTCACAAAAATGTTCTAAATTTTTTTTGGTTGAGAATTGCAGATGTTTTATTTTAAAATTTTCATACTTTTTTTTTTGTAACGCCAAGGTTGGGAGTTCGAATCCCGGTCAGCGCATTATAATTCTAGGGCATTGTCTGCTTGGTAACATCAATCTACGAAAATGAAAAATTTGTAGATAGAGGGTTGTGCGAAGGACTAACAACCCCTCCACAATAAGTAATGAAAAATTTTAAGGAACCTGAATGTAAGGAAGCCAAAGTCCGATTTGGGATGTAGTGCTATTGTAGAAGTAGAAGATTAGTCTATTACTTTATCATTTTTCTTGTTCACTTTATCGCCTAACTCTACGTCCTAATCGCGCTCTGTCGCATTTCCAACTTCGACTTTTAGCTTTCAGAACATCGATTCCGACTTTTTTGCTTTCCAAAACTTGAATGACACTTTTCACGAACGCTCATCCATTTTATACCCAGTATTACCGACGTGTTCGCGGACTGTTGGCTCATATTTGTTGTTGCTTTCATTCGAGGAAAAGACTGAAGGTGTCCTTTCATTACTGGAAAATTGTAGCTGGTTGAAGACCTCATACATTTGATGAGCGACATAGTGAGGGAATGTTCGTGATTGGAGTTTGCACCCGCGTGTATTTGTTGTTGCTTTCATTCGAGAAAAAGAGTGCAAGTATTTTTTCTGTACTACAGAATTATTTTTGGTGGAGAATAACTGAAGACGAAAACAAACGGCGATTGACTAGGGCTGAAATGTAAAAATAGATCAACCTAGATTTGCACGTATGAACTTACTTGTGACTGTAAATTCGATGACATATTTAAGGTAAATATGTAAACATTTTTCCGCAACTTCAGGAAGTAATTAGATAGTTTAAAAAAGAAGATATTTTTAAACTCTAAAAATGGTGTCCTCAACCTAAATTCCCGACAGTTTTATACACCATGGATATACAAAAATCTCCTAAACTTTAATCACGCCTATGAATAATTTAGCAATTCAAAACCAACTCATACTTCCCGAAATTCCCTCCGTCAAAATGATTCACCTCATTTTATTAAAATTCGTATTGCCTTTCATTGAATTCCACGGCAACAAATGAAGTGAAATTGCTTAACTTACTTAATCGACAAATCTAACGCTTTTCAGTTACACTTTTCACCGAAATTCAGAGCGGTATGAAAGGAATTCTCATCAGCAGCAGCTTAACCGAGGATGGAAACATGGTGGCACGGACCAATCGGTTAAAGCACATAGCTCCGTAATATTATGTGCAAATTATACGTGTGTATACTTCAAAAGTGTAATTGCTCCAATTTCGGGCGAAATAGAAATGTGAACTCGACTGCACGAATCAAGAATGCATTACTTACTCGCATTAAATAAGGTACATTGGTAAATGAACTCGTCCTGCGAAATATAATTCCCTGCAGCTTGCACTTCTCTACTCCTGTAGTGATCCATGTAGATCATCAAGTGGCGAGTGTTGAGCTATTCATTCAATTTGAATATGAAATTATCAACGACCCCGAGCACCTTCAAAGTAGTTAACTTGGTATTTAATAAAAGGATATCAATGGTTCGGTAATTGAGATAATGTTAAGTGAAAGGTTAAAATGGAACGTGAGCGAAATTCCTAACTCTCTTATAAAGGACTTGTGGGAAGAGAATGCGTGCTGAAATGAAATGTAAACATAGTTATGGCGCCCAAACCCATACACAGCTTCTCTCGCCTGATCTAAACCCAAATTCTCTGACTTCTAAATTGGGCATCGATCCAAATAGCATGAAATCAGCATTAGTGAGGCACCGAACGTTTCGGAAATTATTTCTCATGTCGTCTTTAATCGTTGGATTCGTTGAGGGTATTTTCAAAGGACTTAAAGGATATACCACTCGAATTTCTGTGTTGGTTCGTAAGATTTATTTTTTTTCAATTTAATGCGGTGATGTAATGTGTTGGAACATTTCAACCAGGCGAAAAAACTAGATTATCAGTGCACTAAAATATCCTTCAAAAATATGAAATACGACAATTCTCATATGGTTTCTCTTCTTCTCAACTCCGTAAAATATCAAAGTCGATGACGAAGACTTTTCCATGGATTAGTGTGGTGCGAAGTGATTCATGTCTACTAAAGAAAGGGATGTGGTCTGCTTCAATTAATTTAGAGTATTATGAACGTAGCAACGAACATTTTCCTTATTGCTTCTGACACCATTCCACTCTCGTAATATCACAACATTTCAATTGTTAATTATGATTGCAATCCTTGCGTACTTCGTTTTCAAATATTTTCAAACGACATCTTAAGATCGTTATTTAAAACCTAATTTACATAACACTCCAACTTGAAAATTTAGATCGCTATAAATACGACCAATATAAATTACTGCGCGATATGTATCGAAACGAATCAGTTTAATTTGTGTATACGATCTGTCCGCCTATCGCAGAAAAGGATTCTGCCATTTTCTTAGCTTCGAAATGGGCGAGGGGACTAAGCTAACGGCCTACGAAACCATTACCGAATATGTGTCTATCGGGAAGAAAACATCTTCCCATAGAGTAAACAGGGACATAAATCTGTCTCATCGTAGATCTACGAACAAGGAGGCATAATCAAATTAAGGAAAGCTCGGAACGTTGTCTCTTCGTTTAGCAGTAAAGACCAAAGTAGGATCCGGTTTTCCACTCAGCTCAATGTTTCCGGGATAGCACAAAAAAAATATATATAAACCAGAAACCAAAAAACAAGGACTTTGAAGCCTTCGAAATAGGAACAATACCACGTTGTCATTTTTTTTGGAAGATATAAAATGGGACAAACAATTTACTCTGTCCTTGTTGGGGATTTTCTCAAGTTGTCTTTTTTTCTCGCTCGTCCTTGGTGGACCATTTCATTTTCCTTTTTATTGTACACTACGTGGAGTCATATATTGAATTATTGCACAAGAACCGAGATAGGATGAGTCCCAGAAAGGACGGGTACGCGGGGGCAGAGAGATAGTAGTAGCCTTCCAGTATATCTGATTGAAAATGGTAAACGATTATATCCTCTAGCATTTCACATTTCTTTTTCTTTTTTTTTGTCGTTTCGTTTTCTTAGGACTCCAAGCTCCAGCTGTATGACTGTGTGTATGTGAGCCCTTCGCCTCAACTAAATTGAATTTAAGCAATCGAAATGAGATCTTTCGATTTGGCTGAGTGAACAGAAAAGTTCTCGGATTGAATCCTTGCTCAAAGTATTTCGCTATTTTGAATTCATTCATTTTGCTGCTACCTCGTTTGGCTAAAAAAAAAAATAAATAAAAAAAGCTCATGAAAAATCTTGAGTTTATACAACAGTATACCACCATACAAACTACGAGCGTCACTGCTTTTGCGTAAATTCGACATTTCGGTGAAAAATCTTGTGATAAGACCCGAAAAACCTATCCGGGGATTTGATTACGTTTTAAGGAGAAGGCAAACAACTTTATAGGTTTGTGGATAAGCTGGCGAACTGGATGAGAGACTCACTAGAATTACTCTACAGCAGCGGTCTATACAAAGCTGGAAGACTATATTCTCCTTAAGAAGCAGCATTTTTTACCATTTTATTACGATACGTAAGGATTTCAGTTTTTTTCTGTATATAATAAAAAATAGAGAAAGCTATCAGAGTACTTTTATGTTGGATTATCTTAGCATTAAAATGTAACTTATTGAATTAAAGAGATAAACTCTTTTGAATGGATGAAATCCGAATACTCCATTTGTGTGGCATATGGAAAGGAGTTTTTGCGACAAATGCAAATGCTTGGATCAGTTTCGATGGCTTTTTTCCGACACAATCTTCTGTTGGTAGTCAATTTCTAAAATGTATTAAGAAGTAATACACAGATTCTAAGAGATGACTATCTAAATGGGGAAAAAAAAATTTTATTTGGAATGGAGCTTTATACATTGCATTTCCTAATGGCTTCGTTCGTCCGATCATTTACATTCCCACACTATGTCACTCATGAAATGTTCAAGATCTCTAGCCGGCAGCGGTTTTGCAGTGATGAAAGAACACCTACCCTACTCAATATTCATAATACATTTATTCGTACATTCTTTCAGATTAGTTATTGTTGACCTTTTCATGACAATACCATGTTGTTTACTTGAAATTAGGGATTTGCAGTGAAACAACATGCACTCATACAACAGACAATTTAGCTATTGGTTGATAGTTTCCAACAACAAATTTTGCTCCACTTTTGTGCGTCGGTATGATGGATAAGGCCTTCCATACATTTGGGAAACCCAAGTTCTTAGGGACATTTGAAAGAGGTGGGAGAGTGGCTTAGCAATAGAGAGACAGGAGCATTTGAGGACAACTGCAAGCACTCCATCTGGGCCAACAGAGGAAACATCCTTAAGGCAAGAGATGTGGTTAACTATTTCATTCCAAGAAATCGTTATACCAGACAAATGAGTTGAAGCATTACCTCCAGAATCATCTCAGTACGATATGCCAGGGATAAGGCTACAACCAGTAAAAGATCGACTAAAGAATGTGCCTGGACAACCATCAGATTTACGCTTAAATATGTAAAATATGTCTCAGTCATTAGCTGTTACCTTCAATAATTGAGCGAACCAATCAAAATCATTCATTTGGTAGATAGAAAATTATATGCGAAAAATTTCTCCTGTCAATGGGCAATATAGGAGTCTTATCTGTATATCTTCATACTCTGATCAGGTTGTCGCGTGGTGCAGTTGCGATGGAAACAGTCTAGTCTTGGAAAGCGAAAGATTCGTAGTTAGATGTTCGAGAAAAAAAGTCAAAGTTGGAAGGGCGACAGAGCGCGATTAGAGCGAAGGGTTAGGCTATGAAGTGAACAAAAAAAGTGGTAAGGTTACTTTTAATTCAAAAGCGGCTTATTTTATTATACTCTAGATATAATCTGATAGTATTATTAGTTTGCTCTAAAGTTTTTAACGCCAAGAAATGATGCTCGTACAGAGGCGCGAAGGGAACAGAAATATTGTTTGTCGCTCAAAAATCTCAGAACCGGATGTTCCATCCGTCTATTTGTTTGTCCGTCCATGAAATTGGGCAGCTCTACCCCTTCTACCCCCTCCCATACAAAATGATGCAATTTCGCAATGTGGCAATAAACGGATTTGCACAAAAAGCATTAAAGCTATTCGTCTGAAATTTGGAATATATTAGTTTTATTATAATTTTAATTTCTTGTATAAAAATTATTCGAGTCCTCCGTTTCCTTTCACTACCACCCATACAAACTGCACAGTTACATGAAATGCTCTAAATCAATTTACTCAATACGCATGAGATTTATTGAGCTGAAATTTTGCTCTAAATATTAATTTAGAATTGTTAGTAGGACAAAAAAAATGAGACGACTAGCTTCACTCCATCCACCCCCTCTCATATAATCTAACACAATTTCACAACTTTACAAAAAGTCGATTTTCCTGAAAGTATGTATGCTACTGATCTGCAATTTAAGATATGTTAAATGCATGATGTTTATAGTTATTTCTGAAAAGTCATTAAGAACTATCCCCTCCTTCTACAACCTTCCATACAAACTCTACAATTTCACCCCCTTCGACCACTCCTCATACAAAATTTCTTAAAATCAAAAAAAATTCTCTTTCATCGAGTATCGGAAGATAAACCCTAAACGTAGTCCTGTTACGTTTTTTACTTGAAATCCAGCTACCGCTTATGCACTTCAATATAAGTATCATATAATATAAGTATCACGCATTGTAGAGGATTGAATTTCGTGAATTTCGGTTTATGTGGGAGGTTGTAGAAGGACTGAGGGATCATTATGGCTTGAAAGGAAAGATTTCAGGGTTCAGTACTGTTACGCTATTATTCATGACGTTTCGGTCTCTGCTGAGACCTTTATCAGTTTCACTTTCAGTCTCTGCTAAGACCTTTATCAGTTTGATAAAGGTCTCATCAGAGAACGAAACGTCACGAATAATAAAACGTAACAGTGTGGAATTCGGAAATCTTTCCTTTCAAAATTAATTTATAGATATTAATATAATTGTAGTGTCTGTCTGTTATTTGCTTATAAATGGCTGTAAGTTAGTTTTTTGCTTTATTTTAAGAATAAAAACACGTTTTTGTCTGTCTGTTCGGCCGCCTTTCACGCACGAACGGCTGAACCGATTGTAATGAAACTTGCACAGTTTATTAGGTGTCTTCTGGGATGTAATCTGCTTTTGGTTTTATTTCACTCCCCTTACGCCTTCTACCGCCTCCCATATAAAGTGACTCATTTTCAGAATTATGTATTAATCAAATCTTTTTAAAAACTATAAAAGCTATTAATGTGAAATTTGGTAAATATTATTTCTATTACAAATGCAATATTTTGGTAATCAAATTATTTGAGTTACCCCACTCGTTCCACAAACTACACTTTTTCATGAAGCACTTAACACCAATTTTCTCAGTACGTTTGACTCTCATCGAGCTAAAATGTTATACTAAATCCTTAATTGGCATTATTATTAATATCGGGAAACAAATTAATCGAATAGCTTCACTCCTTCTACCTCCTCCCATACATTGTGACACAGTTCCACGACTTTACAAGAATTCGATTTTCTTGAAAAGTGTGAATGTTACAGATCTGAAATTTAAAATATATTAATTGCATGATGATTATAGTTGCTTCTCAAAAAATCACTAAAAAGCCCTTTTTCTTCCAACACCTCCCATACAAACCGCACTTTTTTATGAAATACTCTAAAACCAATTTTCTCAGTACGTATAAAGTTCATCGAGCTAAAATTTTCTAATTAATCATTAATTAGCTTTATTATTAATATCAGGAAAAAAATTAACCTCCTTCTACCCCCTCCCAAATTTCCCCAATTTGATTTTTTTGAAAAGTGTGAATGATACAGATCTGAAATTTAAAGTATATCAATTGCATGATAATTATAGTTTTTTGTCGAAAAATCACCAAAAACCCCCTACTCCTTCTACCACCTCCCATACAAATTGCACAATTTCACTGAATTCAATGCCCTAAGTTTCTCAGTACCTACTCAATTTTTGAAGCTTAAATTTTATAGCCATTCTAGCATGACGTAAAATAAATTATTTCGTTGCTGTCACCCCTTTTACCACTCCCTATTCAACATTTCTGAACATTACAAAAATTTCGATTTCTTTCATAATATCGTATGATGTGGTTTTACATACAATCGTAGTCCTGTTATATTTTTAAGCTTAATGTTATTTTATTTGGTTTTTTTTTAATTAACACAACCTACAATTATTCACACGTCCTTCATGCTCTTCAAAGCACATATGAGCTCAAATCACGGGATTTATTTGATCACGAGCCTGTCCCATTCAAATGCGCGTATCATGGTTCCATTCTTAATAATTTACCGTTCTGATTCCAACAAAATACAAAGCTTTGTGTTCAAAGAGTCATTAAACTAAGCAGATTATTTATCCCACAAAATGTATTACTACCTACACTCTCAAGAATTTCTTATTATTGCTATTTTTACGCGGACAAAGTCGCGAGCGTTTGCTAGTTATATCATAAATTTTTTATGTTTTTGAAGAAAATTTACTTATTAAAGAGTTATTATGTTATGAGATGTGGTAAAAGGAGTTAACGCAATGCCTTGATTTTCGCTCTTAATAATAATGCTACTAAACTATTTTGTTCTGAATTTGAGCTCGAATTTAATAATTACTATGAAAAATGCATTTACAAGTTTCGTGAATTCGTAAGATGTTTGTAAAAAGATAGAAGCAATGAAGTAATTCTAATAAAACTACGCATCATTAAAACAATAAACACAAAATTTTACTCTCGAAGAAAATCGCATTTAATTCTTTTCTTTAACTTTAATAACTAACCGTCGAGTACACTCTTGAATCGAAAATCTTGTGAGAATCCTTTTCGAAGCGGAATTTTCCGATCTAAATACAATATTAATCTTTCAGCTAATTTTTCTGATATAAAAACAGTTAACAATTGTGATTTTTGATATTAAAAGCCAATTTTTTCCCACCTCGCACATCTTTTATATAATTATGTTTCCTTATTGAGTTATTCAAATATTAGCTAAATCAAAATTTTCGGATCGCTCTTAATTTTATTGATTTAGAATCCCCTGGCAACTGTATTAATGATAGCGCAATAAAATATAAGAATTTTGATGAAAATTTTGAATAAAATTTCCAACGAAATGGTAAGTAAACACCCGGGCAGTGTTTTAAAGTCCCGAAAAATAAAGTGCCGGCGCGATAAATACATATAGTGGTCCCGTGGAAGAAATTAATCATTTTTATATCCTGGCAAATAGCAGCGGTATTTAATTCGATTTTTTTATGAAAATTGAGGGATGTTTGAGATATTTGGTTAAACGATGGAGCGTTTGTGGTATGGGCTCTCGTGAAAGAGCTATTTTGTTTTAGATTCCACGTGTACCGATGAGCGTGTCTATAGCGTTATTAACTAATGGCCTTAATAAACAATACAATTTGTCAGAAGGCCCATATTTATAATCTAGAGAAATAAATGAAATCTGAGAGTATTTTAAGTTTGCCACAAAGTTTATAACGCGAAGAAATAAGGCTCGGAGAAAAACTTAATGATACAGAAGTTCATATAATCACTCTAGAATCTCAAAATCGGATGCCCGTCCGTCCGTCTGTCTGTCCGTCCGTCTGTCTGTCCGTCCGTGCGCTCTCTAGCTTGAGAACGCGTTGAGCTAGAGAGCTCAAATTTTGTAAACATAGTTTTTGACAAAAAAGTAAGGTCAAGCTCGTGAACGGCCCAAATTGTTCTACCTCTTCTGACCTATCCAATACAAAATGACGCAATTTCGCCATTTGGCAATAACCGGATTTGCTCGAAAAGTATAAATGCTCTTGATCTGAAATTTGGAACATAATAATTTTATGATGGTTTCAATTTACTGTTTAGATATTATTTGTATCCCCCCCCCCCCCTCCATCCACCATCTACTTACAAACTGCATTTTTTCACGAAATGCTCTAAACCAACTAGTGCGTATAATACTTATCGAGCTGAAATTGTGCACTAAGTATCTATTTAGAATTATTAGTATGATAAAAAAAATTAAACGATTAGTTTCATTCTTTCTACCCCCTCCCATATAATCTTACACAATTTACCAACTTAACAAAAAGTTAATTTTCTTGAAAAGTATGAATGCTACTGACCTGCATTTTAAAACATGGAAAAAGTATGATGCTTATAGTTATTACTGAAATAGCCATTAAGAGCTCACTCGCCTTTTTACCACCTCCCATACAATCTGCACAATTTCACTAAATCCAATACACTAATTTTCTCAGTGCATATTAAATTTTTGAATCCTAAATTTTGCATAAAATATTTTGAAAGCAACTCTAGCGCGATGTGAAAAAATTAGTTCAATGTGGTCACCCCTTCCTCCACTTCACCTAGATTTTGTTTGTCGCATGAAACTTTGTGGCGGCGATGTAATATTCGTCTTCATTTTCTCCACCTTTTTGCTACATGCACTTACTCTCTCGATATTGTGCATAATTAAACATAGTGTTTCATTTATTAGCATCCAAATTGTGACAAATATTTTGTTCAAATGTTAATTTTGTTGAGGTTAGTTTTTCGTTGATTTTTATTCGGATAATCATATGCCCTCTTAAATTACTAAATTTCCAGCGAAATTGGTTATTAGGGAACCCTTAAGTAATGAATAAGAATTTGAAGAATGTTTAATTTATTTAAAAGCAAAATAAAGCCATTATTTCATATTTTAATAACTAGAAAATGAAATTTAGTAACAAATCACTAAGGACAAATAACAGCCCTTTAATTGTAAAAGAAAGCAAAAAAAAAAAAACTGCTTCATTCCTTCATGTTAAACCATTGTAATTTCATTTCAAATTACTAAAAAACTTCCATAAAGAAATTTGTGAAAAGCTGTAATAGATATTTGTAGCCACATGGCCCTTTTCCTCCGATCTGATGTAAGTGTCTCTTACACGTGTTTACTTAGCAACAATCAAACGAAGGCTGTTTCTTCTTTCGATTCAACCGCGTAGAACCGCGTCGTCATAACCATTCATAATAATGAGCAGCAGAGCGATGAACCACCCTTTCAATATCACTCACCACATCATCATCCCCATTATAATATGGGGAGGGGCTTTTGTTGTTGCGAAGTGAAACATGTGCAGCCGGTGTTGAAATATGCGAATGATTTATAATTCGGTCGACCGTTGACATCTATTATCTGTCTTTGTTGCTATTCAGATTATCAAAGGATGATTAATAATAAAATGATGTAAGGATTGTTTGCAGCGGGTGCGGCGTTGTAGGGTGTAAACGCAACAGCAACATAAAGTTGAACGCCCGAAGATAATTATAATGCGATTGTGAAAGTTGTTATTTTGTGTATACAAAAGAAACTTAGTCAGACGTGGTTTCTTGCCATCGGCATATCCTTAATAAGACTCATTAGATGAGAATAATAGATTTAGATTTGTATTATGCGATGAATTGAATGAAACCGACGGAAGGATATAGAAATTGTTTTTGTTATTGACGAAAGTTAGTAATTTTTATACATTCACCATTTCTTTAGCGTGTGTTATGTTAATTTGAAACGTTCATTTAGTTTTAGCTGAGTTATGTTTCAACTTTATTAGATACTAGCAATCCCCGCGACTTCATCCGCGTAAAAATCGTGATGATAGGTAATTTTGGAGGCTGTAGGATTCATAATCTGCAATCATTAACAGGACTACGATTGTGCGTAAAGCCCAATCATACGATACTCAAATGAAATCGAAATTTTTGTGATCTTAAGAAGTTTTGTATGAGGAGTGGCAGAATGGGTAACAGCATTGAACTATTATAATTTGTTTCACATCTTGCTAGAGTAGCTATAAAAATGTTTTGCACAAAATTTAAGCTTCAAAATTCAATAGGTACTGAGAAAAAGAGTATATTGGAGTTAGTGAAATTGTGCAGGTTATATGGGAGGTGGTAGGACGAGTTGGGGGTTTTTAATGATTTTTTGAGAAACAACTATAATCATCATGCAATTGATATATTTTAAATTGCAGATCAATAATATTTATACTTTTCAAGAAAATCGAATTTTCGAAAAGTTGTGAAATTGTGTCACATTATATGAGAGGGGGTAGAAGGAGGGAGGCTAATCGGTTTATTTTTCCCGATATTAATAGTGTTGCTAATTGTAAGAAACCCTCCTTTTCTTAGAAGATTTTGTATTTTCCTTGCTACTGCTACGCATAGAATGTGTTTTGTCGTTTCTGAGTTGTTAAAACAGAGCCGGAAGATGTTGATTTCAACTAAACCCATGTTTTAAAGTGGTAGTTTAAAATTGGCCCGTCATAAGGCCAATTAGAGAACTGATGACACTTTTGCTTAGTTTTTGGAATTCGTCCACTTTGTTTTTTTTGTGATATGATTGATTTTTTGGAGACTGATAAAACCTGAAAGTCTACCCCTGTAGATTCTATGCTCTTGTTCAATTAACTTTCTACATTTCAGAATGTAATGTCCTTTTGGTTTTTCGCAATACGGCTCTGGTACAAAAAAATTTGTTTCTGCGCCATTTTTTGCAATGCTGTATGAATCATGATTTCCCTCAATCCCTATATCACTGATATCAATTTATTTTTTTTTTCCAGTTCGAATAGGTTTTGAAGGTAGTCCCAAGCCAGCCTTGATCCGTGTTTGTTGGAAGTTCGGGCTTGGAGAACTGCCTGACTATCCGATAACATATACCTAAATATCTTTATTGCGATGGGCTCTCATGTCTCCGTTGCAATTAGTTCGTTCTGGAAGATTGTGAATTCTTCATCGAATGGTTTTGAAACCAAGAATTTGGGAATCGAATATCTGTGGAGAAAAAAAATGTTGATGCGGAATTATTTAAAATTATAAACTGAATGAAAAATCAACTATTGAAGGAAGGAAAATTCGAGAAATAGAAAATTACATATATTGGTTTTGTCGAGGTCCTTGTTTATACTATCTTCTATCAAAATCCTGTTAAGACCCCCTATAGGAGCATAGGACAGAAACAACTCTCGTCCATAAGGCGCGATCCTGAGCATCGGCCCTTTGCAGGACTTTTTAATTCCTTGCGTTACATGATCGATCAACCCAACGTTTTCCTTGAGAATTATATTCCAGAGCCTGTTTGGCAATGTTTTGCTCTGGTTTCCTCAAAATGTGAGCGATCCACTGCCACTTTCGCCTTTGAATCTCACATCTGCACTGTACTATCTTGGAGTGCTGGTATACTAGTTGCAGTATACATATATTTCCGCTATGTCCTCTCCGTTGAGTGATATTTCACCATTGAGATCAAGTTTTGCGATTGAGTACAAAACAGGACTCAAACCACTTCCTTGTGGAATGCCACAAGTAATAGGGAGTGGATCACTGAATATGTTGTTTTTACTTTGTCAGTAGGGGTATTAATTAATACTTAACGATCATCTTCAATTGAGCATCACATTCTTACGGCCAGCAATAAAACAAAAGAATATTTTTGATTAACTGACCAGCGGGACTGACAGCTAGGTACACGGTGCTTACCTGTATTAGGAACAAACACTGACGAAATTGTCAGTCGTGTAATCCCGGCATTATGTAGTGTATGAAATGTCGCGTAAAGTTGGAGTACATAGGGCATAAGCTTGAAAGTTACTTTTTTTTAATCTGCCCAGATTGCGGGTATTATTATTTTATTAAAATAGCCCAGTCCATCATCGTTCATTTTTATACAGACAGATGCCATCAAAAATATTATGTTTTTAGTATCCTATCTGCAAAGTTCAGATTTCATTATAAAAACGTTCTGTACGTATATTTTGTGTTGTGATACCTTTTCTGCAGCATTATACTGCGATGTGTGCTTTTGAATTGAAATGAAATTGATTGAGGGTCGGCTACGCTTGCATTTCCATGAATGGCACCAAATCAATGGAAAAAAAACCCTTTATAATATGAACATGCTCGTATATAAGAGGGGAGGGAGGTGATGAAAGAGGGCTGATTGAAGGTGAAAAAAGCAATGCTTTTATAAGTCCTAGACTTGCTCGTATGCCAGGATAATATTTTTTTACTCTTCGTTATGGTATGCCGACAACAACATTATTGTTGTTCTTTTTTCTGTAAGCTTTTCTGGTTTTATTTTTGAACTCAGAGGTATTATGGAATGCCGTATAAATGTGTACGCACTTGGGTTTCGCTATTTTACAAGGTTGATTCATTTATATATTAATTTATATCCAGCAAGGGATGATTATTGTATTTTAGCTATTTAAAATATATTTCGTGTTAAGAAGTAACATTTCGAAGGTTTCCTGTTTGTAATGACTAGGTTTTAGAATTATTGTTTATTTTTTAGCTGAAAGACCTTTGACGTGGAGGTTATGTTGTCAACATATTAAAAGCTGAATGCTGTCTAGCCAGTATTGTCATGTTAATGTATTTGAATGATTCTATCGATATTATATTTGAGAACTGAAGAAACGGTCTGCTATCACTTTTACTGGAGATCCAATAGCGTTGGATCATTTTCTGTAGAAAATCAACAAAAAGCGATATTACTCGATTCTTTAGAGCTTAAAATTTAGCCAAGAACCAAACCAGAAAATCAGCAGAATTTTTCCTATCATTGCATATTTTTGAGAATGGATTCACCATTCTGAGCAATGCAAAATCTGTATGCTTTCTGCCACATAAACAACCTTCATGTTAAACGGTTTCGTAATCAAATGATTTTAAATTGTGATAATTATACATGTATATTTCCTACAAAAAAATATTAATAATTAAGCTATATTTCTTCTTCTTCTTCAATACGAATTTTAATTTTCGCAGATTGAAGTAATCTAGATATACCCACGCAGGCAGTGTGCTAGAATTATACGTCGACTGAGATTTGAACACACGACCCTCGCATTGCAGATCAACATGCTACCCACAAGGCAAAATCCAGGATCTATATTTGCAATTTCGAAACATAATACACGAATTCTCATTTTTCCGAGAATTTATTTTTTCGGAACAAGTATCACCCTGCTGGGTTGGGCTCTAGAAAAGTCTTTGTGAACAAGCAATAGTAGCCTGCCACTAGTTTCAAAATATGGGTTTTCGGACAAGTGAGAAGAAAACCACCAAACATTCAATTGCATTTTTTTAAATATCACATAATTAATTCCCGGTGAAAAATAATACTTTTCCATTACGACCCATGAAAGGAGTCGTGGCGGTAACTAAAGACCAATGCTGAGGACTGCGCATTGTGGTAGAGAACTGCTTCTGTCCTATATCCCTTGTAGTGATCACTTTAAATAACGAATTAACAAATTAGAATATAAAATTTGAAATAACAATCAACTAAAACTTAACAAATAAAAATAAAAATTTTATGTATACTCTGTAGAATTGCTATGCATTGTATGGGTAAGTACATTTTTAATTTAGAATATTTCTGTCATGAATATTATTTCGGTATTTTAAAATAAATTTTACGTAGTTGACTACTTGGTTCTACTTCTACAATGGCGCTACAGCCCAAATCGGACCTTGGCTTCCTGATATTCAGGTTCCTTAATATTTTTTATTATTTATTGTGGAAGGGTTATTGGCTCTTCGCAAAACCTTCTTTCTACGAATTTTTCATTTTCGTAGATTGAGGTGACCAAGGTATATCCAAGCAGGCAATGTGCTGGAATTATGTATTGCGTCGACCGGGATTTGATCTCACGACCTTCGCATTACAAGACCAACATGCTACCTACTAGGCTACATCCTATCTTCACTACTTGGTTAATAGACCCCGACTTAAAGGTGGTTTAATTTTGTACCTAACTACCAAATCCTATACCTTATAAGGGCAGGAAATTGATTGATTGCGATCTAGAAGTATTTGTCACATCAGTACTTATTTTTCAGAGCAGCCAAGTAAGCATTTATTTATGTATTTGAACGGGTTGCTCCACAAAGCCAAGGTTTTGTTCATTGGATGGGTTATTGTGAACAGACTATTTCCTTACACTAATTAATATTAGATAAAACCGAATAGCTAGCAAAAGTGGATGGGCAGCTATCGATATGACAATTACGGAAAACATCAGTTTTGCGGTAATAGTATTCCCCATCCCTAATAAAAATTCCATATTCAATCCTCTTCAAACATAGGCTTTCAAGCAAAAAAAAAAAATATAGCATAGCGAGTATCACCGACTCCAGAAATGCGAGCGTTATAACTTGCAATTCGCTCTCGATAATGGCACTCCTTGGCTCTTCTAAGTATTCTTCAGAATAGGCACTTCTTTGCAGTAGTTCGCTGTTGTTGTTTTTTCTGCCAGTTCTTGCCATTTTCAAGAATGCCAATTCACGCTAAAGCACTTGCCGAAGTGGATGATAAGATCTTTTAAATTCGCCTCTGTCGTATCATTTAAATTGCCACAGTTCTGACACGAAGATACGCGCATGAAGTATCCAGAATACGATTCCAAAGAATATTAAGTGCCCGGGATAAATGGCAATTCTTGAAGGAGTTCCATTATTCCTCGAGCCCCGAGATGTCGAAATAAACTTAAAACTCTCCGCACATTTGAGTGTCGTGTCTATTCGGTTGTGCTCTTTGTCCCTTTTTCTTCATGCCAGGTCCTTTGGGAAGAATAAAATCCCAAAATAATTCGTTGATAAGATCTCCTTTATGCGTCTCCATTAAGTTGAGTTGTCAAGGATAAAGTCTATTCTATCTCCGGTAGAGGAATTTCTTTGGTACTAAACATAATGTCATCCGGTAGGTCAGTATCTATTATATAAATATCTCAATTCTGTTAGGTTGTTGTTTTTTCTTTGTGGTAGTGGTGATGGTGGTTATATCTTAATTGGACGTCAACAGTCTACTCAAGCTGTCATTTCACGGTTTTTGGACGTACGGGTTCCGCCAGTAATCTAATCATCATCACAGCCTTATTTGAGGACACAATGAGTGAGCCTTTTATGTACATAGCTAGAATGATTCCATTTGTGTTACCGTCCACACTTTACCCTTTCGGATCTGGCAAATCACCTGACGGAAAATTCAACGTCAACAATCAGAAAGTTCTGACATGGGGTGATAAATGTCCTTTATGCGGTTAAGTAATTATTCGCACCAACATGACAAGTGATTAAAGTTGTACCGTTGGAAATATAAATTGTATTATGGAGTAGTTAGCCTGTCACAAGATAAGCCTAAGCAATGAGTCAAAATTTCTAAAAAATAATGTCCTCGTACTATTTTTGAAATATTCTGAAAATTCTCTTGTCCGAACTTTCCCCGGACAGATAGGTTTCGATTCAAAATATTGGTTCTAAATTGTGTAAGTAGCCATGTCGGAACGATGCAAGGATACATGACTGAATATTAATTACAGTTGAAGGGGCTGTCGCACAGGATGTTTGGTTTGGATGGAAATTTATTGACCACACTCTATACAGTGATATGATGTACAATACACGTCCTGGAAGTATTATGGGGTGGAGTACACGCTATTGAATGTATCAGACGGCCAGAATCTGTACATGGTCCATACATGCCGGGATTCATATTTAGAGTGAACGGCCATTGAAAGGCTCATGCATGGATGATGACTATCGATACGGGATAATGATGTGTGCGACACTTAGCTCATAACGTGGGTGGATAACTCAATCATCGTGTCCGCTGGTATGATATGACATTGCTGAGTTTCTTCCTGGGTTACGATTTTTAAGGATACATACTTAACGAGATGGTCAAGCTTTATAATGCCCAGTGTATAAATCATGGCTTATTGATTCAGTTTCAATGCGGCTACCAATTCAGAGTGGCTGCCTATTCAAGTGTTTTTCAGACTCCATTAATTTATTATTATTAACTATGCAATTAAAATGGAGAAGAGAGAGAGAGAGAGAGAGAGAGAATTTATTGAATTAAGTTGGATTTTTCAATTGAAATTAATTGAGTTGATTCAGATAATTTATAACTGAAATGAGTAAACAATTTAAAATATTGTAAATAATTTGTCGAGCCATAATGTTATTTGTAAAAAAAATCAAATTTACTAAGCACTCTAGTTGAATTTAAAATTTAAGTAATCAAATGAATACTTTGAAATAAATTCCACTTCGAATGATTCACATGAGTAATTTACTAAAAGTAATTCATATTAAATTTAAATTCAAATTAATTTATTCATTATAGAAATCAATTTATGTAAAGGTACTAATTCTAGAGAAGTTAGTTTGATAAAGGTCTCAGCAGAGACCGAAACGTCACGAATAATAAAGCGTAACAGTGTAGAATCCGAAAATCTTTTCTTTTAAGATATAAAGATCTTAGCAACTACAGAGATTTTGTGAGCACTTGCTGATAAACTGTGTTTTTTTACATATGTATTATAATGTCCAATAACAATTTTTTACAAAAAACCTAGTGTCTTGAACTTACTTAGGGGGCGGAGCGGAGGGTTAAGGTCGAAAACTATAATTGCTAACATCTCCATATACGAATACAGATGGAAAACTGAAACTCAACATTCGCGTATACTAACTTACGTGAAAAAGGTGATAATAAATAAATTTTGTTATCCATTGGGGTACAGAACCCTTCTGGAGGGGGGGCGTCGATTTTTTTTGTCGAATGACTATGTCTGCGCAATAATTAGTTCATATTTTCCAACCCAATAGTTGGCTTCTAGTTCAAACGAAATCAACTTAAACTCATGCCAATACTTTTAAGGGGGTGAGTCAGAGGATGCAAAGCAAAGAAAAAAAACAAATATTTATATTTCAACTATCTCTCAACCTAATTAATTGAAACTTGGGAAATATTTTAAGCTATACTAGCGAAAAATGTATCATTTCAACATAATAGTAGTGGGGGAAATAGGGATTTTTTTGAAAATTGTGCATTTTTCAAAATTTTAAACAAACGTATCTCAAAATCTTCTACAAATATTAACGTAAAATTTTGTCAGCTTGTGGAACTTGATGAACTATAGTTTTGGTAAGGTTGAAGGGTGAAAGGAGAGTTCGTTCGTGAGCCAAAAAGTCGAAAAATTTGAGTTATTTTTTTAGGGCTGTGGTAAAAGATACAAAGTTAAAATTTTGCACACACGTACATTAATTTGATATATGTACAAAAAGAAAAAATATTAATTTGAACAATAACTGCTTTCCACCGAAAGGGGGCTTTTACTTGCACACTTCTTGCAGGTAAGAGCGAAATAGTAATAAGTGAAATAATAATAAATAAACTGCCAACAAGTCGGGCGAAAGTTTATTATTCTTGGGACAAGTTGCAGATGCGTGGAAAGTCAATACGCTGGTTAGAGTGGTTAGGAAAGACTAAGTGAAAGGGTGTTCTTTGGCAGGGCAGTAGTCGTTCGTTTATTTATGCACGTTTGAGTTCTTATGAGGGAAGTTGTGAGGGGTGATAGTAAGGGTGGGTGAATGTTAATAGTTTTTTAATTGATTGCTTGAATCACATCCAATATTCTCTGTATAGAATGTCAGTTTAATAGACGAAGTTGCATAGAATTTTCATAAAATTCGGTGTATTTTACATTCACGAATCCGGACATTTGTATGGGGGGGGGGGGGGGTAGAGAATGTAGGTAGTAATCATAAAATTTTATATGCAGTTTTATTTCGTTTCTCTTGTAAGGTGCTTCTACAAAATTTCAAGTTCGTCGTTTTTAGTTTGTTGGCTATTAATTGATTTAATGAAATTGGTCGAAATCATAGTTTTGAATGGGAGGGAGTAGAAGGGCAAGCGTAATTTCAAAACTTTTAACGTAATTTCATTTCAACTATTTTTGTTTGTTTATGCAAAATTTCAAATTGATAGCTTTTAATAGTTAGGTGATAATTATTTTCTTGAAAATGGTCGAAAAAATAATTTTGTATGAGAGGGGTTAGAATTTTTCAAGGTATTCGACCAGTTAATATTTTATATATTCAGGGATTTTTTTAAATGCATTTTGAAAATTTTCAAGTTTTTACCTTAAAAATTCATTCAAAAATTTTCAGCTTATATGTTTTTTTCAATGCACATGAAACACCTTGTGCACGTTAGACCGGGGGGGTTGGTTTATAACAATTGTGGAACAAATTATTATTTTCTTATATGTATCCACATGCAAAATTTAAACTTTGTATCTGTCACCAGAGTCCTAAAAAAATCACTGAACATTTTGGACATTTCTGTCTACCACCTTCCTCCCCTAACACCTCCCAACTTAAAACTTTTACCAAAATTAAAAATTATTTAGTTCTACAGTCTGACTAATTTTCAATTTAATATCTGTACTTAGTTTTGAGATATAACGATTTGTAATTTTGAAAAGTGTTCCATTTTTAAAATGCTCTCCATTTCCCCCCACTACTGCTATGACCAAATTTTATTTTTTTCTTGCTTTTCGCTAGTATAGATTAATATATGTTTAACGTTTCAATTATAAAGCTTCAGAGATAGTTGAGATGTTCATTTATAAGTGTTTTTGTTTGCTCGTGCTCAGGTAAGTGATTTGAGATCATATACGTATTGAAGGGCGTTAAGGAATTATAAATAGTTGAAGCTTGTGTTAATTCTAAAAAAGTAAATAAAATAACATTAAGCACAAAAATATAAAAGGACTATGATTGCGCGTAAAGATACTCCAGACGAAATAGAAATTTTTGTGATCTTAAGAAATTTTGCAGCATTGAAATAATTTCCTTGATGTCATGCTGGAGTAGCTACAGAAATGTTGTGTTTAAAATTTAAGCTCCAGAAATTAAATAGGCACTGAGAAAATTAGTGTATTTGATTTTTATTATATATTTTTTGGAAATGAGGTATTTTGTATGAGGGCGTAGTAGGCTTGAGGGTATTGAAATAAAATCAAACACAGATTACATCTCAAAGCATACCTAACAAACTTTGAATTTTCATTAAAATTGTCTCAGCCGTTTTTGCGTGAAAACCGAACAGACAGCAGACAGGGAAGAATTTCAAAAACGTGTGTTTGTGCTTAGTTATTATCAAAATAAAGCAAAACACTAACTTATATCCATTTATAAACAATAACAGACAGACACTACAATTATATTTATATGTATAGATGTGGCTATTTTGAATTGCCTCACTGATAGTGCGAGCCCAAAAATTGGGTCAAGTATTGTACGTGTGAACAGCTGTTACATAGCAAATTGTGTCATGCCAAAAATATCAAAATTTAATAATCCTGCCATATAATAATCCATGGCCATACAGCCCAAATCGGGCATTAGTCTCCTGAGCTTCAGGTTCCTTAACATTTTTATTTGTTATTGTGGAAGTGTTGTTACCACTTCGCAATACTCTCTACCTATGAAATTGAGGTGACCCAGATCAATATCAATATCAAAATTTAATAATCCTGCCATATAATAATCCATGGCCATACAGCCCAAATCGGGCATTAGTCTCCTGAGCTTCAGGTTCCTTAACATTTTTATTTGTTATTGTGGAAGTGTTGTTACCACTTCGCAATACTCTCTACCTATGAAATTGAGGTGACCCAGATATACTCACGTAAGTAGTGTCCGCAAATTATACGTAGATTTAAACTTCCAACCATCCCACTACTAACTATGGTACACCCAGGCTCAGTGCAATACTAATTCATGGTTACCTACATGTCTACAAGACGTTAGCGCAATACTAGTGCCAAGTTCACACTGGCAAGCTATGACTAATGAGCTATCTATAGCCGTAATAGCTGAGCTTTAAATGATCAAACCTTAAACAATATTTCAAATTTATTCTGTTACTTGAGAGCCAATATGAAGTCAACAAATTTAAGAGCTAAGAAAAATTATTGCCTAAATCACTTTCTCTACTTCATTACCAACCACTTATAATTTCATCTTTTCTTCACATTTAAATATTCTATTCAAATTCTCAATCCAACTTGACTAAAAATTCAGAGAGAAAGATAGCGTAAAAAAATAAATAAAGATGTTTTGCTAATTGAAAGTATTAAGCAAAAATATCAGCTATTCTTGCTTTTGTGTTTCATTCAAAAGAAGTAAAATTGTACCTCATTATTTCTAACTACCATAATTAAAATTTATTTCATTCTAAAGCCGGGTGATAAGTCTTCTTCCGGATGGGGTCTAATTATGAAATTCAATTAGGGAAATTAATGAAAAACGTGGTTGCCAAAAATAACAAGGACGCCTGCAATGTCTCTTAAATTGCACAATGTTGGTTCGCTATAGATAATAATAATTTTTATATGTTGTTTTCGAGGTCCTGTCTTGAACTGCGGAGATGTGTTAATAGCACAGAACTTTTCAACTCATCCGTCGTTTTCGTCGTAGTCCACATTTATGCTAAGTCCGTAATTACGTTAATTGAAACTTTGCCAGTTGCTGGTTTATTTCTGTTTTTTTTTTGCGCTCCGATTATTTTTTTAATGCTGTTTTTTCCGTATTGCAGGCATACAACCGACAGATCAACAAACCATCAAAGAAAGAGTCGGCGAGCAAAAAATCCCAGCATTAGCTGATACAAACCGACAACAGGACGAAAGTAGGAGCTCTTTAGAGGACTATAGTAGTGCCGGTAGTTATTCGGCCAACTACAAATCAGCAGGCCAACTAGATGCAAAGGGTAATTATGACGGAAAATGGGGCTCCACATCCAGCCAGCACCAGCTAGAAATTCCTCATCAGCATCGTCATCAGCAGCAGCATTATGCTCGGAGTAGCAGTAGTAGTAGTAGTGGGCGACAGGTAAACAAGGAGAAACATGAGCCTGACCACAAAGCATACGATCAACATGGCAGTGATTCATTGAATTGGTCCCTGGAAGCTCATCTTCACAGAGGTAGTCATTCGATTACGATGCCGCCCCAGACCTTGCTTACACCGTTCGCCACCCACGATTCAGTCAACGCCACCACATACACTGCAAGTGGAGGAGTCGTTGGGACTGGGCCTCGGACAACTACGTCAACGACGACGACACAAGGACACCGTAATAAGGATGTCCTGACACATAATGGGCCGAATGATTCCGGTGGGAGCATTTTCAGCAGATTGGAAGCGTTTCGAACGACCAAGGATAATGACAGTATTACTCGTGTTCGACGTAGCTTTCCGGGCGGATCGTACGGTCCCATCTCACCACCTACTCAAAACCACCTTAATCGGGTTAAGACAATGGCAGCCGTGAACGAAACTTCTGCCGAACTACAATCTCGAAATGACATTAGGAAAGACCAAAGTGTCGCGATTAGTTCAGGTGATATTAGCAAAAGTGATATTAGATATAACCAGACACTCTTATCTCACTCGAAAACTTCCTCTGTTCCTTCTTCATCTCGCTCGGCGATGGCGCTATTGTCGTTGCCATCGTTGCTCCAAGACGACGACAGCACCTCATTATTAAGTTTATCGTCGTCACTTTCCGAGGCACATCAGCACATAAATAGCAACAAGAACGTGTCAAATGTAAATTATCACATGAGCCGCGAGAAAGGTGGTGAAATTAGTGAATCGAAATTGACGTCAGACGAGCAAATTATAATCATCGATGACGACGAAGTGTACCAGCGGACCCATCTGGACGGTGATATTGCGAACCTGAACGATTACGTTCACGACGAGCCCCGTGTCCTTCCGCTACGACCGATTATTCGCGGTCCGTATGATGACGAGCACGGCGAGGAGATGTCCATTCAGTACGCCGAACAGCATTCCGAAATTAAGCTAATGTGCGAAGTGGATTTGGACACCACGGCCAGTGTTTGGTTTAAAAACGGACAGGTGAGCTTCACTTTTGGTTTAACCTAAGATTAAAACTTACAAAATTCAATTTTTCATTACAATGTTTGAGTTGTTATTTACTAAAAAAGTTGCAAACTATTATTTTAAAACTCAATATTTGCGTCAAACTCGACTGGAGTTTAATAGTGACCACTTTCTGATTCGAACACAGTTTCCAATTACAAAGGTAACTTAATTAAATGACAAAGTGCCTCGAAATTCGTCTAAAACCAGTTTTTCAGGGCTTTTAATTGGAAATTATGTTTCGAGTCTAATAATTGTGATACATGTTGTCGACTTATAATCGAAACTTTCCTTAAGAGTATGAAACTCTTTATACCCTTTAGTTATAAACAAAGCAAATTGCCGAAGGATTTGTGGCTCAATAACGATTGTCGTACTGCCATCAGGACCAAGGAAAATGGTTTCAAAATCTTTAAAAGGAACCCAACTTTGGCCAATAGATCTCTTTACAACTTGTCAAGAAATACCTGCAAACCTAACACCATCTGGATCTCGTCTTCCTGGAATTAATTTTCGCAAACGACTTAAGTTCAAAATTGTTCGTGAGTTCAGTATTCAGAAATTTCCTGGTCCCGATAGTAATTCCGCCATAGACCTCAAAAATTGTTTCTCTTCTCTGGCTAAGCCGCTTAGCGATATGTTCCAGCACTTAAATTGCGCGAAGGTCAAGTTTTTGTTCTTAACATCGCTAAAGCGTTTGACAAAGTTTGGCATAAATGGTTCCTAGTGAAGATCAAGGCAGTTGACTTTAATAATAATAATAATTAACAATAAGCCCTTAATAATAACTTAGTAAAATGGATTGAGAGTTTCTTATATGAACGCACCATACGAGTCGTAATGGATGGGGTAGTAACATTCCCATTCTCCATAGATTCTGGCGTATTTCAATGCTCTGTCTTATCAACCACACTCTTTCTTATTTTTATTAATGACCTTCTATTGTCAACTCTCAATCCGATACATTGTTTTGCAGATAACAGTATCCTGGGCAAAATCTTAGAAATCTTAGACGCTCGCGATGGCATTTATACGTGCCAAATTATTTGGGTTATTGTACCTTGACCTGAACCTAATCTTGGGGCAGGATAAATAGAGTATAGCTCAACGCCTCAAAAACACAGGCCTGCCATCTTTCTCTTAAATATGATTTTCCAGCACCGGTCTCTAATGTAGCTTTCGGTGGTGTCTAACTAGACTCTTCCGAATACTTATCACTCTTTGGAATTAAAATGAATAACAATGTTAATTGGTACCAACGCGTACTTGACGTAGCTTTTTATGATTCCAAACGCCTTGGAGTCCTCTGAAAATGTAAAAAATATTTTACTCTGATTGACCAAATCAATATCTATAGTTCCTTCATTAGACCACGCCTTGAGTACAATTTGCATATATGGCTGAAGCACCTAATGGATCAACACACTGGTGGGCCAAAATATTTCAACAAAACTTCAAGCTTTCAAAATTCAGACTAGCTTGCCTTAGTATCACAAGAGCAATGAAAATTTGCCCTACTCCGTCAATGGAAATATTCCTAAATATCCCTCCGGAACATCTCCAAATAAAAAAGGGGGCTATCAAAGGGGTGTTACGCATACATAAGGATAACAAATACAAATCGCGGGATTTTAGAGGTCAACTCCAAATCTTAAATAAACCCGAGAATTGAGGTTCTAACCTCAACATTGTCAGCTGTGCCGACAAAATTCAACTTTGAAACCCCATTCAAAGTAATAATCAGAGAACGAATGCCAATCCATGCTACCTCAAATGTAAGAGGGATCAACTATCTGGTACACAGATGGTTCACGCACCTCGAAGGGGACTGGCGCCGGAGTTATAAGTCCTACCTTTTTGGTTTGAAAACCTCTTGGTAAGGAAGCCACAATCTTCCAAGCCGAACTGAAATGAAGAAGTAGACCGCCTCGCAAAAACTGGCGCAGAAACGAATTTCATTGAACCAGATCCATTCTGTAGAAAACCAAAAGGATACTTCAACCTTATACTTAGAAAGTGGATTGAACAAGAGCATAAAATCTTCTGGAATAGTCTATTCTATCTTCAGGTTTATCAATCTCAAAGAAATTTATCTAAAAAACAAACTAGAGGATATTCTAAAATTCAGCAAAAATGATATAAGTACTCTGATCGGTTTTATGACGGGCCACAGTAGAGTAAGACATCAACTTAAAAATATGGGTCTAGCTGAAACCTACATCTCTGCCACTCTGTCTCAAAGACTCTGAAACGGCAGAGCATGTCATATGTCACTGCAAGGCAGTAGCAAGGAAAAGACTAAATCTTCTAGGAAAAGGTTTCCTTACAACTGATGAACTGGCCCTTAGACATACTTAGACTAGCCAAAGTTATCGTGTTGTACTAGGGTAAAGGGACAATAAGCCCACAATAGGCCAAGAAGGTTGCGGTGCTCTCACGTATTCTCTAAATGAAATAATAAAATAATATTAATGAAAAATATATTGCAATAGATCCATTTTTGCCTATAGTCTTACTGAAATGCCAGTCATAGCTCAATTTTTTTATCAAAATATTTTAAAGTATTGTAGCTAAATTTAAGAACATGAAATAGCGGAAAAATTCGCGGCTGAATTATCAGAAATTAAGTTATGACGTAAAATTTCAGTACCAAAAGTTCGTATAAGAAATTTGATGAAAATCAGTTCTAATTGAGATTCCAATTTATTTTTGGTTGTAGTGCTTGTAATATTTGTCGCAGCACAACATTGATCAGAAGCCTAAATTCAAATTTGTTGACAGTAGTGCAACATTTTGAAGCCTTGCCTTGTCATAATACTTGTCACAAAAAAAGACCTATAAAACAGGAGATTTTATATATGTAGAATGGTATTTGAGGCGCTAAATTTTCACCATAAAATTCCAAAAGAGAAATGTTGATGATGGTTGTAGACAGAGCCGGTCTTACTAAGGTACAAATGGAGTTTGAGATGCACCGGGCGGCAAGCTGGATCATGAAAGGATCGAAAAATTTAAATCAGTGTCTTAAAGACTCAGAAACAACAGAACACATCCTAGGTCAATGCGAAACAGCAGTAAGGAATATTCAAAATCTAGCCAACAGACATATGTCGTTTGGTGAACGTTATCACTGTGAACGTTATCACAATTTTCTCAGTAGAGGCCGAAACGTTACGAATAACAAAGCGCAACAATGTAGAATCCGGAAATTTTTTCTTTCAAGACATATATCCTTAAATTAGCTAAGCTTAAGTTGTATTTGGGTAAAGAGGTAATACACGCACAATTGGCCGAGAAGGTCGCAGTGCTCTCACGTGATCCAAAAAAAACCCAAATGGATTCCATGCTGCCAACAGATGAAGGGCTTATTCTGGACACCACAGCATGGTTGCCGATCGAATCAGGGCGTGGCAAGAGGATTTGATCCGGAGGAGTAACCATCCTTGAGAAGCCATGATAAAAGAAGCGAAGAAAGGAAGACGATAAGATGTTACCAACCAATGCAATCTTAAACTCTACGTTGGGCACCAATTTTTTTTTTTCAAATTCCTGTTAAGACTCCCTATAGGGGCATAGGACAGAAACAACTCTCTTCCACAAGGCGCGATCCTGAGCATCGGCTTTAAGCTGTTGCCAGGACTTGTTTATTCCTCTGGCCTCCTGCTCAACTGCTCGCTTCCATGTGTTACATGGTCGACCAACCCGACGTCTTCCTTGAGGGTTATAATCCAGAGCCTGTTTTGCGATGTTTTGCTCTGGTTTCCTCAAAGTATGACCGATCCACTGCCACTTTCGCCGTTGAATCTCAATACCTATTTTAGTCTGGCGAGTTGTACTCCAAAGTTCGTCGTTGGAGATCACTTCTGGCCAGAATATTCCTAAAATGCGTCGGAGGCATTGGTTTACGAAAGTCTGTAGTTTCTTGGTAAGTCGAACGGTCACTTTCCACGTAGTACAACCATATAACAACACGGATTTGACGCATGCGTCAAAAACTGGGCACCAAAGGGACCCAAAAGTTTCCTGGAAATTGAACCAAGTGACTGTGCAGTTAATGGACCTTTACACTCATGCCGCAGCCAATTTTTCGAAAATTAAATAGCATATCTTTCGTAATCCGTTGCTCTTCTATTGCAAAACTTATACGAAGGAAGTCTATTGTTTGGCGCTTGGGCAAACTGCTTAATCAGCCGATGTGCAATGGTGGGAGAATAATTTTCTTTTTGGCCCTAACAACAGATTTTGACACAAAAGGTTGAATTGTGTACTATTTCGCCAATTTGGTTTCGATTACCGTGAAATTTCAACACAATAAAGAAGATAGTTGATTATAACATTTGCACATAAATTGTGTCTGTGACATCGCCTTAAATTTCGAATTTTGCCAAATTTTGGCAAAAAAATCGATTTTATTTTTTTGTTAAACATAATTTTTAAATAGAATAACTCAATAATTGTGTATAATTTAAAGTTTCTTAGTTCGACTGGTTCCCACATGTACATACATTGCAAATGGTTTTTGGTCTAAGTGCATGTTAAAAAATATTTAATAACTTGAACGTTTGCATAGCTGGTGGAGCAAAATTATGGTTATTTCTGAAATCTGCGTATCCGAATTACCCTAAAAAAGTTTGCCATGTAGCAAAATGACTGTTGGCTTGTGTAATAGGCTTCGTTACGACACCATAGCATGATGAGGGCGTCGGTGATAGAAGGGCCTGGTAATTTTCGGCTTTTGTATTTCCATATTAAAATATCGCCCACCTTGAGTTTTAAGTTTGTCATGGTTTTTTAAATGTGGCGCTTTTTCATAAAACGCAGTTTGCGTGCTCCGACATTGTCGAATTTTTGTCAAAAATTTCTGCCGAAAGATGTCACAGATTTAATCTGAAATGTCACACATTATACTCTTTTGTCACACTATTTTGTCGAAAATCCAAATTTTTTTGTGTCATTTCTGACAAAATTTTGTGGATATTTAATACAATAGCTGCGTCGGATAGAAATGTACTAAATGCCCTGTAGTAATATGTGCAAGAATTTTGTTGTTATGGCTCTCTTTCTGGCGATTCAATGAGATCAATCTTTGCGTGTAACAAATTATGCATCAAATTCTTATTGTTGAATGAGTCCCAACATAGCTTGAAGACATAAAATGGGTTCTCAGCTGGAAGAAAAGTTATTTTTACGCTATCAATAAAATAATACGGACGGCAAATTGACTTAAGCCGGCGCTGGATGCAAGGAATAAATGTTCTGCCATGCTTGTCATAATATAACAACAATCAATTTTTTGTTAGTAGTGCGACATTTTGGCATGATACTTGTCATTTGTTAAATCAGAGCTCCATGCAAGCACGGAAATACCACTGATTTTCAAACAGTTCAAACCTCCTGTTTTCCATGTTGTCACGCAAGCCACTGGTGTACTAAACCACAACTTTTGTTAACCCACTAATTTCCAACAATAATTGCGAATTTAAGCAATTACTTTATTATTTTTTAATAATAAAGTATTGTGATCGACACAGAAAAAAAAAAATTTGCTACCCTGAAATTTTGTTTTTTCGCGTTTCATGACTAAATTAGCCTAAAAAAGCAAAAAAAAAAAATCCGTCCCGCCGTACGCCGTACATATGGACTCGTACCTCCAAGACCGTTAAAGGTAGAATGTTGGTTTTTGAGTGGATTGTTAATTTGGTAAGTGAGCTCCATTATCCAAATTTTGGGGAGTGTGGAGTGGAAGGGGGAGGCGGGGGGATGGAAAAAGTCAAAAAATACACTTGCTAATATCTTCACCACGAATGCAGATAGAAAGATGAAAATTAGCATACATATAGAGAAGATTATAGGACATACTCCAAAAATAATTTAATTTTTTTATCCATTGGCGTCCGAAAAGGGGGGGCTAAAAACAAATTGTCGGCCGAATCTTTTTTTGAAATAGTTATATCTTCGAAACTACTTACCATAAAAAATTCATATTTTGGGACAATTAAGATGGCGTATAGATCCATCAGAATAAGCTTAGAAATAGGCTAATTTTTGTAAGGGGGAGGGTCAGGGGGGGTGCAAAGAAAAACACTTAAGAATTAATATCTCAACTATCTCTTAAGCTATGTAATTGAAATTTAAAACATATACTAAGCTATACTAGCAAAATATAAAAAAAATATAAAATTTGGTCATAATAGTAGTGCGGGGAAATGGGGAGCATTTCAAAAATGGTGCACTTTTCAAAATTAGAAATCGTTATATCTCAAAATTGAGTGCAGATATCAAATCAAAAATTCGTCAGATTATAGAACTAATTTATAATTTTGATAAAAATTTTAAGTTAGGGGGTGTAAAGGGAGGGAGGTGGTAAGCAAAAATGTCGAAAATTTTGAGTGATTTTTTTAGGACTCTGGTCAAAGATGGAAACTTTAAATTTTGCATGTGGATACATCTCTTTTATATACACAGAAAAAAAATAATAATTTGATCCACAATTGTTACGAACCGACCAGCACGGTCTAAGGGGCACAAGGTGTTTCATGTGCAGCGAAAAAAACACGAAAACTGAAAATTTTTGGATGTAATTTTAAGGTAGAAACTTGAAAATTTGAGAAATACATTTAAAAAAAATCCTCAAACGTATAAAATATTAACTGGTCGAATACCTTTGAAACTTCTACCCCCTCCCATACAAAATTATTTTTTCGACCATTTTTAAGAAATTAATTATCACCTAACTATTAAAAGCTATCAATTTGAAATTTTGCATAAGAACTTATAAAAATATTTAAAATAAAATTATTTTAAAATTTTCAAAATAGCACTTGTCCTTCTACCCCCTCCCATACAAAAGTATGATTTCGACCAATTTCATTAAATCAACTAATAAACAACAAATTAAAAGCTACGAACTTGAAATTTTGTACGAGCACCTTACTAGAGAAAGAAAAGAAAATTGCATCACAAATTTTGCAATTCCCCTACCTCTTCTACCCCCTCCCATACAAAATTATTTTTTCGAGCATTTTTAAGAAATTGGTTATCAGCTAACTCTTAAAAGCTATCCATTTCAATTTTTGCCGGAAAACTTATAAAAATAATTGAAATGAAATTTTGTTAAAAGTTTTGCAATCACGCTTGCCCTTCTACCCCCTCCCATACAAAAGTATCATTTCTACCTATTTCATTGAACCAACTAATAACCAACAAGTTAAAAGCTGCGAACTTGAAATTTTGTACGAGAAGACTACAACAGAAAGGAAATAAAATTGCGTCACAATCTTTACGATTCCCCTACCTCCTCTACCCCCTCCCATACAAATGTTGGTTACGTGAATGTAAAATACACAGAATCTTATTCTATGCAACTTCGTCTATGAAACTGACATTCTATACAGAGAATATTGAACGTCAATTAAAAAACTATTAACATCCACCGACCCTTACTATCAACCCTCATCCCTCCCCTCAAAAAACACAAACTTGCATAAATAAACGAACGAAATATTGGTTATATATACTGAAGCTTTTGAACGTTTCCGCAAAGTGTTGACAACTGTCCTGCCCAAGAACCCCCTTTCACGTAGTCTTCCCTAACCACTCTAACCTGCATATTGACTTTCCACGCATTCGCAACTTGTCCCAAGAATAATAAAGTTTCGCCCGACTTGTTGGCAGTTTATTTTCCATTTTATTAGTTGCAATTTTCCTTTTATTTTGCCTTTCAGCAAAAAAAAAAATCGGAATTAAGAAAACAAAATTCACAATTTCCTAAAACCCAAAATAGAAGACTTCAAAGCATTCGGTTGCTTTCATACAATTGACTCGAACGTCAAACGTAATTTTTTTTTAATATCAGCTTTGGCTTTTTAATAAAAAGCCTTCTAATTGTTATTCATGACGGCTAAAATTATAAACTTTTAATTGCGACAGAGCTCCCAAGTCCGTATTCAAATGCGAACTGAAATTTCAAATCGAGGATTCACGGCTCACTAATTATTGCAAAGCGTTTCTGCCTCTTTGCTGGCTAGTCCATTTCGACTCTTGTAATCCGCAGCATTGTAATGAAATGTACTTGAGCGGCGGCTGTTTCAAACTGAAATTTCGACCACTCTATGGCCACGTGGAATGACCTTTAATTACGTACGTGACGGGGAAAAGTGGAAATAAAGGCGAACATAGGGTTAGCTGTCTCCCTTTTTAATAAATTACTCAATCGAAACTTTTCGAAAGGTAAATATAAGTGAGAATCGCGCAAAAAGGACCTTTTTTAATTCTTCAGACAGATCATCCCTTGCTGAGCTACTATACAGATTTAATAGCGCGTTTTAATATCAGTTCGAAAATACTTTCTTTATTTACTTTGAGAAAGTTTTCAATCAGTCTTTGTTATTTGTCGCCGTCGTCGTCCTGTCTACAAGGGATACTTGCCAAAGTGGGATTGAACTCTTTGAGAAAAGAGTGGAAATGAGCAAAAGTATGGCGACGAGACTACTGAAGGTTATTTGGGAAAAATAAATAAATAAATAGAAATGAGTTGATTATGCTGATTTGGAGTAAAATTTTAATAAATAGTCTAAGATAAAATTTGTAATTTGTTTTGTATTGCGTAAAATTTAGCTACTACTAAAGTTTGAAGCATTAAACGGATAAAAATTATTTAGGTTGTATCAACAGGTTAAATAAGTTATGCGAGTAGAAAAACGTAAAAGCTTACGAGACCTTGTATAACTTAAATTTTCAGCTGGAAATGCAGCTATAAATCTCCCGAAATACAAAGGATTTTATTGCATCTAAAAATGGAAGATTCATTGGAAATACTTTCTAACAGAAAAAAAAATCCTATCAAATATTCCGAAATAAACTCAATCTCATCAATACCATTTAAACTCTGTATTTGGCATACTAACCCAAAAAAAAAAAAAATAAATAAATAAATTGCCCGAAAAACTCATCAAATAAATTGAAATTTTTTTACCCCATTACTTAACTGCTGCTTCGTCATTCCGAAAACTGCATTGGTGTTCATTGTTCAGCGATTTCAGCATCACAAGCTATCGCCTATAAATCGTTAATCCCATCGTCCTGTCAAAGATTTTCATCCCCACAACTATAAATCCCGACCTCATAAATTCACAACTGACTGCGTTCGTAAATCGGTTGAAAAGGATTTCACCAACTGGGCAAATGATAACATGTACTTAGGTATTAAGGCGATTAACGAAATGCTCAAACATCGACGATTTCAACGACTAACAGTAACGATACTATTCGTCTTATCAAGACGTAGTTATAAACGATATTGAAGAAATTAATTACAAAAAAACTTGTACTTCAATGATTTTATTTTATTTACCCCATTTTTTCTTCGCTTAAGTTGTGATAAGGAACGCACTATTGTCTCAGACGAATTGCAAACATCGATAGGAATGCAATTAACTAAGAGCAGAGCTCAGTAAAAAAGAAGAAAAGGAAAAATCCAGAAAACACAAAAACAAATCAATGCGAAGCCTTAAAATTAAGAAACTATTGAAAACATAAATCAGATTAGCGTACTGATAGAGATGACAATTGTAGAATTAAATTATATGAAGGAAATTTTTAATTCCGTTCGTTCGTATTTTGTATGGCATTTTATATTTTTTTCAGAAAAAAATCAGTTTTTGGTGGATTAATTTATGTTTTGCGAAGTTTGTAAACGAAATTTCCTTTTACTGATTTCCTATTTAATTAACTGAGCACTAAAGGAAAGCAGAAAATTAATTAATCTTTAAGAAAGGTTTCTTGGAATTGAGATTGTAAAACATAAAATAACTACGATTGCTGGCTTCATCCGCAATCGTAGTTCTTTTGTCATTCAATTGGTAAATGTTTTCAATGACTTTAGAGAGGGTGATTTTCCTGCAATATCAGAAATCTATATGGGAGATGGTACAAGGAGTGATTTTTACAGAGGGAGCTAAAATCAATGTAAAAAACATTTGGGCGTAAGGCCCAATCCTGTGATAGTCTCGATGAAATTGGAAAGAGTTTATTGTACCGGAAATATGTCATATTAAATTCTTTGTAATAGTGAATTGTGACTTTTGTATGGGAGGTAAGAGCAAAGGGGGAGGGTTTGTAATTTTTGTATATAACACCGAACGTAGTATACAAAATGTTTTATGCTGAATTTAAAATTTGTAGCTTTCATAATTTTCGAGGAAATTGAACAATTTTTGCCTGAATTTATGCATGGGAGGTGACAGAGAAAGTGGGAGGTTTTGGATGATTGTGAATCTCCTTATCAACATCCTAATCACATTGCTTTGTTACTCACATGTTCGAGGGAGAAATACTTTTATTGAATTTTCAATATAAAAATTTGTATCGGAGGTGGTAGAAGGAGTGAAGCGAAGTTCATATTATTTTCAGCATTTATTGAAATTATTAAGGGACAAATTGAGGCAAAATTTTAAGCTTGTACTTTTTCTAGTTTCAATGAGAATCGATTAAATGCATTCACCAAAATTGTGCATTTGTATGGGAGGGGGTCGAAGGAGTATTCGAATTAAAACCAAATTTTTTGGAATCAATGACACTTGTAATAGTATACTTTTCTCAAAATTTAAAGTTGATAGCCTTGAAGATTTTGGAAAAAAATAATTTTGTTCAAATTCTGAAATTTCGTGAAATTTGTATGGGAGGGGGTAGAAAGAGTGCGGTGAAGTTGACAAATTTTAAAAAATTGGTTGCAATTGTAATAAAATTAATTTTGACAAAAATTGGTTCTTTTAGCTTTGCTAGTTGCGATGAAAACCGGATAAATGCATTTTTGAAAATTGTATGGAAGGGGGTTTAAGGAGTAAGGAGATCTGATCAATATTTCTTGGCAGTAATGATATTTACATTATAATACCATTACCTAATTTGTAAGGCAATAGCTGAAACAGTTTTGGAGAAAACTCAATTTCTTTAAATTTCAAAATTTCATGAAATTTGTATGGTAGGAGGTAGAAGGAGTGGGGGGATGTGACCCGTTCACGAACTTAAAGTTAATTTTTTGCTAAAAACGATACATAAAAATTTTCAGCACTATAGGTCAGAGCTTTCAAGAGTTATGTTGAAGACAGACGGACAGACGATCACAGGGAATCGAGATTTTTAAGCGACAACAAATATTTCTGTACCCTTGAAATAATGCTAGCATAGAGTGGCTAGCATTATTTCTTAGCGTTACAATATCAAAATCAAATCAATCAATATCAAAAATATGTTTACTCGAATTGAGGTGTTTGTTAACTTTGGCGAGTAATGAGAATTCTTCTGAAAAGTGTAATTGTACGTTACCGAAGGCTATATTCGAAGAACCCGCCGGGACATCCATTTAAGGGATAAACGACTGGCCTGAGTTTTTGATGTATTGAACTCGACTCTACTTTCCCTGCCCCATTCCAGGATAAAGTTGCAGTCTAAGTTCAATGAATCGCAGAATTCGATACGTTTAGAATTCACCGAAGCACGATTCAGTTACGGAGTAAAATTGAAAGGTATTATCCAAAAAACTATAATCAGCAAAGCTATGAATTGGAATGAGTGTTGATAACAGAAGACATTAATGAAGAGTAAAAAGAGAGTTGGAGATAGGGCAGAGCCTTGAGGGACCCCTGAATCGATCTGAAACAGTTGAAATGATGCACCATCCACTACGACTCGTGTCGAGCATTCAAAATGGAAACTCTCAATCCATTTGATAAAGGTAGTGATGAAAACTATGGCTATGAGTTTTACGAATATACCTTTGTTCCTAACTTTGTCAAAGGCCTTCGCAATGCCAAGAAATTAAATTTCAGATCACTAGTTTTTATATCTCTCAGGAAAATTGAGATAACGTGAAGTTACAAAATTGGGCCATTTTTTGTGGGAGATGATTGAAGGAGTGGCGTATCGACTATTTTACTGTACTGTAAACATGAGAAGAAATACAACATTTTCGTGAAATGCTTCAATTTGTATTGGTGGAAGAAGAGGACTATTTAATTCTTTTTAGAAAAAAAATGTGGATATATAATTGAAACACTTATTTCATCTTTGGAAAAAGTTAAGGTAAAGTTCGGCTGTCGATTAAATTAGTGCAAACTTTATCTTACGTCTGAAGTTGTATGTACACTTTTGGATCCAAAATGCAGAGATCCCTTTGTGATCCCTTTCACATCTGTCGCATTTAAGATCTTCAAAAGCTAACTGGACCCAATTTAATGTTTCGATTAGTAGATTTAATAATGGCACTCCACAGAATAGTAGCTTCCCTGCTTCAAAAACTGATTCGTAAGTTAGCGAATCGTGTTACACCTTCTTCTTTCCCTTAAGGAAAACCCTACCTCTCTGGATGCAAGGGTGTATCAACAAGAGGTGTAGTATTTGTTTTTTGAATAAACCAAACAATTCTTTGGATATCTCTGAAATTTTTATTGCATTATAAATTAAACACAAGGGGATTATGTATGGTTGCAGACCTTCATCCTTTTCTCAAAATTTCCCATTAGTTTTTAGTAATTGGGCTTTATTTCAGTGATCGCGGCTTCAATGTAGCTTCCATGTTCGCTTTAAGAGTTGGAATTGTTGCGGCTGGTTATCGTAGATCATATTCTTAACATACCCCCAAAGGAAGAACTCTAATGGTATTAATTCGCAAGATCTACGTACGGCGCTGCTGGTGGTCTGCCGGTTGCACTGTTGAGCCAAATGGACCTTGTATGCATGCAGACTTTCGTCAAAATTCGTTGCAGTGTAGACATGGAGAGATCGAGCTCTTGAGTACAGTGACGAATTGAGGTGATTGGGTCGTTTTAAAGACTGTCCTTCACTGCGGCAATATTTTCGGTCGTATGTCCGGGGTGAAGTCGTTTCGCTTTTTTAACATCTTGCACTAAGCCAATCTCTTGAAATTTTTTGTTTATGTTGCGCACACACGTTTCAGAAGGCACATATTTACTATCAAAATTTAACGAATTCTATTTCTTCTTTCACTGTGTAGCGTTTCATGGTAGAAAATAAATATTTATCAGCATTTGATAATTGGTAGGCGACCAGCAGCCAAACCCTAGACTTCTTGTTGATTTACCCTTTATAACGAAATATTGCAGCAAAGTAGGAAAAATAACAGAGCTTGAACTTTTATCGTAATCCTTGTCATGACTCCAATCCTCATGGAATCTTTACTTACTTCAAAAAAATTGCATCGTTGATAGCATACTCATCTAACAGTAGCTTTGCCGAACAGCAGATAAAAAAAAATTCCCATCACACACAACCTTCAAACCCATCCCTCAGAATAATGTTCGATGCGCTAAACTTTGCCTTAAGCTCACTAAAAGCTAACATGTCTGATTGGAATAAGGACTCATACGAAATGCTGAAAAATTCTCCGCAATTATTCTGTTATAGATTACTGGATCTATACAACGAAATGCGAACTGGTATTTTTTCACGTGAATGAAAAATTGCTCAGTTATGTCTGATTCCGAAAAAGGGCGTCAAGAGTAGAACAAATGACTTCCAACCAATTTCACTAATCCCTTTCATTCAGTACTCAAAAAGATCCAAGGCTCCAGACTTAATTCTAAAAAGAAAACCATTATTCAAAACTTGAAAGACTTTATTTCGCCAATTTTTTTTCGAAATCAAGTAAAAGCTTTGGACGAGGTTCATAGCCATGTAATAGCGAAGCAATTGTTGGACGTAGTGCTAATCTTAAATTTACTTTTCTGATTCTCAACATCCTTGCGAACTGAATCACCAAAGTTTCTGCAATCAGATTCTTCTCTAAACCATTCCTCCAGTCAAACCGAATACCGCAGGAATCACCTATTTCTCCCTCACTCTTCCACCGTAATTTCAATAATTAGCCAAACCAAACACCTAACTTACGCGAATTATGTTGTAGTACTTAGAATCCGCTGCTCAAAAACGTTTGTTGAATCTGCAATTGGCAAAGCTCTGCGCCCAGTCATGTTACACTTTTGCCTTATTATGGAAATGGTGTTAGCCTTTCGCACAACGTTCTATCTACGAATTTTCATGTTTGTAGATTGATGTGACCCAGATATATTTGATGACAAAGCGAAACTTCTACAGGTATTTAGGAAACAGCATTGCGTCACAGAGCATACCGCCTTATGAGGAATTCAGGCCGTAGAATCGCTGAAAATACAGGGAAGGATCTTATTTAAAAATGTGACGTGAAATCCACATATTACTCAAGCCTCATTATCGGTCATATGCATGAACTATCCCTTGAAGCCTCTCACGGTTGAGCCAGAAATCTCACTTGAGAACTACGACACTACGATATTTCCCGTCACGGATCCAACATGCCTGTCAACACTTTAAACAGCGTATGATAGCAATGATATGACAAGAAAATCACCTTCTATAATCACTGAAACTTTCTGGAGTATCGTATGATTGGGGTTTACCCGCAAACGTAGTTTTGTTATGTTTTTCGAAAGTTATTTTGTTTCACGATTCTTGTTCAAACTCGTTGCAATGTCGCATCGAAAGCACCGTCTACCAAGAAGTCTTCTTTCAAAATAAATCTTTTAAAGCGAAACAGCTCCATAAATAGCTCTTTTTAAATTTCCTTTCATTCCTCTCTTGTACAGCATAATTACGCAAGACAAAGCAAATGCTTTTCGAAAAAAGAAAATCACAAAAATAAAGGCATAAGTAAAGTCATTAGGTCTGTGTAATCATCTAAAGTTTACCATTTCACTTGAGTTGGAAATTTGCTACTTTGTGATTGTCTGAAATCGTTGTCATTAAAAACGAGCCTTGCGGCCCTGAACAAAAGTTATTCTTCACCTAACACACACACACACTCATCGGAGAAAAGACCCCTTCATCATTATTATACACGCCATTCAATGACAATGAATATTTCAACTGGTTACGACAAACACCCTCAAGGATATACTTTCACGGAATTTCTGTTTCACCTCTCGTAACATCATTACGAGGTGACCGCATCTCAGCCCCCAAATTCCTTGGGGTCAAACTCGGTAGAAATTTTCTTAAACGTTAGCGCTTTTACGGCAGGCCTCTCTAGGAGGGACGACAAAGTGTTTCTTTCTATCGCCTTTCAATTTGCATACATAACGTAAGAGGCTTTCAGGAGCGCTCGAAATTCAGAAGGACACGTCGTCGTTTGCCGCGGAAGGGTGTTTAATAAAAGTACCCGGGAAAATTACCTAAATTAAAAGGAAAAAGTAGAAAACGGTTGGCCGTAAAGCGGATCTTTATTACTCGTATCTTGTACACGCTACGCTGGGAATAAGTTATTGCCTTGGCCGCAATTTCCCATAATAAAGCGCTCTGCTTCTTCATTACAATAGTGTTAAAGGAATAAGGATGTATGGACTTGCTATACTATTGATGGCCAGCATCAAGGACACTTTTTCAAATCTAATTAAAGACGTCGTAGTTAATGACGGAAATCCAAGACAAGAGTCTCCTTCAGACCGTATTTTTACGTTAACCAGAAAACTGTCACTGCTCGAATCGAGTTGAGATCTGTGCACATTTCGCACCAAGACAGTGGCGAGAAGAGCAAGAAACGAAGCATCAGATTCAGTGGGTAGTCAAGTTCTTTAGGACGACTTCATTGGGAATTGGCAATTCCTCGTCGTGTCGTAGATGTATCACTCCCGTGGTAGCATTTGAAAGTATATCAGAGCCAATGCAGAACGACAATTTTTGATAAATCACTCCGTCGGGGACGTTTTACGATAGCATGCCTGACATTTGATTCGGATTTATTTATATCAGAAGCACAATTTGATCAAATAAATGGCCGAAGCGGAAACGATACACAGGATGGAAAATAAACGCACACGGCAAGGAGCTCTAATGCAAACAAATCCGATGCCTCATTGAAAGTGTCAACTCGGATTTGAGGAATGATTGCTATCGTTTCAGTCCCCACCAAATATACGAGTGGTTGGTTGCTTTTTCCGATGCGGACTAGCTTGCCATGTAAAGCAGGAATCAGAGCAGAGCTATATAAGCAACGTGGACGTTTCATTTTCGTTTTTGGACTCTATTTGGACAGAGTCTTTGCCGTGTTATGTAGAAGGGTGTGAAATCGAAGGATATAAATAAAATAAACCGCATAATCAATCAGTTTGAGGTTGTAGATATTCATAGCGCTTGTTATTGTTGTATTATGCAAAAGAGAGTATCTTTATTTGAATATACATCGCTTGAAAGAGAGAGAGAGCATAGTGAAAAATCCGTTGAGTGGTTTTGCGCAGCGATTTTTCACTCGAGAAACTTTAGATACGAAGTGGATATGTGACAATAAAAGCACTTAACTATGAGATTCATTATTAAAATTGACAACCAATTTACAGTAAAAGAGAGAAATTTATCATGGAAATTATTTTCTTTAACAATTAATTTTAGTTTAATATTCAAACTTTACATGCACATGGGCTCGAACATAAATATACCGATTGTTCTTAACGGACAAGATGTGGAAGAGGTGCAAGATTTTTGTTATCTCGGAAGCATTGTCAGCATGGACGGCGAAGCCGAAAAAGATACTGAGGCTCGTCGAAATCAACGGCTCTTCAGGCCTTTGGTATTCTTTCCCCTTTCTGGAGGTTAAGAGAGATCTTCCCGTTTTTGACGCATGCGTCAAATCCGTGTTGTTACGTACTTGTACTACGTGGAAAGTGATCATTCAACTTGCTAAGAAACTACAAACTTTCGTGAACCATACCATGTAGCACATGGAAGCGAGCAGTTGATCTTAGGTTAGAGGAATAAATAGGTCCTAGCAACAGCTAAATGCCGATGCTCAGTATCGCGCCTTGTGGAAGAGAGCTGTTTCTGTCCTGGACTAGGAATTTGATGCAAACAACACCTTAGGAGTAGAACTGGACAGATTAAAATTGGCACTGAGATTTAAGGACGGAAATGGCAGTGGACCGATCACGCTTTAAAGAAACCAGAGCAAAACATTGTTTCGGTCGACCATGTAACACATGGAAGCGGGCAGGTGAGCAAAAGAGTAGAGGAATAAGCGATTCCTGACGTCAACTGAAGGCCGATGCTCAGGATCGCGTCTTGGGGAAGAAAATTGCTTCACTCCTATGCACTTATAGGAGGCTAAACAGGAAATGATTGTTGAAAGGAAACAATATATGCAGGAGTTTCTGATGTGCAACGGAAAAGAATCTCTGCTGAAGATAAAGACCTCGTTTATACCATACGCGCAAATTCGAGTTAAACCGTTTCCGATATTATTTTAATACAGTTTATATCGCGAAATATGGTATTATACTAATCCCTTTCTTTTATATGTATGTATGTCAAAATTGATACAAAAACTGCATTGATAGTTCAGTTTTTGAAAAAAAATCTCACTTTAAATTAACAAAATGTTATAAATAATTTTCAAAAAATCGCATACGAGCTTCACATCCAAGCCAATTCGATGCCAGCACCAAGGGGAATTAAAGTTCAAAGCGAACAATGACTTTGCATGGCAATTTTAACTCTTACAATAAGAACCATTTCCAGCTATGAGGCGCACATTTAACGTAATGGTTGCGTGCACAAACAGCTGTCCAAGAGGAGAACCAAATAGCCATAAGTGACACAGCTTCTCGTGCATCCCTCACGTGTAAATTTTAGGTCCGGATTTAGGAACAATTTCTCTAAAATATCAAATATAGAAACATAACAGGACTACGATTTGGTGTAAATGCCAATCATGCGCTGATCTTGATGAAAGAGAAATTTTTATGATTTTAAGTAATTTTGTATGGGGAGGTTGTAGAAGGGGTGAAGCGATTTGACCCATACGCGAACTTCACTTTACTTTTTCTCAAAAAATAACGTTTAATAAAGTTTAGCTTCCTAGCTCAACGTGTTCTCGGGCTAGAGAGCGTACAGACAGACGGACGAACGGTTTAACCAAACAAGTTCATTAAATTTTCTTCATAGATATCAAGGCTATGTATTACGCCACCCCGGTACAAAATATCATTTGTTCTGAAAATCGTTCTTGCATTCGTAGTTCTGTTATGTTTATCTTTATCTTTAATCCATACATATAAAGTAAATAAATATATAGACTAAAAAGTTAGTGGAAAGTTGTATGCAATGGGTTTTTCCAATAATTTCTGCCCAATCCCCATAAAACTACTTATAAATTGTAGGGGAAAAATCGTAGTATTTAAAGGAGCATTTGTTTTCGAGAGAACTTACAAGATAATGAAACCTTTTATTTTCCATTTTAATCTAATGACCACCAATCCGCTTAAAGTATTTAAAAACTGCTAATAAAATGCCATTTTGAAATGACCTTATTACCTACATATGTTTCAAAAGATGAGTATTTAGTTTTTGCTGTTATAACAATAGTTAAAGTTTATGAAAAGGGTTTGTGTTGAATTTTCAGAAGTTTTATTAATAATGGATTCATTGAAAAAGTCATTTAATTTTGGCTTTTTCACATATTTGTAGTGAAGAAACTTCTATATAGTAGAATTTTTGGAAATCGCTTTTTATTACGTGAAAAATTTTGATACATTTTTAGTGTTGGAAAGAAAATCGAAAATAAATTCATCCAAATCAATTAGATTTTATTATCATTTAAGTACTGTAACGATTATTCGGCTGCGAAGCCGCACTCTCGTCACAGAATTGTAATGAGGCTTCTCTGAGTCGGGCAGCACCTCCTGCCGGCTGCTTAGAAGCGTTGGGGTCGAAAATTTACCCAAAGAAGCACCCATCCTTGATATGAGCTGTAACAGAGATTACCGATCGAGAGGGGGAAGAAGAGGTAGGAATAATAGTCCTATATGTTGATGGGCAGCCTTAGGACACCCATATGGCGACCTTCTACTCCTCACTAATCATGCTCCAAAAACTGCGGAGAAACAGAATAAAATAAAAAAATAAAAAATAAGACCAAACAAAAATCTTGACAAATAAGAAGTAAATAGAAAAAATTATTTAAATTATATTAGTTGTTAAATAATAACGCCGTAAAAAATTTGGATGAGTTATAAATGTAATATCAAAATAGAAAAAAAATTATGTCGTTGGGGCCCTTGCTGCAATCTGGATTCGTATCTTTCTTCCGCCTCGAACACTTTTATTTTATTGTTTCTAATTTTATATTAATTAGTTAATTACTTTATTATTATAATAATAAAGTATTGTGATCGACACAAAAAAAAAAAAAAGTTTGCTACCCTGAAATTTTTTTTTTCGCGTTTCATGACTAAATTAGCCTAAAAATGCAAAAAAAAAAAAATCCGTCTGTCTGTACGCCGTCCGCCGTACGCCGTACGCCGTACGCCGACGTGTACGCTCAGCACACATTAACTTCCAAACCCTTCAAGATAGAAAGTTCATTTTTGAAGGGGTTGTAGATAGTTGCGGATCTCAGGCCGATACCTATTTTGGGGGGTGTACGGGTTCAGGGGGAGGCGGGGAGAGCGCTTAAACCGAAAAATACGAATTCAAATATCTCAACCATGGTAACAGCTAGGAAGCTAAAACTCAACACACATATAGAGGGTTTTGTGGGACAACTTTTAAAACTAATTTAATTTTTTTATCCATTGGGGTGCGAAAAGGGGGGGCTAAGAACCAATTGTCGGACGAATTTTTTTTTCAAATGATTATATCTTCGAAATTACTTATCGTAAAAAAATCATATTTAGAGACCGTCAAGGTGGCATATAGTTCCATCGGAACCAGCTCAGAAAGCGGCTAATTATTGTAAGGGGGAGGGTCAGGGGGGTGCAAAGAAAAACACTTAAAAATTAATATCTCAACTATCTTTTAAGCTATGTAATTGAAACTTAAAACGTATATTAAGCTATACTAGGCAAATACAAAAAAAATATAACATGTCGAAATAATAGTAGTGGGGGGAAATGGGGAACATTTAAAAAATGGCGCACTTTTCAAAATTACAAATCCTTATATCTCAAAAAATAGTACAGATATTAAATCAAAAATTTGCCAGATTGTAGAACTACATAATGGTTAATTTTGGTAAAAATTTTAAGCTGGGAGGTGTAAGGGGAGGGAGGTGATAAGCAAAAATGTCTAAAATTTTGAGTGATTTTTTTAGGGCTCTGGTGAAAGATACAAAGTTTTAATTTTGCATGTGGATACGTCTATTAAATGTTCATAGAAAAATAATAATAACTTGATCCATAATTGTTATAAACCGACCCCCTCGGTCTAACGTGCACAAGGTGTTTCATGTGGTATTGAAAAAAACACATATACTGAAAACTTGTGAGTGAAATTTTAAGGTAGAAACTTGAAAATTTGCGAAAGGCATTTAAAAAAAATCTTTAAATATACGAAATATTAACTGGTCGAAAACCTTTAAAACTTCTACCCCCTCCAATACAAAATTATTTTTTCGACCATTTTTAAGAAATCAATTATCACCTAACTATTAAAAGCTATCAATTTGCAATTCTGCATAAAAACTTACAAAAACAATTGCAATGAAATCGCGTTAAAAGTTTTGAAATCGCGCTTGCCCTTCTACCCCCTTCCATACAAAAGTATGATTTCGACCAATTTCATTAAATCAACTAATAATCAACAAATTAAAAGCTACGAACTTGAAGTTTTGTACAAGCACCTTACAAGAGAAGCAAAATAAAACTACATAGCAAATTTTACGATTCCCCTACCTTCTCTACCCCCTCCCATACAAATGTTCTGTTTCGTGAATGTAAAATACACCGAATTTTATGAAAATTCTATGCAACTTCGTCTATGAAACACATTCTATACATAGAATATTGGACGTGATTCAAGCAATTAATTGAAATGCTATTAACATCCACTCACCCTTACTATTACCCCTGCTCCTCCCCTCATAAAAACCCAAACTTGCAGAAACGAATGAAATATTGTTAAATTGACAACAGCCCTGCCCAAGGACTCCCTTTCACTTAGCCTTCCCAATTTTTTCCAGTAAGTTCTTGGCCATCCATATAATTGGATAACTTTTTGTAGGCCAATTTGTGCCTGCTGAAACTATTTTGATAGCATGCAGCCTAGTGAGTAGCGTGTTGGTCTACAGGTCGGGAGTTTGAAACTCGGTCAACGTATAATGTCTGCACTATACTTCCAAGGGTAAATATTGGCCACTTTAATCTCTGGAAATGAAAATTTGTAAATAAACAATAACAAATAAAATTTTAAGGAACCTGAGGGTCAGGAGGGCAATGCCAGATTGGAGATGAAGTCCCATTGAATAAGAGGAACTATTTTGAGCTTTCTGCATGATTTTTCTATTTCAAATTACCTGGGATTTAATGAAAACGTATTTTTGAGGCTCACGGACCCTTAAACGCATTAAGTTGGTTTTTCTTTAGCACTGAGGGAGGTACCGACAGGTTTTTTGTAAGTAAGATGCTGCAAGAAAAAAATTATCGACTATCCTAGAAGATCTCAATAGTATTAGTGGACAATCATTTATTTAAGCAATTATTTTCACTAAAACTGAAAATTTAAAAAAATCTTGTGGTATATATTTTCCCGAGTAGCAATGAACGGATTAATTTCATACAATTAAATGATGTTATTAAAATAAATATAAAAGCAACTACTCTGATAAATGTCCTTCTTTTCGGTAGAAATACTCATGCGACGCACAGTCATCTATGCTTTCAATTAGCAGAATTTAATTATTTCCTGCAAAAATATTTTTTTTTTTTAGAAAATCGTTCGTGTTCGAAATAAATTACTTCTTAGAATTCTATTATTGAGGCTAATTAAAAGATGAAAATTGTGCAATAGATAAAAGAAACGAGCTTTAATTCTTCTGTTGTATTTTAAAGAATTCCTGAAAATGCAATTTCCAAAAGTTTATTTTGATGTTATGTACGAAAACTTCGGCTCATTTTAATAGCATGTCGCATTGCAATCGCCATTTTTCTGTGTACTCTTTACAAGTGAGTTTCTTTTAATTTTTACTCTAAAGTGTCTTGTTTTTTTGCGTCCTCTCTGCTTTCTGACAAAAATATACACGCCCAGGACTGGAGATCCTAGCGAAAATTGTTGGATGTTTTCCGCTGTGATTGTATCGATTCAGAAGCACTACTACTATATCACTATGAAACCCGGTATACACTAGTGAGAAGCATACCGTGCAAAGCATGATACACTCGTATTTCGTGTATATTCGTCCCTTGTCCCCGTTTTAATCGCTTTGCAGACTTGTACGTCGGTTGAAATACTGCTACGAAATAGCTATCATGTCCTGTCAGGGTTTTTGGATACTCTGGTTATTTAGTTGGAGGGTATTTCAGTAGTTTTAGACCTCAGTATTGAAAACATCAAAATCTGGTTCATGTTTGCGACTGCAGGGTGGATTTCTGTTTTTAATTAAATCGGTGACATAGAAATTAATGACTGGGAAATTGTAGAATTTTTTTTTTGTTAGCTATTTCGCGGTATTACAGTGAATGGGAACTATTTTCTAGGATTTTAGAAAAGACTTATTTCTGAATCCTTTTCACTGCAAAGAAAGCAGAATTGTTAAATATAAATATTATTTTATGTTATTTTCTCGAAACGGCTTCAAGCCATGCAATGTAAACTTCGAATACTCGAAGCGAATAATACGTTCAATGACAATTTTTTTCTATTTAATAAAACCAACAATTGATCAAAAAATTTGTCCAAACAGCTGAGAGTCATTTCCAATAAGTTAAAAATCTATTTATAATTCAAAATCGCAACGTTTCAGTTTAGTGTTCAAACTTTTGAAATTTACTAGACGTCATTCTTATTAATTTGAAAATGAATACTGTTAATGGAGATCGAATGTACACAACATTTACTCAAAATAAAAGAAAAAAATATATTTTAGCTGCTGAAACACACCCTAAAAACTACTCCTAAGAGGAAGAAAACAATATGGCCTATATCTCCTCTCTTCCTCTAAAAATAGTATGTTAACTTGAGCACACTTTTTACATTACAATTAACTTTGAATTTGTTCGAAGACGTTGTTCTCTGTTTTAAAAGGTTAGATAAGAATTTGAAGAGGGCTTATTTCGGATTGAAAAGGCTTTCCAAATCGAGTCTTGGCCCCTTAACATTAGGTTCCTTACCATTTTTATTTTTTATTTTGGAGGAGTTGTTAACCTTTCGCACAACCATGAATTTTTCTAGATTGAGGTAACTAAGGTTTACTCAAGCAGTGTGCTGGGATAATACGCCGACCGGGATTTGAACTCGCGACATTGTAGACTAACACGCTACTTATTAAACTAGACCTTAGCTTTCATTTTTAATTGGATGCTATTTATTTGAAAAAGTTTGCTGCCACTAAAATTATGTTTTGTCCATCTCCAGTATTATTGTCTGGGTATTAGCTATTTCGTATTTTTGGAGCGAATTGATTAAAGCTTTGTCGTAAAGCTTGGTAATGCGATAGTATCTATTTCGTGTATCCGAAGTATAAGATACTCGTAAATTATATAGATAGCCCCCATTTTTATGATACTCAATTCTAATATGTTCTAAATAGTTTTATTAGGTCAAAGTACAAAACTGAACCACACCTACATAAAAATAATGTCATATTTTTGCATTACATTGAAAAATATCGACACTTTAGATAAAGGTAAGTCTACGTGACTGTTGGTGATATTAAGCTCTTGACCATAACTTAAATTGGCACACAGTAACCGAAGTTAATGCCACTAAAACTCTCCTTGGTCCCGACAAAAACTTACCCATCGTAAACACTCCCCGAAAGGTAAAATATTCAGGTAAAAGACCGAGAGAGAGTACTACACATTTTATGACCGCATTATCCAGACCATAACAAGCCTAATAAAGTGAACACATAGTAAACTAATGGAACATTTCGACTTAAACGGAGCTAGCTAATTACTTTCGAATGGTAGCGTCACCAGAAGAAAGTTGACCGGAGGCAAGGTGAATTGAGAAAACGTATCCTGCGGAATTATATCCTTCTTAACATTCCCGGATTACGACTAAAAGTCCAAATGATTTCTGCTTGTCCAGCTAGTATTATAGCTTACGGTCAAGATGCGATAGTCTAGGGAGACAGTGCGAGCTCTATAATTTCGTTATGCATTATCCTTACGACCCGAAGATGGCTTTCAAACAAGTTTAGACTTTGTGGCTTGAGAAAAGTCCGTTCCGACTACCGACACGAAGCGAGGAACTACCTATACTATACTACCTACTACTGCTGAATCCGAGGAGTGGTCTATTGGAAAACTTTTGTCTTGCATACAAAGTAGTATAGCAGGATGCATGAAATGCATGTGAGGACATGGTCTGGTTCACGTTCAGGATGCTCGAGGACTACAAAGTACCGAAATTAGTCGACATGAAATTTTGTTCGGATTTTATGAGACCATTTCCCGTTCCGTTGTAGGATACTTCGACACTTAAACTCGGATCGTACCTGGAGAAAAAGTAAGCTGTACACACTCATACGAGTTTAATTTTAAAATTGTTGCAACAGTTTTTGAATTATTAGACAGACTTGAACTAGTTACAAATTGTGTATAAGGGTCAGTTAGATATTCTGAGTGAAATGATTATAATTAGAAAGTTATTGAGAAATGTTCAAGCGGAAGATGAACGCAAAAGCATTTTTCGGAATTTTGTAAATTCTCTAAAAATTTTCTCTTGCAACGATAGCAGTAAACCTAATTATAAAATAATGCGTAATCATTAATTAAAACTACCAACATATATTGCTATGTTGATAAAATAATTTTCGAATTTTATTATCCGCGGTGAGGCATTAGTGTAACCTAGTGCGTAACGTGTTGGTGTACAATGATAAAATATAAAGATGTTAATATCAAAAATATTACAAAATATTGATGTGATCCCTTCACTCCTTCTACCCCCTCCCATACAAATGGACAATGATTGAAACTACTTAAGCTGAAAGGACGAATTTTTGAAAGAATTCATTTTATTATAATGTAAATGTGTTTTGAAAAAATTATCAACTTCACTTCTTCTGCCCCCTCCCATAGTAATTTCAGGAAAATTTGAAATTTCAATTAAACTAATTTTCTTCGAAACTGCCAAAACTATCGAATTGACGGTTTGTCGAAAATATAATAATCGAAATATCAATGATGACGAAAGATTTTGATTTGATTCGTATGCTCCTTCTACCCCCTCCAATACAAATGCATAATTTTGGTAAATGTATTATATCGATTTCCATTACAACTAGAAAAAGTACAAATTTCAAATTTTGCCAGAATAATTGTAATGAACGTAACAAAAATTATTAGCTTCACATCGCTCCTTCCACCCCCTCCCATACAAATATCTGTATTAAAAATCCAAGAAGAGCATTTTTCCTTCGAACATATGAGAGCTATCAACTTTGAAATTGAAACAAAGCATCGTCATAAGAATGTTGATAAGTACTTTCAAAATTATCTAAAACTCTCCATTTCTTCCGCCACCTCCCATACAAATGCCCCAATTTCAGGAAAAATTTATCCAATTTCTTTGAAAATAATGGAAACTACAAGCATTAAATTCAGCACAAAACATTTGGTGTCATATAAAAAAATTACAAAAAAAAACCCTCTCTGCTTCTACCACCTCCCATATAAATGCTACTATTAACTATTCGAAGGAATTTGAGATGATATACCTATTTTCCGGTACATTAAACTCTTTCTCATTTCATCTAGAGTATCACATGATTGGGTTTTATGCCAAATCATAATTCTGTTATGTTTTTTTTCCAAGTTGATCAAAATACTTTATTATTAAAATAATACCTCAAGCTAGTAAAATGTGAAATGCACTACTCACGGTCGCTTTTCCTAGAGTTTATAGCACCGAAAACTTTAAAAGAAACATTGACCGACCTCTTTTGTCCTCTTTGAGTCCTTTATCAATTAATTGCATGTTACTAATTCTCGTTTTGGTTTTCACTATCTAAACCGACTGGACTGCACGCTACAGAATTAAAAGGTGACACCTAAGCTCAGCTAGGTATCTTAAAAAAGCGAACACACTCTTCCATAAAAGGACATACCCTAAACTCGCATCGCTTTTCGCATTCATTTTGTTCATTGCCCAAATGTACGAGCAAAGTAAAAGGGATTGTTTCACTTGTTTATTAAATGTGTTTAAAAATGAAGGCCCTAAAATCCGGTCGAAAATTTTACCCCATTCCCTGGCAAAAATCCTGTGGACGTCTATGCGTTCCAGACAATTAATTTAAAATTTTCACAATTTTGGTGAAAGCTGCTATATCAGGGTGGACCAAATATGTACAAGTTTTTATACTCTAGATGAAATCTGAGAGTATATTGTGTTTGCCTTACCGTTTGTAACACTAAAAAATAACGCTCACACAGAGCCGCCAAGGGTACAGAAATATTTGTTGTCGCTCAAAAACCTCGATTCCGAGTGACCGTCTGTCTGTCTGTCCGTCTGTCTACAGCATAACTCTCGAAAGCATTGAGCTATAGCGCTAAAAATTTTTGTGTGTCATTTTTAGCAAAAAATTAACTTTAAGTTCGTGAATGGGCTACATCCCCCCACTCCTTCTACCCCCTCCCATACAAATTTCATGAAATTTCGAAATATAAAGAAATTGATTTTTCTTTGAAACTATTTAAGCTATCGACTTGAAATTCAGGTCAAAGTATTATGATATAGATGTCATTAATATCAATTGACACGATCCCCTTACACCTTCTACCACCTCCCATACAAATGGATAATTTTGAAAAATACATATTTTCGATTTTCATTGAAACTAGTAAAGCTGAAAAGACGAAATTTTGTCAGTATTAATCTTACTATAATTGCAATTTATTTTAAAAATAAATATTAACTTACCCTTACCCCTTCTGCCCCCCCCCATACAAATTTCACGAAATTTTGAAATTTAAATTAAATTATTTTTCTTCGAAACTGTTAAAGCTATCAACTTGATATTTTGTATAAAGTATACAAATATAAATATTAATAATGTGAAAGAAAATTGTTTTGATCCGCATAGTCCTTCTACCTCCTCCCATACAAATGCATAATTTTTGTTAAATGCATTTTATCGATTTCCATTCAAACTAGAAAAAGTACAAACTTCAAATTTTGCCAGAATTTGTTTCTTAATAATTGATATAAGTGTTAGAAAAAATTATCAGCTCTGCTTCACTCCTTCTACCACCTCCCATACAAATATCTGTATTATAAATTCAAGAAAAGCATTTCTCCTTCAAGTATATGAGAGCAATCGACTTTGAAATTGAATCAAAGCATGGTAATAAGGATGATGATAAGCAGTTTCGAAATCGTCTTAAACGCTCCACTTCCTCTGCCACCTTCCATACAAATGCCCCAATTTCAGGAAAACTATGATCAATTTCTTTAAAAATGATGAAAACTAAAACTTTAAATTCAGCAAAAAACATTTTGCATGCGATGTTCGGTGTCATATACGAAAAATACAAACCTCGCCTTCTACTTCTACCACCTCCCAGTCTCTATTCACTATTCGAAAGAATTTGAGATGACATATTTTCCGGTATATTAAAGTCATTTCCATCTCATCTAGAGTATCATATGATTGGGCTTTAAGCCCAACTGTCACTCTCTGTGGATGCATTGGCTTTTGGGCAATAACGTGCGGGTTTTCCAAGCCCCAGATGCGGCAATTTTGTTTGTTAACGTAGCCTCCGAGATGAAAATGCGCCTCGTTAGAAAAGATGATTTTTCGCCCAAAATCGTTGTCCAATTAAGTTTTCAATATTTCCCAATGTTGTTCGAATGTAAAACGACTCATTTCGTTCCGCGGAGGTATAATGCTGACTTTCTGTTAAGATTTCGAGCGCTTCCAATGTCAAAATAACCTATGATTTAAAAAGAAACCACTGGACGGCCCGCCCTGTATAAACTTGAAATGTCTACTAGTACGTGATATTGATGTTGTTTGGTATTGCGATTGGCCAGTTTGATGATACGCTTAGTCGAAAGTTCGATGTTTTAATCTTCCAGGAAAAGTCCGCTAAACGAAACATAAAATTCGACAGTCCGTTGTGAGCTCTAGTTAATCGATTGATGAAGGCATGTCAATTTCTAAAGAATATCCAAAAAGGAGAGTGAGGATTTGGCAGCTGCAGCTCATAGATTGGAAAAAAAAATTGAAGGCTTGGCGTAAAAAAGACCTTATAAGTTAATTTGTCACTAACCTAAATAGATCAAAAATTTATATGTGTACGTGCTTGAACTTATGGCTATGTGAAGAATCAGATTTTCCTTAAAGAGGAGTTTACCTCGCAAATTTTTTAATATTATCGTCCCTCTGTATTCGCTCTTACCACTGATTTCACCCAACCTCAATATTATTATACTATTTTATTTGAATATTACTTTATTATAAATATAATTAAAAAAAATTTAAATATTTTTTTTTCCTTGTAAATTTTCAGGCTGTAGAAACAGTCGACCGAACTACACGTCCAACGGACTACCGGTTCATCAAGGAGCCGTTGGGTGGTCTAACAATACGAAACGTAATGCTCGAGGACGATGGTAAATGGCAGTGTAAAGCAGAGAATGCTAATGGCTACGAGGAGGATGCTCGCCCTGTCAAATTAGTTGTCCTCGGTAAGTATCTACTAACACCGAGGTATTTCGCATGTTTTTATCAACCATTCTTGACTTGTGCAGAATTAATTTGGAATTTAATATTTTGCCGGAAATTCTATTTTTCATACTAAGTAGTCCATAGTTGCAATTCTCAACATCGTAATTAATTTTTCAAGAAGGACATTCAACTTCCATCACATATTCATGATCAATTTAACGCATCACAGCTCTCTATAAAATACGCCGGTAAGGTTTCGACTCGACTTTTCATAGTGTTAATAAGTTTTACTCGCATTTCTCTTTTTTATTTTCTTCTACATTTTTTTTTCTTCCATAATTTTCCCAAGTTTTTGCATTTTCTCTGATGAATGACGTTCGCTACGTACAATTTTTGAGAAGTTGCTTATATTCTTGGCAAAGTGCACGGAAATTGAAGGCAGAAAATATGCTCGATGCAAAATTTTTTCAAGTGGAAAAACCAAGCGAGAGAGTCGAGGAATGAAAAATAATTTTTCTTGTTACGTTTAAATTTCTCAACTGCGAAATTATGGAACTCTTGGCTTTTTAAAATTTGCCTCTATTATGAAAACACAATATTTTCCATTCGTTATTCTTCGAACTATGAAGTTTTCTTGAAACAATTCAATACAGTCAAGTGAGTTGCTAAATTGTGATTTTTTTAATAGAAATTGTGAAGTGTTATGGTTTTCCTTATGAGTGGTTTGAACTTTAAGATATCTTTGTTAGTTCTTGCAACTTTCACTATTTGGTAAATTTTTTAATATGTTTATTTAAAATGTAACTCGAAATAAATTTCTCGGCCCACTCTTAGAAAATCATTTCTCAGGTTATCATTTGGCACCTTAACCAATTTGAAAGATGTAAAATTTATACGGACACGTGTTTGTTGAGTTAATGCTATTTCATTTTTTTCCCTGTCGTAATCCAATCATCTATGCATGTGTACACAAGAACTATATATCCTGTCACCAAGGATTAAAAAACAAAAATAAGCAAATCGTGATATTTTTTTCACATTTCCACTTTGCTGGACAACTTGAATAGTGTCTGCCCAATACACTTGGGATTGCTTTTGACGGAAATCTCATCAGATTTACTTGTCTGCGGCAACTTTTGCGATTTTCCAAAACCCAATTACAGAGTATCACAGACCGTATTGTCAATGACGAAAAGTTATTATTGTGTGGTCCTTTAGCAATTTTAGCAGTTGTCATATCGCAGCCCAGAGATCTACGACATCCCGGCTTCAATGGCGATACTATACGTCGATATATCGAACTACGAGCCATCATGCACAGGAGGAGCAGCAGCAGTCGACAGTTTTCACTCATGTTCGTTAAGCTACAACAGCATAATCCTAAATAATATGGCAAATATTCTTTGCGAATGCCAATGAAATCACCTTCGTAAATGCCAATAGAAAATTTTCAAAACTTTGATCAGGCGAAAAGTTTTGATGAGATCCTTTTCCGGTGTCACTAAGGATGACTAAACTGATGTCTAGCTCCCTAAAGAGATACACTCCTCCTTTGCGGATTTTGTCGGTTTCTTGAGAAGTGGAGAAAACACGTCAGCTCATCAATATCAGGACTTAATAAATATGTAAATTTTGCTGGTCGAGATGTTTTTCTTTTTTCGTCCTGTACCTCCTCGTCTGAGACGAACGAATTTTCAATCAATTTTTTTTTCTTTCGTTGAACTTTGTGGTGATGCTAAAATCCCTGTAATATCTCTTTTTTTTCTCTCGTTTACGATAAAGTCAGCATAGTTTAAATTTTGCTTCATCGATATTTACAAGCTTACGACGATAAAGGTTTTATAAGGAATTTTTGTCGAAAATGTTTCATAGGGCTGGGCATTCAATCATTAACTTTTAGCTTTTAAGGTTTGAGATCGTAAGCCCAATGGTTGATGCAATTAATTCTTAAATTGAAAATTAATTATTTTAAAAATCATTTTATTTTACTTTAGAAATGAAATGTTGCTAATTTGGCATAAACAGTGAAGAAGTACTGAAAATCAAGCCTTTCCTAAAATTAGATTCAGGACATAAATCGTTTAGGATATAGCTACACAAAATAGTACAGACTTTACATCAGGCATACACGGAGAGGAAAATGTAAAGAAATTCTTCAAAAAATGTAATGATTTCTGCTCCCATCATACGTGTCGTGAAGTTGATTACATATGTAGTTAAATACATTATACACAAATAATTCTGCTGTTAAAAAGTCTACAAAGCTGGAATGAAAAATTTTACATAAGTAGTCTAATCAGTCAAACTTAAGACCCCCTATTGGAGCATAGGATAGATATAACTCTTTTCCCCATGGCGCGATCCTGAGCATCAGCCTTTAGTTGTTGCTAGGACTTGTTTATTCCCCTGGCCTCCCGCTCAACTGCTCGCTGCCATGTGTTACATGATCGATCAACCCAACGTTTTCCTTGAGGATTATAATCCAGAGCCTGTTTTGCGATGTTTCGCTCTGGTTTCCTCAAAGTATGACCGATCCACTGCCACTTCCTTTGAATCTTAATCCATATTTTAGTTTGTCCAGTTGTACTACAAAATTCACTTCTGGCCAGAATATTACTAAAATATGTCGGAGGCATTGGTTCCCGAAAGTTTGCAGTCGAAAGGTCGCTTCCTACGTAGTATAGCCATAACACGGATTTGACGCATGCGTCCAAACCTCGCAGCTTCGTCTGTAGGGAGATCTCTTTTAACCTCCAGAAAGGAGATAGGATACCGAAGGCCTAACGAACTTATTATAGACGAGCCTCAATATCCATTTTGGCTCCGCCGTCCATGCTGACAATGCTTCCGAGATAAGAAAAATCTTGCACTTCTTCCAAATCTTATCCAGTAAGAACAATCGGTGTACTTGTGTTCGAACCCATGGGCATGTACTTGGTTTTAGGCACATTTATTTTCAGTCACGCCTGTTTGCATTTAGAATGCAACGAGTAAACATTTGACTCTAAGTCCGAACGGTTATGTGCAAGCAAACACACTTCGTGACCTAAGATGTTAAATAGTCTCTATTGAAGACCTTTACCTTCCAGTGCAGATCTCAAGATGTCATTTATTACCACGCAATAGCGCTGGTGATAATATGCTGCCTTTTCTGACACCCGTTCGCCCAGGAAAGTTCTCGGACAGCTCTCCTCTATGTAAGACGTGATACCTTGCATCTTCGTAGGATTCCTTCATCATTGCTATAACCTTATCTGAGATACCTCTCCTACATATGTAATCTTGCTTGAAGCTGTTGAAAGCCTTCTCGAAGTCCACAAACATGAGATGTAGTGGCGAACCCGATTCGGCGAACTGCTCCAATATTATCCGTAGGGTATTTGTGTTGTTGGTACAAGACGACCCTTTACGGAATCCAGATTGATAAACTTCGAGAGTGCTCTCCACGACATCACTAATCCTATTGATAATTATCTTCACCATGATTTTCGATACAGCAGTAAGTAGACATATACCACGCCAATTGTCACAATCCCGAAGGTCGTCCTTCTTCGGAATTTTCGCAATGACGCCCCCCTTCCATTCAGTTGGATATCTTCCTTCACTCCATATCTCAGTAAAGAGTGGGAGGAGTATATCGGCCGTTTTTTCCGGGTCCGCTTTGAGGAGTTTGGTTGGTAGTCCATCTACACCTGGGGCTTTCCTTCACGCCATTAACCGAATGGCGGAAACTATCTCTTTCTCACCTGGGGGATCGTATCTTATTGACTATTGGTGCGGTTGGATGTTTGGAAGTTGTTCTATTTCTGGGATATCTTCCTATGACAAGATGTTTAAAATATCAGAGAAGTATTTCTTCCATCGCCGCAACTGGTGTTCACTCATATTGAGGAGAGTTCCGTTGACATATCTCACCAGGTGGTTGGTGGTGAAATTTCTGTTCGTCAACTGTTTCATAATTTGAAATAGTGAACCCGTAACCCTCAAGGTAAGCCGCAGATTCTGCCTTATTGGCCAAATCTTCAATGGCTTTTTTCTTGTCGCGTCTAACAGCCTTTTTACGCTGTATTTGAGCAGTGTGGTAGTTCTGTCTCAAGTCGGGTGTTCTTTGGTCGACATCGGGTTGAGAGATGATAGCCAATTTGGTTGTTTTTTTCGATCGCCAACCTTGTCCCATGTGTTTTGCGACATTAAGTATTTCTCATACATCGTACAGATTCGTCAGCACTAGTAAGAAACGCGTTTCTTGTTGCCTTCCAATTAGCATCCAGTGTGCGCATTTCATATTCGCCCAATGTTGATGACTTTTCGCGTACAATGCTGGTGTACTCGTGTTTTTTATTGGAGTCTCTGGGAAATATTGATTAATTTTGCAATGAATTCATGAATTGCAAGGAAATAATGGCTTAAATTGAGTTTTATTACACACTTTAATGAAAATTTATCGTCAATATTTTTCTCCATGTATTATTGCAAAAGCTTTCAATTGTGTCCAGAAGGCGGCATTTATTCGTACGCACGAACTGTTCATGCAACTGAAAGCAATTCAGTCAGGACATTCGTACGCGAAAAGTTGCTCACGACTCAACATATCCGAACACTGGCGCTCTTCGATTAAACTAATTACTTATTGATAAAATGCAACACTGTTCAGAAAAGCTAAGTTATTGCTCACCACAAAAAAATAAAAAAAAAATAAAAAAAAAAATAAATAAAAAAAAAAATAAACCCAGAAAAAGCATAAGCATATACTTAAAAAAAAAAAAATAATAATAATCTGCCTATCTTTCATAGTTATGTTCATTTTCTTGTCTGGTAAGATTTCTTGGTTTTTTTCTTTTGTTGAAAAATGCATAAACTTAAAATGTTTCTGAGCTCTTTAACTTTCAATCATCTAGTTCAGTGAGCTCTGGAGAGTTCCAGAATATGTGATTTTTTTCAGGTTAAACTTGAATTCGTTAAATTTTTTTTGAAAAAATAAAAAATAAACTCATTTCGATTTTCTGTTTCATTTCAGACCGTCCAAAAGCTCCCTACCTTTTAATAGACTCACGTCGTCTCGATGCGGGAAATATTTTTGTACCTGTTAAAGAGAACTCGGAACTGAGCTTAGCGTGTATTAGCGAGGGTGGTAATCCTAAACCAACGTTAACGTGGGAAGTTCTCTTGAGTCCTGGAGTCGATCGGCATGCACAAAAGGTTGCTGCAGAAGTTCTCGAATTGGAGGAAGTGAAAAGCGAAAAGGTAAGAAGAACTCTTTCATCAAAACTGTGATTTTTTTTCTCCCCGTCTGTAGGTGACCTTTCATTATGCTGCTCCTGGAATATCTTGGAAGTCATAAACGAGCAGTTGTACTTTGACTCTTGCCGAAATCCTTTATTTACCTACAAGCACAGGTAAACTCGAGTTATTTTTTTCAGTGGAACTTTGTGTATACAAGCCACAATCTTTTGCCTGCTATTTTCGTCATGTAAGGCTGTAATTTTCCATTTAAAGTGAAGGTTCTATGCACGATCCGATCCACCTACATAGCCTTCCCTATTCCAGGTGAATATTTGATTACGAAACGGTATGTATAGCGAGAAAAAGAAATGCTTTCATCTCGGCCAACACAATTCCAGGATGCAGTGAATTTAAGTGATTGAAAATTGCTACTTTGGGGATGGTGTGTTGTTCATTGCAACAACGACCTCAGTTTCGAGCTGGAGTTGTTTGGCCAATAAAGCTGGTAAAACAGCCGGTAATTTGGTTCGTTTCTGGGCGATGAGTCAGTGGGTGGTAATGGTGGTAGCGGCGTACCTTTGAGTGAGAACAGGTGAACCGAAATGGAGACTGGCGGCAGCTTTACGAGTTAGTCGGTTACCTCAAATTACTACTTGTGGTTCGAAATTGGATTGATTGGTTCGAGTGCTTCTTCAGACTGAGTCGATGGTCATCATTGACACCAAAGCACTAATTAATTATCAAACCAGGAGCAGCAGCCTTTAATTAACTTAAGACTCAGAGATGCAATTGAAATTAGCCATGTAAATCAAATCGGGCGGGCAGGTTAAATTGTCTAGTTAATTGTTAGTAATTAATGTGTTCACTATTGTATTACATTCTTTAAGCTATAATTTAAAATATGCCGGTATCGGTTACACTCCTTTATCATCGGAGGGATTTACTTTCGAAACTTTCCAGGGAAATTTTCACTAGTTCTGTACTTTTAATAAGGATTAAATTGCGTCGTTGGGGATAGAAAGATATAAATGAAAAATTCTTAGTTTTAAAAGTTTTTGAGCCAAAGTTGTGTAAATGCTTAACCTTTTTTTCTGATTGTACCTTTCAGAGGACCCAAGGACTAAAAAAATAATAACGTTTACTACGAAAAAAACCCTTACTTTAATGAGATTCATCTTTATTTTAGTTTCCAATATTAAAGGGGAACTGTTGTGATCGCGAAAAATTTCAACTTCTGATTTTCAGTATTTTACATCCTAGAAAGTCAATTTCGCTGTAATGCTTATCTGTGTGCCTCGACCATAGCTCCAAACTCCAAAAAGAAAATACTGAAAAAGTTGGTGGGTATTGCTTGTGGGTATGATCGTTAACCAAAAGGGAAAATTTTCGATCGAGGGTTACGATTGCGCGTAAAGCCCAATCTTACGATACTCTAGATGAAATAGAAATTTTGAATAGGGAGTGGTTGAAGCGGTGAGAGCATTGAACTAATTTTGTTCACACCATGCTATAAAAATGTTTTATACAAAATTTAGTCTTCAAAAATTAAATGGATATTGAGAAAATTAGTGTATTAGATTTAGCGAAATTGTCCAGTTTGTATGGAAGGTGTTAGAAGGAATAATGGTTTTTTTTCAGAAATAACTACGAACATTATGAAATTACTCTCTACTCTACAATGTCGCTACAGCCCAAATCGGACCTTGGCCTCCTGACATTCAGGTTCCTTAACATTTTTCATTACTTATTGTGGAAGGGTTGTTAGCCCTTCGCACAACCTTCTTTCTATGAATTTTTCATTTTCATAGTTTGAAGTGACCAAGGTATATCCAAGTCAGCAATGTGCTGGAATTATATATTGCGCCGACCGGGATTTGAACTCACGACCTTCGCATTACAAGACCAACACGCTACCCACTAGGCTACACCCTTGCTATTATGCAAACACATCCCTTAAACTTCAAAACAGTAACATTCATGCTTTTTGAGAAAATCGATCTTATGTAAACTTGTGAGCAGTAGAAGCAGTGAGCCTTATAAGTTAATTTTTTTCCAGATTTAATAATATTACGAATTAAGTATTTAGTGAGAAATTGCAGCTCGATAAAGGTTATACGTACTGAAAAAATTAGTTTATAATAATTTATGAAAACATACAGTTTGTATGAGAGGCGGTGGAAGGAGTTTAGGGGGTGCAAATAATGATATAAATATTATATTCTAAATTTAAAATTACTAGACACTATCAAAGTCCAATCAAATTTGATTATTGTAAATTTTTAAATCATTTGATACGGGAGAGGCTTAAGGGACCTAGCGATTTTGGCCCGTTCACGAACTTAAAAATTATTTTACGTTCCGTATACTCCTTCTGCCCACCACCATACAAATGCTTAATTTTGCTAAATGCATTATATCAATTTCCATTAAAACTAGCAAAATTAGAATCTTAAAATCTTGCCAGAATTTGTCCCTTAATATTTTCAGAAATTATTAAATTTTTGTCAAAGTTTTGTTTTTCATTTCTGTAAATATTGTTTGGATTAAAATTAAAAAAAAAACTGCTAGATACTAAAAAGTAAATCATTACAATTTTGCCACATTTATACGATATGTCATTTTCATTTATATTTTACTTGTATCGTATAATTACCTGAAATATGTACAATTTATTCAAAAAACATATTTTGCATCTGTAGAGACCACTGCAGATAAAGTTTGCAACGAAAAATATTTTCCTCTCACGGTATAATAATTCATGCATGAGATTTGTTTTTTTAATTTGAACAAAAGTATGTACAAATTTCGGTGTATGATTTTTTTTTTTAAATTCCAAATTGAATTGAATAATATTATACGAAGATGTGTACAGGTGCATGTTATAGAAGGGATGTTAATGCTATCGACGCACGATGCAAGTTAAAATATTTCAATTTAAGATTTTGATTGAAGTTGGCTTAATTGAATTGTTTAGTGACATTAGTAATATCGAAAGGAAAGATAAAGTATTTTCAGTCGCGCCGTGTGTCGAGGGTATTAAATGGATAACTGAAATGATTAAATTATGATCTTTCTAAATTTTAGTTTTTAATTTTTTTTCCTTCAATTATTGCTGCCTACATGTTGTGTTCATGTTGACGCAAAGACGTCCTTTTTGTGAGTGACATCAACTCCGTATTTTATTTGGAATGACATTACAAAATATAGCAGTGCTGCCAATACAACAATAGTCAATATCTCTCATAGTTTCGAAGAAAACGTGCTTTTTTTTAATTTCTAATGTAAGAATTTGTATCGGAGAGAGAATAAGGAGTGAGGGGATCGGATCAATATTTCTTGAAGCTATTGATATTCACATCATTATTCTTTGACTTAATTTTCAATTCGATAGCTTAAATAGTTAGAAAAAATTAGTTTCATAAGATTTCGAAATTTCATGAAATTTTAACGGGAGGGAGTGGACGGAATGGGGGATGTAGCTCGTTCATGAATTTAAAGTTTCCTTTTTGCTAAAAATTACTTAAAACAAATTTCAATATGACAGTTTAAAGCGATCGAGAGATATGTTGTAAGCGAAAGAACAAATAGACAAACGGATATACGGTCACTCGGAATCGAGGACTTTGAGCAACAAAAAATATTTCTGTACCCTTTGCGATTCTGTACGAGCAATATTTCTTAACATTACAAATGATAAAGCAAACACAATTTGAGCTTTCATCTAGAGTATAAATATGGAAACAGCTATTATAATTCGAAATATTGGCATTGCGAATGTCAAAATTTTTTTTTAATTTTTTACTCGTAGATATATTTTGGTGAGGCAGTACTTCACATACATAGCTCATCTGACGAGCCGCTACTGCCCATGAACCATAAGCCATATCTAATATTTTTTAATATTTAATGTTTTTGCAAATCGGAATGCTGGATTCAACATCTGCTATTTTAACGCTAGAAGCTTGCGTAACAAAATTGAGGAGATTCGCTCAATTTTCTGTTCGTCACAAATACATGCTTTACTAGTTAGTGAATCTTGGCTCAAGGACCACGTACCATCTTCCGCAGTCGATATTCCCGGCTACAGACTTTTCAGGGCAGATCGTGTTAATCGTCGTGCTGGCGGTGTAGCTATATACGTGAAGAATAGCTTTCATGCAAAAATTCTGTATGCCTCTTCTTCCGGTATAGTGGAATTTCTTTGTGTTGAAGTTGCTGTAGGCCAGGAAAAACTTGTCCTTTCGGCAGTTTATTGCCCGGAGGAGTTTGTGGTCGAAGAAGCAAAGGTCTTTGAGGAGAGGATGGCAGCGCTTACGCAAAGTTATCAAAATGTCATCGTGGGTGGTGATTTCAGTTTAAATATGCAGCTTACGAACATTAGGACGAACAAATTCCGGTCGCTTTTAGAGAGCATTCATTTAAATATAGTTAACAGTGAGCCCATGCGTTATCATTCGAATATTCCATCTCAACTTGACCTTATGCTTTTATCTGACGTTAGTCGCTTATTGTTCAACAATCAACTTAGCCCCCCCAGTTCGCTTGATCATGACCTTTTTTTTCTGACGTACGATATCGTGCTTCCTACTGAAATTCCTTTCTCTATTTCTTACCCAGATTATAACGCTATAAATATGGAATTTTTAATGTCTGAATGTGCTACTCTTCCTTGGGAAAATATTTACGCTTCTTCTTCTGTAAATGAACAAGTAGAAATACTAGAGGAATTGATAGGATACTTGCATCGCAAGCATGTCTCTATACGCAGTATTAGGCATAAAACCTTTCTTTGTCCTTGGTTTTGCAGTAACGTTAGAAGACTTATTGCATTGCGTGAAAATCTCTATAAAATTTATAGACGCGACCGAACAGTTTTAGCTCATCTAAATTATAAGAATGCCAGAAACTCTGCTAATGCTGCTATACGAGAAGCAAAAAACGGTATTATGATAAGAAGTTTGATCTTGGCCAGCCTTTCAGAGTTCTTTGGAAAAATTTAAGACAGGCGGGAGTGGTTGGTAAGGCAAGTTCCCAGTGCGATTTTGATCCCGAGGAGATGAATAACTATTTCTCATCTTTTAGCGCAAATGGTCTTGCAGTAGCTGAACCCAATCTCAGTTATAATGATGGCGATAGAACATTCTCCTTTAGATGCATCAATGGTAACGCCGTATACTCCATCAAATCTAACGCAATTGGTCCTGATAACATAAATCCAAAGTTCTTAAAAATTCTTCTTCCGTATATTCACAGCTATATTTTGCATATCTTCAATTCATCCTTGATGACGAGTACGTTTCCCGACAATTGGAAGCATGCTATTGTACTACCCCTCCAGAAAAAACCTAATCCGGTTGAAGTTTCCGATTTTCGTCCTATTAGCATACTGTGCTTTTTGTCAAAAGCACTTGAAAGGATAATGTCTCTTCAGATTCGAGATTTCGTAGAGAAAAACAACTTCCTCACAAGGTGGCAGTCGGGTTTCCGCCCTGGACATAGTTGCGAAACAGCTCTGATAAATATTACTACAGACATTAGAACAGCTATGGACAACAACAATGTAACATACATGGCCTTGTTGGATTTCTCAAAAGCTTTTGACAGCGTTGATCATTCCTTACTTATCAAAAAACTTTCATCTAATTTTAAATTTTCGCACAACGCAACGAAGTTCTTGATGAACTTTTTATTCTCCCGACATCAACGAGTTAAATTTGGCGAACAAATGTCATCCTCTACGCACCTTTCAAGTGGCGTTCCACAAGGCTCCATTCTAGGCCCTCTCTTGTTCAGTTTATTTATTAATGATTTATCAGAGGTAATTGAAGATAGCAATTATCATTTTTATGCCGATGACGTACAGCTGTACTCCAGTAGCGCTGTAGGCTTGGTCGAAGTTTGTGCAGCACGCATCAACAGCGACATTGATAGGATTTACAAGTGGTCTCTCCAAAATAATCTACCGTTGAATATCGGCAAATCTCAATACATCATCTTTTATAATCATTTGGAGAAACTATCTTCGTCAAATTTGCCAGTTGTCGTGCTTAATGGATCCCCTTTACAATTGCTTTCACAGGTACGCAACTTGGGTATCATGCTTAACTCTTCTATGAGCTGCTGTAGCTATACTAAAGCTGGTCTTGGTAAAATTTATGCAGGATTACGCCGGCTCTGGCTGTTTGCTAGCATTCTTTCTACTGAAAAGCGATTGATGCTGGTTAAGACACTTTTAATACCTCTTTTCACTTTTGGTAGACTGGTTTTTCCCATTCTCGATTCTATTTGCACACGAAAGTTCGAAGTTGCTTTTAATGACTGTGTTTGTTTTATTTACGGGTTGAGAAGATTTTCGCATGTCTCCCATGTCCGTGATTGCTCATTGGGTTGCTCGCTGCAAACCTATGTAAACCAACGATCTCTGATTCTTCTGTTTCGACTGATAAAATATGGGAAGCCCACGTATCTGACTAATCGGTTAATATTTCTAAGGTCCACGCGTAATGCTAATTTATTGATTCCGCCATGGCAGACAGTGATTTCGCAGCGCTCCTACTTTGTCCACTCAAGTAAATTATGGAATAAACTTCCTAGCCATGTTCGGGGTGCAGCCGGAGTTCTCAGTTTCAGAAGTCACTTGCATGTTTTATAAGTATCGATTCATGTTGAACATTACTGGTAGTTTTTGCAATAGTTATAGAATTTAATTTTTATTATTTCACTTATTTTTTTTCTTTTTTTTTTGTTGTTTCTTGCAATAGTTGTAAGTATTATTTTATTTTATTTTTTTTATTATTATTATTTTGTAATTAATTTTATTTACTTTTTTCTTATCTTTAAACTTGCGTAAAAAAAGATTATAAATCTTGCGCATAATTTTTCTTAATGAATAAATAAATTGAATTGAATTGAATATCTCGAATTTAATGCGAGTATGTAATATAAAGGTCAGATTAAATGAGTTACTTTCAAAATAAACATGCGTCAGATTCGAAATGTGCGAAATCCAGGCTAATTTTTCGATTTGACTTTTCATATAATACCCGAACGAGGTCCATTTTCTAAATTGTTCAACATGATCGAAATAAGTCCATCTTCACAACATACAAATTAAACTTAAAGCGATCACATCGACGAATACTTTTAAAATAGTAATTGATTATCAAGTAAAGTATTGCAGAAAGTAGCATAGCAAAGTTTTTATATAAGTGCTTAGCTATGTAAAATCGATGTCAGTACACGCTCTCTCCCATGACATCGGTATGTTAAATTCAGCGATGTTGGTTTGGTGAATGTTTCCACAGTGCATTCCGAATTGAAACGAAAGATTTCCGGATTCTACACTGTTACGCTTTATTACTCGTGAAGTTTCAGTCTCTGCTGAGACCTTTATCAGCTAATTTAACCCTAAATTTCCCTTCTCACGCCCAATTAACTCCATTCTGTATAAAATAATAATCTTTTATAATTGCCGATCAGTTTGCTAAAGGTCTCAGCGGAGACCGAAACGTCACGAATAATAAAGCGTAACAGTGTAGAATCTGGAAATCTTTCCTTTCAATTCACCGATGTTATTTCTGAAAAAGTAGCCAATATACGGGTTAATTAAGCGGTCAAGTAATGACTACTGAATCGTTGTTGTAATCATGACAGTTACTAAAAAATTTCATTTCCAACAGCTATAAGATTGTTAAGGCTACTGATGATTGGTATTTTAAGTTTATAAAAATGCAAAATTAAATTAAAGTTTTCGGAAAATGTTCTTAAAGTCTCTGATAAACTAGATATGAAAATACAATCAATGAAAATATTACAATTTTGGCAGTAATGAAAACATTGATACCCATTTAAAACAAAAATGTACAGGAAATCTACGGTAATCTATAGGCTTGTGATCAGTGTCAAAACATTGTGGAAAACATAATTTACAGAGATTTGATGAAATCATCAATGACCTTCCCATTAGGTCTTTCATCAATGCTTAGATAGTAGTCAGTACAGTTTTCTTCCTAAGAAATCGCCATCTTATCGATGTTTTGGCTTTGAAAGTAGCCTGAAGATAAAGTAATGATTACTGAATTTATGTGGTAATCATTGCCTTTCCAATGGGTATGTTTTGTAATTTTGGAGATCCATTGTTATGACTCCGTAGAGCTAGTTTGATTTTAGGTATCATACTCGCCATTAGCGCTCCTCAAAAATATTTTTAACGCTGGTGAATGTTGCTTCTGCCACTAGTTCTTCAGCTATTTACATTTTTCTGTTAAATATTTGACATCGGACAACACGTTTTCTGTTACAGAAAACCACAGCCAGGAGGGAAGGGATCTATATAGTATCCGGATATTTAGGTCTGGTTCGGTTGGTTGGCATGGCGTATTGGGAACGCTTCTTAATGATCTAAAATACCATAACACATATAACTAGCGATTTAATCAATCAAGATTTTTAACTCCGCGAACAAACCATAATTTCATTGCGTTTTTAAGAGCACGTAAATTGCGAATAATTTTGTAATTTTTCTGTTAATCTGTGATAAAAGGATTAAGCAAGGCGCACGTTCCAAAGTCAGCAACCGTAAATACTATTAGTTACAACGCCTCTGCCAAAAATTTAGTGTTATTCCGTAATAGACTATAGCTTAAAAACATGCCTTATGGCGATTATAATAGTTTTTGTCAGTGTCTCATAGTTTAAAAATAAGCACTCTATCTACATACTTATGATTTTGCTGGGATTTTATATGTGCGAAGTTAGTCGCTAACATTATAAAAAGTGCGACTGGAATGAACACTTTATCGCCTTTAATGACGTTACATTTTTTCCAGTAAAGCGAAGGGAATGACTTCAGCAAATTTTTTTCATATTATCGCTTTCGAACACTGAAAACCGATTTGTCAGGCTCCGGCGACGAGGCAAGATTATCATCTCTTGGCATCATTTTCAATAAAAAGAGAACATTTCATTGACGTTGAAAAAATGCTTACGATATTTTTTATGAAAGAACTTACAGTGTTTTCTATTCTAGAAAAAATGTTGCACCGTTTTTAACGTTTTTCCCAGCAGTGTTTTATCACTTATTATGATTTATTCTAGAAAACAAAATACTGCCTTGTAAACAATGGTTTGTGTCCTTTTTATAAAAGTGCCCCGAATAAATTTATCATCTACCCAATACTATTCGACTATACAAATTTATTGATCTGTCAGGGTTGAGAACATAGCTCAACAGTTTTCCAAATTAGGTCAAAATGAACGAAACATTGAATTAATAAGGATTTAAAAAGTAAGACGAAATTCAATTGTTGTTTAAAATATGGAACTATATATTGGCTGTCACTTCACTGGCAGGATTTTCGTTATTCTGTAAAACATGTAAATTTTTTTTTCAGTGGGTTATTGCATTTTATGGCCAAGATAAATCCTGGAAAGTTTCAACAAGATCTGCTGAGAAGTTATCAAGAAAAAGTTTGCTCTATTTTCCAAGTAAATTGGCAAGATCAACTACCAACTTAAGTGACATGAGAGCGAACAGAAAAAATTTAAAGAGAACCGAATTTTACTTTATTATTCTAATAATAAAGTATTGTGATCGACACAAGAAAAAAAAAAATTTGCTACCCTGAAATTTTTTTTTTCGCGTTTCATGACTAAATTAGCCTAAAAATGCAAAAAAAAATAATCCGCCCCGCCGTACGCCGTACGCCGTACATATGGACTCATATCTCCGAGACCGTTAAAGGTAGAATGTTTGTTTTTGGGTGGAGTGTTGATTGGGTAAGTGAGCTTTATTTTCTAAATTTTGGGGGGAGTTAGGTGGAAGGGGGAGGCGGGAGGAGGGAAAAAGTCGAAAACTACACTTGCTAATATCTTCACCACGAATGCAGATAAAAAGTTGAAAATCAGTAGCGATATAGAGAAGGTTGTGGGACAAACTTAAAAAATAATTTAATTTTTTTATCCATTGGCGTGCGAAAAGGGGGGGCTAAAAACAAATTGTCGGCCGAATTGTTTTTTCAAATGATTATATCTTCGAAATAATAATATTATGTCTGCAGAGTTGGGTTATAGTAAATCATATAATATAATAATAAAACAGCTAAGTGTAATATATCGGAAAATATGTCAACTCAAATTTTTTTGAAGAGTGACTTTCGTAATTTAATATTTTATATTTTTGAATGCAATAGTGAACTTGGTATGCAAACGTTTCATACTGAATTTAATGTTAGTTGCCTTCATAATTTTCAAGGAAATCGATAATGTATTTTTGAAATAATGACAGTTGCCTGGGAGGTGGAAATTTGGTTTTGGTACCCACTTCCATTGAAACTCAATTTTGGTAAATGCATTTAATCGATTTTCATTGAAACTAAAAAATTACAAACTTAAAATTTTGCCACAATTTTTCCCTTAATAATTGCAACAAATGCTAAAGAAAACTATGAGCTTCGCTTCACTCCTTCTCTCACCTCCTATACAAATTTTTGTATCAAAATTTCCAGAAAAGTATTTCTTCTCCGAACATATGATTAACAAAGCAATGTGATTAGGATGTTGATAAGCAGATTCAAAATCATCCAAAACCACCCACATTCTCTGCCACCTCCCCATACAAATGCCATAAATTCAGACAAACGTTGTTCAATTTCCTCGAAAATTATGAAAGCTACAAACTTTAATTTCAGCACGAAACATTTTGTATACTGCGCTCGGTGTTATATTCAAAAATTACAGACCTTCCGCCTCTGCATTTACCACCTCTCATATAAAATTCACAATTCACTATTCGAAAGAATTCGAGATGAAATATTTTCCGATATAATAAACTCTTTCCCATTTCAACTAGAGTATCATATGATTGGGCTCTGTTATGTTTTTGAAATTAGAAGTTTCGTTAGCAAAAACAAAAAAATTCTTGAATTTTGTAAATTTCATGCAGAAATTTGTATGAGAGGTGTGGGAAGGATTGAAGTGAATATGACCCGTTTTCAAATTTCATAATTTCTTTTTTGCAAAAAATGACATAAAGGAATTATTCGTGAAAATGCTTGAAATTAAGTTAAATTGATTTCAACTCGAAAATTCTGTTCGCTATTTTAAATGACATCAAACAATTTTTTTTTAAATTATTACGAATAGAAAATTAAAAACTCACTTCAGATTTTTTTTAACTTTCAGGAAAAGGATCCGTATAAAATAAATAACGGAGCAAAAAGTGATGCACGTCTGCCAGCCGTCTATCGAGCACATCACAACGCAAGGATAGTCTGCGTTATGGAACATCCGACACTGAAAATGCGACAAAATGCTTCATTACTCCTTGATGTTCAATGTAAGCTTACTCACTTTAATGTTACTACTATTAATTTATTTTTCGTTGTTAGAACCATAAAGTTTTCCACTTTTTATTACCTCAGCGAAAAAATTGGTTTTTTTGAGGCTTAGCCGAAAAAAAATTGTCGCATAACTTTTAAGAGTAGGTAATACATCATGAAATGATTTTTTTTTAAATGGAAAATTCTTAAATAATTTTCTCCGTGCAACTGGAGCATAAAAAGCGCCTGTGTGAAAGCAATGGTGACTTTTAGTTTTTCTTTATAGATTGGAAATGACATGAAAAGCGAAAAAAAAAAGAAAAATGCGGATACAGCATAGAACAAAAGAGACTCGATTTATGGCATTTCACTTTTGTCATTCGTGGATGGTCCATTGTGTTTCCATTCAAGCCCCTGGCAAATGCAAAATTTTTCATTGGTCGAAGCAAAATTGAATTTTTTCAGGGCGATTTCTACGGACATTATTTAGTTCCTGTTTTATAGCAGCAGCAGCAGCATCAGAAGCAACTTCTGGTTATTTTGAGGTCACTGGAAAAATGTACATTCATTTTTTTCCGAGAACAACTATTCCATCCGTTGAGGTATTTTCTCTGTACACTTTGATCTTATGTATAACAGTTCGGCTTGAGAACTACTTTAATATCGGCTGTTCAATTAAACGTACTCAGCATTTGCACATCATTGCAGAAGCGCTATAAAATGATAATTTTTTTTTATTATTCTAAAAATAAATTAGTTTGTTTATTTCGCGTTTCATAACTAAATTAGCCAAAAAATGCCCAAACAAATCCGTCTGTCCGTACGCCGTACGATTACGCACAGCGCACAACAACTCCCAAACCTTCAAGCATAGAATATTCATTTTTAGATGGATTGTTAATGAAGGGTGCCACCAATTTAGGGGATATTGGTGTTAAGGGAGAGCGCGTTTCTAGCTGGAAAGCTGAAATTCGATATACATGAAGAGGGGTTTGTCGGACAATCCCTAAAAATAATTTAGTTTTTTTTATCTATTGTGGTTCGAAAAGACGAGGAGGAGGGGGGGCGGGGCTAAAAATAAATTGTTGCCAGAATTTTTTGTTCAAATCATTATACGACATTCTCGGGAATATACGATGAACCGTCATCGGGTGCGGATGTACATGTTTTCACTCCAGGTTTCTGTCGCACCTTCTTCGCCTTAGATTTTGGATTTCGGTCGCGGAAGAAAAAATAAAAAAAGACGCCAAATAGGACGATTCTATTCAAAACAGAACGGACAGCTACCGGGATTAAGGTGGTCAAACAATGAGTTTTTCTTCTCTTTTGTATAAATGCCTCTGGATATTGCAGGATATGGGTTATGTTATTGGTCCCTAAGTCCCCGAGCGTTGAACGGAAGAAATAAAAATCAGTAACCCGTCTTTTGTGGGCTAATAAGAAATTTTAGGTCACTGGGGTGGGTTGGCCTAATTCAGGAGTGGTTTAATGGCTGTTTTATCCGTGAAATTAAAAATTATTTGGTTTCTTGAAACCTAGAATTTAAAGTGCTTTTAATCATCGATAATACACCTGAACACCTTTCAACTTAAGTAGCAGGACATCCTAATGTTAAATTGGCATTTTTTCTCTCAAATACGACGTCATTAATCCAACCTCTTGATCCGAAAAAAATTGCAGCATTTAAAGTTTATTACACCAGGCGATGTTTCAAACGAATTTTGGAATTTACCAACAAATGCAAAAAATGCAACATCGCAGATCGTATCGTACATATTACTTACCTACGATGGCGCTACAGTCCAATCAGACCTTGTCCTCGTGAATGCTTTGCATCTATCCATCTCGGTTCAGTGACTGCGTCGTCCAGTTTGAAAATCTTAGCAGTGATTTGCTGTCTCAGCACTTCCGCGGTTTTCTGACCGGTCTTTGTCCGATCACTTTCCCTTTTATTGTGCGTTTGGGAATTCTTCCGTCATCCATCCACTCCACATGACCAGCTCATTGTAACTTCTTCAATTTTATGAGGGTTGACACTTCTGGATTGCCGAAGATGTCATACAATTCACTATTGTATCGTATTTTTCAGATCGAGTCAGGTCCGAGGATTCTTCTGAGGACCTTTTCTTTGAGGACCATTTCTGGTGCTTTTCAACTCGAATATCATTTCAACCTAGCCTTCCACGATCGGCTCCACACTTCGCCGAAGCCTCCGGTCAGAGGTCTTTCGAGAGCCACAAAGAGTTTTTAAATCGCAACGCCACAAATCCATCCAAGCACGGTATCCGTCGCGTATCTCTAAAGCAGGAGAAGGGATATAGAATGTGTTTGCGTACCACGCCACGGCCCGACCGTTCGACTCGATGAATCAACTGCTCAGCCTCAATCAATTAGCCAACTGTCCTTGATATTGCAAGCTTCCTTTCGATCGTGATGTAATATAAAAGTTTTGTAAGCTTTAGCATCAAGAATATTGAAAGGAAGGGGTTCAAAATTGGGGAATGACTGCCCTTCGTGTATTAGAGATGCAGTGGATGTGAGAGGGGAACGTAAAACATCCAAATAAGGCCGAAGAGTGCACCTGGCCACAAGATTGGACAAAAACTTAAATTATTGTCAAATTTTGGCCTCGATTATGTCAAAACTAAATTTTTGGTACTTCGAAATTCGAGATTTTTGCTCAATTTTTGCTCAATTTTTGCAGCGTTCTCTTCAAAATTTCGGTCCTTTATCCAATGATATCAGGGACTCAATTTTGACCTCTGGCGTGATGGGGTCAATTTTGTCAGCTTGTGTCATACATGGAATAGATAAGTCCGAGTGGCAGTCGCACAATGATATTGAAGGATATCACAGTAATATCTAATTTGATGCTTAGTATTTTGGGAAGTTATCGTTATGATTCAAGAAAGCAGTTACTAAGTCAAATTTAGAACTTATAACGTACTATTTTACTTATTTATATACTTTATGTCAATTTGTTTTACATTATGTTGTGCCGTCTTCCCTTCACCTATACGGACAACTGCAGCGATAATCGCCGGGTCTGTTCTCACCCTGATCCATTTTATCAATATCCATAAATCAATATTCAAGTGTTTTCCATATTACACGAACATAGCTGGACTTAGCAGTAATCCAGGATGAGCGTAACGCTGAGTTATGCTTCTGAACGAATGAACAAATTAATTACACGATATCCTCGGATTTAACGTAAAAATTTCATACTTTAGGAGCAATTAGATCCACCATAATCAATTTGGCATAGGTGTAGCCTAGTGGGTAGCGTGTTGGTCTACAATGCGAAGGTCGTGAGTTCAAATCCCGGTTGACGTATAATTCTAGAATACTGCCTGCTTGGATACACCTTGGAGACCTCAGTCTACGAAAATGAAAATATTAGTAGATAGAGGATTGTACGATACACTAATAACCCTTCCGCAATAAGTAATTAAAAAATGTTAAGTAAAGGTTAGGAGGCCAAGGCCCAATTTAGGCTGTAGTGCCATTATACCTAGTCGTGCCATAAGTTCTGTCACACGTATATGGGCAATTTTTGTATAAATGAAAAAGAGTTTTTGACAAAGGAAAATATATTTTATTTTGGCATACTAATGGAAGTAAAATAAGCAACAAATTATTCAAAGTGGCCGCCTTTAGCCTTAACACAGCTCTTTAATCTGTTGGGCCAGTCATCGATAGCAGTACGCACTGTTTCTAGCGGAAAATTAGCTACTGCTTCTGTCAAAGATCGCTTAAGGCTCTCGATATTTGGGTGTCGTCTCGTGCACACCATGGACTCTAACTCCGCCCACAGTTTGTAGTCCAGGGGATTCAAATCTGGGCTCCCAGAAGGCCATTCCGTCGCCCTTATAAACTGTGGAATATTGGTTTCCAACCACGCTTGTGTGGTTCGAGCTTTGTGGGCTGGCGCAGAATCTTGCTGGAAAACCCAATGTCGATTGTTGAATAGCGTAGAGTTCAGCGGCTTCACACATCCCTCCAGGATGTCCGTTTGATAATTTTTCGCTGCAGTTTTTACGCCTTTTTCGCAAAAATGAAGCTCGGTGACCCCTTCGTAGCTGACACCCCACCATACCATGACTGATGCTGGATGATGTCCTCGCTGTACCCTAGTGGCAACTTGTCGGGCTTCTATGGAGCTGTGGGCATACACCTTATCATTTTGGCGGTTGAAATGTTCCTCCACCGTAAAAATTTTTTCATCGGTAAACAAAATTTCTCGATGTTTGTTGTTGCCGTACCGCCGAAGGAGCTCTTTCGATCTGGTGCTCCTAATTTGCTTCAACTGCTCAGTCAGCAAATGTCCCGTTGATCGTCGAAAGGCACTCATCCCGAGGTCAGATTTTATGATGCGAGACATACTTCGGGTGGAGATGTTCATCTCTCGAGCCATGATTCGTTGTTTACGAAGCGGATTTCGACGAATTCGACTCTCGACCGCTTTGATGGCAGCAGAAGAACGTACATCACGCGGACGTCCAGAACGAGGTCGATCTTCAATAGTCTGGATCGCGTTATATCTCTGGATCGCACGATACACAAATCTTTGCGTTATTGTTAACGGGCACAACAACTTGAAAATTTCACTCGCGGATTTTCCACACTTATGTAGTGCAATCACTGCAGTTCGGTTTTCTATTACACCCCATTCCATCTTCACACGTTAACGAACACACTTTAAATGACCATCAACTGTCAACAACATTATGACGTTTATAAAACTGGCCGATATTGAAATGTCACTCATAAAATAAAGTTGTTGCCAATGTGAGAAATTATGTGACAGAACTTATGGCAGGACTAGGTAGAAGAAGAATTGAAACTTGGAATATATATTAACATTGGATATGAGAAAAATATAACATTCGGACGTAATAGCAGCGGGATGGAATTGAAAACATTTCAAATAAACTGCCAACAAGTCGGGCGCAACATTATTCTTTTTGGGACAAGTTGAAGACGCATGGAAAGGGAAGTGGTGCATAGCAATTGCGGAATTTTTATTCTTTTTCTGTATGTATATCAAAAAGATGTATCTACATGAAAAATTTAAACTTTGTATCTTTCACCAGAGCCCCTAAAAATAAATTGCTTACCACATTCTTCTCTCTACACCCCTCAACTTAAAATTTTTACCAAAATTAATTAATTTGATATCTCTATGCAGTATTGAAATATAACTGTTTAAAATTTTGGAAAGTTCACCATTTTTGAAATGCTCCCCATTTTCTGCCACTACTGTTAGTAGTCTAAATTTTATATTTTTTTCATAATTTGCTAGTATTGCTTAATATATATACGTTCCAATTTTTAATTACAAACCTTCAGAAATAGCCGAGATATTTATTTTCAAGTATTTTTCTTTACACCCCCTCTCCCCTCACAACAAGATGCCTGCATCTAAGCTAATTCTGGTGGCTCTGTATGCCACCTTAATGGTCCCAACATATTAATTTTGTACGGTAATTAATTTCGAAGATTTAATCATTCCGAAAAAAATTCGGCAGACAATTTGTGCTTAGCCCCCCTTTTCGGACCCCAGTGGGGAAAAAATTAAATAATTTTTTTTGTGGTACAAACCCCTCTCTATACGTATCGATTTTGAGATTCCTAGCTAGAACCATGGTTCAGATATTCGAATTCTTAATTTTCGGTTTTAGCGGTCCACCGCCTTCCTCTTAAGCCGTACACCCCTAAAATCGATGTCCGCCTGAGATCCGCAACCATCTACAATCCACCCAAAAATGAACTTTTTACCTTGAAGGGTTTTCCAGTTAATGTGCGCTGAGCGTACACTTACAGCGTACGGCGTACAGACGGACTGATTTTTTTTTTCATTTTTAGGTTTTCTTAGTCATGAAACGCGAAAAAACAAAATTTCAGGGTAGCAAATTTATTTATTTTTTGTTCGAGTTGATCACAATATTTTATTATTAAAATAATAAAGTAAAATGGTGCACTTTTGAGAATCTCAAGCAGCTATATCTTAAAATCCAGTCCAGATATCAAATTTAAATATTATCGGATTGTACAGCTGTGTGATCTATAATTTTATTGAAATTTTTGAGTTGAGTGTAATGGGTGGGAGGTGGTTAGTCAAAATGTAGCAAATTTTCACTGATTTTTGAAGGCCCTGGTAAAAGATATAAAGTTCAAATTTTGTAGGTGCATTTATTTATAAACTGTAACATACTACTGCGCTAACGAGCACATGGTCTTTCATTGAGAAAACACCAAAACGCTTAACATTTGGTTGAAATATTAAGTTAAGATCTTGAAAATTTGTTAAGTTCTGATCGAATATCTTTAAAACTTCTAGCCCACTCATTCAAAAGTATTACTTTGACCGTTTTTAAATAAACAATTATCACCAAAATTAAAAGCTATTACCTTGAAAATTTTTGCAAACACTTTTGAAAATATTCGAAACAAAGTTGCAAAAGTTTCTTAATCCCCACTTCTTCTACCTCCTCCCATTAATGTGTAATTTTGACAAATTTCAATCAAACAACTAATAGCCAAAAAATCGAACTACGAGCTTGAAATTTTGAACGAACACTCTTCAAAAGAAAGAAAAGAAAACTGCAAAACAAATCTTACGATTCCCTCAACTCTTCTACCTCGTCCACACAAATGTTTGGCTTTGTGAATATAAAATGCACCGAATTCCATAGAATTTGCTTCGTCTGTGAAACTAGCATTCTATATAGAGAATTTTGAACGTAATTTATGCAATCAATAAAACAATTATTATCAACCACCCAATTCTTTACTCTCCAATCAAATCCTTGCATAATTAATGCAATGAAATGTTGATTTTATGTAGAGAAGCTATTGATCGCAATCCCAGTTAAGTGCTAAATAATTGACAACAGTACTAGAGCTCCCAATTGCATAGTCTTTGCTGTCTCCTACAATCCTAATCTGTCTATTATCGACCCTCGCATACTCAATTGTTCCAAGAATAATAAAGTTGCGTCCGCCTTAATGGCAGAAATTTTTATTATTTTTTCCCCGAATTTCAGAAATAGAAACTTCATTTATTTTATGACTACCACGAACGAATTTATTTCAACATTATCTATTTGTCTACAAGATACGAAATGCGAATTTTCTTATGAGAAATACATGCAGAGTATTTTATGATTTCGGAGTCCATATTTTTACGATTCTGGGTGATGAGTAATGCAACGATCAATAGATGCCATATAATAGGTTTACTACCGATTTCATAAGAAAAAAAATAGTGTTTTAAAATCATCCCAGATTGAATGCAAAAGGCGATGCTTGTTAGTTTTGAGTCGTACCAAGCCATCATACCCTTATGCACTAGAACTTTAGCAGTTTGTCGAGTATATCAATTGAAAACTGACATATTTCTCTCAATAGAGATTATGTAGCATTGATAAATTGATAAAATCACTGAAGGACTGCAGCTTTGACGTTATGTATATTACTTCCGTACTTTCAGGATAGAAAACTTTTTTTTTTGTTCAGCCCTGTTTTCTCGTTTTTATTCGTTAAACTATTTCCTGGCTTAGAGTTCAATGACGCATACTAAAAGTATGAACAGTTTTGAAAAACAGGAGTAGTGATAGCGAAAGGCTTACGTTCTATCGCCGGGTGGTGGTGGTAGCTGCCGTAGGGTAAAATCTGAATGAAAAATCGCCAGGAGGAAAAGTTCCTGCATGGATTATGTGCCAAATAAAACAATGTTGTGCATTGAATAATAAAGCTGAAACCTCCTTTTGATTCCTCGTGGATTGGATTTTTTTCAGTATTATTTATATCCTTCACCTTATGTTTTATGCCAATAGCATGCAAGATCGGATAGTGGGAGACTGGACACCTCCTGGTCCGGACTGACGGCACCAACGTTCATCATTTATGTGGGGCCGGTTCAATTTCACAAAGTTTCCCTACTGTTCTTATCCTAATGCTTTCGTATTTTTTTCAATGACTTTCGGTTATAACGTAAGACGACCGTGTAACCATAGTTGTACGTGATTCTACAGTCTTTTTTTTCTAAAATGTTCTTTGAAAGGATTTATCTTGTCAGTAGCGTTAACATACAGCAAGAGCCTATTTGTGAAAGGACCCTTATCCTATTTTTACGATTTCACATGTATGGACTTATCTTCGTCGTCCTTGCACAAACACATATAGTGCAAGGACGAATAAGTTAAAAAACATAAATCCCATCCCAAAGAATGGAATCCTCGACTCCAAGCATTGAAAACTAAAGAAAACTTTATTTGTTTTTGAAATGCTTGGAGTTCAGTCCGGCATGATGATTGCAGTATGGAAATATTCTGGAATTTTCAAGATGGTTTCGCTCGAATCCCTCAACTAGGGATTGTCCGTAAATATAACGACTGTTTAATGGCTCTTAGCATTTTATTAAGGATCCTTTAAATGAATATGACCACTCCATATATTTCTCCGTTAAAACATTTCCTTTCTTGTCTAGTATACAGCTTGTGTTTCGCCCAATGATTTTTCACTAGATTTGCATAGGTATTTTTTTACCTGGACATGTACGGATGGAATTCTTTTGATGCGTTTGACTGGCTTCCGGGAAATGAAATTTCGAACAAAACTGTGGTTTGAAATATAAGTTCTAGTTACAAATGAAATTTACAAAGAATTTATTTAATGTAATAAACTATGGTCAGTCCAGTGAACATAATACTAAATGAAATATTTTCTTGGAGTCGCTGGTTTCGTATTTGATGTCCATGATTCAAAATAGTTACAAAAATGTATAAAAGAATATGATTGATAAAATAAATCATTTATCATTTATATAATCTATATATATAAATAAATAATTTATTAATATATAATTTTTACATATTTATATATAATGTAATGATTTTTAATTTATTTCTTAACCAGCAAACGCCCGCGACTTCGTTCGCATAAAAATCGCATTAATTAGCAATTTTTGAGAATGTAGTTAGTAATACATTATATGGGATATATAATCCGCTTACTTTAATGGCTCTTTGAATACAATGTTTTGTATTTTGTTGGAGTCAGAACCATAAATTATTAAGAATGATAGCATGATACTCGCATTTGAATGGGAGAGGCTCGTGATCAAATCAAACCCGTGATTCGAGATCATATGTATACGTGTTAAGGACATGTGAATAGTTGTAGCTTGTGTTAATTGAAAAAAGCCCAAATAAAATGACATTAAGCTTAAAAACATAACAGGACTTTGTGCGTAATGCCCCATTATATGATACTACCGCTGAAATCGAAATTTTTGTAATCTTAAGAATTTTTGTGTGGGGAGTGATAGAAGGGATGACAGTACTAAATTATTTTTTTTCACACCATGCTAGAGTAGCTATAAAAATATTTTGCAATAAATTTAAGCTTGAAAAACTGAATAGGTAACTTGAGAAACTTAGTGCATTGGATTTAGTGAAATTGTGCAATTTGTATGGGAGGTGGTAGAAGGAGTGGGGGGTTTTTGGTCATTTTTCTAGATAGTCGTGGAATTGTGCCACATTGTATGGGAGGGGATAGAAGGGAGTAAAGCTAATTGGTTAATTTTTCCCGATAATAATAATTATGCTAATTAAAGATTTAGTACAAAATTTTAGCTCGATCAAAGCTATACGTACTGAGAACGATATGTAGAATATTTCATGAAAAAGTGCAGTTTGTATAGGAGGTGGTGCAAGGAGTGGAGGGTTTTTAGTTATTTTTTGAGAAGCAACTACAATTATCATTGAATTGATATATTTTATATTTCAAAACAGTAACATTCACAATTTTCAAGAAAACCGAATTTTCGCTAAGTCGTGGATTTGTGTCAGATTGTATGGGAGGGGGTAGAGGGAGTAAACCTAATTGGTTAGTTTTTTCCTGACGTTAATAGCAATGCTAATTAAGGATTTAAAACAAAATCTTAGCTCGATCAAAGTTATACGTACTGAGAAAATTGGAGTATAGTATTTCATGAAAAAGATTAGTTTGTATAGGAGGTGGGGGAAGGAGTTAGGGGATTCAAACTATTTATATACTTGAAGATTGCATTTATTTTTATTTTTATTAACAGGAATAATATATTTTAAATCTCAAATTAATAGCTTTCATAGTTTCCATGAAAATTTGATTATTATAAGTTTTTGAAAATGAGTCACTTTGTATGGGGAGGGGTAGAAGGCGTGAGGGGAGAAAAATAAAACCTAAAGCAGATTACTTCCCAAGGCAGACCTAATAATCTGTGAAAGTTTCATAGTAATCGGTGCAGCCGTTTTTGCGTGAAAGCCGGAAAGACAGACAGACAGAGAAATTTTTTAAAAACGTTTGATTCTGCTTAGTTATTGCTAAAATGAAGCAAGAAACTTATTTATAGCCATTTATAAACAAATAACAGACAGACACTACAATTATATTTATATAGGAGATTATAGCTTTATGGGAATGGTACTGAAGCACTGTAGTTTTGGAAAGTAAAAAAAAGTTGGAAATCATGGGAGTAAAAATAGTAGTATTAATTACTCCAACACTTGTGCGATGCTCGAAAGACCCGATGGAAGCCCTAATAGTTTCAATTAAGGAATAAACAGATAATCGCGTCAGAGGCATTTTTTTTTGTAACGAGTAAAATGATATTATTTCACTCTTTAAAAAATAAATTTTGCCGTTGACGTGGTTAGCTCTTTACTTGGAACGCATGCTTTTGAATACGGTTGAACTATGCAAGATGGGAGCTTGCTGTCCAGCCCAACTCAATTAATCGGATGACAGAATCATTTAGATCCAATGGCTGTTAGCGTAACTATGAGCGAGCCATGCCGAACTCTGTCAAAAGGTTTTGCAATGTCAGGTGCAAGAACTTGACCTTCCTCCGTATTTTTACAACCATGAGCACTAGCCTTCTGTCAAGTAAGCAAAGAGATGAGGATGCTGGTAATAGTGGATAAGCTGATTACACTGTAAGGCAAAAAAAAAAGGAATACTCTAGATGAAATCTGAGAGTATATTGTGTTTGCCTTACCGTTTGTAACGCTAAGAAATAATGCTCGCACAGAAATATTTGTTGTCGCTCAAAAATCTCGATTCCGAGTGGCCGTCTGTCTAGAACATAACTCTCGAACGCTTTAAGGTATCGTTTTGAAATTTGTTGTGTATCATTTTTAGCAAAAATGTAACTTTAAGTTTGTGAACGGGCTATATTCCTGCATTCCTTCTACTCCTCCCATAAAAATTTCACGAAATTTCGAAATTTTAAGAAATTGGTTTTTCTTCGAAACTATTTAAGCTATAAACTTGAAATTTGAGGCAAAATATAATGATGTCTATATAATTACCATTACGAAATATTGAGCCGATCTCCTTAATCTTTCTACCCCTTCCAATAAAAAGGCACAATTTTGAAGAATGCATTTTTTCGATTTTCATTGAAACTACCAAAGTTATTAGGACGAAATTTTGAGAGAATTAATTTTATTTAATTGCAATCAGTTTTTGTCAACTACACCCCACTCCTTCTACCCCCTCCCATACAAATTTCACGAAATTTTGAAATTTCAATTAAATTAGTTTGCTTTGAAACTTCCAAAGACTTGAAATCTTGTCAAAAGCATATAAATAAAAATATCATTGGTTTGATCCGCGTACTCCTCCCACCCCCTCCCATACAAATGCATAATTTTGTTAAATGCATTATATCGATTTCCATTAAAAAAGTACAAACTTAAAATTTTGTCAGAATTTGTTTCTTAATAATTGCTATAAATGATGGAAAAATTACCAGCTTCGCTTCACTCCCTCTACCCCCTCCCATTCATATATCTCTATTATAAATACTTGGAAAGCATTGCTTCTTCAAACATTTGAGAGCTATCGAGTTTGAAATTGAAACAGAGCATAGCGATAAGTATGTTCAGATACAGTTTCAAAATTATCTAAAACCCTACACTTTCTCTGCCACCTCTCATACAAATTCCCCAATTTCAGGAAAAGTATCATTGAAAATAATGAAAGTTTCAGAGTTTAAATTCAGCATGAAACATTTTGCAAACCAAGTTCGATGTCATATACAAAAATGTTTCAACCACCTCCCATACAAAAGTCACTATTAACTATTCGAAAGAATTTGAGATGATATATTTTTCGGTACATTAAACTCTTTCTCATTTTATATGATTGGGCTTTTCGCCCAATCATAATTCTGTTATGTTTTTCATTTGTCATTGTGACAGGGTTGTTAACCATTTGCACAACCCTCTATCTACGAATTTTCATTTTCGTAGATTGAGGTAATTAAAGTATGCCCAGGCAGGCAGTGTGCGGGAATTATGCGTCGACCGGGATTTGAATTCACGACCTTCGCATTGTAGACCAATACGCTACCCATTAGGCTACACCCTTGTACGCTGACATTAATTCCTCGACATGAACGACAAAATCATCACTTTTGTTGTTGCCCAAAAAGTTCTTTCACGTTTCTGAATGCAAGCCAAGCTCGTTTTTTTTCGATTCATGCATTTAATAACGTTTAATCTCAGAAAAACTGTATAATCTGGGGCCCCACGAAAACTCCTTCCTTAATTTTAGCTTCACTAAGACGAGGAAATTTAGTTTTCAAATATTGGAATGTGTCACTTGTCTTATCCATTGCTTTCACATTTTCCTTCGGAACCAGAGGATCTTGAGCGACATTTTTCTGACCGGGAGTAAAACTTTCTCGCTGGGTCCAATTCTGTTTGATGTAATGTTTATCTCGCGCTCGGCTATCCCATTCACATAGAAAGCAGCAGTATTTTGTGAAGCCGTCTCGCAGGCCTGTGAGTAGAGGAACAACTATTAAGTCAGCGCAAATTTTCCAATTATAATCATGATAACTGATTTTATCAATACAGACATCTCCTTCGTATCCACCGAGTATGCCGCTGGGACTGATGGTGGCTCATTCCCATTGGCCAACAGTCGGTAAACAGTCTCCATTTTTCTGGCTCGCATACTCAGTTGTAACATCAATGCATATGAATTATGGGCAGAGCACGAAGCCTTCATGTTCCAAAATAGGTAATTTCAGGGTTGACTGCCTGAACTTTGAAAGTTAATAATAGCATAAGCTGTCGGGATGATTTTTACACTCGCGTGGTATTTTACAGTAAGTCAATTAAAAAGAAAGATTTCCGGACTTTACACCGTTACGGTTTATTAAAAGTGACGTTTCGGTCTCTGCTGAGACCTTTATCTAACTGATCGATAATTACCGATGATTTTATGTATGTCGAATGGGGTTAATAGGGTAAATTGGCTGTGGGAAGGGTAATTAGTGTTGAATTAGAGTTATAAGCTAGGGTGAAGCCAAGTGAGTAGCGTGTTGGTCTTGTAATGCGAAGGTCGTGAGTTCAAATCCCGATCGACGCAATATATAATTCCTGCACATTGCCTGCTTGGTGACCTCAATCTACGAAAGTGAAAAATTCGTAGATAGAGGGTTGTGCGAAGGGCTAACAACCCAGGAGTCCCTACGTGACTGAATAAGTCTATACAATAACTTATTATGCATTAGTCACCAATGATCTGTAAATACTGTTCTGTTTGTAAAAAAGAGATCGCTTCTAAAGATGTTAGGGAGAAGCACTTTAATAGCGGCTTATAGTCACATGTTTTTGACCGACTTAAACGTTTCGTGAAGATGACTCAGTGGTCGTTTGCTTTGCGATCTAGTATCCCAGGTTCAAATCGACTTATCGACTTGAAAAAAATCTTTTGCTTATTCGTTACACCACTTATGAGCTAAAAATCGCAATTTTTTTCCAATTAAAAAAAATACGTTTTAAAATGGCTTCGAAAATATTCTTGAAAATCGCTTCTGTTAAAACTACATAAAGTGGAGCACTTACTTCAGCGGATATGTAATGTTAAAATGTATGTATATATGAAATGTTAGCAAATTCCAAGCACTTTCTCGCGATAAATTGAGCACATTTAAAATACTTCGCAAGCGCTTTTTTTCCCCGCTGGGATAGTTAAAGAGTGAAAAATATTTACTTTGCAAGACCCGCTTGCATATACTTTGACATATTGATGTTTTCTATATGTTTTCCATCCACCAGGAAAAATTAGATAAATCTAAATGTGAGGCAAAATTCTTCGGTATTTAAAATTTTATTTGCGCCAAGAAATTTAAAATCAAGAAACTGTTGTTAGTTGGAGCAAAGCGAATGACGCAATTTTAAAATGGCGTCTAGTACAAATAATTGGAACAGATGAATAAAACGATCATGCAAAAGAAAATGATAAATGCAACAACAACCGTGTTTCAATGATGATTTTGAAGCGCTTTGTTTTCAGTTGGGATTACATTTTTTCTTTCATGATATCATATATCTATAAAAATATAGCAGAAAAAAAAACATGGAGAACATATAGATAGCACGCGTTACAAAATGTTGGACAGATATTAACTTGTAGATTCGAAACACACTTTTAACAAAATATTATGCCGAACGACGCGTGCCGTTATAGGGGCCATAGTAATGTTTCTTGTGAGTCAATAAAGACGCGAAAGCATTATGTGTACGTATAACGATCGCTTAACTGAAAAGGAAACATTATATGCTAACAACAAAGTAAGAACGCTAAATGTCCAACTCTTGATATCAATCACTGTACTTTCTCTGTATATATAAAAAAAATGGAGTGCTCAAAAGAAATAATGCGGTTTGTCCCTGCCCTTTTTCAAGCTTTTTTTAGGCAAATTCGGCCTTTACGTGTGATGCACAAACACAGTAATGGAAGGATGGAATGGTATTGGTATGGTGGAGGAAGGGGAATGAGAGCGATCGTATCGATTAGTGAAGCTGGTATATTATGCAGTACCACTGGGTGCAACTGAAAAACATTTGCAGATGTGATAGCGATTCTGTACTTGCCGAATGTATTGATATTGTTATATGCAGACCTGGCAATCCCGCAACCCGATCTTTCTTGAATAGACAAGAGTTATGTAGAACAGTATACTAAACTATGTAGAAAGCCACAATTAAAGATCTCGAGCTTTCCAGTATAGTTCAGACATACACCACGACGGAAGCTTCGAGAATAGTCATGAATAGGTGGAGAAATGTATAAAAGCACGAAAGCTTTCAGTCGAGAACCAGTCATTTGATGATCGAGATGCGAACCAGTGCAAGAGATAGAAAAAGTACGCGGCGGTATTGCCATTAAAGTGCGAATAAATAAATTGTCACTTATTTTTTTAAACGAATTGTGTTTTACTTGAAATCCCGACGAACCCCTCGCTCGCAACAATATGAAATTAAGGATCGGTATCACTGAATGGCGTTTGGGCTTATGTTTTTGTCTCGCTCCGGCTTTAAGTTATCGAATGCTTGTCGGATGTCGTGATCTGATTACGGGAGGAGTTTTGTAATTTTTCTTTCACCTTTTCTTTCGTCATGTTGTCGTATTTCAGCAAAAACCTGGAACCGGAACAGGTAGAGACATGGAACCTAGAATGGGCAGACCTTGAGGAAAATTTATTTGTTTTGGATCATTGATTTCGGCTGTAGTGCGTTTACGAAAAAACACTTATTCTTTTATATGTAATATGGAGATTAGTATCAGGTAAATAAAGTAAGAATGTTTTTGATCTTTTCAGTTCTCTAGCTCCTCAAAAGGAATTTAAAGGCTGAAATAATCCTTTGCATTCCTCTAAATTATAGAAAATTGATAAAAATAAGGGGGGGTAGCCTTCCTGAAAACGGTGGGTGATGGGGAAAAATCATGAGGTTATTTTACATAAGAATCAGCTGGAATGGTGTCAAGGCATATTTTCATGCCGTACAGTGTAATTAAAGATTGTATAATATTATTTAACTGAGGAAAAAATACGGCCTCGACATGGTGCCAATAAGCCCAATTACTAACTACCCAGAAGTCAATTTTCCTAATAGCTTAGTCCCCTTGGTTTGCCTATGTTTCATGTCAGAAAATCATAGACTCATTTGTAAAGCAAACTCTGAATGACATCCTGTATCATATCCATGTTATCCCGGACTGTTGATCAATGTCCCAGCCAATATTTTATGAAACGTTGTCTGGAATCTCAGTACCTATCTCGTGAATGGTGGATACGCAGAAGCAATTTTCATTATTGAACGTTCATCTGTGACATGGAATCGAACTCGAAAATGATCCTATTGATATGAGTTATATGCATGCATGCATCGCAAAAGTAATTGAAAAGGACTGAATCAGCTTCGAACTATGCTTGACTACTTTCATGAAGATTTGTGCATTTAAATAATGATAATATTCGTCGAACAATTTGACGGACATAGGTAATAAAAATAATAATACTAGAAGGAATTATTTTTGCTGTTTAATGGAGCTGCGTCTGTCATGATACACGACCATTTTCTTGATTTCTCTCGTTTTTCGCAATATTTTTAAGCATATCTTTAACAAATAAAATAAACTGCCAACAAGTCGGGCGAAACTTTATTATTCTTGGGACAAGTTGCGGATGTGTGGAAAGTCAATATGCAGGTTAGAGTGGTTAGGGAAGACTAAGTGAAAGGGGGTTCTTGGGCAGGGCAATTGTCAATTTAACACTTTGCGGAAACGTTCAGAAGCTCCAGTACACATAATCAATATTTCGTTCGTTTATTTATGCAAGTTTGAGTTTTTGTGAGGGAAGGGGTGAGGGGTGATAGTAAGAGTGGGTGGATGTTAATAGTTTTTTAATAGATTGCATGAATCACGTCCAATATTCTCAGTATAAATGTCAGTTTCATAGACGAAGTTGCATAGAATTTTCATAGAATGCGGTGTATTTTACATTCACGAAACCAAACATTTGTATGGGAGGAGGTAGAGAAGGTAGGGGAATCGTAAAATTTGGGGCGGAATTTTATTTCCTTTCTCTTTTAGTGTACTCGTACAAAATTTCAAGTTCGTAGCTTTTAATTTGTTGGTTATTAGTTGATTCAATGAAATAAGTCGAAATGATAATTTTGTATGGGAGGGGTAGAAGGGCAAGTGCGATTGCAAAACTTTTAAAGGAATTTCCTTTCAATTATTTTTATAAGTTTTTATGCAAAATTTGAAATTGATAGCTTTTAAGAGTTAGCTGATAACTGATTTCTTCAAAATGCTCGCAAAAATAATTTTGTATGGGAGGGGGTAGAAGAGGTAGAGGAATCGCAAAATTTGTGACGCAATTTTATTTTCTTTCTCTTTTAAGGTGCTCGTACAAAAATTTCAAGTTCGTAGCTTTTAATTTGTTGGTAAGCAGTTGTTTTATTGAAATTACTCGAAATTATACTTTTGTATGGGAGGGGGTAGAACAGCAAGTGTGATCTCAAAAATTTTGACGCAGTTCCGTTTCAACTATTTTCAAAAGATTTTGTGCAGAATTTCAAATTGATAGCTTGCACTAATAATTAATTTCTTAAAAATGGTCGAAAAAATAATTTTGTATGGGAGGGGGTAGAAGTTTTTGAGGTATTCGACCAGTTAATATTTCATTTTTTTAAAAAATTTTTTAAATGCATTTTGCAAATTTTTAAGTTTCTACCTACAAATTTCATTCAAAAATTTTCAGTTTAGGTGGTTTTTTCATTGCACATGAAACACCTTGTGCACGGTAGACCAGGGGGATCAGTGCATAACAATTGTGGAATTTTTATTATTTTTGCTGTATGTACAACAAATAGATGTATCCACATGGAAAATTTAAGTTTTGTATCTTTCACCAGAGCCCTAAAAAATCACTCAAAATTTTCGACATTTTTGGTTTCCACCTCCCTCCCCCAACGTAAAATTTTTTACCAAATTTAAAAACCATCTAGTTGTACAATTTGACAAAATTTGTATTTGATATCTGCACTCAATTTTGAATTATAACGGTTTGAAATTTTAGAAAGTGCACCATTTTTGAAATGCTCCCCATTTCCCCCCACTACTATTTTGTCCAAATGTTATATTTTTCTCGTATTTCTATAATATAGCTTAATATAGGTTCTAAGATTCAATTACATAGGTTAATAAATAGCCGAGATATTGATTTTTGTTTTTCTTTGCACCCCCACCTGACTGTCCCCCTTACAATAATTAGCTTTTATCTAAACTGATTCTAGTGGACCTATATGTAAGCTTAATGGTCTCAACATATCAATTTTTTATGGTAAGTAATTTCGAAGATATAATAATTTGAAAAAAAATTTCGGCTGACAATTGGTTCTTAGCCCCTCCCTTTTCGCACCCCAATGGATAAAAAAATTAAATTATTTTTAAAAGTTGTCCCACAAATTCCTCTATATGTATGTTGAGTTTTAGCTTCCTAGCTGTTACCATGGTTGAGATATTTGAATTCGTATTTTTCGGATTAAGCGCTTCTCCCGCCTCCCCCTGAACCCGTACACACCCCAAAATGGGTATCCGCCTGAGATCCGCAACTATCTACAATCCCCCCAAAAATGAACTTTCTATCTTGAAGGGTTTTGGGAGTTAATGTGCGCTGAGCGTACACACCGACGTACGGCGTACAGACAGACGGTTTTTTTTTCATTTTTAGGCTAATTTAGTCATGAAACGCGAAAAAAACAAAATTTCAGGGTAGCACATTTTTTTTTTCAAGTCGATTACAATACTTTCTTATTAAAATAATAAAGTAAAAGTGGAAGTGTCCCTAAAACTATTTTTGTCAAATGTTACCAACAATAACTCCAAGATTCTTAGCAATTTTTAATACAATTAATAAATATTTCCTCTTTAAAGAAAAAAAAATCTCAATTATCGAGACATTTTCGAAAGAATTTTGTAACTTTTTTCTTCGTCCTTAATTTCACAAGAAAATTTTTTTTTTCCTTACTCGACATAATAATTTACGAAATAAAATCCAAGTCAATTACTTTCTCAAAGAACAATTATTTTCTTCTATAGCTAGGGCCATAAATTTTGCCAGAATCTTCATTTTCTTCTGCATGGGTAACCAAAACATTGGCAGACTCGAGGCTTTGATGCTTTCGCGCTACTGGTAGTAACTGGCCTTATAAGTACGAATGGCAAAAAAACATTTCATTTTACATCGAATTTTTGAACCATGAAATTGGAAAACGAAAATATTAGCTAGAGTTACATACATCAGTAATACCGAATTCTACATATGTAGTATTGAATGGTTCGTGTGTGTATGTGTAGAACATATTATTACATAAAATGAAATTCGATTGATTTATACTTCAATCAGTGAATAAAATTATATTGTGAACCTTGAGATATTATACTTGTGATTCGCTGGTAGGCACAAATAAGGTCGTCCTTTTTGATTCTCATAGTTGGGACCACCTTGTAGTAGAAGCACTCGAAAATAAAGTTCTTTTTTATTACACGATAATTGACTATTGAAAAACAGATTAATTTTTGGAAATTTAAACTGAATTCGGAGAGCCTTCGAATAAAATATCCTTAAAAGGCAAAAATTCAGCTTAAGACGGCACTGTGACAAGAACTGAAAGATTGTCGATTCTTGTTAAGTGGCAATAAATTGCAAGGATAGTCTACTCTCATTTCAACATGGAAATCTTTTCCTTCCCTATTCTTTCTTTTTTTTTTCGTTATAAATAAATCCCACAACTTCTCATTACAACTTTCATAAAAGTTTGAAGTGGTTGAAAAGTCTCGTCCCGATCTTTGTCTCAAGAGATGAATCAACTTTTTAATATCGTTCGATGGGAATAACAAAACGAAACAACAACCCCCAACCGGATACTGAACTGACTTTGCTTTTGTAGCGTTCACGACTTAGAAAGCGCTCTCCTTTTATTCCCTCTCATTCGATTCCATCGCTTGATTTGAGCGCTCAGTTCTTTTCGTCCTTCGCTTCCCAAAGGTAATTACCCGATGTTTATTTTCGTCGATGAATTTTTCATCAGAACGTCATTGATGTTCAGTGTTTCGGCATCTCTCCCCATCAGTAGTAGTAACAAGTGACCCCTTGTGCAATCGCATGACTGAGCGCAAAGTACGCGGTAGGTACTCCAAAAGATCTGTCAATGTTTTAATTAAGGATTTTTGCCTGAGAAAAGCAACGACACTGCGACTTACGTCTTGTGTTGTATAACTTGTGCCAACACGGCAATTTATAAAGACTTCGGGATGATGTTTTGATTAATAATGGACGAAGTGAGATATTATTTCAATAAAAAGTAGTCAGGGGTTGAATTCTGTTCAAAAATAAAGAGGTGTAAAGTTGAAAACGAAGGAAAAAAAATGTACTGAAGATGGAAAAGTTGATAGAATGATAACAACTTAACAATAATTTGAATGGGGCGGGCTTCGGGAATCATGACAGAGTCAGTTTGTCGTCGTTAACTGGATCGAAATTCATTCGCCGTGTAATTAGCGACGGCTATTTGTCAGGCGAACATGATTTGGCGAAAAGGTTGCTATTTGTCATTTGTTGATGTCATGGGGGGAGTTTCGTCCAAATTGATTTGAAAGTAGGGGACATTCTCGATGTTTTTTTAAATGACTTTTCACAGTGGATATATAATAGTTTATATGTACATACATAAGTGAATAAAATGTTTTTAGTTTACCTGAAACTACTTAGTAGTAGAATGACATTTTTTTTTATCGAAAATATCATACAATGTTTCGAAAATAACGTCCATCAATCAGCTAGCTAAGCACTTCTTTTCACTAGATTCTGTCTTACTTCTAATGTTTCACATCAATTATTCCTACATAGGTGTTTAAACTGAGGTTTGAAGGGTGATTTCTTAAGCTGGGAAAACAGTTTCGTTATCCGGTTTTTACGTCTTTCTTATATTTGAGTTCTTAGAAATTAAAAAAATTAGGTTTCGTTCTGGCGGCTGTGCGTTTTAACTATTCTCTCTTTAACGAAAGAGCTTTCATATGAAAGCTCTTTCGTTGTGTGATTGATGAGCTTAGCGCTGGCGCTAGGTTAAGTGCAACTGCGATTTGTTTAGCGAGCATTGATCTGATCGAATGGTTGTGTGATCTGATCAGTGAGATGGGACGTGCGAAGTGGTCAGTCAGGTACGCTTTCATTGGTAAGCGGCAGTTCGTTTGGCGAGCTTTGTTCTGAGCTACGACCTCGTCGGGGTGAGACGGGATGAGTGAGTTGAGCGATTAATGTGCTACTGCGACCAAAAACTCCGGGATTTGTAGCGATGATTATTGAGGCAATTTTATTGGCGATAGACCATAAGCTGTATGTATTTGCTCTGTTCTTCTAATCACAACTCTTTTAAATTTTCAATCGCTATATGCGATTGTTGTTTTGACAGAGCAGTGAACAAATCGCAGATATGTAAAATAGCATATCATCTCTACATGAATCATCCCTTCTACCACATCCCTTCCCCCACTCGCATACAAACCAAAACTTGCATATACAAATTAATGAAATATAAATTTAATGTACGGGAGCTATTGATCGTAACCTCTGTTAAGTGTTAAATAATTGACGGTCATAAATGCCGTATTTTTGAGTAAATGATGATTTCGTTCTCTTTATTTTATTTGAATAAACGAACAACACCCCGCGACTTTGTCCGCGTAGTTTAATGGTTCTTTGACCATAATGCTTACTATTTTGTTGATATCAAAAACATAAATTATTAAGAGTGAAACCATGATACTCGAATTTGCATGGGACAGGCTCGTAATCAAATCAATCCCGTGAATTGACATTATGTACGTATAGTTGGAGCTTGTGCTAATTAAAAACAAAAGCTTAAAAACATAACAGGACTACGATAGTGCGTAAAGTCCAATCATATGGGGAGTGGTAGAAGGGGTGACAACATTGAACTAATTTGTTTACATCACGCTAGAGTAGCTATAAAAATGTTTTGCACCAAATTTAAGCTTCCAAAACTGAAACGATACTGAGAAAATTAGTGCATTATTCTTAGTGAAATTGTGGTTGTATGGGAGGTGGTAGAAGGAGTTGGAGGTTTTTAGTGATTTTTTGAGAAATAACTATAATCATCGTGAAATCGATATATTGTAAATTTCAGATCAGTAACTTTCATTCTTTTCAAGAAAACCGAATTTGGGAAAAGATGTGAAATTGTGTCATATTGTATGAGAGGGGATAGAAGAAGAGAAGCTAATCGATTTACTTATCCCCGATATTAACTATGATACTAAATAAGGATTTAGCATAAACTTTGAGCTCGATTATTATTATACGTGCTGAGCAAATTGGTTTATAGTATTTCATGAAAAAGTGTTTGTAGTTTTTTTGGGAGGTGGTGGAAGGAGTGGGAGGGGATTCAAATAATTTTATCATAGATCACATTTATGATAAAAATAATATATTTTAAATTTCAAATTATTCGCTCCTATGGTTTTCAAGAAAATTTGATTATTATATATTTATGAAAATGAGTTGTTTTGTATATGAGGGGGTCGAAGGCGTTGGGGTATTGACATAAGATCAAACACAGATTACATCTCGAAGCATACCTAATAAACTGTGAAAGTTTCATTATAATCAGTTCAGCCGTTTTATCGCCAAAGCTGGACACTTCCTTCACTTTGTGAATGTTTTCGTTGGTTGAAGAGGTCGTCCAGAACGAGGCATGTCTTTATGTCTTCACTTATAAATGGCAAATGGACACTCACTGGATCATGGGCTTATCACCCAAGATCTTAAGACCTAACTGATACGAGAAACGGATACAGCGCCTCGGATACGGACTGATTCTACGGTAACGACTTTTGGCAACAGCTTAAGGCCGATGCTCAGGAGCGCGCCTTGTGTATGAGAGTTCTTTCTGTCCTATGCCCCTATAGGGGGTCTTAACAGGAATTTGATTGATTGATTTGATCAAGACCAATGTACATATTGATGTTTCAGTTTGGTGTTCGTTCTTCTCCTGGTCCTGATATTTGGATATTGTAGTGGTCTGTTCTGTTCTGCTCTCTGTCGCGCCTAGTCGTAAAGAAGTTCGCTCGCTCCTGGTTAAATGTCAATATCGTAGAATCCGTTCGTATCCGAAGCACTGCATACGTTTCTCGTGCCAATTAGTGTCTTAAGATCACGAGTGATAAGCCCAAGATCCAGTGAACTCTACTACAAGCTACTGAGATGCATTTTCTTCTTCTTCAATGGCACTACAGCCCAAATCGAGTTTCGTCCTCCTGACCTGCAGATTCCTTAACACTTATTAGTTATTGTGGAAGAGCTCTTAGAACAATTCTCTGCCTACAAATTTAAATTTTTGCAGATCAAGGAGGCCTAGATATACCCACACATGTATTGCGTTGAAATTATATGTCAAACGGGATTTAAGCTCACGACCTTCGCATTGTAGATAAAGAAAACATAAAAATTTCACATTTTGCTGATGCATACATCCATTACACTACATTGAAAGTTCTGTCTACTATTGTACACACACATCATCGACAAATCCCCGATCATCAGTTGTCTGTGACTTCGAACTACTCGCGCGTAATTAAGAACAGCATTGACGTAGCCGACACCAAACAGCCGACACAGAAATGATTCGGACGACAAGGAAATGATTCAGATGACAAGGGAAAGATTTATAACTAGAAATAGCCGACAGCGATCGGACGACGAGGAAGTGATTTGTAGGATCAACTAACAACAAATACACGCCCGCACGAAATCCAATCCTGTATCGTACATGCAAACACTATGCTATCCATCGAAAGTTCAAGGTCTTCAACCAAAAATAATTCTGTGATAGAACACCTGCGAGTTCTTTGCCGGTCTAAAGAAAAGAACGATATGAAAAATCGACGTTTCAGTTAATGCTTGGAAAGTGAAAGAGTCGGAGATTGGAAAACAATAATTTGTGAGCGGAAAAGTCTCAAATGATTATGTAAAGTGATAGCTAAAGTTTATGTTTAATACAATTAAAGTGAACTTATTGAACTAGTAGTTTTAGTTTTACTTGAAATCCAGCGAACCCTTGTTCACTTCAGTATGGGTTCATGAATATAAAATACACCGAATTTCATAGAATTTCCTTCGCCTGATCTATAAACATCCAACCACTTCTTTTATCACCCGCCCCATCCCGAACAAACTCAAAGTTTCATACATAAACGAAGGAATTATTGATTTTATGGGCTCGCAGATAGGCATCAAATAACAGCCCTGTCCTTGAACCCATTTTCACTTTGTCTTCAGTATTCACCCTAACGTGCATATTGACTTTCCACGCATCCTCAACTTGATCAAAGAATTATAAAGTTGCTCCCCACTTGGTGGCAGATATTTTCGTATTGGATAATTACATAATTGCATTTAAAATCTTCTTTATTGGTCAATTTCAGAAACTGCAAGGTTCAACATTTAAATATTGCGTTATTTACTAATAGTTAGAACGTCGACATTTACAATAATGGTGAAATGATCCGTACAATGATTATCTGGGTATTTTGTATACACGCAAATCGAAAACATCGCAATTATTTTGTATTGAAATCTATCCTATTCAGAATGTCCTTAAAGCAGTAGGAGCTGCTTGCATTGAAATCTATTTTATTGGCACTCGAGAAAGAAATAAAAGAAAGAAAATCAACAACAATCGAGTCAAGTGCACTTTTAAAAATTGTTGCATTTGCTCGATTCCTCCAATTATACAATAAAGTAGACATTTTTTCTCCACTCCTTTTGTTCCAATTTTATCCTTAAACTGCGGGCAGATCCTTCGTATAGTCTTTCAAACAATTCCGAATCGAACGATGGCAATTTGAATTGAGCGCGCCCGCTCAAGTGTGTAAACGTGCATACTCTTCTTTCACCGATATATCCTTCGTCAATTCGAATTCCAAGTCGACAAATTACAGGGCGATTTTTTCCCAAGTTGCACGAGATGGGGGTAAAAAAAATAAGAAAAGCAAATTGATGGATCAATTGATTCGGATTTTTACTGAATCGTTCCGTAGTCATCGCTTGATCTCTTTCAGAATTTTTCCTTTTTACCCAATGTTGTTGTTCTCCAGTTGAATTCACCATGATTTAGCCGGCAGTCCTTGTCATCTTGATGTGCCTTTCTCTACCCTTCGTTTTCTACCACTGATGCACAGGAATTTCTTTAATCGAAATTTGCGCGCCCAATTTTTCTGTTCTCAACGCTCCATCCGTTCGCAGACCGGAATTGACAGGCTGAAGGACGTCAATTCGATTGTGTCCTATCGAAATATATCAGGCCTTAGTTGCTTCGACCCTTCCAACAGCGAGCCCCCGTTCCGAAATCAACTTGAATTCATCCGCGCAATACATTTCGAAATTTAATTCAAATTACTCGTGTAATTATGGCCCAAGTGGATTCACTTTTGACATGATTGTGGGTCCGTGCTGCTCGGCTTCTCTTATCCCGGCATTATCGGGGAAATTAACGAAAAAATGGGATCTTGCCTGGAATATTTTTGGGACATGGGGAGACATTTCTGTGTAATTTAAATTGGAAAATTGTTATCTATCGTCTACACAAGTGGCTCCATCTGTGCATATTTGTGATGAACACAAGTGCGTGCTGGCGCTGTTCTTCTGTGCCGCAGACTGGGGCTGTTCATGAGTCTATGAGTCTGCTGTAGCTGCTATTGATTCGACAGGATTCTATTTTAGCCATTATATTCATAGTATATTTTACATAGATATAAACCTATATAAATTGTGTATCTAGATACTTAACTATAGATATACTCGTACATACAAATGTTTAGGAGGAAACAATTATTTATTCTTATACTTGCAGATACGCCATCTTTTGCAATTTCTCGTACTCCGGGCTTCGGGTACCCGTTAAGGGAAGGAATTGAAGTCTCTTTGAAGTGCGATGTTGATTCGAATCCTCCGAGCACTCCTCTTTGGCAAAAAGATGATGGCGATACACCGGTAAGTGAATTTTGAATTGAATAGATAAATTACAACATTAGATTTCTCTAAATTACATCTACATACATCTATATCTAGCTGAGCTATACGCAATCCAACATAAGCGAGTTTATTTGCTTATAACGGCGTATACAGATCTTATTGGATCCTTACTTATTGAATTTCTGTGATTTGTATCTTCGTTTTAACACAGTTTTGATGGTGGTGCCAACAAACTTTGTCTTTTGCAGGGCGGTTAAGCTATTGGGTTAGAAGTATTTGTGTTGTTACTGAGGATGAAATGAAAAGTTTATTCTTCTTATTTTCTTCTTCGAGTATTTTGGCACAAATGAGTTTGTTGTTCATCAAAACAAAGCAATAGGCTTCTCTCTGTTTTATTATTCTCAAATGGTGATCAATTCAGAGACATACTCGTATATCGACTTTGTCGCATCATTTTAAATAGGTTTTGAATTCATCGAATATATGTTAAATCGGGCGAAAAATTGTTTTTTGTTAGATGTCGATCTAGAAGCATTTTTCGTTGTTGAAATAATTGGGTTTTCAGGAATGAATTTTTAATGATCACGTGAATTTTGTTTTTAACGAATAATTCGAGAACATGTTGTTTATAAGTTGTCAAGAGATGCCTGTTTGTAATAATTAGTTTTTCTTGCTATCAAACATTTTCAACCCTTGCAACAATGTTTTTATTTTAGAATCTTAATATGCAATAATAAATATCTAGAGAAGTTTACTTGTCAGTTGTTTTGAAACAAAATTCGAGCTGTAAGAGTTTTTTTTTTATCATTAAATAGCCTGAAAAATTAATAGTTTTGTTTCATCTCGAAAGTTTATAGAACCTCTTTGAGATATTCCGGTCCGTCATCCCCCGTTTTCAAAATGGTTAGACTCAAGTGTCAAGAGTATGGTCTGCACCTGAAGCAATCCGGAATAGAACTTTCAACAGAATTGTTTGAAAATTGCATACGACATACAAGTACATAAACGATTCAGGCTTAAAACACATCTTCACCACTTAACCCCTTTCAGGAAGACCACAACGAGTCCTTGTAAACACAAATATTGGTGCCCCCTTTTCAAAATATCTCGTTTTCTCTCTCGCTACGTGTTTTATGTGCGTATAGTACGGTATGTGAAAACATTTCTATATGTTTACACCTGCTATTCCAGCAATAATTTATACATGAATTCAAATCTACTTTCAGGTGCCACAGACGGGCGATGGTTTTCTAAACTTCACATCAATCCGAAGGGAGCACTCCGGCTGGTATAAGTGCTCTTCACGTCATTTGAACTTCCAGTACTCGAGCATTGGTTACTACCTGAGCGTGCGATGTAAGTATAAGTTATGTATACGCGTGTATTTTATTCGTTTGCTTCCTCGACGGTCCTTTGAGTCCCATTTTCATTAAAATTTAGTTAAGGATAAGAGTCCACAACCATACTGTTTTGACTTAATTTCTTATCGTCCTTTGCACTTTGGAAGTGAAACTTGTGCGTATGTTTTATGCCACCACTGAGTGTCGAGTGTTTATCTGTCCAACCTTTCGTTCACATTCTAGACCGCCAGCCTTGGCGAACACTGTTTAGTATAGCGGACAGACAATTTAGGGTAGGTTTTTCCTGATGCTGTGGAATCCAATTCGTTCGGAAGAAATGGAATTTTATTAAATTATGTTCGTGTGAAAGCAGTCTCTACCAATTTACGAACCCTAAAAGTGTCTGAACGAACTCTCTGGAACGTTATTGGTGGAACAAGAAAAATGGTGGGTAATTCGGTTGGGGCTGGTTCCTTTTTTTTGCCAAGTAAAATTGTGTTTACCATCGTCGAAGCGAATATTTAGAAAGCCAAAATTTCACTTTCATGTGTTCCAGGTTTGAAGTGCTTCCTAGCTATATACGAGTATGAGTGTCGTATCTATTCATTTCAGCTAGTTCTGTGCATTTTAGATATCGTACCATGTGTACGTATGCGTAACAAACGGTACGTGACTGCAGATGTAGATTTTCAAAAAGTTTTGTCTGCATAGTATGGGAACAGATTTTAGGGAGACCGGAAAGGATTTTATGGTAAATAACGCCTCCTCGTGGACTATTTATGGCACAAGGAAGTTTAATGGATTTTATTTTATGAAATTTTTATTTCTGACTTGGAATTGAAATAAATGTGTTGAAAATTGGGACTTGACAGGAACGAAAAAGAAGAAGGAGATTGCTATGATTTGAACTAGACCTTGTCGAAATTATTAGTAATAAAATTGTTAGATCCCTAGCGATTCGCTTTCATTGGAATCTTAGCTGCTAAGTCAGGAAGTCAGGTCAAGATCTGAGAGACATTTCCTTCGGTGCGAGTAATTTTCAAATATAATTTCTGGAGTTTGAGTCATTTACACAACACTCAGGAAGTGTTTTACTGATTAATAAGGGCACTTGTCTATGATTGATGCTCGTTTAGAGTACTCTGGTAAGATATATTTCTGTTAGGCCAAGGAGAAGCGGTATCCTAATGGATTTCCGCTCCGGGAGGAACAATTTCAATGGTGTACTTTATGTACGTACACACGTACTGCAAGTCCTATTTGTGTGAGTGTTTTCCATTTTTCTGGTATTTGGAATTTACCCACAATAAGGCTTGTACAGTATTCAAAGATTATTCAGAAGACCCAGTGCCACCTCTGCCCCCTATCGAGTGGACACTGGCATTCCCCAAGCCTGCTTCCGACTGTTTTACCTCCATGTCCCAATACTCGCACGGGTACTAATTGTAGTCCAACTTAAAATGCATTAAAAACCTTGCTTTAGGAATTCAAGTGAAGCATTTATAGCTAGCTATCTGGGCCTACACCGGATCAGTAGAATATCTTTTTCATTCCATTGTCATATTGGACGAGGTGTCCAGACATCAGTTGCACACATATGCAGACATATGTACATTTCGATTGAGGTACGTCCAATATAGAGCAAATTTTTTTTTTTTTTAATTTTAGATGATATCATTGAACAATTTTACTTTGACCAAAAGTTTTTATTTTTGGAAGCTTTCACTCCAGATATATATTATTCGATTGAAAATATGCTACGGTTTAATATATCGTAAGTTCAAATTGAAACCCGTGGTTCCCCAATAGATGGCGCCAGCAGTAAATGCTTAGCAACAATGGCGGATCAGAAACGTCACTTGGTAAACTTAGGCATCAGTCAACAACTCCTTATCATTAGATTTGTAAAGTTCTTTAAGCATCATATACTTTCTTGTGCGCGAATATGTCGAAGTTTGGACTAAACAAGCGAGATTTGCGGGAAATTATGCTTTTTGCCTTCAATTAAGAAAAAAACAAACTCCGGCAGAGGCGCGTCTAATGATTGTTAAATCGTATGGTGAGAATAATACTACTGGAAGAACATGTCGCGAATGGTTTCGACGCTATAAAATGGGTGATTTCGGCATGGAAGACGAGGAGTGTCCCAGAGCGGTTAAAAACTTTGAAGACGCTGAATTGGAGGAATCACTGGACGAAGGTTCATGCCAAACGCAACATCAACTTTAAAATTCATTGCGCGTGACTCAACCAGCCATTTGACATCGTTTGAAAAGCTTGATAAGGATGCAAAAGCAAGAAAATTGGGTGCCATTCGAGCTGAAACCAAAAAACGTTGAACGGAAATTTTCACATTCAAACAGCTGCTACAACGGCAAGAAAGGGAGGGTTTTTGCATCGCATCGACGCCACTGTCGAGAAATTAAAAGCTATATCCATTAGATAATCTAAAGTGAAATAAATCATGGAAATACCGCTGCCATGCATCAATATCGACGGTCAAGCCCAAAATTCATGGCTCGGAAATCATGCTGTATATTTGGTGGGACCAACTCGGCGGGATGTATTATGAGCTGCTGCAGACAGGAGATCGCTAGAAAAAAAACAACTATGGCGCTTGGGTCGAGCATTGAAGGAGAAACGGCCGCAATACGAGGAGAGACATAACAAACTGATTTTGCTGCACGACAACGCTCAGCCACATTCTGCTCAGCTGGAAACATTAAAATCGGACGTCCTACCTCACACTCCGTATTCTCCAGACATCGCTCTTCCGACTACCACCTATTCCAAACGAAGACGCATAGCCTGGCTGAGCAGAAACGTTTTTGCAAAGAAACCAAAAATTGGGTCAATTTGTGGATTGTTTCAAAAGAAGAGCAATTTTTTCCCACGCGGAATCAGTATGTTGCCAAAAAGATGGAAAAAGAGTTGTGGCCAGCGATGGGCATTTCTTTGAATAACAAATATTTAACCATTTTTGCACAAAAAGTCTCGAATTTTGAATAAAAACGGCGGTTTTCAATACTCCCAATAAGAAAAGCAATTCATTTATCTCGACAGCCATTCGTCAAATCAAAAACACAAAAATAAAATATAATTGTTTATAACTCTTCTAAGAAAATTTCTGCTCAAATTAAAAAAAAAGTTAAGTTAGCCATTCATTTTTTTTTTTTTTTGTAATGATTCCCAAAATCAATAGAGATCTGTACAGTGTTGTTGCTCATTTCTCTCAATCACTGTTGCCCTCTTATATTGAGGTTACTTAACTTATTGTCAAAACATCCAGACTGGGAGCACAACAAAACCTTTTTGTTTCCGGGAACATCAAATAGTCAAAGGTCAATAATCAAAAGTTTTCGCGATCACTGTAGTTTCTCTTTATTCCTTAATGATATGAAGAACGAAAGATAACATCAATTTTTAAAAAAAAAAAAATCATCTGCAAAATACAATTAAAAAATGTTATAATTAGCATTGCATCTGAACAATTGCTGTTTTTATACCAACAGTCCAGAAGGTAGAAACTATAAAATGAACGGCTTACAATTTGTGCACAGTTTATGATATTAAACTAAGAAGTCCTTAAGTCTAAAATGAGTCCTTCGTGGCGTAGTTGCTGTGTGCTTGCTTTATTGTCATTTGATTTTCACTCAAGTCAGTATGATTTTTTAAGCACGAATTTTTGAGTTTCTACTGGCAGTGAAAAATTATTTGAAATAAAATGGGCCAACAGCTGTAAACATTAGTTAATTGCAGCCAATAAAACTGACAAATATGCCAGCTTCACTACTCGACATGGTCGTCTTACTCCCCTTTCCCAACGTTCCCATTAATTAAAAAAATTCTTAAAATTAACAAACCGCGAATGGTGAATTCGTAAGGTGTGGAAAGTTAAACTCAGAAGATATTGATTACGCTTTATATTTTGCTGGACTCTACTACAGTGCATAGTTTAACTCTAAAATAAACTAAAGTTGTTTTCTTATACTTCTCTTTAAACAATTTGATAACAGCTAAATTAACGTACATTAGAGTCCTTAAAGATGAAATTTAATATGAACCATTTTATCCAGTCTGAATTTTACAGACCCCGTGAGCAAAATATAAGCTGTGGCGAGTTGATGTATTTCTAAGAGTTTAATCAATTTACATTTCCTCCTAAATTTCGATTACTGATAATTCAATTTCACTTAACTAAAATTCTATGAAGTCACTTCTCAAAGTGATACTTTGTGTGCACCTTGCCTGGTAATCGCCATAACCCCATCCTATTTTTCAATTTATATTTAAAAATCTTTGAAAACTTTTGCATCTCTGTACAATAAATTACATCAATCTGCATAATTCTAATGTAATTTAGTCCGTATCAAAGGCGCAATCATGATGAACAAAGTATTATCCGGATAACAAAATTAGTATCTAGTTTCGTCTCGCCAACTCTAAATCTGAATCATCCCGGCCCATTATTCGTAGACTTAATTTTCGATTGCCGACATGGTACATTATGCACCCTTTTCCATTAACACGACCAGCCACCCTATTGGTGAATATAGGGAGCAATCCGTGATTCCACTACGGCGAAATCCAATTTTTCACCACAAAATTTTATGGCATTTGATTTCGATGTATGCGGCGCGGTAGTGACGGTAGTAGAATGACTATCAAGGTGGAGGTGGATGAGAGATTCGCCATTAAATCGAACGAACAAATTCATAGAGAAACGACAAGGATGACGACGTTGCGTTTGCCCGTGATATATGGCCCCCAAAATTTGCTACGTCTTTTACAGCATGGGGGTGGTTTAGTAAAATCGTAAACAAATATATCAAATGTCGTCCATAATCAAGAATTATTCTATACACTGACAAAAATGAATTTCCGTGCATACATCAAACTCTATTACTGGTGACAAATGTATGATTAGATATTGTGTCGGGCGGAGATAGGGGGCGTCGTTCTCCCGGCTCCATCATGTTCTCGTCGTTGTCCTGAATCTCTGCCCAAGGATGTTCCTATTTTGCTGGTTTATTGGTTTCATCAGACGCCGATATACAGCCATGCTACACGAGTATGTGCGAGGTCGGTCGGTCTGACATTGGAGATGGAGGGCCACCCAGCCTCAATGTGAACGCAATAGTGGTGTGCTGTAGAGCTGATTTTGTGTTGGCAGCGTTGCCAGTCCTCACACAGAATCTGAGCATGTTCTTGTGTAGCCGCCTCTGTGGTTGATCCGAGAGGCGCACATTTTCCCAACGACTGAGCTATACCGAAAGTGCCGGGCTATAGGGTGCAAATCTCACATATTCCCTATATTTTGAAATATCCCCATTGTCAGCAAATTATTCGGTAACTGGATGTAGAGGATGTTCGGAATGAGGCGGAATATATTTTTTATGCTGAATGAACACACAGAGAATTCTGTAAAGGAGCAAAATGCTTTCACTCGTTCCATCATGGTCCGTGGCAGAGCTGTTGATGGTGACATTGTCTTTTTAGTCTCAGGATCCAACAGGACCAGAAGGGATAAATGTTCAGTCGCTAAGGAACGTTGGGTGTACGCACTTTAGCTTCTGGAGAGAAAATATAAAAAACAATGTCACCCTGATATGTCGTGAATGCCAGATGTTGGAATTTTATTACTTTCTGAGGAAACGAAAATAGGAATTCTAGTCTGATATTCAACGTGTGGGATTTCAAAAGCAATGCTACTCAAGATTTTATGCCATCTACTTCTTTTAGAACAAATATATTTCATTGTCGGTGGATTTTTTGCGTATAATTCCAATCGTCTTGGTATCTGCATATATGGTATTACGGCTTTCGGAAATTAACATTTATCATAAGAGTTTATAGTGGCAAAGTTTTAGTGAAGTCTGATCATGTTATACTTAATATAAAATAGGATAAGGATTAGGGCCGTAGAATACTGTTAGATGGTAACACTAAATCTTTCACCAACTGTTTGCGTTTTTCATTTGCTTGCAACCTCCAACTGTTTAAACAAACATACACACGATCGGTCATTGAATTTGCCATTTTAAACTGTTCACGCATTCACACAACCACACTCTCACTTCACTTAATTTTAATGCCACTAATCGAAATTGATATTACCATCAACCAATCAATCAATTTCCTGTTCAGACCCCTTATAGCGTCATAGGACAGAAACAGTTCTCTTCCATAAGACGTGATCCTGAGCATCAACATTTAGTTCTAGCCAAGACTTATTTGGCACGACTGGACAGACTAAAATGGGCATTGAAATTCAAAGGCGGAAGTGGAAGTGGATGGGTCACATTTTGAGGAAACCAAAACGAAACATCACCAAGCATGTAGCATATGGAAGCGAGCAGTTAAGCAGAGTGCCAGAGGAATAAACAAGTCCTGGCAACAGCTAAAGACCTATGCTTAGGATCGTGCCTTGTGAAAGAGAGCTGTTTCTGTCCTATTATAATAATATAGGGGGTCTTATCAGAAATTTTATTGAATACTTATTTATACTCTGCCTCCTGCTCAACTGCTGGGCAAATAGTTGTCTTCTTTGAGTATTATAGTCCATAGCTGTGTTTTGTTATGCTTTCCTCAAAGTGCAACCGATAATTTTTTTTAGCATTTACTGCAATTATTAAGGGACAAATTCCAGCAAAATTTTATTGTGGCTTTTTCTAGTTTCAATGAAAATCGATTAAATGCATTTACCAAAATTGTGTATTTGTATGGGACGGGGTAGAAGGAGTATTTAAATCAAAAGCAAATTTTCCGACAACAATGATTTTTGTAATAGTATCCTTCTCTAAAAATTTAAAATTGATACATTTGACGGTTTTGAAGAAAAATAATTCAATTGAAATTCTGAAATTTCGTGAAAATTGTATGGGACTGTGTAAAAACAGTGAGGTGAAGTTGATAGTATTTCTAAAATTGGTTGCAATTGTAATCAAATTAATCATGACAAAAATTAGTTCCTTCCGCTTTGCTAGTTGCAGTAAAAACCGAATAAATACATTTTTGAAAATTGTGCATTTGTATGGGAGGTGGTCGAAGGAGTAAGGGGATCAGATCAATATTTTTTGACGTTAAAGATTTTTATACCTAATTGACATAATTTTCAAGTAATTTTAAGTGGTTTCGGAGAAAAATCAATTTTTTTAAATTTAGAAATTTCATGAAATTTGTTTGGGAGGGGGTAGAAGGAGTGGGGGATGTGGCCCGCTCGCGAACTTAAAGTTACTTTTGAGCTAAAAATGGCATAAGAAAAATTTCAGCACGATATTATCTACAAGCAGACAAACGGATAGACAGACGGACAGACAGACTAACAGACGGACAGACGGATAGACGAACAGACGGTCACTCGGAATCGAATTTTTTAAGCGACAACAAATATAATATTTCTGTACCCTTAGCGACTCTGTGCGAGTATTATTTTTTAGTTACAAACGATAAGGCAAACACTATATACTCTCAGATTTCATCTAGAGTAAAAAAATTTTGCAAAGTACTAACCGAGATAATTATAAATAAATCTACTTAACAAATTATCACAATGTCCATCTCTCTTTGATAATGTCGAGAGCTGAGATTGGATATTTTAATTCCAACCTCCAGAGCATACTCAATAGTCCCGAAGGACAAGAAAAACTTTTCAAAACTGAACAGAAAGGCACTGAATGCACTAAATTCTCCGAGTCCCCTTCACAAATTTAGTGCACTTGTGAACGTATTTCGGCAAACAAATACGAAATCAACGTATCCGATCCGAACATTCAACTTTGTAAATTGGGTATAGCCTACCATTTAATAAACATCTGTCATGAAATCCAAGCCTGTCCTTGCACATAATTCGGTTTTATCTGAAATTGGCCATCTAAACGGATGCGATATTGGTCGGAGGTTTGTATTGTCGTGGCCCTAGCGGCTATGCGTTCTCAAATGCAGTCAACTAGATTCGCGTAATTTAGCGTTCGGCCTGTAATATTATACGAGTAAAACCGCAACCAAACCCTTTCCAATCAACGCATTCGATTGACCCGATAAACTGGAGAGTCCGAAAATGAAATAGCGCAAGGCTCGTGACACGATTACATTCTGTCGTTTCCGATAAGTAGATTAGCCAATTGTAATCGGCATTTTTATGGGTCCATTAAAGGAGATACTGAAACGTCGACCTCATCGCGCACTCGACACAAAGATGCCAGGCAGAGAGAGGAAGAGAGTATTGCACAGTCAAGAAGGATTCGATATCGCAACTAGATGGGCTATTGTCTTACTCGATCCCGGATACCAATTGAAGCGGATGAAAGGATTTTACCCAACATTCCGGAGTGTTCGGTGTCACATTATTCAGTATTTAGTCAAATCGAATTACAGTCTGAAGAGGATACATGAGATTAGCTATTCCGTGATTATGAATTATACGATTGGCTTTGTGTTTGGTTTGTTTAGGGGGTTGAGCGAGAAGTAGTTGTGGTGCTTTGAAGAAATAGTATATGACCAAAAAGTACCGGGAATTGGTAAAAACCACGCAAAATATTTAATTAATTATCAATATGTATTTTGTGCAATCAAAGTAATCCCCATTAGATGTAACACACATATTCCAGCGTTTTTTTCCAGTCCTTGAAACACTTTTCATAAGAAATTTTTGTATGGCCTTCAGCTCCTTCAGCGAATTTGGTTTTATGTCCTCGATCGAATGAAAACGCGTTCCACGAAGCGGTAATTTCAGTTCGGGAATAGGAAAAAATCCACACGGGGCAAAATCTGGTGAAAACGGTGATGGTTGACTGGTTTTGCATGACAAACTCAGTTATGTTCCACTTTTGCAATTTGACAATAAACGAATTTGTTCGAAAAGCATAAATGCTAATGATCTGAAATATGGAATGTAATACTTTTATTATGATTTCAATTTATTGCATAAAAATTATTTATGTTGTCCTCCTCCTTACACCATCTCCCATACAAACTACACTTTTTCATGAAATGCTCTAAACAAATTTATTCAGTACATATAAAATTTATGGAGCTGAAATTATGCTCTAAATATTTATATAAAATTAGTAGTAAAACAAAAAAAAAAAAATTAGACGGCTAGCTTCACTCTTTCTACCCCCTCCCATGTAATCTGACACAAATTCACAACTTTACAAAAAAGTCGATTCTTATCTGCAATTTAAAACATGTCAAAAACATGATGTTTTTAGTTATTTCTGAAAAAGTTATTAAGAACTCGTCCCTCCTTCTACCACCTCCCATACGAACTGCACAATTTCACTAAATTCAATACAAGATTTTGATGGCAACTTCAGCATGATGTGGAAAAATTAGTTCAATGTCGTCACCTCCTCCAGCATTTCCCTTACAAAAGGTCTTGAAATCAAAAAAATTCTTTTTCATCTAAAGTATCGCACTCTTGGGCTTTACGCCCAATCGTAGTCCTGTTATGTTGTTTTACAAATTTTATCGTATACTAAATATTTTGTCATATCTCTGGCTATCTCTCACTGTATATACACACTCAAAGCGAAAGACCGGATATTTAAGCACTTAGCGAATGTAAGGTGTTACCGGAAACTAAACAGTTTTATTGTGTTCCTGGATATCACCTAATTCCAGCTTTTTTCGCCAACGAGGTGTCGCACTCTACATCCGTCATAATGTGTCTTTCCAATTAATTCCCTATTTGGGGAACTCCAACCCAGAATTTAACTATATCTGGGAAAAATTACTAATCTAAAGATGAGTCATGTACTTCTGTTATGTTTGTGGAAGCTCAACTATGACTGTAGCGAATTTTTTTATTGGAACTGGATGGATTATCTGAATGTATCCAGTCTATATACGCTGCAAACTCTGACGCTGAAATCGTTATCACGGGCGATTTCAATGTTCATAATATTGCCTGGCTTAAACATTCCTCTACTACTACTACTAGAAGGGGCGTAATACTGAGCTGTTTGCCTCAATAAACGATTTAGCACAACTGGTGGACTAACCTACCCGTTCACCAGATATTGCAGGACATTTTCCTAACGTTCTTGACCTATTTCTCACAAACCAACCTGAGAAATATTCTGTCTGTGTCATATCCCCGTCGCCAATTGGAAATACGGATCATTTCATGATTCGTGCCCAATTTTCAGTTTGCAGCACTTATACCGCTGACAATTAAGGCACATCGAAGAAATATTTAGCATTTCAAAAGATCCAATTGGGGGGCGCTAAATGACTTCTTCAATGCCTTTAATGTGAAATTGAGCTTTGATTCCAATAACTGCGATGAAGCCTGTAGATTTGTCATCGAGATTATTCTGAAAAGTATGAAATTCTATATATCTTCCAGTCATAAAAATTCAGACCAAGAAACAATCATTTCAAACAAACAATAAAACACCTGCCAACAGAGAACTCTTCAATGCGTCAAGAAATGCTTGCAAATCATCACTCAAGCGTGTTAAATTTGAGCATGATCAAAAACTTGGACGGAAGATCCTTCGATATCCTAAAGTCTCGAGATCTTACTGGTCATTCGTCAAAACGGTCAACAAAAATTTCATTTCTTTTTCAATACCACCTCTTGTTCATGGCGACCGTACCGTGATTAATCCTGTCGAAAAAGCTAACTTATTAGCAGCAAGTTTCGCAAGAAACTCTTGACTTTCCACCTTCAAATCAATCGCCTTCCTCTCTAAATGATTTTGGTTTCTCGCTGCCTGCACTACATTTTCGCATGAAACTTATTTTTAGGATCATACAAGAGCTCAATATTCACAAATTTGCTAGTCCGGACGGTATTCCCCCCATTGCCCTTAAATAGTGCTCCTCTTCTTTAGCTAAACCTCTTCGCAATCTTTTCTATCTTTATTATTCTTCTGGGTGTTTTCCACATATGTGGAAAGTTGCGAATGTTCAGCCAATTTCCAAGAAAAGAAGCAAGACGAACCCCGCTAACTACCGCCCGATAGCCATTACTTCAGTGCTCTCGAAAATAATGGAAATCTAATCCATGATCGTCAGTATGGGCTCCGTTCTGGAAAGTCGACGGAAGATCTTTTGGTCTACTTGACAGAACGTTGGAACTCTTGCATCCATAAACAAGGCGAAGGTCAAGTTCTTGCACTTAACATTGCAAAAGCTTTTGACAGAGTTTGGTACGAATATCTCATAGTTCAGCTTAGGGCCATAGGTCTTAGTGCTACCCTTGTTAAATGGATTGAGAGTTTTTTGTCTGAACGCACTATACGAGTAGTACTTGATGGCGTTACTTCTTCCTCCTTCCCAATAGATTCCGGCGTCCCTCAAGGCTCTGTTTTATCTCCAACTCTTTTCTTAGTTTTCATCAATAACCTTCTGTTATCTACTCTCAACCCAATCCATAGTTTTGCAAATGACAGTACTCTAGATAACCCCTATGAATTTAACTCTGTTGCGGAATCAAACAACCACTCTACTGCTTCCATTCGCAGGGAGTTATTTAGTTCGCTGAACACAGATCTCAACTTGATCCTGGAATGGGGCAGGAGAAGTATTATCTAACAATGTGGCTTTTGGTGGCGCACAACTTTTCACTTCGGATAATTTCACTCTTCTGGGCGTTAAAATTAATGACCACCTGAATTGGGCCCAGCACATCTTTGCTGTTGCCCTCGACGCTTCTAAACGTCTAGGTGTTCTTCGAAAGTGCAAAAAATATTTCACGCCGACCGACTTAGCAACCATTTATAGGGCTTAGGGAGTTTAGAGTACAACTGGCATATTTGGGCTGGGGCACACAAAAAACACCTCGCGTTGCTCGACCGTGTTCAAAAACATGGGTTTCGGCTGATTGGAGACGAGACTATCTGGTCTCCTATCGATTCTGTCGAGCATCGCGGAAATGTCGGAGTACTTTGCATTTACTGTCGATACTTCTATGGTAAATGCAGCGCGGAACTAAGCGCACTCATCCCTCCACTCTATACTTTTCCCCGGGATACTCGCCAAGCTAAACGCGCGCACGAGTACACCGTGAAACTATTGCCATCTCGTACAGTGAAATTTAGGCAGCCATTCATTTTTCGAACGTCAAGGCTTTGGAGCATATTACCAGCCAAAGTGTTTTCCAAAAGGTACAACCTTCAGTTCTTCAAGGACAATGTCCACCGTCACTTTTGTCTCTCTCCATTTAGCCTGTTTTTTATAACTTTTTAATTAAAAGAAAAGATTTCCGAATTCTACACTATTACGTTTTATTATTTGTGACGTTTCGGTCTCTGCTGAGACCTTTATTAAACTCTTGTTAATTGTTTTTTTTTCCAATACCTATACTGATATAACTGTGCATAGCATTATAGGGTGTTGGTTGGATTATGTTCGGTATTCTTGTTATTCTTTGTTTAAGAGCAAGATCTAGCCGGATCCATTGTGGTTGAGGGAAAACTCAATGCGAATTCTTGAATCATCTTACAAAGAAAAAAGTATTTATGAATGTGGAATTATAATCAAATTCATATTTATATATATTTTTTTTTATAATGCGCAATGTTACTGTTTTTGATTTTGAATATCTTATGTAAAATATCCATTCAAATAATACTTTGATAGTTTTTAGCATATTTTCAAACTATAATCCGATGCTGTGCGAGTGAAGTTTGAAAACATTTCCTTAAAAGCTTGCCTTCCCCTTTGAAGTATTGAAAGCTACTTTTGAATGGAGCGTGCCGGAAGTTTCGTAAGGATCGACTTGACTGAAGTAGAAAATTGCAAAAAAAGAGCAAGCCTAGTGTATACACTTAATATACTTTTTTTCTAGGACTCAACTATTATAAAGTCCTTAACTGTAGCACTGTAGTCCGAATGGAATACAGGTCACGGTTGCTTCTATTCATGCTCTACCCTCAACATTGTTCCAGTACTACTTCTGCCTTACCTGTAAAGCTGGAGGGTTTGTTATTTTCTTTTGTCGTTGTTTCGCCACTTTAATTGTGTTGAACTTGCATTAAAACGCTGGCTGTTCATTTTGTGACAATCGAAAATTATTGCAAAGCGAGACGTGTACAAAAGAAAGTGCTTACTCGGTTAAATCGGTACGCTCCAATAATTTCGAAAGGAATAAAGTACAGTTGGGCGGCCGGGATCCCTTATAAAATGAGCATGTCTTAGCGCAAACAGCTTTTGAGCTCATCAAATTCACCTCTCTAGTTTCAACAGAAGCAATTTTCGCAGCATGAAAACGCCATTGTGTGTCGAATCAGGTCATGTATAGCACTCACTTTTCTTATTTTTCTTCATTTTTTTTCCGCTCCCCATCTCGGTGTCGCTCCATTGTAGCAACATCGCGTCTACAACAATGTGGCAATACTTTTATGTCAATTTTCTTGACATGTTTCGGGTCATATCTCAAAAGAATGTTATGAGGCAGCGATTTTTGAATTTGCATCCATCTATCCACCGCCTCCTTCTGTGCTAGCAGCTAGCTGGCTGTCAGAGCCAAGGATAATTCATGTTTATCGGATTTTCCACCACACTATATCACTGTGCAAGCCGAGCCGAACCACTTCTCACCTCTCATCCCCCTACAGCCACCCCTCACACCTATCATCCGCTTAAAATGCCATGTCATGTCAACAAAACGCCCCCTTATCAAGTGCCATAAAAAGGCGCGAAGTGAAAAAATAAAAGAAAAAAAATCATCGCCGCCGCCTCGCTGGCAAGGGAGACGAGATGGAGCGGCAACAAAGCTGTCACATCTCACCGCATGCAGAACATTTCAACTCAAGGATTTTGATTTAAAGCTTTTAAGTATGTTCCTCGAGTGCACTTAGCTCTCGGGAAAAAATAATTTATTCAGCCCTTTTGCCATTTTCGAAAATGTTTTCATAATAAATTACGCGCTTTTCCCTTTCCATTTTCCCGAAACATTCCACTTTTTTTTTTGTCGCTGACGATTCGCCAGAAATATCGTCATCCCTGCGGTTGGTCTAATTTTCAGGATGGATGCGGGACACTAGGGCGAAAGAAACAGTGCAAAACAGTCAAAATTTATATTCAACATGACAAGTGTTCCTTGTGGCGTAGAAAATGGGTATTTCTTGAAGATTGGATAAAAATAAATTGCTAGGATGCTTCGAGCATGGCTCAGACATGTATGTATCTTTATCCCGAATGCCAGGATATGAAATGAAATTGTCGGGCATGTGTGATTTTTTTTTCGATATGAATGACATTTTCGAACTTAGTCGTGACATGAAAACTGCCAGATGGGTCGCTAACCTCGTAATGAAGATCAATGTGTCACTTAGAATTTTTTTTGTCCTTTTTGTCTTTTCAGATGATTCGGTCGATGTTACATCTGAACCTGATGACCAAGAAGTATCAGTGGCTGCTTCACATAATCCGAACAAAGGTCAATTGGAGGTCCAGCTTGGCGGTGCTGTAACTCTGCAATGTCCACAAGGTAAGAATGAATTTTTGTATTTTCAATTTTCTATTCAAGGGATTTTTTTTTTTAACGAAGCGAAAAGTTGGTATAGTTTTTGATATGCATAACACATATAGTTGGAATTTGCATTAAACATTTCACTGCTTTAATACCATTTCTCAACAAAAAAAAAAATACGTTTCACATGTTTGTGCAACTATTAAGATTTTCAGTGCCTGGGTGTTTCGTCATCATCATCACATGGCAATGGCATGGCAAAATTGCAGACAACTTGACCGACAGACAAGCTCGAAATGCTGATGGTATTGCTTCTCGCTTCTGTGTATAGAGCAAGTCCTTCGCAATGCAAAAAGTTTCATTTGAAGCAAGTGAGTCAGATATGATTAAAATTTGCCCGATTAAGTTTGCCAGACTACATTATCCAGTGTACTATAAGTAAGACTTACGTTTCCTGAACTTGTGTGAGTCAGACTTACGTTTGTTAGACTTCTAAAAGCCAGACTTTCAAAAGCGTAACTTACATTTGCTAGACCAAGCTACGACTAAACTCTGAATATATGTTACTATAGATAAAAATATAATTGTAGAGTCTATCGGTTAATTGTTTATAAATGGCTAAAAGTTATTAAAAAACGTTTTTGAGATTCTTATCTGTCTGTCTTATGCCCAGATTTAGCTCAAAAAACGACTGAACCTATTTTAATGAAATGTTTATAATTTGTTGGGTATGCTTGGAGCCTTAATCTGTTCTTGGTTTTACTTCCATCACCACTCTTACCACTTCCCATACAAATTTCACAACTTTCCCATATGGAAACTTTTTTTAAGTGATATTGCTGTATTCTGATTTGGTCGTAGTAAAACGGAGCACAGTTATTTAATTTTCCTTCCCTTTCATTCCACCTTCCACACGAAATATGCCATTTTCAGATTTTTTTTTAACCATTTTCTTGAAACATGTCAAAGTTATTCACCCAAAATTTGGTGACGTTTAATAATAATTGCGGTTATCATAATAAAAAATCTGCCAACAAGTCGGGTGCAACTTTATTATTCTTTGGACAAGTTGAGAATATGGGTGGATAAGGAAAGCTAAGTGAATGGGGATTCTAGGACAGGGCAGTTGTCAATTAATTAACATTTAACTGCAATTGCGATCACTAAATTCAAGTCCGTAGTATCAATTTTTCATTCGATTATTGATGAAAGTTTTGGTTTGTATGAGGGGAGGGGCATTATAAGGGGTGGTTTGATGATAATAATGTTTACATTGATTGCTTCAATTACGTTCAAAATTCGCTGAATTGAATGTCAGTTTCATAGACGAAGTAAATTCTATGAAATTTGAAATTTTTTATATTTTTGAAACCATTGAAATGTACGGGAGGGGGTGGGTCAGTTGAGGGAATCGTAAAATTTGAGATGAAGTATTATTTTGTTTCTCTTAGTAGGTGTTCACACAAAATTACAAGGTTGTAGCTTTTAAATTGTTGGCTATTGAAATTGATCAAAATCATACTTTTGTATGGGATGGTGTAGAAGGGCAAGAGGGATTTCAAAAACTTTTGGCGCAGCTTTGTTATACATTTTTTGTAAATGTATTGTTACGAAATTTCATGTTCATAGATTTCAAGGTTTTGGTGATAATTAATTTCTTATAAATGGTTGAAAAAATAAATTTGTGTGAGAGGGAGTAAGTATTCGACCATTTAATATCCTTAACTTTTAAGCATTGTTTTTAAGTGATTGTCACAAAATTTCAAACTTAAGTTTCATTCAAGAGTTTTGTGTTTTTTTTCAATACTCATGGAGCACCTCCTGCAAGTTAAGACCGCACTTCGGTGGATAATAGTTTTGGTTCGAATTAATATTTTTTTCTTTATGTACATATATCTAATGCATACACGTGCAAAATTTGAACTTTAGATCTTTGACCAGAGTCCCAAAAAAATTTGTGAAAATTTTCGATATTTTGGCCCACTACTTCCCTTCCCTTACACCCCTTAACTTATAAATCTTACCAAAAATATAGATTGTTTAAACTATTCAATCTGACGAAATTCCAAGTTAATGCCTGTCTTGAATTTTGAGATATAACGGTACGTTTGTTCTGTATAGCTCGCTTCAAACGTATTAGTTGTCGGCGGTAGACGTCGCCATTTATAATTCCACCAATTATGCGACCAGTTCAGCATCTTCAAATTTTTTTGGCGGTTTTCCACGCTCTTTATTCTCAATTCCAAAATCATCATTTTTAATCATAGAAACCATTCTTCGCAAGTTGTATCCAATGGAGCATGGTCATCGTAAATTTCCACAAGCAAACGATAAGTTTCCCCTGCACTTTTCTTTGCAATAAAATAATTTAAAAAAATTTTCTGCTGTTATTTATAGTACAAAGGCAGAGTCATATTCACAGACCCTGTTCATTGGCACAAATGATTTAACTACAATCATAAGATTTTATGACATTTGTATAGGATGGGGTAGATGGAGAAAAGTGAAGTTCATCATTTTTCAAAATTGGTTGCAATGAAAGGAGGCGGAGAATTTTAACTTGAAATAAAACTCAGGAAAATATTTTTAATATCCATGAAATGGGCTATAGTCGAAAGATAATTTTATAGCGTTGATGTTTCAATATGATTTTAGGCATGTGGCTGACGCAGCTGGCGCGTACATGGCATAATCTGGAAGTCCAATTTTCACACACACATTTTGTTCAGTGACGAAGCACAATTTTGGCTGAATGGCTATGTGAATAAGCAGAATTGCCGAATTTGGAGCGATGATACTTCACAAACCATTGTCGAAATACCATTATATCCAGAAAAAGTCACCGTTTGGTGCGCTTTATGGGCCGCTGAAATCATTATCCCATATGTCTTCAAAAAATATAATGGTCAGAACGGTACAGTCAACGGTGAGCGGTACAGAGACATGATTACTAACTTTTTTGTACCTCAATTGGAAGCCAACAGTCGACGCGTTATGGCCGAAATACAGCCTGAAATTTGAACTTCCAGATTACGCCATACACGCGTCAGCTACATGCCCGAAATCCTATTCAAAAATTAATGCTATAAAATTAACTTTCAAATAAAGCCAATTTTATGGATGTTAAAATCATTTTTCTGTGTTTTATTTCAATTTAAATTTCTCCGCCTCTAAAAAATACCCTATGCATGGAAAATTTAAGCTTTGTATCTTTCACCAGAGCTCGAAAAGAATCGCTCAAAATTTCGACATTTCTGCTTATCACCTCCATCCCATTGCACCCCCAGCCTTAAATTTTTACCAAAATCAAAGACTATGTAGCTGTAAAATTTGAAGAAATAATCATTTAAAAAAAATCGACCGACAATTTGTCTTTAGTCCCCCCTTTTCGGACCCCAATGGATACAAAAAATAAAAATATTTTAAAAGTTTGTCCCACGAATCCCTCTACATATTTGTTGATTTTCAGCTTCCTAGCTAAAACCATGGTTGAGATATTCAAATTCTTAATTTTCGGTTTTGGCGCTATCCCGGCTCGCCCTTAACGCTTACACTCTTCAAAATATGTGTCCGGCTGAAATCTGCAATTATCTACAATCCTCTCAAAAATGAACTTTCTATATTGAAGGGTTTGGGAGTTAATGTGCACTGAGCGTACATGCATGCAGACAGATGGATTTTTTTTATTTTTAGGCTAATTTAGTCATGAAACGTGAAAAAACCAAATTTCAGGGTGGCCAATTTTTTTTTTTTCAAGTCGATCTCAATAATTTATTATTAAAATAATAAAGTAATAATAATAATTCTGTCAAAAAATCGTCCTCTTAGCATTGCTAGTTTCAATGAAAGCCGAAGTAACGCATTTTTTAAAATTGTGCATTTGTATGGGAGGGGGTAGAAGGAGTAAAGGGATCGGATCAACATTTTTTCATGTTAAATATATTGTGTCGTTATAGTTTGACATAATTTTCAAGTCTATAGCTAAAACAGTTTCGGAGAAAATCAATTTCGAAATTTCGTGAAATTTGTATGGACGGGGTAGAAGGGGTGAGGGTATGTAGCAAATTAACGAACTTAAAGCTTAGTTTTTGCTAAAAATGACTCAAAACAACTTTCAGCACGATAGCTCGAAGCGTTCGAGAGTTATGTTGCAGACAGACGGACATACAGAAAGACGGTCGCTCGGAATCGAGGTTTTTGAGCGACAACAAATATTTGTGTACCCTTGGCGACTCCGTGCGATCATTATTTTCGAGTGTTACAAACGGTAAGGTCTAGGCAATATACTCTCAGATTTCATCATCTACAGTTTAAAAATGTCGAGTATCTTTCAATTACATATTTTTGATTTCGTACTGCTTTCATAATTTTTGTCGTCAATTAACCCTTTGTAATTTTTACCGACAAAAAAATGGAATCCAGTGAAATGTTATTAGTAGTAGAATACCATGTCACTTTTGTCCATATCATCATTGTCAGCAATCATCACTTTTTTGTCACTGTAATGTTGGGACAGTGAGTAGTGAAATGTTCTCTGGCGAAAATCCTTTTCGACCTGGAAGGAGATCTATTGATTTCACGGGATTGAAATCTATTCTAATTCGTAGGTATTAAATGTTACTAATCGAGTTTCGCTTTTCACCTGATGAAGACCGATACGATGCTAAATAAGCACCTTCGCTCGGGTACCTTTCTGTAGACATATATTGAAAATAAAATTAACAAGGACCAACGAGCGAGCAAAATTTTTTTGTCTATCCTTTAACCGTAAAACTAAATTCCTTTAAGGATTTTCGCAATATAATACCTTAAATAAAGTGTTGAAAGCTTGAGTCATTTTCTTTAATTTTTTCCACAGGATCGCTAGGATGCTGGTCGCATCTCGACCCAGTGACGGCGCGACTTCGTGGACTAGGAGTCGGTTTAAATTCGCCAACTGGCCAATTTTCATTGAAAGATGTTGTTTACCAAGACGCCGGAACGTACAAGTGCATTGGACAATCTCCAACAAACAAGAAGAAGCTCGAAGTTCTTCAAACCGTTGGACTGCACGTTAAGGGTGAGTACGAACGAATGTTGTTTTACGCTACTGTTGGAATTTTCTCCTCGAGTTACTCATGATCCGCATACGAATCGGAGTCCAAGAAAGGCTTATTTGCACGTTTTTTCGTACTTTATCTGGGCATACCCTTAGCTATGACAGGTCTTGAAAGTCGACGGAATATCTCTCTTCAGAGTTTGTTCCCTGGATATAAATGTATAACTGATTGCAATTTGAAAAGAGGAACGTGTTTTAAGCTTTTCATCTTTTCTTGCAGATGTTTGTTGGCCAAATGGAAAATAAATTCCTTCATAAATCAACGAAGAGTTGATGTATAGCAGAGGAATGGCACTCTCTCCACTCTTCTACTCTACCGCATATATTCAAATTGTTGCTGCAAAATTCATCCTTTTTATTATAAGAAATATGCTAAAAGACATAAGATGTGGTGAAAGGGTGATTTCTTCAATTCCGAACCGACAACGACGTAAGGAAGAGTGGAAAGTATTGGTTGGGGGGGCGGAAGGAATCCGCATACAAATTGAATTTTAATGGAACAGAGCATACGATAGCATATACGAAAACCTGCAGGTTGATTTCGTATATCAATGAACTCAACATCTTTTATTGTGAAATTCTTTATATTATACACATATTTCTACCGTATAGATCTTAAGTTATTTCATAAAATGTATATAGACCACCTTAGGCTATCGCTTTTTATTTGACTTTCATAGCAAATCGACATGGAAATTTCGCTTAAAGTATCTGCATATTGTCTAAAGGCAATTTTTCGGGAGAAAAACAGAATGTTTTCTTTGCATACATTTTTCTAATCCATAAACTTTTTTTTTATTATATTTATTCATCGGGCTATTTGCCTAATTTTAATTGATTTTGTTGATAATCGAACAGTTGAAAATTGTGTTTGCGATTTGAAATTTTATATGTACAGTAGAATATCGTCGGCATTGTGAATAAGCTAAAATTTTGGCTCGTACTCAAATTTGAATTTGTGTTAATAATTGTTTTCAAGCAATACCGGAACTAGACGGATTGCCCTTTAATATTGTAGCAAAGCACAGCTATGAGATGGGTAAGGACTGGAAATAAAGTCTCGATAGAATTCCGAGATCAGAAGTGTGTTTTTCTTTTCGTACTATCGGAAACTTGAAATTTTCTAGTGCAACCAAATATAGGTTTCGAGTATCATCTGTGCATTTGGGAAACGGCTTAGCTGCACCCACTAGGCAGTTGGTTTATAATGCGAAGGTTGTGAGTTCAAATTCCGATGGAAGTATAGTTCCAGCCCACTACCTGGTTTAGTATACATTGGTCACCAACCTACGAAAAATTCGTAGATAGGCTAACAACCCTTCCACAATAAATAATGAAAAAAAAATCTCAAGGAACCTGGAGGTCAGGATGCCAAGGCCCGAATTGGGTAGTGCCATTAAAGGAGAAGTAGATTTGGAAAAATCATCGAGGATAACTGTATTAAGCTCAATTCAATATGGGAAAAGAAGATTGCAAATGAATTATAATAAACAAACGATATTTGTCACATTTCTAATAGTCCTGATAAAATAGTCTCACTTGCTCTCTTTCTCTCTCATTTTCCAAATAATTATATTTTTCCAAACAATATCATGGCATGTTATACATTGAATTCATATTTTCTCTCCGAACATTAAACACGTCCATAAAGATTCTAATTAATGTTGCTGATTTTACTGTACTCGAGGATGCAAATAAAATCGAAATACCTTACAAAAATTTTTATTTTCCATGAAACGATTTATGTATGTCCGTATGTGTATAAGTCCACTCGACTAAAGTGACAAATAATAAAAAAAAATAAAGTGTAATAAAAAACGAACAGGAAATGAAAAACTTTCGAAAAAAAATGTGCAACCGACACGTTGTATGGACAAGATTTATTGGCAAATAACTCTCATTGAACAAGTTTTTAATAAAAAAAAAATAAACAAAAAATCCCAGAGAATTTCAGAAAAAGCCAGGATCCACCCGAAACTGTCTTTGACACTCTTGTTTGCTTTATCGACCGAATTTCACTGACACAGAGTGGCACAGCTGGATTAGCTCAAGTAAAACTTACAGAAAGAAACGATTTGGAAACGAACGTTTTGCGTAATATCCTTTCCATTCGTGGAAATTTAAAAGTTTGCAGTGTTGACATGAATCCTATTTAAAAAAAAAAGATTAAGCATCACTTTTGTTTGAGCTTATTGGGTTTTTCCATTTTCCAGTTTTGCTTTATGAAAAATATATCAAATAAATGGAAGATTATAATTATGGTTCAGTTAAGAATTTCCATAAGCTAATTAATGCAAAACCATTTCAGTCGGCATCTGATACATTCGGATGGTCTCCATGTCTATATTGATAAAAATACAACATACACGAAACTTATTAATATTCGCATCTCCATGCAATATTTTTGCTTGAATTATTAAATTTGACCTGTGTTATAGGCAATTTCGGCCTTTATGTGCAATGCACAAACACAGTCATGGAGGGAAGGAATGGGATTGGGAAGGTTGGGGAAGGAGAGTGAGAACGACCGTAGCGAGTGGAGAAGCTGGTATATTGCTCAGTTGTACTGGCTGTTTACTGACAAATATTTGCAGATGTTATGGGGGACTGAATGATAGAAAGCGAACAGAAACCATCTACTGAGTATCTAGGCCTTCTTGAAGTGGAACTGTTTCACTTTTACACCATTTTTTCCCATTTTATTGAGAATAGTTTTTTATCACCAGTAGCAACTGAAAAATTTGCGCTTAAAAAAATCCCGTCTAGAGTGGGAATCGAACCCACGACCTATTGACTGAGAAGCAAGCACGCTGCTCACTACGCCACGGAAACCTCGAAAGCCTTTTGAAAGGTGAACTAATTTTAATATCTTTTTGATAAAGTGAAGCCATTCTCCGAACGTTTTGCGACCAAATTATACTTTTTCACCAAAGCAGCGCAATTTATCAATGGTCGCCAAACTGTACCTTCCCTAAAATAGAATTTACAAATCATCTGTTGACAAGTATACAGTGGCGGACAAAAGCGGATACCTAAATTAAAATTCTTCCTAAAATTGATGAAACTTTTTTTAATTATAGATAATTAAGAAATTCTTTTTGCATCAATTACTTAAAACATTTCTCTTTAATAAAAAAAATAATTCATGTAAAAAACTTAAGAAAAATTCAAAAGTCCTCATAACATCATTTATCCAGTTTTGTCCATTTTAATTGTTTGATAAATCAGTACTTCGTCCAATGTCCTTTTTTGGCTAAGACACTTTCAATGCATTTTGGCATACTTTCTACCAAATTTTGTATTGTTTAGTGTGGAATTTTGGTCCATTCACTCTTTACTCTTTCCCAGAGTTCTGCCATGTTAGTTGGATCACGTTCGTGATGCGAAAGCATTCTTTTTACAATCGACCATTAATTTTCGATTGGATTCAAATTCGGACTTTGTGCAGGCCACTGCATAGTTTGAAACTGTTGCTCAGCAAGCCATTTTTTCACGATAATCATAGTGTGATTGGGATCTCCATCTTGTTGGAACACTATCTCGTCTACTGGATAAGCGCATTCATCAACGACGTTGGGTAAATTACTACGCAAAAGGCTAAGATAGTCTTCCTTTTTCATGATACCGTCGATCTTAATCAAAAGACCAAGCTTCCACCATGTAAAGAAGCCCCACGCCATTATATGTCCACCGCCGTGCTTCACTATTTGTTGGTGCCTTTGAATACTCTCATGGGATCAATGCCAATAATATTCCTTACCGTCTGAATCGATTAATTTTTGTCTCATCTGACCAAATACCTCGTTTCCAGTCTTCAGTAGTCCACTTCCTATGATCCTTGCAAAATTTAAGCCTTGCTTTTATATTCTTGGCGGATAGTGCTGGTTTTTTTTTTGATTAACTGCAGACATCAATCCAATTCTATGCAAGGCTTCCTTACTGTATGATCACTAACGGCTTTGTGTAGTGCCTCTGCAGCAATTTTAGGTCGTCTCGCTTTCCTTGTTGCCATCAATCGTACCACCATACGAGCATCGCTATCAGACAACAACCTTGGCCGGCCACCAGGAATGCTAGGTGCGTTAAGATTTCGTCGTTTTCTCACTAAACTTACTGATTGGTGACTTATTTTTAATTTCGCCGCCATTTTTCGACAATAATATCCATTTAGGCTTATAGATAGTTTATCATTTTCGACTTGAGTTTAAATTTTTCTCATTTTAACTTTGATTTAAATTTAACTTTGTTCAAGGAGTAATTGTTGCTTGATTGCTTCAATAAGACTAACAAATAGAAGAGAAACTCAGAAAAGACCACAAAACAGGAATGCGAAAAACAATTGCAACGGTGAATCATGTTGTGATCAACGGAACTTAATATGGACAAAACTGGATAAATGCGGTTTGAAAGGAAATTAGTGGAAGTGTTGTATTTGTCGTATGAATTGTTTTTGTTTTCTTCTTAATAATTGAAAGAGGGAGCTCAAAGTATGCGATGCAAAAAAATTTATTAACTTATCTTCAATAGAAAAAAAGTTACATCAAATTTACCAAGAATTTGAATTTATGTATCTGCTTTTGTCCGCCACTGTAGGTGTCTAAGTCACAAAATGGAAATTCTACATCAGAGCGTTTTGAAATCACAAATCGCTGTGATAATTAAGCTGGAAAAAATATATGTCGTTATTTTTTACATTTTGAAGCAGTAAGCTGATTAAAAACATAACAGGACTACGACTGGGCGTAAAGCCCAATCGTGCGATACTCTAGATGAAAGAGATTTTTTTTTATTTTAAGAAATTTTGTAGGGGAAGTAGTAGAGGGGGTGCTGGCATTGAACTAATTTCTTCACATCACGCTAAGGTTGCTATCAAAATGTTTTATACAAAATTTAGGATTCAAAATTTAATGGGTACTGAGAAAATTATTGTATTGGATTTAGTGAAATTGTAAAGGTTGTATGGGAGGTGGTAGAAGGAATGTGAATTTATTAATCACGTCTTTAGAAATGACTTTAAACATCATAAATTGCAGATCAGTAACATTCATACTTTCCAGGAAAATCGACTTTTTGTAAAGTGTTGAATTGTGTCAAATTGTATGGAAGGGGGTAGAAGGAGTGAAGCTAACCGGGTAAATTTTTTTTTGTCTTACTAATAATTCTAAATAATTATTTAGTGCATAATTTCAGCTCGATAAATTTCATACGTACTGAGTAAATTTATTTAGAGTATTTCATAAAAAAGTGCATTTTGTGTGGGAGGTGGTGGAAGGAAGGGGAGAACTCAACTAATTTTTATAGAGCAGATTGAAATTATTATAAAAGTAATACATTACAAATTGCAGATCAATAGCTTTCATGCTTTTTGAAAAAATCCGTTTAATGTCGAATTGCGAAATTGTGTCATTTTGAATGGGAGGGGGTAGAAGGGGTGAAACTAAATGTCTGATTTTTTTTTGGTCTTATTAATAATTCCAAATAAATATTTAGTGCACAATTTCAGCTCGCTAAATTTTATACGAACTGAGTAAATTGGTTTAGAGTATTTCATGAAAAAGTACAGTTTGTATGAGAGGTGGTGGAAGGAGGGAGAGGACACGCATAATTTTTATACGATAGATTGATATTATCATATAAGTAATATGTTCCAAATTTGAGACCAATAGCTTTTATACTTTTCGAGCAAATCCGTTTATTGTGAAAATGCGCAATTGTGTCATTTTGTATGGGATGGGGTAGAAGGGGTGGAGCGATTTGGCCCGTTCACGAACTTGTCCTTACTTTTTTGTCAGAAACGACGTGTACAAAATTTAAACTTTCTAGATCAACGCGTTCTCAAGTTAGAGAGGACACGGACGGACAGACGGACAGACGGACGGACTGACGGACATCCGGTTTTGAGATTTTTGAGTGATTAGCTTCATTTCTTGGGTATAGGCTGGACATTCGCTTGTTTCCAGCTATGTGGGAAATTAAAAAAAAAAAAACGGATTTTTCGGCCAGCTACGAGCCCACGCACAGTGAAGTGACCGAAAGAAGAAAGAGAGAGATAGAGAGGACAAGATCTCGAGCTACGGTTGCTTGCTTCTGAGTTATGGTCGCCGGGTGTCTCAGACTCGATTCGGTATGAAAAATGTAAAATTTCTGGCCGATAATTTTTCAAAGGACACTTCGAGTTGGTCAATATAATTTTGCTTACTGCTCAGTTGAGATTATGGGCGCCTGTTGAAGCGATAGACTCATGGTAACGAATTTAGGGACACACAAAATTTTTGGTTGAATTCTGTTATTACACATATCCATGTCAAAAAGTTTAACTTGGAACACATGCGTCTTACCGCAAAGTGTTAATAAATCCTGTTTTTTATTAGTCTACAATTTACATACATCATTTTGGATCAAATCAAGAATTTTCAACAATTTTTTGAGGTCAAATAACATAATAATAGGATTTGCTCCAGGCTGAAGATTATTTTTAAAAACTGTACAGAAATGTCCGTTAAGGAAACCGATTTTTTAACATCTCTCCCATTCTTTTCTAGGGAGATTTATTTGATTTGTCGTCGGAACACACAGACAGATAAAAACACTTCCTTAAGTTCTCGACACATCAAATATTAAAAATTCGTCAAAAAATGTAAGTCGAAATCGTTTAGGATTAGAATAGTTACCAAGTTACCAGTTAATATGATGGGAATGTAACATCGGCGTGCACTAGATATTCGTAGACTTTAAGCAAGCATACGACAGTATCGATAGGACTGGACTGTACGATATAAAGCTAGAATAAGGAATACAAGCGAAACTAGTTTAATTAACAAGGCTTAAAATAACGAACACAATATGCCAAGTGAGGAACCAGAACGTCTTGACGACAAGCCCCAAAACACTTTCCAGGCTAAAGCAAGGAGATGGACACTTGCACCTACACTCTTTAATCTGGCTTTGGAATATCTCGTAAGAAAACTCCTAGTTGACATCAGAAGAACTCAATTGTTTAACCCTTGTGTCAATACCTGGCCACAAATGTAGCCATTTTATCTTTGAGCAGCTGTAGACCCTACAATTTTTAAGCTTTTTACTTGAAACTTCAGGACATCTTCAAGTAACATGTTTTTAAGGGATTTTAACTTTTTATCACATTCCTTAAGTTGTAAACGTCTGGAAGTTTGAAAAATACGATTTATATATCGTTAGTCAATGCAACGCCACACGTGTGACCTATATATTTTTAGGTTGAAGCTATCGCTGGAAGTATTGAAAAACGATGAAAAATCTATACTATATCTATATGTAATTGTAGTGTCTGTCTATTTCTTGTTTATAAATGGCTATAAATAAGTTTTTTGCTTTATTTTAGCAATAACTAAGCAGAAACACACGTTTTTAAAAATTTTCTCTGTCTGTCTGTCTGTCTTTCCGGTTTTCACGCAAAAACGGCTAAGCCGATTGCAATAAAACTTTCACAGTATATTATATGTGCACCGAGATGTAATTTGCGTGTGGTCTTATTTCAATATCCCCACGCCTTCCACCCTCTCCCATACAAAATGACTCATTTTCAAAAATATATATTAACCACATTTTCTTCAAAACCATTGGGGCAAATCTTTTGAAATTTAGAACATACTATTTTTATCAGAAATGTGATCTATGGTATAGAAATTATTTGAATTCCTCTACTCCTTCCACCACCCCCCATACAAACTGCACTTTTTCATGAAATGCTATTCCCCAATTTTCTCAGTACGTTTAACTTTCATCGAGCTTAAATGTTGTACTTTATCCTAACTTTGCATTATTATTAATATCGGGAAAAAATTAACCGAGTAGCTTTACTTCTTCTACCCCCTCCCATACAATATGACACAGTTCCACGACTTTACAAAAATTCGATTTTCTTGAAAAGCGTGACTGATGCAGATCTAAAATTTGAAATATATCAATTGCATAATGATTATAGTTGTTTCAAAAAAATTCACTTAAAACCACCTACTCTCTCCACCACCTCCCATACAAACTGCACTTTTTCGTGAAATGCTATACACCAATTTTCTCATTACGTGTAACTTACATCGAGCTCAAATGTCGTAGTTAATCCTTAATTTGCATTATTATTAAGATCGGGAAAAAAATTAACCGATCAGCTTTACTCCTTCTACCTCCTTCCATACAATGTAACACAATTCCACGACTTTACTTAAATTCGATTTTCTTGAAAACTGTAAATTTTACTGATCTGAAATTTAAAATATGTCAATTGCAAATTAATTATAGTTCTTCTCAAAAGACCTCCCACTCCTTCCACCACCTCCCATACAAACTGCACTTTTTCATGAAATATTCTAAGCTAATTTTCTCAGTACATGTAACTTTCATCGAGCTCAAATTTTGTACTCAATCCTTAATTAGCATTATTAATATCGGGAAAAAAATTAACCGAGTAGCTTCACTCCTTCTACCCCCTCCCATACAATGTGACACAATTCCATGACTTTACAAAAATTCGATTTTCTTGAAAAGCGTGAATGATTCAGACCTGAAATTTAAAATATATCAATTGCATGTTGTTTATCGAAATATCACCGAAAATCCCCTTTCATTATCCCACCTCCCATACATATTGCACAATTTCATTAAATTCAATGCACTAAGTTTCTCAGTACCTACTCAATTTTTGAAGCTTAAATTTGGTACAAAACATTTTTATAGCTACTCTAGCATGATGTGAAACAAATTAGTTCAATGGAGCCACTCCTCATACACTATTTCATAATATCAAAAAAATTTCGATTTCATCTATAGTATCGTAAAATTGGGCTCTACGCACAATCGTAGTCCTGTTACATTTTCAAGCTTAAAGTTATTTTATTTGGGATTTTTTTTTAATTAACACAAGCTATAGTTATTCACATGTCCTTAATGCTCTTCAATACGTATATAAGCTCAAATCACGGGATTGATTTGATCATGAGCCTGTCCTATTCAAATGCGCATATCATGGCTTCATTCTTATGGTTCTGATTCCAATAAAATACAAAACATCGTGATTAAAGAGCCATTAAAGAAAGCACATTGTATATCCCACATAATGTAGGTATTACTAACTACATTCTCAAAAATTGCTTATTATTGCGATTTTTATGCGGACAAAGTCGCGGGCGTTTGCAAGTAGGAAATATAATTTACATTTATAACATATTACGTATATTATATTGAAAGAAAAGATTTCCGGATTCTACACTGTTACGCTTTATTATTCGTGACGTTTTGATCTCTGCTGATACCTTCATCAAACTTGTAAAGGTCTCAGTAGAGACCAAAACGTCGCGAATAACAAAGCGTGACAGTATAGAATCCGGAAATCTTTCCTTTCAATTTGAAATGCACTGTGAAAACATTCACCAAACCATTATATTAGATTATTATATAAATTTTACATATATTTTATATGTGTATTGTTGCTATGTACATATATGTATATTACTTTTATTTGGGAATTATGTATTACGTTGTAAACATTTTGTTGTAGTTATGCAGTACTCGCCACAAATAGCCTTCCTGTAAATAAAACAAGATTTTCTGATGCCTATTTATTGTAGATGGCAAACGGCTATTGAATTTTTCCACCTGTTGAGCTAGTTCAATTGAACGTATTTCGCCTGAGGAAACAGATAACTGCATTGGTTTTCTAAAAAGAATATCTATTCCCCTATGTGTGCTGAAGTTTCTTATTGTTGCAAGATTTTCTGCTTCGTGATTAATATTTTGTAAGACTAACCGCTCGCCAAGCTCCTGGAGAAAAATTCATCTTCTATCGAAGCGGCTATTAGGGCTGTTTTCATGACAAACCTTGATGACAAACCTTGAAGACAATCCTCCCCCTCCTCTCAATGGCACTACAACCTAATTCGGGTCTTAGCTTCCTGACCTTCAAATTCCTTAACATTTTCATTACTTATTATGGAAGGATTGTTAGTCCTTTGCACAACCCTCTGTTTACAAATTCATCCATTTTCGTAAACTGAGTTAACCAAGGTATTTTCAAGCAAGTAGTGTTTATACCCCCGCTTGAGGGCAAAGTATTAAAAAAAAAGTGCCAAGGTTGCGTTATTCTTTTTATCGTGAAGTGCCATTTATCTATTGTATTTACCAGATCGATGTACTAAGAAAATTAGTGTTTTGGATTTAGTGAAGTTGTACAGTTTGTATGGGAGGTGATAGAAGAAGTGGGGGGATTTTAGTAATTTTTGAGAAACAAATGTAATCATCATGTAACTGATATATTTTAAATTGCAGAATAGTAACATTCCTACTTTTCAAGAAAATCGATTTTTTGTGAAGTTGAGAAATTGTTTCATATTGTTCGAGCGGGGGTAGAAGAAGTTATGCTAATCAGTTAATTTCTGGTGATCTTAATAATAATGATAATTTAGTATTTAGTAGAAAATTGCTCGACAAATTGGTTTATAATATGTCATGAAAAGTGTGGTTTGTATGGAAGGTGGAGGAAGGAGTGGGGATTCGAATAATTTTTGTGCCATACATCATGTATATGGTAAGAATAATATTTTCTTACTTTCAAATTATTAGCTTTTCTGGTTTCCAAGAAAATTTGATTAATGTAAAAGATTGAAAATGAGTCATTTTGTATGGGAGGGGGTAAAAGGGGTGGAGCGATTTGGCCTGTTCACAAACTTGATCTTAATTTTCTTTTAAAAAACGATATGTGCAAAATTTTAACTTTCTAACTCAACATGTTCATATGCTAGAGAGCGAATGGACGGACGGACAGACATCCGGTTTTGAGATTTTTAGAGACAACAAATATTCTTGTACTCTTGGCGGCTATGTGCGAGCCTTATTTCTTCGCGCTAAAAATCTTAAAGCAAACTTATTATACTCTCAGATTCCATCTAGAGTATACAAATTAAGATGATTTAAAATAATGTGGCCAGGTATTGATGAGTGTGTTTTTTTTTCGCACTGACACAAGTGTTAAATCACTGCAGATAGCAGCTTATGCAGTAATATAATGGAGCGATCACAAGTAAACGTAAAGGAGGTCTTCTTAACGCGAGCTGAGCTACGCATAACGAAAATAAGACGAAAGTTTTGTTGGAATCACGTATAAACACATCAATCAGGCAAAATGTAACGACAGCGGACTGGAACATAAAAACTTGGACAACTTCATATATCTTGGAGCCAATTTCTTCACAGAAAGCAATGAAATGAAAAATTGCATAATGGTAGCAAAGAAGACATACTACTCGGTACTTCCAATAACGAAATGTAAAGACGTGAAAGGAAAATCGAAGCTGCTAATTCACAAAACTATAATAAGATCTGTAGTCGAGGAGGACGTTAATACAAGCATCTGAAAAAATAGTAATACCTTCGATAGGAAGGTATTACGACGAATCCTCGAACCGGTGAGAGAACAAAGTGAATGGAGAATTCGATACAATCGGGAATTGTATTTCATCTTTAAGGATCCAGAAGTCTCTGCTCTCATCAAACTTCGAAAACTACAGTGGGCTGGTCACGTACAGCAAATGAAGGGCTGAAAAATAGAAGGAAAAATGCCAGTCGGAAACCGAGATCATTTTATTTCTCAAATCATCGAAAAGACGTTGATCTCATACTTCGGACTCTTTTTTCGAAATCAACAAAAGTTTTATTTATGAATACCTAAAAGTAGATGGAAATCAAATCAGAATCTTAATGAGTAAAACTGCTTCATAGAATGGAATTTTCAGAGAAAAATTTCTGCAGATTTTGCAATCAGGAAGAGGAAACATCAGAGCACATTCTTTGTAATTCTGAATCAATAGTGAACAAAATTCTATTTGATTTTGCTCGATTTCTCTTTGAGATATCTTAAGCTTTCACAATTTCTCGTGACTTGATGAAGAACTCCAAAGCTATGTACTTGGAATTAACATAACAAACCTATCAGTGGCCGTTAAAATAATCCAAACCAACCACATTGTGTAATCTAATCTATTCTATCATTATTTTATTGTTAATATCAAGAATTTGATCTTGCTACGAAACAATTTAACTTTTCTTTTCAAATACAAAATATATCCAAAAGTTTAAAATGAATTTAAACGTATGACTCTCGACAATTCCCAAATTACCTCGAAGCACATGCCCAATCTAATTTTCCTATAAATTGTTTAAAAATTTCATGCTCACAAGACGTTTTCATTTCATTTTTACAAAAGTTAACTCAAACATTTAATAAATTTAAAATTTTTTTTCTTGTTATCACTTGGGTGATTAATAGCTAAACTAAATCATAAGTTCGTTTCTTTCGACAAAAAAAAAATAAATATGCCAACACATTGCGTTTAACTATCCACTGGGAACATAAATATCATCAAGTTTTAGCACCCTTTCCAATATTTTTGACATCCCTTGACTATCATCGAACTCCTTTTTTTCTCTCCTTTACACGCATTTCTTTCAACCCGAATTTCGTGAAGGCAACTTAAATGGAAATAAAAGCCAAATGTTGCAGAAAACTATAAAAAAAAATATTTTTTAAGCGAACCGGAAGGCGGTCTAGATAGATTTCGGGCTAAAGATAGGTATAAGAGTTGTTACATGTATGTATAGTATGGCAGTGTTATTCTTATTTAAGGATACGTGGCTTAAAGCACATTCTGAAGAGCTATAAATTTTTATCGCAGCATAAATCATAAATGGTAATCCGATCTGTTTGTATACCATTTGTTTAGGAGCCTATTAAGAACTTATAGCCGACCAGTATTGAACGTTTTAGAATACGATGAAATAGGGGCTAAATAGGCGGCACTGCTTGTAGATAGATAGAATCCGTAATATTTAAGATTGAAACGATTTTTTTTTGTTTTATTTGATTTCATATTAACGCTAAAACGGGACAGTATATCGAGAATTTCGAAATCAAAATATTCACAAATACCAGGATCAACGTGAAAAATTATTATTATTATTTTATTTTTGATGCGTACACGGAAAAAAAAATATAGCTGGTTTTGCCGTTTTTTTTATAGGTTTCTACCTATAAAAACGGCTCTTTTTGTAGTAGTAATGTAAAAAGGAATATTTACTATAATACATAGGTGAATGAAATTGACCAAATGTATAGGTAGTACTGGTATTCATTTTGGTAAAACTCCATTGTATGAAGTTGTTCATCAAAGAAAACCATCGTACGATCAACTAAAATAACGTCAATTTTAATTATTAATTTTAGTTAGGTGGGCAAATGCAAACTCTTCTTCTTCGTCTCCAATGGCACTTCAGCCCAAATCAGGTTTTTTTTTAACATTTATTCGTTATTATGAAAGGGTCGTTAGCTCTTTGCACAAACCTCTATCCACAAATTTTCATGTTCGCAGATTGAAGTCGTCCAGATATACCCATGTAGGCAGTGTGGTCGAATTATACGTCGACCGGGATTTGAACTCTCGACCTTCGCATTGCAGACACGGTACCCTCTAAGCCATACCCAAGCAAACTCTTCTTCGGAAGACATTTGAGTTATAACATGTCGAACATAACAAACGTACGAATTATGCACCAAGAAATTTTTTCATACGAAAGGAGTACGGAATGACGCCAGTCAGTATTCCTAAACATTTTAGTAATTTACTTATTTGATTTGCTAATCTAACTTTTAAGTGCAACATACATGCTACCGTAGCAAAATGGAATATTAGTTATGTATAAGGCTAAAACAGCATAAAACTAAATGTCTTTGCGCATAGCTGAAGTAGCAGTCAATAAACAGGGAGAAAGGACTGCATGCATAGTAAAATATTATCTTACCATAATATAGGGCAAAACTAACCTTATAAAATCGTTAAATATGCCATGATTATGGAGCTTTTTACCTTAAAAACTCCACCTATGTTGATTAGGAAATTATGCGATGCATATTTTTTTCCGTGTAATATTATTCTTATTATTCCACCAATATTGGAGCCCGGCTGAGATATAATACACCCAAAAATGAACTTTCTATCTTCAGTGGCTTGCAAGTAATTGTACGCTGAGTGTACTCGTACGGGTATAGACGATTTTTTTTTTTTGCATTTTTTCGTTAATTTAGTTACGAAGTGCGAAAAAACAAAATTTCAGGGAACCAATTTTTTTTTCCAAGGCTATCACAATAATTTATTGTTAGTACAATAAATTAAAACTAGTTAAGAATTGAAAGATTTTAATTGGGGGGGTTATTAAAAATAATTTATTGCAACAATAATTCGTAGTATTTGAAATCAATTTTTATTGTAAAAATTTTCCATTGAAATTCCTTAATTGGTTGATATAATAATTTCGAATAATAGCTTCTTTTTGCTTGGCAAGCAGTACCGAACAAATGCTTTTACAATCATTTAGGTACAAATGTAGCCATGCTACCTTTTATTAAAATAAATCTAATTAAAATTGTATGCATCAATAGTTGCAATGTTCATCAGCAATTTATTAATGACAAACGTTTTGCCTTCGAAACGATATTATTCCGTTTATTTCACATATTTTTTTTTTGTAGTATGCGCACACAATTTGAGTTAATTAATTCATCACCTTTTTGTGTGAGAAATGGAAAGAATAATTCCGAACAGGAAAGCCTTTTCAACCTTTTTTTTGTGGAATTTAAGCTAAAACAATAGTGTCGACCACCAAAAACCTGATGTTCACCGAGACCGCATTCGAGTTAACTAAACTTGGGAATTTAAAAAATGCATATAACACGGAGCTGTGGTTAACTCAATAAACTGTCATACAAATAAACTCGCCACAAAGCCAATAAAACTGTCATCAACCCAGCGGGTTCTAAAATGTCTGCCACATAAATTTTTGCCATATGTACGAATACTACTAGCCACTCTCCCTACCAATCTCCTGTCCAACTCTGTGTAGGTAGTTCTTTCGCTACCATCGAGGCTGGGTTTTCAACCCCGATTTTTTTCGGCTCAGAACTCTATTTATGGTATCATATATATTGTATATGACGTTGATATCGCGAATGCACCCTTTTATGTCGAAAACCGACGACATATGCAAATTCAAGACGACTGTCATGCAATCTACTGTGGTAGTACGTACCCGAATAATTCAATCGTTATGACAGAGCTACATTAACTCGTAGAGTGGACATTTCACCTTTTATAGTTCATTTTCGAGGTTTTAACTTTGCGTTATTTTTGATGAGAGAGCTTATTCCGTTTTAGGTGATGGAAATTAAAAGAGCAAGTTTTGGAGATTATCTTTCAATTTAGTTTGCTATTTTTGACATGAATTTTAGAATCAGTCTTTACGATAGCGAGAATAAAATATAAACATTGAAATATAATTCGATATTGTCCGTTTACGTATCCCTCTTTGTATGTAATGTGTCAGTGGCCATTTTGATGGTAGCTCTAATCGTACTTACGATGGCGCTACAGCTTAAATCGAGGATTGGTCTCCGTATAATTCGCCTTCATCTTAGGTTAAGGTTGTAGGAGGATGGTTTTGAAAAACCATTTAGATGGGCCCGTTGAACTTCCCCTATTGATTATCTGGTCAATCCTCTTGTGCTAGCCAGTTGATTCGGTTTTCGAAGCAGGCTCGAATGTTTGACGCATCTGAGGCCATCTTGTTCTGAGAAGAATCTAGAGCCTAAACAAAGAAGATGACTGTTGGAGATTTGCGGACAGTGACAACGATAATGTTCGATAAATTCTTCGTCCTGCTCTGCAGCAAAGGCTGTAGCTCACGATGCGTAGCCTGAATGTAAGCAGGTTTAGCAAGCAATGACCTGTGGTTGCTATGGCGACTACGTTGTAACAGCAGAGCTGACATATTTTTATTGGGATCTTTCCAAAAGGATTTGATCGATCAGCAGAATCGAAAATAGTTTCTTTGAAGCTAGTCTTCAGCATTGTTGGTGGTATATCGACTGACTTCGTAATGGAGTTAATGTTTGCAGATCCTTGCCGCGCAAGCGTCGTTTCCTAACAGGTCGATATGACCTGGTATCCAAATTAAAATTACTTCGGTTATAGCCGCTAGGCGATTCAAATTGTGCCTATAAATGGGTACTAGCTTGACTGTGGTCCTGTAAGAATGGAGTGCCAGAAGTGCAGCCCTGCTGTCCAGAAAAATGTAACAATTCTCGAAACTTTTCTGCATGTCTAGAATAATTTTTGTGCACTCGTTATTGGCTAATATTTCCGCTTGAAACACAGTTGCGTATTCTGGAAGTGTGGATGTCGAGGTCATGGAAATAAATCCTTAGTTAGTCTTAGATCTGTCCTTATAGAGATGAGGACCTGCACAGGCAGTTGGCTTTATGTACCACCATTTGCCACCAAACTATCGCGCCATAGCAAATAATTGTTCTGACCCATATCAAGCAGAATGTCGTTTTGCTAGCGAAGAAGACTACGGTAGCTTTTTTCGTTCTTTTTTGAATGTTGGCCTTCCAGGATAATTTACTATCAAGAATAAGACTTAAATGTTTAACTTAGCTCGAGAGGACATAGTAATATGGTTGGTGGATTGACACATATGGCTTTCTTCTTCTGGAGAAGAAGACCAGATCTGTTTTTTGAGGGTTGATAGTAAGTTCTTGAGTTGGTGCCCAGTTGTCTAACAGTTGTAGAGCGGTTTCCATAAGGTTAACTAGAACTTGCTCAAACTTACTAGTTAGCATGATGACAAGGTCGTCTGCATATGCTATTATGGGGAGCCTTTCCAAAATAAAAACTTAACAGGGTTACGATTGCGCGTAAATCGCAATCTTACGATACTCTAGATGAAATAGAATTTTTTGTGATCCCAAGAAATTTTGTATGGAAGTGTTAGAAGGGATGATAGCATTGAACTAATTTTTTCCCCTATCATAGTAAAGTAGCTATAAAAATGTTTAATACAAAATGCTTACTCCAAAAATTGAATGGGAATTGAAAAAATTAGTGTGTTAGATTTAGTGAAAATGTGCAGTTTGTATGGGAGGTGGTAGTAAGAGTGGGGGGGATTTTAGTGACTTTTTCAGAAATAATTATGAATATTATAAAATTGACATCCCTTAAGTTTCAGACTAGTGCCGTTCATACTTTTCAAGAAAATCGATTTTTTGTGAAGTTGTGAAACTGTGTCATATTATATGGGAGGGGGTAGAAGCAGCGAAGCTTATCAAATATTTTTTTTCTGATCTTAGTGGTAATACTAATTAAATATTTATTACAAAATGTGAGCTCAATAAATGTTATATGTTCTGAGAAAATCGTCTTAAAGCATTTCATGAAAAAGTGTAGTTTGTATGGGAGGGGGTGAAAGGAGAGGGAAGATGCAAATAATTTTTCTACTGTAGATTAAAATCATTATGAAAGTAATATATCCCAAAATTCAGACTAATAACTTTTATACTTTTCGAGTAAATCCATTTATTATCAAACTGCGAAATTTTGTCATTTTGTATGGGAGCGGGTAGAAGGGGTGAAGCTAATCGTCTACTTTTTTTTTTCCTAACTAAAAATTTTAAATAAATATTTGGTGCACAATTTCAGCCCGCTTAATTCAGGCAATGTGCTGGAATTATATATTGCGCCGGCCGCGATTTGAACTCACGACCTTCGCATTGCAAGACCAACACGCTACCTACTAGGCTACACCCTAGCTTAAATTATTTTTGAAATTAGTGTAACTATAAGTAACCGAGGACCAGGAACGTATCTTATTTTTTACATAACCACTTCTCTATTAGGTCAAACATGAATATAAAATTAAGCTAATTAATGCGAATAAATTGTACGCATCTAATTTACACGGTAACATCTCGAAAAATTTAACTTCATTAATTAACTAAAATCTCAGCGATAATTATTGTTTATCCATCTAATAAATTTTGTTCACCTATGTATTATGTATCCTAAATGATGCGATTACTTAAGCGAAACCTTAAAATAAATTACACGAGCTCAACAAGGACGATCTATTACAAAAGCACACAAATAGTACATTATTTTCCTCTCGTATTAGACCGAAGTTTATCAAGCACATCACACCTATAGCTATCCCCTGTTGTACAGTCCGGGTGGAAACGAACAAAAATTTTAATTTATCCCCGTCCATTTAACATCCTGACAGAAACAACACTTACACAGGATGAACAACACACAAAAAAAAGTAAAAAGTAAAAACAATTTGGTCAGTATTTGGTCCCATTTTAAGCTTTCTTCATACACACACACAACTCATCCTCGGAATATCTCACCCCCGTCCAAAAGTTTACTAGAATAGCGTGCAGGCCAACATTTAAAATCCTTAAAGGCTCTTCGTTTTGGTATAATAAATTAGAAGACAAAAGACGTAACAAAAAAATATTCTGTGCCCTGTTCTTTCTCTCTACAAAATACAATCGAATATGCAAAACGGACACTCACGGTATGGGGTCACTCATATGTGGGATATTTACATTGAATGCGGCATCATGTCTATGGCTAAAACGCTTTGCTCATACATCGGTGAAGTCCTATTTCTCCAATTGTCCACTTTCTCATGGACTTGTGCGCCCCGCCAACTGGACGAATTGCTCGAGTGACCGACCGGTTTCACAGCATGACCAATGGTCAGTTTTGCAAAGAGGAAAAATCCGTGATAGAAGTAGAGTGAGAGATGGGAAAAATAAAACGAAACGAAAATAATCAGAAGGAATATAGAGGATACGGGAAATGTGGACAATGGCACCATAAATTGGTAGCACGTGTGTGTCACTTACGTAGCCCTCATAAGAGAAAATGTAGTCAATATTCATGGACCCGCGAAACTTATATATACCCACCCATCAACCCACCCCACAGTGTTACCGCAACACACTCAGTGGGTACTTACTATAAAGAAAAAACTCTGGCAGGACTATCGTCCATGTGGGTAGAATCTGCGAACGTTGCACAGAATTTATTTATCGGAAAATGACCATTAGGGGAATAAGACAAGGGACATGACTTCGTTGTTTGTAGTCTTACACACTTATTTCACGATAACATCTTTAGTTTGGGCCTAATTCAAATTAGGGATATTATTTCGTTGCCACTTGGACGTAATGAAGCGACTGCTGATGTGGAATTAGTTTGGAAAAAATATACTATGGTTTTCGAAATCGAAAGTAAATTAAAATTCAGTTGTCAATTATGGTACTTAGTTGTGGTTGGGGACAGAAGCATACCAACTACTTCAGGACTGTTGGATGGAGAGGGGTGGGTGGGGGAAGCGCTTATAAACAGGAAGGAAGGACATTAGTTAGTTGTTTGCGATATTCATATTTACTGTATTTAATTTAGGTTCCATCCTTGTATACATTGTTAAATCAATCACCTATCTATAGTTCCTCTGTTCAATTGCAGCAGTCGTCTAGTTTGCATATTTGAGCAATATTATCGTTCCAACAGAAGCTTGTTTTTCGTAAGCTGCGTGCTTGTCTTCTAATCATTGCCGGATCACAATGTTTATTTTTTATGTCATCTTGTAGTTCGTGTTGGGTCTTCTTGAGCTCCAAACGCAAGTCTTCATTACTACTTAATTCAGTGGAGTATCAAGGTGAAGTGTCGAACTATGCTGAAGGGTCTTGTGAATTGTTTGCATCTTTTTTCAAATCTATTTATAATTGGACCTCAATGGTTCACTCAAACTTTTCAGGAAAATTCGGCGGTTTGGTCTCTATTGCTAATCTCGGTAATTGAACTCTTAGTTGCTTTATGCAACTACTCAAAAAGGAACTAGTTATGATTAAAGTCCAGCAATGTTCCTGAAAAATTGTGCGTTCTGACTTTTTGAGGTGTTACTCGTAATTATAATTTTCAATAAGTCGCTTGCCGAATATTTTTGGACACTGTGAGTCTGCCTTTCATATTACCGATACCGTCTGGTCACAAGCATTTGGTTTAAAATTTTAAACTATCTTTAATCCCTAAATTAATTGAAATCATAGTTAAGAAAGCAAGAGACCTAGAACAAAAAATAACAACGGAAAGCGACAAGGACATGGAGTGCATATAGTGATAGGACTAAGACGAAGGACGAAAAATGAATTTTAAAAACCGGTTCCAAACGAGTCCTGCGTAGGGGGACGAAAAAATAATAGGAAGGTACAGACACAAACTTGACATTATTGGAAAGGTCTGGCTGATCAATTTACGAAAATAGAATTTGGTTTCATAATAATTTGTTGCCCTTGACACAAAAGCGATGATTTAGTATTTTAAATTTAATAAAATATTGGGTAAAATTTTTACAAAACAGTAGCATCGAGAAAATATTAATTATTCTTGGAGTGCTCTTCAAGGGCTTTTCAATGACACCAAGATTGTGTCGATATCCACGAATGATATTTTCGTTCCACTACACAGGACTCGTTTGACACCGGGTTTGGAAATTAATTTTTCGTCCTTCGTTTTATTTACACTACATTCTATTATTATATGCACTTTGTATCCATGTCGCTTTCCGTTGTTATTCTTTGTTCCAGGGCTCTTGGACTGTAAGGAAAAGCTATTTTTTTAAAGTCAAAGATGGTATTTCTAATTGTCAACATCGTTTTATCTACTAATCCATAAATTTCTCCTAAACACTGTACAGAAATTATTGAACTAGGCTTTCAAGTTGACGTGTTTTCTGTTTTCAGATTTGGAAAGGCTTTTGTTAGGTCTCACCATGTACTTTTGATTGAGAAGTTGAGGGTTTCATTCGAAGCTTTGCAATTCGTTTTCATCGTACTTAAGAAATAGAGGGCAGGTTTCTGCGAATATACGAAATTTCTTCGTCAAATTTCGATATTTAATCTAGTGATCTCCAAGGAAGCCATTTAGAGCTTTTACTTTTTGCTCTATTTTTTAACGATATTCCTTCCATTTCTAAATTTTCTAGCTCCCTTTTGTACGCCGTTGCTGATAAACTTTTCTCTAAGATCTCAGGCATGGATGATTTTCAACTTCAGGTTCATATTACTGAGTTCTGTAATTGGTGTCACGTTAACTTATTAGAGCTAAACTTTGATAATACCAAAAATATTTTCTGCGCATAAAAGATCTTTTCCCAGTTTATTTGGTTATACTTTGAATAACAGATCCCTTCAGAGATCCATGGTGGTAGAGGATCAGGGCAAGTTGATTGATTCTTATTTAAATTTCAATTCTCATATTGACTACATAGTCTCCAAAGCTAACTCAAATCTTGGTTTTATAAAACGCAATTTTAAAGATTTCTGTGACCCTAATACTGTAAAGGCACTCCTTATTTCTCTTGTGAGACTGATTATAGAATATTGCTATATGATTTGGGATCCTGTTTTGCAAATTCAAGTCTTGCGAATTAAGCAGATTAAACATAATTTCACATGATTCGTTCTCTGTAAGTTGAACTGGAGCGCTGACATTCCTGCGTATGAAACTAGATGCCAGTTAATTGACGTCCCTTTTATTAAGGATATTATCTGTTATCGCATTAATTGCTCTGAATTTCTATTTTCCGATTTAAGCTCCAGAAAGGCAATTGAAGGAAAGGACGATTTTTCATTCCATCGCGTATCGAACAAATTATAGTCTTAATGAACCTATTTCTAGATGTATCTCCTATTTTAATATTATATGCGACAAAATAGATTTTAGTGACAGCCGAGCGCAGTTCAAAGTCAATTTAATTGGAATTTTATAATTTTTCGATGTAAAATTTTTTGTATTTTATTACTGCTTTCGCTTAATGTTTATACTCTAGATGGAATCTGAGAGTTTTAAAGGATACAGAAATATTCTTTATCGCTCAAAAATTCGGATGCCCGTCCGTTCGTGTAGTCATCCGTTCGCTCTATCATACGAGAGCGCGTCTATCTTGAAAGTGTAAATTTTGTACTCGTCATTTTTGACGATAAATAAGGTCAAGTTTGTGAACATTGCTCCACCCTTTCTATCCTCTCTCATACAAAATGACCCAATTTCGGAAAGAAGTTATTGATCTGAAATTTGAAATATTTCATTTTTATGGTGATTTTAATTTCTGGGAGAAGAATTATTAGAATTCCCTCACTTCTGCTACCACATGCCATACAAAATGGCACAATTTCACAACTTCACAAAAAGTAGATTTTCTTGGAAAGTACGATTGCTTCTGATCTGAAATTTAAAACATATTAGTCGAATGATGTTTTTAGTTATTTGTAGTATAAACTGCAAAATTGCACGAATTTTATCAGTAACTATTTAATTTTTGAAGCTAAAATTTTCAACAAAACGTTTTCATTTGAAAGTATTTTAAGTTTGCTCTAAAGTTTGTAACGCGAAGAAATAATGCTCGCACAGAGTCGCCAAGGGTACAGAAATATTTGTTGTCGCTCAAAAATCTCAAAACCGGATTTTCGTCCGTCTGTCCGTCTCTACGGCCGTTCGCTTTCTAGCTTGAGAACGCGTTGAGCTATAAAGCTCAAATTTTGTACACATCATTTTTGCTGAAAAATTAAGGTAAAGTTCGTGAATGGGTCAAATCGCTCCTCCCCTTTTACCCCCTTCTAAAATGACACATTCTCCCAAATTCATTATAATTTAATTTTCGTTGAAAATATAAATGCTGGTTATCTTAAATTTTAAAACTAGCATTTTTGTGAAAAATGTATTTTTTTCTCAAAACCAAATTGAAATCGCCCTACTTCTTCAACCATTTCCCATACAAACTGCTCAATTTTACGAAATGCAATGCACCATATGTTCAGTGTATATAAAATTTATTGAGATCGAATTTGGTGTGAAGTATTTTGGTAGAAGTTATAGTGGTATGAGAAAAAATTAGATTGATCTCCCCACCTCCCATAAAAAAGATACAATTTTGCAATTTTAAATTATGTCGACTTTCTTGGAAATTATCAAATTATATCAGTGACACTATTTAATTTTATCGAAATATTTCAAATCGCTTACTCCTTCTACCCACTCCCATACAAACTGCACCATTTCACGAAATACAATGAACCAATTTTATCAGTATCTATTAAAGTTTTTAAGCTAAAATTGTAATTGAGGTGTAAAAAAATAAATTCGATCTCGCAACTCCTTCGATCACCTCCCATATAAAACAGCTCAACTGCACAGCTTTATAATATGTCGATTTTCTTGGAAAGCATTAAGGTTACTGATCTCAAATTTAAATCATATCATCTCTATTTTCATTATTTTAGTTATATCTGTAAAAATCATTGAAATACCCCCTCCCCATTTACCACCTCCAAAATAAAAGTTGGCGAAACACGATAAAACAATTGTCAAGACAATACTGATCTAGTTAGACATAAAGTGGGGCTATATTGTGTAAGTAAGTTATTCATATGGCAGGAAAATGAACCCTTCCTCTTCTGTTATGTGTTATGTTTTTATATTCGCTTTCACATACTATCCCTTTTCGACCGCCAGAGTCAACTGTCAATATTGTTACAATCAATTACAATTATTGGCAATTCTGAATCCGTCATCAGCTATTTAAGATCCATAACTATTCACGACCACATATACTCTCGCTACTTAGAACAGAGGATAGGGTTCTGGAGCTGTTTAAACGGTTTTATGCGATACGTTCAAATTTTTGAAGCGAGTAAGTTCGACTAATCGAAAGTGATAGTAGTGCGATAGTGAACGATTTAATTAAATGGAATTATAAAGTGTTCTGGGTAAATGTTCACCAATTTGTTTTTTGAGGGTTGCAATTTTTAGGTATGCTTCACCGCACTTTTCCTCGCTTTTGAATGATTTTGCTGCATGATTACATGACTAGCAACACCTTATTATACTCTACATGAAATCTGAGAGTGTATTGTGTTTGCCTTACCGTTCGTAACATTAAGAAATAACGCTCGCACAGAGCCGCCAAGGGTACAGAAATATTTGTTGTCTCTCAAAAATTTCGATTCCGACTGACCGTCTGTCCATCTGTCTGTCTGTCCGTCTGTGCGTCTGTCTACAGCATAACTCTCGAAAGCTTTGAGCTATAGTGCTAAAAATTTTTGTGTGTCATTTTTTAGCAAAAAGTAACTTCAAGTTCGTGAATGGGCTATATACCCCCACTCCTTCAACCCCTCCCATACAAATTTCATGAAATTTCGAAATATTAAAAAAATTGATTTTTCTTTGAAACTATTTAAGCTATCGACTTGAAATTTAGGTAAAGTATTGTGATATAGATGTCATTAATATCAATATTGACCCGATCCCCTTACTCCTTCTACCCCCTACCCCCTCCCCAATTTTGAAAAATACATATTTTCGATTTTGATTGAAACTAGTAAAGCTGAAAAGACGAAATTTTGTCATAATTAATTTTACTATAATTTCAATTTATTTTAAAAATAATTATCAACTTCACCTCACTCCTACTAACCCCTCCCATACAAATTTCACGAAATTTTGAAATTTAAATTAAATCATTTTTCTTCGAAACTATTAAAGGTATCAACTTGATATTTTGTATAAAGTATGCAAATAGAAATTTTAATAATGCAAAAAAAATTTGTTTTGATCCGTACACTCCTTCTACCACCTCCCATACAAATATCTGCATTATAAATTCGGTGTCATATACGAAAAATACAAACCTCCCCCTCTACTTCTACCACCTCCCATGCAAAAGTATCTATTCACTATTCGAAAGAATTTGAGATGACATATTTTCCGGTATATTAAAGTCATTTCCATCTCGTCTAGAGTATTGGGCTTTAAGCCCAATCATAATTCTGTTATGTTTATATTGCTTGAGCAGCCAAGAAGTGTTGCCGACTAGCCTGGAAAATCCAGTGTCTCCTTTTTAAATGCCAAACTATCCTTTTAAAAAGGTTTAGGTTATGGCGTTTAAATTCGAGTGTTTTGCATATGTTGTGTTGCATTTCGCGCCTGATTTGACGCGTGTATTGCTAAATTGATTTATTTTCATTTGTTTCACTTAAAATAGAACGTCACTTAAATTAAATGACACTCGCTAACAGCAAGTTTTGGATATCTTTTTCACTACCCATAGGTTGGTGGACCATTCGCCTTCCAGCACACTTCTTACCAACTAGATTCGTAATATTTTCATCAAGCATGTCAAGAGGATCAGGACTTGGGATTTCTTCCGCACTGTGGTATTAGTTTGACAGATAATTTTTAATTTCGGTTATACATTTTGAAGTATCAGATGAACATTATCTTTGTCACTGTTCGCAAATCTCCAACAGTCGTTCCCCTTTGTTTAGGCTCTAGATTCTTCTCAGAACTAGATGACCTAAGAGGCGTCCAACATTCGAGCCTACTACCGTTCGCAAGCCGAACCAAGTGGTAAGAGCAAGAGGAGTGATTTCCATCTTATAATAAATAGGGGGAGTACAATGGGCCCAACTAGATGGCCTCAGTGCATTTTGGTTCTGTGGAACCACCCTCCTACAACCTAAACATAAACCTTGAAGTATCAGAATTACATTGCCTCTAGCCCAATACTGTCATGTTTATAATAATTTTTTTGTGTGCTAGTTATTCAGAATTTAGATTTCACTGATCTCCATTTTAATATCCCTCTTCTGGTCTTTTTCAACGTCAGTCTATGAATCAGTTCTTTACCAATATTGCCATATGCTAAAGCTTGAGAATTTAACCCTGCTACAGAGTTCTCTTAATTATGCTCAAAATCTGACTGCACAGTGTAAAAAATTCTGGATTTCACATTGTTCTGAATTATTAATCGTAATGTTTCGGTTCAGCAGAGACCAGTTTGGTTTGCAGAATTTGTTTTATAAAGGTGTCAATAGAGAGATGTTTCAGTAGACATCATGATTAAAGAGTCAAAGCAAAGTGAGGAAAGTCATTTCGGAGACAATAACACTTTAATCTTTCTTTCTTAACTGGAATAACTTCTATCTGCAGCGCTCTTATGGTTAATTTGGTATAAATTGTCAATTAACAAAATTGGCTTAATTGTTTAAATGAGTACAAATGGTCAATTTTATTTAGTTTTTTGCCAAATTTTAACGGCGGTAGCTTGTATCCGTTTTCGGTATGTCTCAGCTGAAATTTTGTGAAAACTTGGGTTTTTTTCTTGTAATTCTTAGCAATTCTTAAGGGCTCGAAAAAAGTCTGGGCAGTATTTTTTCTTAACGAAATTTCGAAGATTGATATTATTTGTTAAGAAGTAGTGTGAGAATGTCACAATGAAGCAATTACCAAATGCATACGATGATTTTAAGAGTCGTCAGATTTCTTGTTTCACTTCAGAATGTGTAATTCCACTTTTTTTTTTTTTTTAAATACATGTTACATAAATAACACGTTAATAGAGACCGAGACGTCACGCATTATAAAGCAAACAGTGTAAAATCCGGAAATCTTTGCTTTAAATTGTTAGGAACTTTGTGTGAGACGAACTTAAAGAAGGTTATTATTAAATCAATGGTTCTTTTGTTCTACGATAATGTTAACCGTAAGAACCCAACACACTTTCAAATCAAAATAATTTCAATATTTCATACCGCCATATAAATTACACACAAATTCATAATTAATTTTCTGAAACTTAAACCGCCTTAAAGAAGCGAAGATTGTTTGCAAAATAAGCAAATAACGTAATAAGTAATTAAGTAACCCGGTAATTTCAGAATATACGAGTTCATTAATTCAATTAACGACGATAAACATGAAATTTGATGTAACATTAGCAGTGGCAGTAGCAGCAGCAAAGGATTTACCCTAATGCATAGATATATGTACATATACTCGCGAACCCTCCCCGGATTTTAGAACAAACAAGAGATAATAATTATATGTAGGCCTCAACATTATTAACAATCTCAGCCTATTGTAACGAAATTCGTTATGTCCTCTTGAAAATGTGAAGACTTGTTCACATTTTTTGATTACCATCCCTTTGACGGCAATTTCGACATCCGAGTATTTTATTACTCTGCCATTAATGAGGACGGAGAAATTCAACCAATCCCCCGATTTGGTAATCAACTTGCTAAGACGACAAAGTAATAAAGTGACTTTTATGTACATACACAAGTATCTAAAATTGTACACGGATGGGAAACGCTCGAGAGGGACGATTCCATTCCTGCATTACCCCTTTGTACTTAAGTCCTTTCGCTTAACCTAATTCCCACCAAATACCGAAAATGCTTTCCCGCATAATTGAATGTTAAAAATTCCAATCCCGTGCGCTCGACGGGGAACTCTTGCCGTCATTTCAGTCATCCTTCCTGCACTGCCTGCCAGTATGACAGTTTTAAACGTGATTCCCTCAGTGGGTGTAATGAGCAATTTTTGCGTCGTACCGAACCAATTTCGTAAATGCCAAGCCATACGACATTCGAGTTAATTTAACCTTTTCAGCTGGCCAAGCTTCCTTCTTTTTCGTCAGGATCGTCGTATTTCAGAGACCACTCGAAGAAGTGAACAAGCCGCTGACTAGCTAGCTGCCTGCCAGCATGCCTCTTCAAATCACTCGGACTGGTTCGAAGCCAAATCGAATTTCCTGCTGCGGTAATTACTTGACAGTCGACGAACAAAACTACCCTTCGTGAGCGCATTATTTCGCTAGAGCTGGTGGGGTTAATATGTCATGTATAACGCTCACGGGGACAATAATTGCATTAGTTGATATGAAAATATTCTGTTGGCACCGCAGGCTGCCATGGATGGAGTGCAGAAGGACTTTCAAGCAAATTACACGCCATGCTCGCTCTGTAAGTTATGTGCTTAGCAGCGCTTTCGTGCAGATAATTCGCCCAGATTAATTCGAAATCAAAATCAGACCTAATCATGTGGCAAGGCCGACTCGATTATGAATTTTTCATTAGGACTTTATTTTCGTAGACAGGAGGACTTATGCCACAAATTACGGGTCAAATCATCGGACGATTTTCTTCTTCCCAGGATGCATTTCTCGCATTTCAAAAATAAGTACGAGTTCGTTGCTCCAACAAGCACACAAAGCTAGCAAGTGCTGCATGCTGCTTCTTTAACATCAAATCCTGCCATTCGAATGGCCAGGAATGTTAGGGGCTTATGCAAAAACGGAGAGCCATTCCAGTACAGCAGCAGATCCACGTAATTGCCAAGCAGAATGCCAGGCGTGCACATGAGCGGGTTTCAAATAATCGCTCAAATATTTCGTCCTGATTCTTTCGCTCTGTGTGGAGCTTTTGTCAGGACTAATTATTTCTACTTACAGTACAGACAATCCTTGCGCACACCAGGAGGACCGACACTGTTGCAGGGACAATGACGACGAAAATTGAAATACAGTCGTCATAACAACTTTTTCACTATTTAGAATCCCGCTTTTCAAGCGTTTCGAAGCGGACTGGAGCGAATCTCTGGCAATCTGGATCGTGTTAGTTCTGTTGACTGAATTTCGTGAATGTTAGGTGGCCAAATATTTCGATTTTATTCTGAAATGTACCCATTTTGATAATTAATTTTTTTTATTACATTGAGAGTTTTCTTTTTTATATATAATTATCTCTGTGATGGGACAATCAAATTGTCTTGAAGCTAATTCGATCTAAGGGATTTGGAGGATATTATAAGAGTGAATTTAAAGGCATTCTCTATACAATTCATAACGACATCCAACGAGAAGATAGAGGATTTAAAAAAATATCAAGAAAGTCATTATGGGGATGATATTTATATAATTTTGAGTCGTATCAATTACATAATTGTTACAATATTTTTTTTTTTAGAGTATGATGTATTATGGGCAATTTCGGTCATTATGTGCAATGCACAAACACAGTCATGGATGAAAGAATGGGATTGGGAAGGTAGGGGAAGGGGAGCGAGACCGACCAAGAAAGCCTTGATAACTGTTGGTCAAACTGTATCATTTATATGAGAGGTGATTGAAGGTGGGGACTAAAGTTCATATTTTTATTTTAGTCAAAAAGAATCAAAACATTTTATGTAGTATTTTACGGTAATAACCAGACTGTAATAGATTAGAAAAAAACTATAATAATGTTTCCTAGATTGGAAAAGAGGTTTTTGTACTCTAGATGAAACATGAGAGTATATTGGGATTGCCTTACCGTTTGTTGCGAGAAATAATGATTGCACAGAGTCACCAAAGGTACAGAAATATTCGTTGTCGCACAAAAACTTCGATTCTGAGTGACCGCCTGTCCATCGGTCCGTCTGTCTACAACATATCTCTCGATAACTTTGAGCTATCTTGTTCAAATTTGTTGTGTGTCATTTTTAGCAAAACAGAAGCCTTAAGCTCGTGAACGCGCTACATCCCTCCTACACTTCTACCTCCCAGTCGCTAAGGGTACAAAAATATTTGTTGCCGCTCAAAAACTTCAATTCCGAGTGATCATTTATCCGTCTGTCTGTCCGTCTCTCCGTCTGTTTACAACATAGCTCTCGAACGCTTTGAGCTATAGTGCTGAAATTTGTTGGGTATCATTTTTAGTAAAACAGAAGCTTTAAGCTCGTGAATGGGCTACATCCCCCACCACTTCTACCTCCGAGTCGCTTAAGGTATAAAAATATTTGTTACCGCTCAAAAACTTCAATTCCGAGTGATCATTTATCCGTCTCTCCGTCTGTCTACAACATAGCTCTCGAACGCTTTGAGCTTTCGTGATGAAATTTGTTGTGTGTCATTTTTAGCAAAAAAGTAACTTTGAGTTCGTGAACGGGCCACATTCCCTACTCTTTCTATCTCCTCCCATTCAAATATGATGAAATTTCAAAATTTAAAGAAATTAATTTTTCTCCGAAATCATTTGAGCTATCAACTTAAAAATTAGGTCATGGTATAATAATGTGATTGTCATAGTCGCCAAAAAATATTGATCCAATCGCCTCACTCCTTCTACCCCCTCACATACAAATGCATAATTTTCAAAAATGCTTTTATTCAGTTTTCTTTGCAAATGCCAAAGCCAAAAGAATGAATTTTTGTTACAATTAATTATACTCTAGATGAAATCTGAGAGTATTATAAGTTTGCCACAAAGTTTGTAACGCCAAGGAATAAGGCTCGGAGAAAAAATGAATGATACAGAAGTTCATATAATCACTCAAAAATCTCAAAACCGGATGTCCGTCCGTCCGTCCGTTCGTCCGTCCGTCTGTCCGTCCGTGTCCTCTCTAGCTTGAGAACGCGTTGATCTAGAAAATTCAAATTTTGAACACGTCGTTTTAGACAAAAAAGTAAGGACAAGTTCGTAAACAGGCCAAATCTCTCCGCCCCTTCTACCCACTCCCATACAAAATGACACAATTGCGCAATTTGACAATAACCGGATTTACTCGAAAAGTATAAAAGCTATTGGTCTCAAATTTGGAACATAATACTTTCATGATAATATCAATCTACCATATAAAAATTATGCGTGTCCTCTCTCTCCTTCTACCACCTCCCATACAAACTGTACTTTTTCTTGAAATACTCTAAATCAATTTACTCAGTGCGTATAAAATTTGGCAAGCTGAAATTGTGCATTAAATATTTATTTGGAATTATTAGTAAGACCAAAAAAAATCATGGTCACCTCAATCTACGAATATGAAAAAATTCGTAGAAAGAGGGTTGTGCGAAGGGCTAACAACCCTTCCACAATAAGTAATGAAAAATATTAAGGAACCTGAATATCAGGAGGCCAAGGTCCGATTTGGGCTGTAGCGCCATTGTAGAAAAAAAATCATGCATTTAGTTTCACCCCTTCTATCCCTTCCCATACAAAATGACACAATTTCGCAATTCGACAATAAACGGATTTTTTTAAAAATCATAAAAGCTTTGGTCTGAAATTTGGAATATATTACTTTTATAATAATTTCAATCTGCTGTATAAAAATTAGTTGAGTACTCCCCTTCCCTCCACCACCTCCCATACAAACTGCACTTTTTATGAAATACTCTAAATAAATTTAGTCAGTACGTATGAAACTTGTCGAACTGAAATTATGCACTAAATAATTATTTAGAATTATTAGTAAGACCACAAAAAATTAGGCGATTACCTTCACTCCTTCTACCCCCTTCCATACAATGTGATACAATTCGACAACTTTACAAAAAGTTTTCTGCCACCTCCCATACAAATGCCATCAGACAAAAATTGTTCAATTTCCTCGAAAATTAAAGCTAAAAACTCTAAGTTCAGCATGAAAAATTTTGCATACCACGTTCGGTGTCTTATACAAAAATGACAAACATCCACCCTCTGCATCTACCACCTCCCAAATAAAAGTCTTTATTCACTGTTCGAAAAATTACATATTTTCCGGTAGTCTTTCCCATTTCATCTGGAGTATCGTATGATTGGGCTTTACTTCTGTTATGTTTTTATAATAGTTTTTTCAGTATTATGAATTTATCTTCTTATGAAATTATCTCATCACACACCTTTCTATAATAAATTTCTAGATTAACCAAAATTTTGCCTAATCCCGAAAATTTACTATAGTTTAAAAATGATGACTGCGTAAAGCCACAATCTTGCCACGGCATTCCAAAGCAATTAAGAAGTGAAATTTGCTTGAAGGCCCGTAAGCAGTAACACCTTGAAATTAGACCCACAACCACATCTGGATCCTGGAGCCATAAAATCATCTTGCCAGAAACTTTTGCACGAGAATTTCGATGCGGCTGCATTCCTTCCACTCTCGTTATTAAACCATTTCCTTTTCGGAACTTCCGACCTTTAGTTAGTCTGTCCCAAGGGGCTCACTTGTACCGGAAAACTTCAAAGATGTGTGCTCCCGAAAGCTGAAACTTGTTCCTTGTGACGTGGGGCGTACTATGTATATATATATATGGGCGATGCTCGGGAAATGAAATTACTCCAATAAAGGATTACCGTCCAACACACATGGGTACAAATCCCTCCTGACGATCATGCTTGAATGTTATTGCTGTGTAGTAGTCGACGACGTACAGCAAAACTCTCGATGGGTACCTTTTCGAGTTTAGTAGCGCTGCTTTTTCGTTTTCGCAAACGTTGTTTATGAGCGAATCCTTCGTCGGACCCGGAGAAGAGAAGAAAATTTTATTTCACCGCCATAATTGCAAAAATCTAATTATTTGTCCCATCAAATGAAAAGCTCTTTATTTCCCAGCGGGATTATTAGGCCATCCTTCTTGCTGGCTGAATGTGTTTTTGAGCAGGTTCTACGTCAATCCGTTGTTAATTGAGGACAGCCCTTTAGCACGAAATTTTTTTTCCCCAAGTTTGTTTTAGTTTGGGAACGGACTGAACGTCCATTGGTCAGGCACTAAATTAATTTTCACCAAAAATTTTTCGAATAAGGCGTTCTTAGGAAATATTTAAAGAAGACTTATGTGTAGGTGTGTATGCTTAGATGGATATTATTTCTTGTTAGATATTTTTAAAAGTGGATTTCCGGAAATTGTAGTAATTGCGTTTGGAGTTTTGGGATTAAAATAAAAAAAAAATAAATCTTGAAAAGTTTAGAAATAAATTGAAAAAGTTTTCCTACTAATTTTCAGTCGTAATGAATACTGTCCAATATTTAATCGAGTAGCTAGATGTTGAAAGTTCTTCTTGTTTTTTACATTCGATCTGTGCAAGGCATTATAATTTTTTCGAAAAAAATTGTAACAAAATTTTCACCTTCTTGACTCTTGGTGTTTCAAGTACTCTCGCTTACCCAAAGAGAGTTTGCAGAGTTTGGCATACCACAAAGTAAGCGAAAAAAATCCTTATTTAAATACTGAGCACAATGCATTATTATTCGTTTATTAGGAACAGTATTCATGTCATCGTTTTGCTTCTTCTTCTTGAATAAGCATTATTGCTGATTTCGTTAATTTCCGAAATGATTGATTGTAATAAGTTAATGTTAATAATGTCGAACAAAATCGGTAATCTTTTTTATAATCTGTAAGCATCGAGGGACTTGGCACTACTTTCAAAATATGCAAATATAGCAAGCAAGTCGAAAGTAAGCCGATTTTTTATACAACCATAGTCCTTTATGAAAGTGACTACTCTGCATATATTTTGAGGCTCAATGTATCAGATGTACTGAATTCAGTCCGAATCAACTAAATCTCTCCATTGTTTTCATTGCACTCCCCATGCATTTTTTCAAATATTCGTGTTGATGCGAACTACTTTAATTTTGAGTCAACATTCGATAAATCCAAGTAACTTCGAAAGCCGGTTGATATATGGCTGACGTTGCTTTGGGAAACTAGTGATGCAACAAATACGAGTACTTATATTCGTATTCATCGAATACCAATCTTTAAATGAATATTTTTATTTGCTGAATGCCCCTACGAATGTAAAATTTCAAATTTATCAATAGACCAAACTCCAATTGCTTGTTAAGAATTTTAACTTGAAGGAGGATTTGTTGAGAGAAAAAATCGCATCTATTCGTACCAAAGCATTTAGTAAACACGTCAAGCGATTTCGCAATCAAAAGATAAGGTCTTGCCAAAAAAAAAATAACCACCATTCGCTGCACGCCACACAGTATGTTTTCGATTCCTAGTAATATTGCACTTTTAAATTTACTTATGTTGTTAATTTTTGCTGTTGCCGAGCTTAAACCTGTCCCAGTGTTGACTTATTTCACTCGTAAGTTTTCACTTGACTGAAATTGATGTAACGTGTAATGAAAACAAAAATCTTCCAACCAAATATGGGTCACGCACATGCTTTATTTTAGAAATAATTAGCAGAAACACACGTTTTTAAAAATTTTTTTTGTCTGTTCACGCAATTGTATTGAAACTTTGACAGTTTTTTAGGTATGCTTCGAGCTGTAATCGCTTAGTCATGTTTCGAGGCGTGGTAATAGTTTGCTACCGCCTCCCATACAAAACGAGTCATGTACAAAAATAAATATTAATCAAATTTTCTTGAAAACCACAAGTATTCGCTCCTGTGGTTTTCACCACATTTGAAATTTAGAATACATTATTTTTATCATTCCTTTCACCACCTCCCATACAAACTGAACTTTTTTATGAAATAATATAAACCAATTTGCTCAGTACGTATAACATTTATCGAGCTCAAATTTTGTACTAAATCCTTAATTAGTATTATAATTTATTATAATGAAAATCGGGCAGAAGTAAACCGATTAGCTTCTCCCCTTTTACCTCCTCTCAAACAAATTGACATAATATCACTTCTTTCCAAAATTCGATATTCTTGAAAACCATGAAAGTTACTGATCTGAAATTTAAAAAATATATCAATTGCATGATGATTGTCGTTGTTTCTCAAAAAATCACTAAAGACCCCCCACTCCTTCTACCACCTCCCATACAAACTGCACATTCAATCTATTAAATTTTTTGAGGATTAAATTTTGTCCAAAACACTTTTATAGCTACTCTAGCATGATGTGAAACAATGCTGTCACCCCTTCTACCACACCCCATACAAAATTTCTTAAGATTACATAAATTTCGATCACATGTATAATATCGTATGATTAGGCTTTACGCACAATCGTAATCCTATTATATTTTTAAGCTCAATGTTATTTTATTTGGGCTTTTTTTAATTAACACAATCTACAACTATTCACATGTCCTTAACGCTCTTCAGTACGAATATGATCTCAAATCACGAGATTTATTTGATACCAACGAAATAAAAAGCATTGTAAGTAGATTATAGCATATATTCCACACAATGTATTACTAGCTACATTCTCAAAAATTGCTTATTATTGCAATTCTTACGCGGACAATGTCGCGGGAGATCGCTAGTTTCTAATAAAACATAAGAAATGTGAAATTCATTTAGTGGTGCCAGTTTTCCAATTTGGTGCAGTTTTGTAATTAATCTCCTAAAACGATGTGGTGACGCACGTATCACATCGATAACCCACTATGAAATCGCAGCCGGCGGACCACCAGCAGCGCCGTACGTTCTTTAATTTTGGCTTGGAAATCATTACTGATGATGGTAATTTTAGAAAAAAAAAATATTTTCACATTGGCGGCTACGTTTATAAGCAAAATGGCCGCATTTGGGGATCCGAAAACTCGCGAGTGATTCAGGAGAAGCCAATGCTCTCACAACGAGTGACTGTTTAGTATAGATTATGGGAGGCGTCATAGTGACGTACTTTTTCGAAAATGACGACGAAAGAGTGCAGTGCACTACAGAAGCATGATAAACAATTTTTTCGCTCAGAGATAGAGTCTATGGACACGGACAATCTACACTTTTAACAGGATGGTATTATGTACCGTACAAGTTCCGAAACAATAGACTTATTGCGCACGAAGTTCCCTGGTCGCGTAATTACGCGTTTTGGAGACACGAATTGGCCACCAATATCTTGCGATTTAACACCATTTAACTTCTTCCTTTGGGGTTATGTCAAGAGTAAGGTAAATGCTAACCATTCACAAGCAATTCCAACTCTTGAAGCTAATATTGAAGACGCCATCTTCGAAATAGAGCCCCAATTATGCGTAAAAGAGATCCAAAATTTCGAGAAAAGGATGAGGGTTTGCCATTTGACAGATTTGTTTTATTTCTATACATAATTCCCATGAGACATCCAAACAGTGCAGAATGAACATTGAAACCGTTTTTTGCACAGTTTAAGCAATCATATGCTCACACTACTCACACGCATATGTTTGTTCAGACTGTGCTTGAATAGAAAAAGTTTCGTTTTTTTTTTCAAAGAACAAATTTTATACCTCTCGTTGATACACCTTATACGAGGTGAGGTCAAAAATTTTACGGAATGAATGGGATGAACAAGGGTTGGAGGACATGTTTTTATCTGGAGGTATTTTAACACTCAGTACAGGTATAAATAAAAAGTTTCTGCCAAATCCAATCAATAACAATTTAGTTATCGCCGAATCAACAAGTCAATCGGAAAGAAAACGCTAACTATGGACAATATTGAGTTCCGTGCTCTAAGTTCCTCACCAAGCAAGGAAAAGTGCCACAATTAATTTTCGAATTTGCTTACGGGGACTCTAGCCATGTAAAAACAATGATTTATAAATTACATTTTGTAAATGTTATTCAGGCAAGTCAGATAGTCAATTAAAGATGATAAGCACTCGGGCCAGCTGATTGTGGTCACTTCCTCAAAAATGGTCAAAAAAGTGGAGAAACTTGATCTCGAAGATGCTCGTTTAAAGAAGAAACAAATCACAAAAATGGTTGGAGCATCAAATACAACCATTTTGAATATTCTCCACGATCATCTCGGCATGTCTACAGTCAGCGCAAGATGGATACCGAGAATGCTCTTAGCAGTTGAGAAAAAGCAGCGTGTCGAGTGTTTACGCGAGTTTTTCGAACTCTGCAACGAGAACAACGATGAAATTTTAACCTGGATTGTTACTGGAGACGAAACTTGGGTTCATTACTATGAGCCTCAATTAAAGTAAGAGTCAATGCAGTGGCTCCTTAAAGGCGCTTAACCCCGAAGGCGTTCAAGGTCTCACAACCCATCGGAAAAATCATGGCCACTATTTTTTGGGATTCAGATAATGTTTTGATGATCGTATATAAAGAAAAAGGACAAAATAACACAGGGGGATACTGAGCTAACCTGTTTCAAAAATTAAAGAATGCACTCAAAGAAAGAGAAGAGAAAAGTGTGCTCCTTTTATACGACAACGCAACTGTTCACAGCTACATTGCAATGGCTACTCTACAGAAATACGGCTACGGAATATTGAACTACCCCTTTTATAGTGTAGATCTGGCTCCTTTCGACTACTATTTGTTCCCAAAATTGTAGAAAGGAGTTCGGGAAGAAAATTTACTAACGATGTATAGGTGAAGTCAGCAATTTCAGCCTATTTTGAAGCCATTAATAAACTTTGTGAGAGATATGATAAATGTATTAGCCTTAAAGCAAAATATATTGAAAAGGAAAAATAATAGCTTGATTAGTTTTACCCTCCTTCCCTGTCATTTCGCGAAATTTTTGACCTCACCTCGTAATAGTAGTGCGGGGGAAATGAGAAGGATTTAAAAAATGGTGGACATTCCAAAATTTCAAACCGTTATATCTCAAAACCGAGTACAGATACCAAATTGAAATTTTGTCAGATTGTGGAACTAAATAGTTTTTGATTTTGGTAAACATTTTAAATTCTTAGTTGATTCTTTTAGGGCTCTGGTGAAGGATACTAAGTTTAAATTTTGCACTTGGATACATCTATTTAATATACTTAGAAAAAAAGTAATAATTTATTCCACAATTGTTATGCACCGAAGTGAAGTCTAACATGCACAAGGTGTTTCATGTGCAATGAAAAAAACACATAAACTGAACATTTTTGAATGAAATTTTAAGGTAGAAACTTGAAAATCCCTATTGGTATGAAATATTAACTAGTTGAATACCTTCAAAACTCCTTCCCCTTCCCATACAAAATGATTATTTTGACTATTTTTAAGAAATCCATTATCACTTAACTATTAAAACCTATCAATTTGAAATTTTGCACAAAAAATTTCGAAAATAGTTGAAACGAAACTGCTTTAGAAGTTTTGAGATCGCGCTTTTCCTTCTACCCCCTCCCATACAAAAATATGATTTCGACCAATTTCAATAAATCAACTAATAACCAACAAATTGAAAGCTACGAACTTTTTTAATTGATTGCTTGAATAACGATTCAAGCAATAAATTTGTCAAATTGTAGAACTACATAATGTTTAATCTTGGTAAAAATTTTAAGTTGGGTAGTGTAAGGGGAGGGAGGTGAGAAGCAAAAATGTCGAAAATTTTGAGTGATTTTTTTAGGGCTCTGGTGAAAGATACAAAGTTTAAATTTTGCACTCGATACGTCTCTTTGATGTACATAGAAAAATAATAATAACTTAATCCATAATTGTTATAAACCGACCCTCCCGGTATAAGGTGCACAAGGTGTTTCATGTGCATTGAGAAAAACACAAAAACTGAACATTTTTGAGTGAAATTTTAAGCTTGAAAATTTGCGAAATGCATTTAAAACAAATCCCTAAATATACGAAATACTAACTGGTCGAAAACCTTTAAAACTTCTACCCCCTCTCATACAAAATTATTTTTTCGACCATTTTTAAGAAATCAATTATCACCTAACTATTAAAAGGTATCAATTTGAAACTTTGCACAAAATCTTACAAAAATAATTAAAATTAAATTACGTTAAACGTTTTGAAATCGCGCTTGCCCTTCTACCCCCTCCCATAAAAAAGTAATATTTCGACCAATTTCATTAAATCAACTAATAATTAATTAAAAAGCCATTAATATCCACCCACCCTTACTATTACCCCTCCTCCTCCCCTCATAAAAACTCAAACTTGCAGAAACGAATGAAATATTGTAAAATTGACAACAGCCCTGCCCAAGAACTCCCTTTCACTTAGCCTTCCCTAACCACTCTTACCTGCATATTGACATTACACTCATCCGCAACTTGTCCCAAGAATAATAAAGTTTCGCCCGACTTGCTGTCAGTTTATTTCCTTTGTATTACAAAACATAACAGAATTGTGATTGGGCGTAAGGCCCATACACTAGATGAAATGAGAAATAGTTCAATGTACCGGAAAATATAATGTCATTTCAAATTCGTTCGAATAGTGAATTGGGACGTTGTATGGGAGGTGGTAGAAGCAGAAGAGGTGGTTTGTAATACTTGTATATCACAACAAACGTGTCATGCAAAATATTTCGTGCTGAATTTAAAGCTTGTAGTTTTCATTTTTTTAAAGAAATTGGACATAGTTTCCTTGAAATTGGGGGATTTGTATGGGAGGTGACAGAGGAAGTGGAGGGTCTTAGATAATTTTGAAGCTGCTTATCAACATCCTTATCGCCATGCTTTGTTCGAAGGAGAAATGCTTTTCTTGAATTTACAATATAGATATTTCTTAGAAGGAGTGAAGCGAAGCTGACAATTTTTTTAGCATCTATTGCAATTATTAAGGACAAATTCTGGCAAAAATTTAGGTTTGCACTTTTCTAATTTTAATGGAAATAGATACACTGCATTTTCCAAAATTATGCTTCTAACACCTTCCATACATGAGTCGCTATTCACCATTCTAAAGAATTCGATAAAACACATATTTCTAGACATTAAACTCTTTCCCATTTTAGAGCATCAAATGATTGGACTTTCCGCTCAATCATAATTCTGTTATATTTTTGAATCATTCCGATAATTGCAAGTCGTTTGCTGGATAACATATTCTGTACGTAATGGGTATCCTGGGACATTTTTTTTTCTATGTAGATGAGCAGGACATATTCTGTTAACTTCTAGTGACTTGCGGGGCTGGAACGGAATCGTTGGTATAAAGTTGAGAAGCACGGTGCCAGTTTGTCCTGTTTATTCAACTCGGTGGTAGCCCGGAAAAAGAATTTTCTGTCATATTTAAATTTACTAGGACTGACATACGTTTATACAACCAATATCGATTGTACCAGTAACCCTGGTTATCCCAACATATGTTGGAATGAGTGTCGTATAAGAAATAGAAATCATTTCCTTCGCCCATATTCTAGACAAAGCTAGCTCCATACAATTTCCTTTCGATTGCATTTCGAAATCGAACTTTACCGAAAGAATGAGAAAATAATACTAGAAAAAAAAGAGGCAGGCGAAACTTTCGAAAAATAGGAAAAGACTTCTTTCTCGAAAGAGGTAGTTCTAGATCACGATGCCAGCCATCTAGCAAAGTACCAATGTATGCACATATAAATTGAAATTTTGTTTGGGGCTCTCTTCAACCCCACTTGACAGTCTATGCGGGCAGATTCAGCAATAAATGTCTGTGATGGAAAATATCGCATTAAATTCCTTTTGAAAATTTCTTCTTGGTATACGAATTCGAGCCGATACGATTCCTTTGTATGTTGCTCTCATCGTGATTATTCCGAGCACTTTGCAAACTATGTGCAAATACACAATCTACAATAAAAGAATATTAATACGCAAATATGGAAGAATGGATTTCAAAGGATAGCAAGATGGTTTTTAGTGGATTAAAAAGCTATTGTAGGAAATAGCTGTTAAGTGGAAAATGATACCTACTTAGCTTTTTCTTTATTTATTTATTCAAGAGATCTCATCATACGATTGATTGCTTAAAATTTTAAACACTTTAACGATTACAATGAAGCATCATTTTTTTTTTACAAAGCTGACTGAGTAAAACTTAGGTTGAAATCAATGCTACCATAATTAATGTTAAAAGCCTGTGAAATGGAGGTTTTCAGTTCGAACCGGGCGTAATTAATTTAATGAAATGGAATGTTGCTAAGTACGTAGCCTCTTAAGGATCGATAAGGAAATTTTATGGAGAGTGCTCCCAGTCGGCTCGAAGAGTTAATATCACCGGAAATTAATTTAACAGGGAAAGCCTTAGTACTGCTTTCACTATTAAATTTATTTGATTTAATAAGTGACTTCAACAAAAGCAGTTGAAATTATTCTTGATATGGGGGGAAGACATATTAGGTCTGACCAGAAAATACCTTTGAGAGCAAACCTTATAAATTTTCGTTGTATGGACTCGATTCTTTTGTTATGAATATCGTCATACAGGACGGGCACATTGAACAATGGAAAGTACAAAAATACAGTAAATTCAATATTTACACTTCTTACGGAGTCCCAAATGGGTTTACCATTGGTAACGATATGGTATACGTTATCGTCGAAGCTAAGCTCATTAGTTCAACTAAATTGCGATTGATTTAGCTTACCGGCCTGCAAAAAAGCCTTTCATCTCACCTTTTGGTTGTCGTACATGTTTTATTCCATCAGAATATTTTAAATTAAATTTCGATTCGTCGGAAAATAATACAGTTCTCTACTTTTGAATAGTCCAGTCTAAATGGTCCTTGGTAAACTTTAACCTGGCCCTCCTGTTCTTTTCTGAGATGAAAGGCTTTTTTGCACGCCGGTAAGTTAGTTTGATTAGAAGAGACCGTAGGTTCAACTGCAATCCTTTTTTTTGATCAAAGAATCATCTCTTCGTGCTGTTTTTCGAGGCCTTCCTCCAGAATGTACAGGAGATATGCGACCCGTCAGCTCATATTTTTTGATTAGCCGCGATATAATTGACCGATTTATCGAATATCTTTTACTAATATTATGTCGAGATAATCCACTTTTATAATTAAATATAATTTTATGTTTAATTTCACTACTGTACGTGTTTCTTGCCATTTTTAGTCTCTTAATGTCTTAACACAAAGAACAGAATGAGCACCAATATTCACGACAGAAATTTTGCACAAATGCTGAAGTAATGATGAAATTTTAATGATTCATGTCAGACAAATGCATTTCTGATGCAATAACTGTTTCCTGCTAACTGTTCGGCAGTAGCGGTACGAAAAAAGTGAGTATAGAAAAGGGGTGCTTTAGTTTTGTCCAGGCAACTTTTGAGTACTGAGAAATATTTTTGTTTTATTTTTTGTTGTTGAAAGGACTGAATTGTCATTGTTATGTTTTTTTTATAATACACATGTAAATAAATAATAAAAACTAAGAACAAATCTTTTTCATCAAGTTTTCCTGATAATTTCAGAGGATAACTGATATTTCGCAAAGGGGTGCTTTAGTTTTATCCAGTACTATACGTGCAGCCTTATTTCAATATCCCCCCGCCTTCTACCCACTCCCATACAATGTAACTTATTTTCAAAAATATATAATAAACAAAAGTTCTCGAAAACCATAAGAGCATATAATATGAAATTTAGAATATATTATTTTTATCATAAACGTGATCTATGGTATAAAAATTATTAGAATCGCCCCACTTCTTCCACCACCTACCATACAAACTGCATTTTTTCATGAAATACTATAAACCAATTTGCTCGTATAATGTTAATCAAGCTTAAATTTTGTACTAAGGCTTCCGTGGCGTAGTGGGCAGCGTGCTTGCTTCTCAGTCAATATGTCGTGGGTTCGATTCCCACTCCAGACGGGATTTTTTCAAGCACGAATTTTTCAGTTGTTACTAGCGATGAAAAATCATTCGCAATAAAATGGGCAAACGGTGTAAAAGTGAAACAGTTCCACTTCAAGAAGGCCTAGATACTCAGTAGATGGTTCCTGTTCGCTTTCTATCATTCAGTCCCCCATAACATCTTCAAATATTTATCAGTAGCAGCCAGTACAACTGAGCAATATACCAGCTTCTCCACTCGCTACGGTCGTCCTCACTCCCCTTCCCCAACCTTCCCAATCCCATTCCTCCCCTCCATGACTGTGTTTGTGCATTGCACATAAAGGCCGAAATTGCCTATAACACAGGTCATTCTGTAAAAAAAAAAAAAAAAACTAAATCTTAACTAGTATTATAATTAATATCGGGGATAAGTAAACCGAATAGCTTCTCTACTTCTACCCCCTCTTATACATTGTGACATACTATCTAATCTTTTCCAAAATTCGATTTTCCTGAAAAGTATGAAACTTATTGATATGGAATTTAAAATATATCAATTGCATGACGATTATAGTTTTTTGTCAAAAAATCTACCACCTCCCATACAAACTGCACAATTTTACTAAAATTAATGCACTAATTTTCTCAGTATTTATTCAGTTCTTGAAGCTTAAATTTGGTAAAAAAAATGTATTACTACTCTAGCATGATGTGAAACAAATTAGTTCAACGCTGTCATCCCTTCTACCACTCCACATACAAAATTGTATTTCATCATTTATGGGAATGTTTGTTCTTATTAATGAAATCATAATACATGGGAAAAAAATTAATTTTGTTCATTTTACTGCATTTTTAAAAAGAAACTTGTACTTAACCCACCCTGTATGATAAATTTTTTTTCATTTATTTTGGGCTACACCCAATGAGGATATATAAAATGGAGTGCCAGATAGGCTGTCTCATGTGGGAATACTTTTTGATTCGGAAATTTTCGGAAATCGTGCCCAAACTTAACTTGGCTTCAAACTTTTACAAAAAAATACCATACTTTGTATTCTCTCTTGGTTGCTAATATTCACTCAGCAATAAAATTATTTTCAGTAGAATGGAGTTTGCTGATTTATTTCAGAAATCTTTATTTTTTTAATTTTTATTAGCTTTTGATTCATGTATAAGCTAAGCATTTTAGCAACGGACAATTTAACGCGGAACAGAGATAGTTACTTTGGGCTTAAGTACGCCAAACAAGGATAGCGAAACAATTTTTTTTCGAAAATTTGACAATTGTTTCGAACAATTTAACGTGGGAGAGTTAGTTGCAATATTTTTAAGCGTGCGACAAAGATAGCGAAACGATTTTATTGGAAAAATTTCAAGAATTTCGCCAGTAGGGGAGGGAAATACTTTCATTCCCATTTTCATACACGGCAAAGCAAGCTCATAGTCACTCCTTATTATATATCCACCTTGCCTACACCGAATTTTAAATAAAAACATAACAGAATTATGATTGGGCGTAAAGCCCAATTATATGATACTCTAGATGACATACTTACTTACCTTTTGCTTGGGAGGTGGTAAAAGCAGAGGGGGATGTTTGTCATTTTTGTATGTAACACTGAATGTAGTATATAAAATATTTCATGCTGAATTTAAAGTTTTTTGCTTTCATAATTTTCGAGGAAATTGAACAATTTTTGTCTGAATTTATGATATTTGTATGGGAGGTGGCAGAGAAAGTGGAAGATTTTGGATGATTTTGAATCTGCTTATCAACTTCCTAATCACATTGCTTTGTTACAATTTTAAAGTCGATAGCTCTCATATTTCTTGACCTTTCATTACAAAAATTCGTATGGGAGGTGGTAGAAGGAATGAGGTAAAGGCGATATTTTCTTAGCATTTATTACAATTAGTAAGGGACAGATTGTGGCAAAATTTTAAGTTTCTATTTCTTTTAGTTTCTATGAAAATCGGTTAAATGCATTTACCAAAATTCTACATTTGTATGGGAGGGGGTAGAAGGAATATCCGAATCAAAACGAAATTTTTTTGACATCAATTATATTTATAATAGGATACTTTCTCAAATTTTCAAGTTGCTATCTTAGACAGTTTTGGAGAAAACTAATTTAATTTAAATTCCGAAATTTCGTAAAATTTGTATGGGAGGGGGTAGAAGGAGTGAGGTAAAGTTGATAGTTTTTCGAAAATTAATTGCAATTATAATAAAATTAATTATGACAAAAATTGGTTCATTTAGCTTTGCTAGTTGCATTGCAAACCGAATAAATGGATTTTTGAAAATTGTGCATTTGTATGGGAGGTGGCAGAAGGAGTAAGGGGATCATATCAATATTTCTTGAGGTCAATGATATTTATATCATTATACTATGACCTAAATTTTAAGTCAATAGCTGGAAAGGTTTCGGAGGAAAATCGATTTCCTTAAATTTCGAAATTTCATGAAATTGTATGGGAGGGGGTAGAAGGAGTGGGGGGATGTGGCCCGTTCACGAACTTAAAGTTACTTTTTTGCTAAAAATGACACACAACAAATTTCAGCACGATAGCTCTAAGCGTTCGAGAGTTATGTTGTAGACAGACGGACAGACGGACGGACAGCAACTGGGAATCGAAGTTTTTGAGCAACAACAAATATTTCTGTACCCTTGGCGGCTCTCTGCGAGCATTATTTAGCGTTACAAACGATAAGGCAGACACAATATACTCTCAGATTTCATCTAGAGTATAAACATAACAGGAGTACGATTGGGCATAAAGCCCAATCGTGCGATACTCTAGATGAAAGAGAAATTTTTGTATCTTAAGAAATTTTGTAGAGGAAGTGGTAGAGGGGTGACGACATTGAACTAATTTTTTCACATGACGTTAAAATGTTTTATACAAAATTTAGGATTTAAAAATTTAATAGGTACTGAGAAAATTAGTGTATTGGATGTAGTGAAGTAGTGCAGTTTGTATGGGAGGTGATAGAAGGAGGGGCGAGTTTTTAATGACTTTTGACATGTTTTAAATTGCAGATCAGTAGCATTCATACTTTTCAGGAAAATCGACTTTTTATAGTTGTGAAATTGTGTCATTTTGTATGGGATGGGGTAGAAGGGGTAAAGCTAATCGTCTAATTTTTTTTCGCTTTTATTAATAATTCTAAATAAATATTTAGTGCACAATTTCAGCTCAATCAATTTTATACGCACTGAGTAAATTGGCTTAGAGCATTTCATGAAAAAGTGCAGTTTGTGTGGGAGGTGGTGGAAGGAATGGGAGGACTCAAATAACTTTTGTACAGCAGATTTATATCATCATAAAACAATATATTCCAAATTTCAGATCAATTGCATTTATACACAGTTTGCGAGCAAATCCGCTTATTGTGAAATTACGAAATTGTGTCATTTTGTATGGGAGGGAGTAGAAGGCGTACAGCTAATCGTCTCATTTTTTTGGGTGTTACTAGTAATTTTAAATAAATATTTCGTGCACAATTTCAGCTCGATAACTATTATACGCGCTGAGTAAATTGGTTTACAGCATTTCATGAAAAAGTGCAGTTTGTATGGGAGGTGGTGGAAGACACAAATTATTTAATTTTATTTAATTTAATTTTTATAGAGTAGATTGGAATCATCATAAAATTATTACATTCCAAATTTCAGATCAATGTCGTTTGTACTTTTCGAGCAAATCCGTTTATTGTCAGATTGCGAAATTGTGTCATTTTGTATGGGTGGGGGTAGAAGGGGTGGAACGATTTGGCTTGTTGAACTTGACTTTACTTTTTTGTTAAAAACGACGTATACAAAATTTGAACTTTCTAGTTCAACGCGTTCTCAAGCTAGAGAGGACATGGACGGACAGACAGACAGACAGACAGACGGACGGACATCCGGTTTTGAGATTTTTGAGTGATTATATGAACTCATGTATCATTCATTTTTCTCTCCGAGCCTTATTTCTTGGCGTTACAAACTTTGTGGCAAACTTACAATACTCTCAGATTTCATCTAGAGTACAATTAACAAAAAAAATTTAGCCTACTTGAAATTTATTAATAAAAATATCCGTGTGGACAGCAACAAGACATGAATACTTGTTGATCCGCGCAAAATATCGTTTGCAGTAATAACACACATTTCGATAAAGAGGTCATAACAGAGTAATTATTTGTTTTCGTCCTTTTCTGAAGTATCCGAACCAAACTATCTTTCAGAGCTACGGATATCGCAAGCATACTTAGCCCCGGGGGAGATGACATACCCAATATTCTTCTGGGTTGGAGGACAATAAATAATTTTTCATCTAGTGCCTTCAAGTCAAATAGTCTTCTTAGTTTTATTACTAAAATTTTAAAAGAAATATTCATTTTAGTGCAGTTAGTGAAATAGATTATCCCATTTCTTCACCTAAATATCCTCTACGGTCTTCCAATCGGAGGTAATGGCTATTGCAAAAGGGGCGTAATTGGCATTGCGTGCAGGAGTAAATGGTAAGCAAGTTATTTTTTACTCGGATAGCCAAGCTTCATTCAAGGCTCTCCACTTAAAGCTGCATTTCAAGATGCTTGAACCATTATATGAGTATGTTGGAAGAATTAGAGCAATTATGCACTTTGCGATTTTGTTGGGTTCCGGATAATCAATACATACCTGGAAACGAAATGGCGGACAGGCTGGCTAGAAACAGATCTCACGCTGCCACCGTTGAGCAAACGGACAATGTTTATATTGCCTTAAAAAGGAGTCATTAAGACAATATACACCACCAAAGTGTGAGAAATAGAAAATCTCAAATGATTGCAAAGCGACCGTGTAACACGTCGGAAACACTATGGGGTCGGTTTGATATAGGGAAATCTATAAAAATATTGAGACTCGACAGAAACTCCCTACGAACACTAGTGGGTATAGTTACGGGTCACTGCCTTCTTAGAAAATTCGCTCGCCTTACATCCGATGACATTTGCTAAGGCTACGATGTGGAGGATGAGACCGTATAGCATTTCATCTGCCATTGCCCATGCCCCGAATAATTCGAAGACGAACTCTAGGAGAGTATTTCTTCGCCGAGATAAATGATCTCCATTCCTTTGAGTCGATAAATGATATGTAGGTTCGTGTGGTACAAATTCGGAGGTGCAAGATTGTCCCACTAGTATCCTCAGTATATTGGTGACTAACCCCTCCACAAACCTAACCCAAGCTAAATTAAATTTTCAGCTATCACATGGAATAAAATATTAAATCTAAACCGTTTGGTCCAATTGCTCTGAACACTGTTTCCATTCTAAACTAGTTCAAATGCATTTTTCTTTCATTTCTCCATGAAATCCAAGACCATCGTTTGTTGCGAAACTGTGCAACTGGGCGAATCAATGCCAGAATAGAATAACGTGCAAGGATGCCAGCAAATGTCACTCCTTGAATAAAGTTCTCTAAAATGCAATTTGTAGAACACAAGCTTAAGATGTGTGTTTTTGTATACGGTCTTAGTATGTGTGCGGACGTTGAATATCAACCGTTTCTCCGGGTGGATTTAAATTCGAAATTTATAGCATAAAGGGGGATTTTGTATTTTGCCACAAGCATTTCGTTCATCTGGTACGACGACGCCTTCGAGAACATGTGCGAAGAAGATTCGCTTTTGCAGATAATTATATCTTAGTTATCCGTGTGATTATTATCAAAATTTACATATTCCAGCCATTTTACTGTCTGGCTGTGCCTTATAATACTACATCCCTGTTTATTGTCCGCCTTTGTGTAACAATCCTGCCGTACATATACCACAAAGGAACACACTTGCCTCCCCGGTAATGTTCTGCTGGCCAAAATTACAAAATAAAGCGTTATGCAAGTGAAGTCACATAGTTTGGAAATCCCTCGAATGGCTATAGTCAACCGCGCGCCATCTGGAAAATTCTGCACCTTTTCCCATTGAACTATTTTTCAGCCAGCATAAATCCGCTAACACATCTATAGAAGATAAGACCTTGAGTACAGAACGGTATACAGACGTAGTATAGAGGATTTTCAGAAAGTACTAAAGGGGGTGCAATATACCCTATTTCTGCATTAAGGCTGCTTTGCATAATTCCGGGCAAGTCGAAAACTTTACACATTCTCAACACTGTTTCATCTGGGAGAAGAGATGCAGATGGAGGAAACTCTTGAAACATCTTCAACCTTCCCCTTTTCTCCTACCCCAACATTGCTTTATATATATTTTGTGATCGGATTCCGCCGAAGTAAGAACAAGGATGCTTACGAGGCAGAGATTTCTCATGCAGTTTTGGGACTCCCGGACAAGAAAAGATACCTTCGCAGTTGTGTAAAACTTCTCATAGAATCTTTGAATGTTATTTATTATTTACGACTGCTAAGTACTTGGTTGCTTGGAAGATAGCGGCAGAAAATCTGCAGGTAGATATGCGAAATTTCGAAGGAGTTTATGCGATCGTACTATGTAAAGGACCTAGACATATACTACAAAATAATAGATTTACCGTTATAGGGGTGGTGTATTCCCACAATTAACCGCTTCAGTTGTGCGTTTAAGATATTATACTGAAAGTTGCGGTTTCTCAGTTTACGGAAATACCCGTATTATGTAAGATTTGTATTTGGTGGGGTTACAATCAATTTTAGTTAGTTTGCTTTTAATGAATTTGTAAAAATTTCTTGTGATGTAGATTATTCTGTAATCGAAAAGAAATACAATTAATGATTGCTTGATTTCCTACGACGGATGTTTTAAAGTTAGTACCTTCTTTGCTAAATTATATGGAAAATTATTTATTATAAAACTGCAAATTCAAAATCCCAAAACTGCCAACATAAATCAAATAAATTTCTTGAAAAATTATGAAAATTGAAGATTAGTGGATTGTGAATCTAACTTTGAAAATCAAAAATTCTAAACTGACCTGGAAAGAATATGGGTCATTCTTTTACAAACCGTACACCTAATTGGACGACATATTTTCTATTGCTTCCAAAATTTTTCTATAGGTAGTATACATCGAATAAGCCGACACGTATGCGGGGATTTTTTTTTAAATTGTTTATTTTAAAAAATATGGATGTTTAAACATTTTGAGAATCGTTGGTTTTGCTCTTCTTAAAAAGCTATTATTTTCGGTTCTATTTGTCCCACAAATTTCGTTCTTATCTCATTTTAAAGGTAATTTTGTAACCTTTTTACTCCATTGTTCCAAAAAAATTGTATTGTTAAATAATTGTAGTTATTAGCAATTAAAGCACTTAAAGTCGATTTTCATACATGCGCCCAGCCGATAAAAAATCGAAAAAAATACCATCGTATTCCTTGATTGGTTCTCTAAAAAATACATTTAAAAAAAAAATGGAGAAATAACGGGATCAACAGAAAAAAAATAATTTGCACCACCGGGCGCGTATGAATAATAAAAGAAAAAATTTAGGGCAAAATGAATGCATTGTTATTTGTGATTTTGCTGACAACTACGCTTTTGTGATCCGAAATGCTATTCAAGGCGTACATTGGAACAATGATCAGGCAACAGTGCATCCGTTTGCGATTTACAACAAAAGCAATAAACACGTACTATAAATGAAAAGCTTAGTAATGATTTCCGAATGTTTGCATCATGACACCGTAGCCGTTCACGTATTCCAATGGCATTTCCTCAATTTTATGAAAACTAACTTACATAATATCAATAAAATTATACATTTTTCTGACAGTGCGAGTGCACAATTACTCCAGTCGGATTAGATCAAAAAAGGTCTGTTTGGCGAAATGCTGCGATTTCGATGTTTTTTTAACCTCATTGTTTTTTTACGTAGGTTACGATAAAAATATTGCGGCCACTGGGGGAGTAGGGGAAAGACTCGAGAAATAGCAAAATTCGCAAATTTTCGTTTGTTTTAGAGGTTTTTTGAGTTTTATTACGTCATACTAAACAATATCGAAAAACTAAAAATGAGGTTCGATTGCAGACATTTAGACTTTTCATTTGAGTGGTACATTGTTAAATTCGGTTTATTTAAACCTGATATATAGACTGTTATTCAAGACGTTTTTGACAATTTTCAAAGAACTGTGTTTTTGGAAGGAAATGAGTATCTCATAGACTGTAAGAAATATATTCTACCAAAACTTGCGGCATTGTCTCTTAATAAATACACTTTAAATAACTGAATCAAAATTCAGCCCAAATTTAGCCGGTTTCATAGAAATTTCACCTCATGAATTTATTAGAAAATGACTTTTCGAGTAAATTTTTTCTTAACTCTTTTTTTAAGGCAGAAGGACTAAATAAAATTTCCAACTAACCTTTATAGTCTTATTGTATTGTGGATATTCTGATAAAGATTTGCGGGGCTTGAAGTTCAATTTGACTTACCCGGAGTCGAGATACCGAACTTTTTATTGCAGATTTTAAGATTTTTTTAATAATAACGTTATTTTTACTCGTAATAAGTGTAGTTACAGCCTATTTTTTGATGAATAAATTCATATTCCTTTCAATTATTTATCCTTAAAATAAATAAAATCAGGATTTTTGGCCAACGCAGAGGAATAAAAAAGTCGACGCGTCACTAACACACTAAATTGGTTCATCGTGCTGCGCGCCCGGTGGTGCAAATAATTTTTTTCTGTTGATCCCGTTATTTCTCCATTTTTTTTTAAATGGATTTTTTAGAGAATCAATCAAGGAATACGATGGTATTTTTTTCAATTTTTTATCGACTGGGCGCAAGTATGAAAATCTACTTTAAGCGCTTTAGTTGCTAATAAATACAAGTATTTAACAACACAATTTTTTTTGGAACAATGTAGTAAAAAGGTTACAAAATTACCTTTAAAATGAGATAAGAACGAAATCTGTGTGACAAATAGAACCGAAGATAATAGCTTTTTAAGAAGAGCAAAACCAACGATTCTCAAAATGTTTAAACATCCATATTTTTTAAAATAAACAATTTAAAAAAAAATCCCCGCATACGTGTCGGTTTATTTCATATATATAACACATAAAAAAAAAATAAAGCGATTCTAGAAACAGACGTGAATTTTTTCGGCAAATCCGTACGGTTTGTAAAAGAATGACCCATATTCAGCCTATTCCTAAGAAAGCATGCAAAGCAAACCCCGCTAACTATCGCCCTATTGCCATTACCTCAGTGTTTTCAAAAGTAATGAAAAATGCTGTTCATCGCAGAATAGTGAACAACTTTGTGAAATGATCTACGATCGCCAATATGGTTTCCGTTCAAGAAGCTCTACGGGAGATCTCCTAACTGAACGGTGAAGCAAATTCGTCGAAGGACTAGTACTTGCGATCGACATTGTGAATGCGTTTGACAGAGTTTGGCATAATTGTCTCATAGTTTAATCCTTTGGCTTAAACTTATCTTTCCTTAAAAGGATTGGGAGGTAGGATTGGGAAGTAGGTCAGAGCAGTCCATACAAGCAATGTTAGATGGAGTTGCTTACGGTGGCCCTTAGAGCTCTGTCTTATAACACACATCTTTTAGTTTTTCTAATCGACCTTCTGCTAAGGTATAGCCTAGTAGGTAGTGTGTCGGTCTTGTAAAGCGAAGGTCGTGAGTTCAAATCCCGGTCGGCGTAATATATAATTCCGGCACATTGCCTGCTTGGATATACCTTGGTGACCTCAATCTAAGAAAATGAAAAATTCGTAGAAAGAGGGTTGTGCGAAGGGCTAACAACCCTTCCACAATAAGTAATAAAAAATGTTAAGGAACCTGAATATCAGGAGGCCAAGGTACGATTTGGGCTATAGCGCCATTGTAGAAGAAGAATCGACCTTCTGCTGTTAAATCTCAATCCTGTACATAGTTTCACTGATGACAGAACGCTTGGCAACATCTTCCAATTTGACTCCCCTGCGGAGGCACATCCGGTTTCAGTGTCATAACGTAGTGTGTCAATAGGTTCATTAAACTCTGATCTCAACTTAATCCTGAAAAAGGGCAGGAACATCAGTTTAATGCTTCGAAAACCAGTCCTGATATTTATCTTTAAAACATAATGTTCCGGCGTAGCTGTAATGTCCTTCAGTGGCGCTCAGATTCCACCTTCTGTAGAATATACGATAAAAATTAAATTAAAATAAAATTAAGAAACCGTTTGGATTTGAATCGTCTTAGCTAGCTATAAAACTTATATCCGGCCACGTCTTGAGTACAACTCACATGTTTGGACTGGGGCACCAGAATCTCAAACTAGTGTTGCTCGATCATATCCAACAACATGCGTTCTTTCTAATTGGAGATGAAACCGCATCGGCTTCAATAGACTCCCTTGAGCATCACTGAAAAGTCGGGGTAGTGAGCATTTATTATAGATATTTCCATGGTAAATGTAGTAAGAAACTAAGAGATCTCACACCTACTCTCTTATATACGCCACGTATTACCCGCCTAGCTGCACAGGCTTACGAGTAGATCGTGAAGCATCTGCCGTGAAGAACCGTGAAATTTGGGCAGTCTTTCATCCTTCGAACGTCAGTGATGAGGAATGCATTACCGGGAAGTCTGTTTCCTGCAGAGTACAGTCCACAGCAATTCTAGAATAACGTCCACTGCCATTTTAGACTTACCCCTTCTATGTTTCCTTTCTAACTTCACAATTTCCATTTGTTTCACTTATCGATGTCGATAAACTGTGCATTAAGCATTAAAGGCATTAAAATAAACACAAGAGTCATTTTGGTGAATAGGATTTATTGATCTTGGCTGATTGCATGAATTGGGGTCCCAACTCCCGAGCTCATTCTCAAAAGTTCGAAGTTGCTAATGTCGAAATGTAAAATGCTGCTGGAAAAAAATATAAAATTTGTTTTTATTGTGTGTAATTTGGTGAATACCAAGTTTTCAATCAATTTTCCGTTAAAGCTCTCTGTAGCGACAAACAGTTCTCTTCCAGAAGGCGCGATTGATATTTGTCGCCAGGACATGTTTATTCCGTTGGCCTCCTCAACTACTCTCTTTCCTGTGCTACATTGTCGACTTACGCGACATCTTCGTTGATGGCTATAAACCAAAGAAGTTTGCAGATGTTTTGCTCTAGCTTCCTCCAAGTATAAAAGTATGCCCACTGTCGCTTCCAAATTTTAGTGCCTATCTTAGTCTGTCTAGCTGTACTCCATTGAATCTATTCCTCTGTTCCATTCCTTTTTTGTCAACTGAAAACCACCTTAAAATTACTTAAACCCATTTGTGTTAAGGTTAATTATCAATCTTGTTAAGACCCCCTACAGGGGCATAGGACAGAAACAGCTCTCTTCCACAAGGCGCGATCATGACCATCAGCCTTAAACTGTTGCCAGGACTTTTTTATTCCTCTGGCCAGGGAGAGAGGTTAGTTAAGATTGCAATGAATTATAAAAATTGGCACCTATTTCTTGTGATAAACTCTTGTTTAAAGTTAGCTCAAATACTTTTTTGTATTTTAACGGTGAAAAAAATCTAAAATCTAATCTTAACGACACCGTAACCCAATTGGGTCCCTCTGTATGTAATTATATACATAGCTAATGTAATTACATACATAGCGCTAATTCAACATTTTATTCCATTTAAAGAAAAAAAGTTTATTATGAAAAAAATTTCTTAATATCAAATTTCGAAAAAGACTTTTCTGTAAGTAAAAAATTTAAGCAGCTCATTATCCCTTTACATCAAGATAGGTGTCCAAAATTTGACGGTAATTAGATAAAAATATCTACTAAAGCTCCTTTCGAAACCCATTTAAGGTTCGCCAAGGCCAATTATACTTTTTGGATGGCTCAGAGATGCAGTATTGCGGCTGTTGCCGAAGATGGAGAGACTGTCTCTGTGACTTTAATGTTACGGAATTTATCTTATGCAAAACCACCGGATTAGCAGGACTTGATGCGATTTTAATCTCAAAAGAGCCTAATTGAAGTGGTTTTCCAGTTGGACTTTTTTCTTCTCGATTTTCTCGAATACAGTCGGACTTAAGGGTCTGGGAATAATTTTATCATTTTATGCTTCGAATTGATTAAATGAGATGAGGAAAGTTAATTTTTACGGTTTTGAATTTTTTCGGAAAAAAAATCACATTTAATTCGTCCTTGAATTGGATGATAGCTTCACTCGATGTAATTAGGTAATCCACGAATAAGCGAGAAAAATGGAATTTAATTGTTAATAAGTATGGCAAATAGTATATTGAATGGATTTGAAGGTGTCGTAGAGGACATAAACATTCTATGAAACCTATATCCGTTGACTTTATGAAAAGCCAGAATTTCGTATCTAATTTTATCTATATCAAGAGAATGTTCAATTTCAAATTGTGTAACAAGCTATGAAGCATAATATCGTCATGGAGCAGTCAGACAAGACGTTCGCTCCGGAAAACACTAGAGTGTGATGTCGATGGTAGCGTCAAAGTTCGCTTCGGAAAGAATGAAATTAAATGAAGTGCGAAGTATTGACAAGTCATGCGGCGAATTGAAAACGACATCACCGAACTAAATCAGGTGGAACTAAAGGGTTGCTGGCTGAGCGCTCCAAGCTTTTCTATTTTAGTTTCCAAGAAACAAAAATAAAAGCGATGTAGCCGAAGCTCAAAGTGACTACAATAAAATCTAGTTTGAGTTTGAAATTTATCGTGTCCTTGTAAAGTACAATTTTACAATAAACTGAAATTATTCTAGTCCTTAGAATGAATTGAGAAAACTGAATTCTTATTGTTTAGTTTTAGGGCTTGCTTGTATTAAGTTTGTTAACTATGGGGAGCTTGATTGGATTTTGGAATTTGTTTTCTCGTTTTGCTTATCCTTATTAAGAATTAATAAAAGGAAACTATTATGACAGTGAAAAACTCGAGAATTTGGCTTTTGAGGTATTTTCACTATTTAAGGTCTGGGGAGTCCAAGAACGTATTTTTCTCAGTGATGTCTGTCTGTGTTTCTCAATGATAACTCGCGTAAACCTCAACATAACAACATCCGCAAAGCTTTCCTTTTACTAAGTTAAAATTGGGAGTAAATTAAAAAATGATGTTTTCAAAGTATGCTCAGGCAATTTGAGGATGATCTTCCATAAAACCCGTACATTCTTTGAAGTGGTGTAACGAAATAAAGGCAATCCTTCATTCCGATAACAGAATAATGACATTTTCGTGTGCCGGTGAACGGATTTTTGACCCAAGAAAAATTCATTTTTGATTGTGCTGAAGAAAACGTAATGAGAAAAGGACCATGACGGTCCCGTACTACATTCGCACATCATGAAGTTTTCTGATTATACTTCTTCAATGGCACTACAACCCAAATCGGGCCTTGGCCTCCTGGGCTTCAGGTTCCTTAACATTTTTTGTTATTTATTGTGGAAGGGTTGTTAGACCTTCGCGCAACCCTCTATCTTTGTAGATTAAGGTGACCAAGGTATACCCAAGCAGGCGGTTCGCTGGAATGATGCGTTGACCGGGATTTGAACTGACGACCTTCGTATTGTAAACCAACACGCTACCCACTAGGCTATACCCATGATAGTTTACCTAGCGCTATTTCTAATTAGAGGGAGACAACACTTTTACACTGCGATCATTACTTAGATAAACACATACTCCGCTTCCGGGAAAGCCCGGCAACTCTCTTATGAGTTCCTTTCTCAATTATGTTGAGAGATTGCCCGAATAGAGTTGGATTAATCTATTTCTTAACATACACAAAAATCTCAACACAAAAAGAAAACATTTACAATATAATAAAATGGTTTTCAGAAAAACAAATGAAGTTCTATTTTACTTTAATTTTTATTGATTGCAAAAAACTTAAACCTGTTTACTTGCTATCGTTGGGATCCTTGCTGCTTCCAGTCGTATTCTTTCTCTAGAAGATTTATTTTAATTCCATTACTTAATAAAAATCATAACAGAATTAAGATTGGGCGTAAAGCCCAAATATATGATACTCTAGATGAAATCGGAAAGAGTTTATTGCACCGAAAAATATGTCATCTAAAATTCTTTCGAATAATGAATTGTAACTTTTGTATGGGAGGTGGTAAAAGCATAGGGGGGAGGTTAGTAATTTTTGTATATAACATCGAACGTAGTATACGAAATATTTCATGCTGAATTTAAAGTTTACACCTTTCATAATTTTCGAGGAAATTGAATAATTTTTGTTTGAATTTATGGCATTTGTGGAAGAGAAAGTGGGAGGTTTTGGATGATTTTGAATCTGCTTATCAACATCGTAATCACATTACTTTGTTACTCATATCTTCGAAGGAGAAATACTTTTCTTGAATTTTCAATACAAAAATTTGTGTGGGAGGTGGTAGAAGGAGTGAAACGAAGTTCGTATTTTTTAATTCTGGCCAAATTTTAAGTTTGTACTTTTTCTAGTTTCAATGTCTGAATTTAAAGTCACAAACCTTAAATTAATTATAACAGAGATATTTGTTTGGGAGGGGGTAGAAGAAGTGACGCTGATTTTTTTCAGTCGATAGTTTTGGCAGTTTCGAAGCACAATAATTTATCTGAAATTTTGTGAAATTCGTATGAGAGGGGGGTAGAGTGAGGTGAAGTTGATAATTTTTTTCAAAAGTAATTGCAATTGTAATAGAACTAATTCTGCAAGATATCGTATTTTCAGCTTTGCTGGTTTCAATGAAAATCTAAAAAATAAATTTTTTGAAATTATGCATTTGTATGGGAGGGGGTAGGAGGAGTGTGGGTATCGTATCAATAATTTGTGAGGTTAATGATATGTACATTATTATATTTTGACCCAAATTTCAAGTTTCAAAGAACAATCAATTTCTTAAAATTTCATGAAATTTGATGTAGCCCCGTCACGAACTTAAAGTTTCTCTTTTGCTGGTCAAGTTTGTCAACACGACTGGGGAAAAAATACCACACCTTCGTTCTTATATGGACTGGGGTTCGGATGTTTTAATTAACAAACCACATTTTCTCTCGAGCACACTCTATAACTTTCGGCCAGATTGACCTTGAGAAACTTCACAGTGGTCAGTCTGTCGAAGTTAACATGACTGGGGAAAACACCACTCCACATTTCTCAAAGAGATGAGATTAAATTAATTTGAAGTGTTGATTTGTTTTTCTTTTTTTATGTGTCACCGGAACTAGAGGGGTTGCCCTTTTGTACTGAAGCACAGCTCCGGTGAGGGGGGAAGGATATTGGTTTTTGGGAATTCAGGGGATAGAGACGGAAGTGGCTATGAATATTTCCTTTAAATTGCTGAATGTTGTAGTCATGCGGGAACACCGAGATGGGCAGCGAGTTCCATATTCGAACAGTCCGGTTTAAAAACGAATCACGAATTTAGACAGTGCGACCGAAGGTGGGGTTGAGAGAATACTTATGAGCGCGCGAAGCAGCTCTAGTATTGCGGGGTAAGGGCATACGTGAGGGCAAGAGATTAGAGATTTCGTCCGAACAATCTCCATTGTAGTAGCGATACAAAAGGATTAGGGAGCTTACAGTTCGTCTATGCTCGAGTGAATCGAGCGAAGAAGTGATGTCAGAATCTCCTATAATTTTAATAGTCCGAGACTGGATACTATCCAGATAGGAGAGAGAAGTTTTTGCAGCTCCCGCCCGTAGGTAGGAATTAAATTCAAGACGTGGTCTAATATAGGCCTTATAAATTGTTGGTAGCCCAGAGGCGGTGAAGAAGTTCTTACATCGTTTTAGGTAACCCAAGCATTTAGATACTTCCTTGGCGATGTTATATATATGATCGTTCCAACATAAGTTATCTGTGATTTGGATACCTAACATCTTAACACTTGAAGAAGTGGTTAATGGCTGGCCTTCGAAGGTGATTGGGTCAAGGTTAGAGTCACGTTTGTGGGACACAAGACAGCACTGGGTTTTCAAAGCATTGAACTCAACTTGATTCTTATTGCCCCAACTAAGAATTTTAGCCAAGTCGTCATTCAATGACTGAACCATGTACCTACGTTGTTCTACTAAGCTAGTACATCGGGCTAAGGACGCACTGTTGAAGTGATAGGAGAAGTCTAAAGTGCTGTCATCGGCGAAGCTATGTATAGGATTGAAAGTTGAAGATAGCAAGTCATTAATAAATATCAGAAAAATGGTGGGAGAAAGAACCGAGCCCTGAAGGACACCAGCGTTAATTTTATAAGTAGAAGAAACCACACCATCCAATACCACACTCATTGAACGATTGGCTAAAAAACTTTCAATCCAGGAAATAAGTGAGTCGCCCAAACCGATAGCTTTAAGTTTGATTAAAAGGGCAGTGTGCCATACTCTGTCAAAAGCCTTGGAAATATCAAGAGCGATAATACAAGATTGATGATGTGGGAGAATTGAAAATTCGAGAAAGCAATTTTTTAAGATTTTTTTTTATTGTTGCAAATAAGCGACTATTGAACTATTTTTTGGGTTTCGTCCTGGGCCAGATTACGCTGGACACGTGACAACGGTTTGCGGGCGCAGGGTCTTCCTTAGAAGTTAAGGAAATACCATGTAGGTAGTTAGAATTCAACCTTGAGATCGCAAAGCTGAGCACCGTACTATTTAGACTTAAGCTTGAAGCACAATGCACAGCAATGTGGCAAATGTGACTTATTGCCATTGCAATAATGTGCAACTTCAAAGATGTTTTGGCTCCAATTAATTTCTTTTAATTTCTTTCTTTTCCTGTTCCATTCCAGAATTAAATTGAGTTTAGAGTTCAAAACGTCATTTAATACAATTTGTATGGTGCGCACAGAAAGAAAACTCTTAATTCACTGGACAAGCGAATTATGAAAGCCGATAGCTTTCAGCTTAACTAAAAGGGAATCATGCCAAACTCTGTCAGAAGCCATTGCGATGCCAACTGTAACGATTTGACCGTTGCGATACTTATGGATACAGGAATTCGAACGTTTAGTTAGGTAGACTAAGAGTACTCCCGTAGACCTTCTCATCAGAATCCGTATAAGCGATTCTCCTCTAAATATTGGATAGTTTTACAATTGACAGCAGTTTCCATTAAGTTCGAGAGCACTGAAGTAATAGCTATCGGGCGGTAGTTAGTGGGGTTCGCTCTGTTTCTTTTCTTGCGAATTGGTTGAACGTTCGCGACTTTTCACATTTATGGAAAGGACTCTGTACAACAAAATAGATGGTCAAAATTTAACCAATTATGTGCGTAAATTAACGAAATTCATCTTGTTTTTGACATAATTAATTGGAACTGGAAACATAAAAGTTTCATTCCCCTGATTTGAATACTAAAACATTTTACCAAAATTTTTTTCATTTTTGAATATTACTGTTGTTGGTTTTTGCCTGGATGAATACTTTCATACCGTCGCCTAATATTAGGCAATCTTTAATTATACAATTTTTCGTTTCCACATTTATTGCCCAAAAACACTTGCAAAAAAGCTTAATGTAGTGCAATGGATCCAACGGTTCTCGTCCGATCACCGAAGTCAAGCAGCATTGGACGCGTGCGGTACTGAAATGGGATCCCATTTGCATGCTCCCACTTTATTTTACCTGCCTTAACGGCAAGATACAAACATGATTTTTGGATTGTGCCCATGTATGGCATAGTTCCTTATTAATGATATATGTTTCATTCCTCTCCTTTAAGAACAAAAGAAGGGGTCCTCAGTTTTTGATGATTAATATATAATACTGTGAAAGAGATGTTAGCCCTTCGCACAACCCTTTATCTACGAATTTTCATTTTCCCTGATTCAAGTAGCCAAGCTAAACCCACACAAGTAGTGTGCTGTAATTAATCGTTGAAATCTCGATCTTCGCATTGTAGACCAAGGTGCTACCCACTAGACTGCACCCCACTTTTTTATGTTGACTCTCAATTCGCAGTATTTAATTTTGGGAATAAAAACTTTTTTCTCTATCGACTTGTCTGAATGTTTTTAAATTTTCGAAATAATAATTTTTTCCAATTGTTTGGTTGTTTGGTTGTTGTTAGTACTTCCGTCGTCGAAGAGATTTGATATAAATGAACATGAGCATATGGTAAACTGATATATCCAGACTGCTGGATAACTTTCTCTGAACCACACGTATATGGAAAAAAGAGGAAGTTACAGAAAATTCTGCCTATGCGGAACTTAGAATTTCGAAGATTTAAGAAGTGAATTTAAATCAAACGTGGTAATTGATTGGAATAAAATTATCATAGCGTCATATTGCCATTTTGTTCTCTACTCACTTTGCATTATAACTATACGAATCGTTTGTTGTTTTAATTAAATTGAATTAACTTCAAACTAATTTCCGCCAAAATCCCGAACAACTTCCTTCTTTTCACTGTAACAAGAAGTTTCATTATCCAACTAAATGTAGTTGACAAAATTGGATCTTTGCTATCAAAATTCTGGGGATAACTTAATTAAGGGAAATACTATAGACCGTAAATTAACTCCTTGAAAAGTTCGCACCCTAGCAACATCTCTCACACCACCGAATAAGCTTCTTACATCAACCGAGCACATTACTCAGGAAGAATTACTTATCTACGTCACGAAAAAGAAAAAGGAGAAAAAAAATTCTGGTTCCTGCCGTCATAGTAAGACGCTATCATCCGAGGCGAAATGTAACTTTTTCAACCAGAGGTTATCTTCGAAGCCCTAAATAAACGTTAAATTATCCTTTATGTGCTTTAAATATATGAAAACGCTAGACAAAACCCCGAACATGGTCGGAGGAGCTGGTTCCTGGCTTCGTACATACCGTATGCACTCCTCTATACGCTCCATGCCAGCTGCAAAATACCTTATCATCGCTTCAAAAAACCTTGCACCCACAGGATGCCATGTTGCGGGCGTTAGCGGTATACGGAGCTGGAATGAAGCCGAAACGATATGAAAGCGAAGTTGATGATGAAAAGTAAGACACGGTGAATTCCCATTTGTGCAAGTTTTCAAGGAAACACCAACAAACATGATGTAATGACGTAACAACAGCACACAACATCCACTCCAGCCAAATTTCATTTAAAATGCATGAAGACATCTTAGTCAATTTATTTGGATGAAAATTTAAGGACGGGAAGTTTTCTTGTTCGTTTTATTTTTTCCTTTTGAAATTTTTGAAGTTAGCGCGGATACTCTCCTAGTCGAATCCAACATATGTAGCTGGCTGGGTCGATTCAACAACTCGCATTTCAAGAAACATACGCCAGCTGAATATCACCAAAAAGGATAAACTTCGTAGACTTGCAATATGGCGCCAAAGTTTTCCCGTTTTTGTGTGTTTTTCCGATCGAAATTTGAAAGTTTTTTGTTGGTTAAATTCAAAGGATGTCAACTATTTATTGTTCCGTACATTTCATGTTTTACTCCGTTGCTATGACAATTTTTCTTGAATTTCTGAATTTGGAGAAGTGACGTAGTTGAAGGAAAACTGAATAAATTTCTAATATTTTGTTTGATTAATTCGCACCAGAATACATACTCCTAACCTACATGTGGTCATACTATGAAACTCTCTACGACTCGACGCAAAATAACAATCCTCAAAATGCGGAAAGTAACCTTATAAATAATTCACAAAGTCTTTAAAGTCTTCAAGCAATTCCGGAATTTTTCAAATAAAATTTTAATAAACTATTTTTCAATTTCGATTCGGTTCCGCTCAAGCATTCTTTCCATTTCTTATATGTATTTTTCTCTTTCTCCGAACCCAAAGAAAATTTCAATGAATGAAAAATTGATTGGAAATAAATACGAACCGAGAGCAGAGAGCGAAAAAAAGGAACATTCCGGCATTCAGAAATATAATACGATACTATGCGATGTATTTTTGTGTATACGGCAGTCGTCGTCCATTACAAAAGATGTTGATTTAGGAAAATGAAGTCATAACAAAAAGCATCCTTTTCCAATTCTCATCATCACTCCCATTCATTATTTTCTTGCCATAACTTCGATGAAAGCAATTTGTTGCGAAGAAAACAACAAAATCGAAATCAAGTTGCATACTTGATATTGGAGTAAGGAAAATTGGAAAATGGTAAACCGAAAAAAAATTCCACTCTGATTTTGCGCCATTCGAAGCCAGAAAATCGCGGAAATCTTTTGTTAGTAAAAATTTCAAACGATAAAAATACTGTGGTGGTGGTCCTTTCTTGTGTATCGAAAAGGACTAGTAACTAGGAGAATTGCAGCAATACAATTACCATAAATATTTCGCTGCCACAATTCTATAATAATGGTTTATGACTGTAGGTATAGAGGTAAGGTGAATGAATGAATGCGGTTGGCTTTGGAATATTGCGGAGCGATTTTATACAAAGCTTCGAATGGAATAAGATCTTGGATTGACTTCATTATGATGAGTTTTTTGGATTGTTAACATTTTTTATGCACGTTTAGGAATCAATTAGTCGAATAACAAGCAGTACAAATGCCTGATCTATTAATAATTCGCACATCATTGAAATTTGACTGTTGCATAAGAAAGATCGTGGCTGCTTTTAGTGCGATATTTTGAAGATGTTCGCTATTCTACTTTCTGTATTCACTTTCAGGTTTCCGTGTATTTCTGATAGATTTTTGATGGATGGATGCGTTCACTCAAATAATGTGTCCTGGAAAAAACTTTATGCCATTTCACGCTGCAGCCTTGACGGATTTTACTTTATTATTTTAATAATAAAGTATTGTGATCGACACAGAAAAAAAAAAAATTTGCTTCCCTGAAATTTTGTTTTTTCGCGTTTCATGACTAAATTAGCCTAAAAAAGCAAAAAAAAAAATCCGTCCCGCCGTACGCCGTACATATGGACTCGTATCTCCAAGACCGTTAAAGGTAGAATGTTGATTTTTGGGTGGGTTATTAACTTGGTAAGTGAGCTCCATTATCCAAATTTTGGGGAGTGTGGGGTGGAAGGGGGAGGCGGGGGGAGGGAAAAAGTCGAAATATACACTTACTAATATCTTCACCACGAATGCAGATAGAAAAATGAAAATCAGCACACGTATAGAAAGAGTTGTGGGACATATTTCAAAAATAATTTAATTTTTTTATCCATTGGCATCCGTAAAGGGGGGGCTAAAAACAAATTGTCGGCCGAATCTTTTTTTGAAATGGTTATATCTTCGAAACTACTTACCATAAAAAATTCATATTTTGGGACAATTAAGATGGCGTATAGATCCACCAGAATCAGCTTAGAAATAGGCTAATTATTGTAAGGGGAAGGGTCGGGGGGGTGCAAGGAAAAACACTTAAGAATTAATATCTCAACTATCTCTTAAGCTATGTAATTGAAATTTAAAACATATACTAAGCTATACTAGCAAAATACAAAAAAAATATAAAATTTGGTCATAATAGTAGTGGGGTGAAATGGGGAGCATTTGAAAAATGGTGCACTTTTCAAAATTAGAAATCATTATATCTCAAAATTGAGTACAGATATCGAATTGAAAATTCGTCAGATTATAGAACTACATAATTTATAATTTTGATAAAAATTTTAAGTTAGGGGGTGTAAAGGGAGGGAGGTGGTAAGCAAAAATGTCAAAAATTTTGAGTGAATTTTTTAGGACTCTGCTCAAAGATAGAAACTTTAAATTTTGCGTGTGAATACATCTATTTGATATACATAGAAAAAAAATAATAATTTGATCCACAATTGTTATGAACCGACCACCCCGGTCTAATGGGCACAAGCTATTTCATGTTCAACGAAAAAAACACGAAAACTGAAAATTTTTGGATGTAATTTTAGGGTAGAAACTAGAAAATTTGGGAAATACATTTAAAAAAAATTCCTAAAAGTATAAAATATTAACTGGTTGAATACCTTCAAAACTTCTACCCCCTCCCATACAAAATTATTTTTTCGACCATTTTTAAGAAATTAATTATCACCTAACTATTAAAAGCTATCCATTTGAAATTTTGCACAAGAACTTATAAAAATATTTGCAAAGAAATTATTTTAAAAGTTTCACAATCACACTTGCCCTTCTACCCCCTCCCATACAAAAGTATGATTTCGACCAATTTCATTAAATCAACTAATAACCAACAAATTAAAAGCTACGAACTTGAAATTTTGTACGAGCAGCTTACAAGAGAAAGGAAATAAAATTGCGTCACAAATTTTGCAATTCCCCTACCTCTTCTACCCCCTCCCGTACAAAATTATTTTTTCGAGCATTTTTAAGAAATCAGTTATTAGCTAACTCTTAAAAGCTATCCATTTAAAATTTTGCCTAAAAACTTATAAAAATAATTGAAATGAAATTCTCTTAAAAGTTTTGAAAGCACGCTTGCCCTTCTACCCCCTCCCATACAAAAGTATCATTTCTACCTATTTCATTGAATCAACTAATAACCATCAAATTAAAAGCTACGAACTTGAAATTTTGTACAAGCACACTACAAGAGAAAGGGAATAAAATTGCGTCACAAATTTTACGATTCCCCTACCTCCTCTACTCCTTCCCATACAAATGTTTGGTTTCGTGAATGTAAAATGCACCGAATCCTATGAAAATTCTATGCAACTTCGTCTATGAAACACATTCTATACAGAGGATATTGGACGCGATTCAAGCAATTAATTAAAAAGCTATTAACATCCACCCACCCTTACCCCTCCTCCTCCCCTCATAAAAACCCAAACTTGCAGAAATGAATGAAATATTGTTAAATTGACAACAGCCCTGCCCAAGAACTCCCTTTCACTTAGCCTTCCCTAACCACTCTAACCTGCATATTGACTTTCCACACATCCGCAACTTGTCCCAAGAATAATAAAGTTTCGCCCGACTTGTTGGCAGTTTATTTATTCTACTTCGTTCCATATTTTCTAGTTGAAATTTTAATTCTCTACTCGCTTCTCAGATACTAGGATGCTCCCGCCAGCATTTTCGAGTTCCAATTAATCTTTTTCATCAGTCTTAAAATCGGAGTCATCGTTCAATTTCACTTCGTTCGTCACATTTTTTCAGTATCGCCAAACGCGACCAAGTAAACTATTGTCATTGGCATGCACACTGATGCCCTTTCTCATACCAATTCACGCAAAATGTAGGACATTTCTGAGGATCTACTCGAGAAAATATTTATCACATGAATAGTACAAATTTTTCCGTTCTTGTGCAGTTTAAAGCGAGTCTGTTTCTCTATCATAGAAATGGCATAATTTCAAACAGACAATGTATCAATTTCTTTAAAAATTATGAAAGCTACGTGTACTAAATTCATCACGAAACAATTGCAGTCAGCGCAACACTCAAATATTATAAACTCCATCCACACCTTCTCCACCTCTCTTAAACAAATTATGAACGATTGCATGTATGTAAATATGACCTGATTTAATGTAGTTAAGTCAGCAATATCAACGATTTGAAACTTTGTTTGCTTGCATCTGAATTCAAATCAATATATCTACCAACAACCCGGGGGCAACTTTTTATTCTTGGGAGAAATTAAGGATGCTTGGGAGGTCAATATACCGGTAGGTGTGGATGGAGTGGGGAAGACTAAGGGAAAGAGGGATTTAGGAGCAGAATAAACATATATTGAATAAATGAATGAAATCAGTCGAAATCATGCTTTTGCATGGGAGGGTGTAGAAGCGAAGTGAAGCGGTTGCAAAACTTTTGATGCAACTTTATTTTAAATATTTTTAAAAATTTTTGTACAAACTTTCAAGATGATATCTTTTAATGTGTTGATGATAATTGATTTCTTAAAAATGATCGAAAAAATACTTTTGTGTGGAAGTTAATACTTTAAAGTTATTATCTCTAAACTTATGTATTTTTATACTCTATATAAAATCTGAAAGTATATTATGTTTGCCTTACCGTTTGTAACGCTAAGACATAATGCTCACAGCGAATCCCCATGTATATATATATATTTATGATCGTTCAAAAACCACGATTCCGAGTGACCGTCTGTTCGTTTGTCGCTCTATCTGTTGGTATGTCAATGCCATTAACATCGAAAAATATTATGTCGATCCATTCATATCTTCTACTCCCTCCCTTACGCGATTTCGAAGAATGCATTTTATCGATTTTTATTCAAGGGTAGAACGACAAATTTTTGTTAGAATTTTTCTTATAAATATTTGAAATTAATTTAAAACATAACAGGACTACGATTGGGCCTAATCGCGCGACACTCTAGATGAAGGAGAAATTTGTTTGATCTTAAGGAATTTTGTAGGGGAAGTAGTACAGGGGTTGACGACATTGAACTAATATTTTCTCATCACGCTAAAGTTCATATCAAAATGTTTTATACAAAATTTAGGATTCAAAAATTTAATGGGTACTGAGAAAATTAGTGTATTATACATATTTAGTGAAATTGCGCAGTTTGTGTGGGAGGTGGTAGAATTAGGCGCGATTTCTTGAAGACATCACGATTTTGACATGTTTTAAATTGTGGACATTCATACTTTTCAGGAAAATCGACTTTTTGTAAAGATTTGAAATTGTGTCAGATTGTATGGGAGAGGGTAGAAGGAGTAAAGCTAATAGTCTAATTTTTTTTGGCCTTGCTAATAATTCCAAATAAATATTAAAATATAATTTCAGCTCGATAAATTTTATACGCACTAACTAAATTGGTTTAGAGTATTTCATAAAAAAGTACAGTTTGTATGGGAGGTGGTGGAAGAAAGGGGAGGACTTAAATAATTTTTATGTAGTATATTGAAATCATTATAAAAGTAATATATTCCAAATTTCCAAAATCCGTTTACTGTCGAATACCAAAATTGCGCAATTTTGTATGAGAGGAGATAGAAGGGGTAAGGCTAATCGTCTAATTTTTTTTTTTTATCTTACTACTAAATCGAAATAAGTTATTAGTGCATAATTTGAACGCGATATATTGTATACGTACTGAGTAAATTGGCTTAGAGCATTTCATTATAAAGTGCAGTTTGTATTGGAAGGGGTGGAAGGAGAAGTAGGATGTAAATAATTTTTATGCAGTAGATTGAAATTATCATAAAATTAATATATTCCAAATTAATAGCTTTTATACTTTTTGAGCAAATCCGTTTATTGTCGAATTGCGGAATTGTGTCATTTTGTATGGAAAGGTGTAGAAGAGGTAAAGCTAATCGTCTAATTTTTTTAAATTAATTCCAAATAAACATTTAGTGCACAATTTCAGTTCGCGAAATTTTATACGCACTGAGTAAATTGGCTTAGAGTATTTCATGAAAAAGTACAGTTTGTATAGGAGGGGGGAAGGAGGAGTAGGACACGCATAATTTTTGTCCGGTAGATTGATATTATCATAAATGTAATATGTTCCAAATTTGAGATCAATAGCTAAAATAGCTAAAAATGACGTGTACAAATTTTGAACTATCTAGCTTAACGCGTTCTCAAGCTAGAGAGCGATCGGACGGACGGACGGACATCCGGTTTTGAGATTTTCGAGTGATTATATGAACTTCTGTATCATTCGTTTTTTTCTCCGAGCCCTATTTCTTAGCGTTACAAACTTTAAAGCAAACTTATAATACTCTCAGATTTCATCTAGAGTATAAAAAAATAGCAACTTCACTCCATTCCATACAAATTTCACGAATTTGGAAAAGATCAATAAAACTATTTCTTCGAAACATCAACTTGATATTTTTAACAAAATATTATTGTGTAAGTAGCACCAACGTTGCGATTTTGCTTAGATCCACTCAGATCTTCTACCCCCTTTCATACAAATGTACAATTTTGTTAAATGCATTGCATCGATTTCGTTTAAATCTAGAAAAGTCAGTAACTATAAACTTGAGCTGAATTTTTCTTCTATCGATTGCAATGAATGCTAAGAAAATTGGCATCTTCACCTCATCCTACCCTCGCCCATACAAACTTCTATAATAGAAATTAAAAAAAAAAGAAACATATCAGGACTGCGATTGGGCTTAAAGCCCAATCGTGCAATACTCGAGATTAGAGAAAAATTGGTTGATTTTAAGAAATTTTGTATTGCAGGGGTAATAATTTTTTCACATCATGATAGAGCTGCTTTCAAAATGTTTTATGCAAAATATAAGCTTCAAAAATTTGATAAGTTTTGAGAAAATTAGTGTATTAAATTTAGTGAAATTGTGTAGTTTGAAGGAGCATGGGGTTTTCAGCGTTTTTTTTTCAGTAATAACTATGAAGTTGATGCAATGGACATCTTTTAAATTTCAGATCAATAACATCCATACTTTTTAAGAAAATTGATTTTCTGCAAACTTCTGAAAATATGTCATTCCGTATGGGAGGGGATAGAAGGAGTAAAACTAATCGCCCAGTTCCTTAAGGTCTTTCTAATAATTCTAAATAAATATCTAGTGCACAATTTCAGCTTGGCAAATTTTATAGGTACGGAGTAAATTGGTTTGTGCTATCTCATGAAATGTAGAGTTTGTATGGGAGGTGACAGATGGAGTTGAGGGAGTCAAATAATTATTAAACTATATGTTGACGCTGTCATAAAAATAATGTATTCTAAATTTCAGATCTATAGCTTTCATATTTTTTTTAGAAAATCAGTTTAATATGAAATTCCGAAATTAAGTCGTTTTATATGGGAGGTGGTAGAAGGGGTGGAGCAATTCGCCCTGTTCACGAACTTGGCCTTACTTTTTCATCAAAAACAACTCATTCAAAATTTGAACTTCCTAGCTCAACGCGTTCCCGAGCTAGAGAGGACACGGACGGACGGACAGACATTCGATTTTGAGATCTTTGAGGGATAATATGAACTTCTGTATCGTTAATTTTTTGGCGAGCCTTATTTTTATCATTACAAGCTTTTTGGCACATTTATAATATTCTCAGATTTCATCTAGAGTATAAATATTTCCCCTATGAACATGCGAGACCTTTCGACTTTTAGAGTAGAAAGAGCATGTTGACAAGAAAATTGATAACCAAACTATACATCCACTTCTTTTACCATCTCTCATATGGAATATCATAATTTTAAATTTTTTTTTGGAAAATTAAAATGTTACAAACATTAAATTCAGCACGAAACTTTTGCATAGTTAGATCAGTTTGATATTCCAAAATTATGAAAATCCCTCCACTCCTTCTGGTGCCAACACTATTCTGAAGAATTTGAAATATTAGTACAATACGGACAAACATAATTCTGTTATATTTTTCATATATGTTGAGCAAATTCTTAAGTTCCTTAACATTTCAATTTGGAGCTCTAAAAAAATTTGTCAAATGTTTCAACATATTGGTCCTCCAGATCCCTTCCTTTATAATCCACGATGGAAAAGGTTTGGTTTCCTCAACTACTGCGGCCACTGATGGGCCTATTGTGATATCCGCCGGTACATATATTTTAGAATTTCTCATCGAGTCCCGTGCTAAAAGCTAAGACGAAAATTCTCTTGTGTTCATGAATCGTTGACCGAAATCAAGAAGTCTTTTGTTCGCCAGCGGTTCGCATTCACAGAGAGAACACGAGTATGCTCTGGTCTTTCTAGCTTTTCATTGCACAGAGATTGTCTTCAGACAGTCAAATTCTGATGTTAAGAAACCTGAAGGTCAGGAAACCAAGGCCCGATTCGGGCTGTAGTGCCATTGTCAAAGTAGAAGAAGTCCAATCCGATTCAGATATTTTTTCATGTGACAGTATCCAGTTAGGACATCTACCAAGAGTCCAGTCTGATTAGTGTATAACTGGAGATATTCAGAGGTTTTTTTTCACCAAATGTTTTGGCATAAAAAGATTAGCGTACATACTACCTGGTACCGAGTCCCAATAAAGGGCACCCTGTGATTTTAACCACCTTTGGATTTTCATTTTTACAGAGCTGACTAGTATCCCGCAAAATCTCAGATTCGGTTCCTTTCCAGGAAAATTAATCAGCTTGCTGGATTACTCTATTTTATTTCCTAGTTTTAGTTTTATCTGAAGGCCATCCCGCACAAGCTTTGATCGTATGTGAGATGATTGTGAAGTTAATATTGCCGCCCTACTATCAGAGAAAATGTAAATGTACTGATTATAGAATGCTCTGCTTATATTCTCCCGAATACATACTTCTACTAAGTGTATTCCAGATTGGAAAACAGTACAGTACTCATGCATGCTGGCGTAGATACTATAGGTAGTACAGGGACGTTCTCAAAATACTGCAGTACCTACCCACTTTCCTGTTTCAGAAACATCTGTGTACTAGATGATTGATAATTTTCTCAGATTGGGCCTATTGGATACCCGACGATCACGAAACATCACCTTGAATAGTATTGCTATCATAGAATCAAAGAAGTCAGAGAAGGGCTCGGAATTTCGCGTTCTGTCCCGTTGTCAGTGGTGAGTAGTCTGTATATTGTGTTACGGTCTTCTCTTTATGTTTACAAATGTAAGGGAGTCAGATTGAGAAGTATATCTATTGCAGCAGTGGAAGTGGTACTCATTACTCCAGTTATACGAACGCAAGGTAGCCTTTGAATTACTGTCAGCTTTCGCTGAGTAGTTTTTTGTAGTGTTTTACGCCACCAAACTGATACTGCGGGTTCTCAAGGTCTGGTTTTAGCGTTATCGTAAGTAAACTAATACTGCATATGTTACTATGGGTCATAGAAACAGAGGTATACATCCAACTTAAGAATTTGATCAGAATTATAAATTGTATAGCTCTACAATCTGACGAAATTTCGACTTAGGATTTGTGTTGGATTTTGAGATATAACGATTTGAATTTTTTTTTATAGCGCTTCGATTCTTAAATGCCCCTGCTGGAGTTATTTCCAAATGTTATATATCCTTCCTATTTCTCAAGCATAGCTTAATATATTTTGCAAGTTTCAATTACATAGCTTGTGTCTTGTGTCTCTCCTGGTTCGTCTAACAGAACAAGGATACGAGGTATTAGGATATGCCAATGATCTCGTCATTATCATTAGCGGCAAATATGATTTAATAAAATTGGAAAGGATACAATCAGCCTTAGAGGTGATAGTGAACTGGTGTCAGTCTAAGAACTTAAACATAAGACTGAGATAGTACCATTTACAAATAGAAGGACAATCCATATCATACCGCCTTCAAAAAATGCTACGTCATGTACCAGATAACGATTACGCTCTGTGACCCTTAATACCATTCGTTGTTTTGGCTCGAATCAATAAAGTTTTATATATTCGTCTCCCTTTCTGGAGATTACCCCTTGTCCAAGGTATGCGTCAAATCTCTGTTATTGTGCGGTTGTACTGCACAGAGTTCAACATTAGGAGGCGTAAATGGCAATGAATGGGTCACACTACACCTTGAAAATGCAAAGCAAAATATTAATTTGGACCGGCGCTGATCTACGAAGTAATATAATGGTGGTGGATTAAAATTTTCGAAAACAAGCAGCTAATCGGAAGGACGCAAGAAATAGCAGGTTCTCTCAGAAAAATTATCGAAGTATTCGTAAATGATACAGTCATCAAATGTCGAGATGTGCGTAGTGATGATATAAATAATTAAAATATAATAATTTGAAGGTACGGACAAAATTTTAGTGTCTTCGCAAAGGATTCTATGAGAATTTTATGAAAATATAATTGTTATCTTTATAGTTTGCAACATTTTTCAAATTTATTGAAACATTCTGTAAGCTGTTACAATTCTTTTTGTACCTGTGAAAAGTAGATTTTCGCAGATAGCTTCAGCAGTTCTTCTTAATGAAACCTAGATTGTGTCTAAATCTTCAAATATTTACTTCGTTATTCTTCGCAGCGCTTGTTTGCACCGGTTTTGGAAATTAATTTTAGGTTCTTCGTCTTAGTTAAACAGTATATTATCATTGGCATATGCATATTTCATATCCTTATCGCTTTCAATTGTTATTTTTTGTACTCGAGCTCCTGCTCTTCAAGGATTGGATGCTTCGATCTCTAGCCACGTTCAATATTGGCTTTTTGTAGGCTTCTATTGACCTTCCCGATAAAGAAAACTACCTGAAAATCACTACTCTTATGGCGGTGTGGGCAGGAGCTGAGTCGTTTTCTTAACATACCTAGAATAACGCAGCAGCTAAACTTAAAATATTCGTTCCAAGAAAGTTTTACAATAGTTTTCAGTTTTTAAATCATTTTTTCAACAACATTTCTCCATTTCTTTCTTTTCAGGAGCTCCAACAGCGCTAGCGAAAAACGCAACACCTGTAGCATATCCGGGCTCACCCTTGCATTTGTCCGTTGAATTTTGTGCCAATCCGCCAGCGTACGCAGCCCGATGGTTACACGGCGATCGTGTCTACACTCCCGGAAATCAGTACGGTAGTACGGTACTAGCATATGGTGTGACGGTACGTACAAACCAAAAGAAATTTTCTTCGGAAAAAAAAAATTCTATTCTGCAATTTACTTTAAATTCGATGAAAAAAACTTTCTCGTTACAGGATCTGCCGATACCTTTCTGTAAAGAAGCCCGCCTGACATACGTTAGTATGCACGAACGAGTACCACGTACGTTTTACTTCATTGTGTCTTCCCCGGGTGGTGTGGCAGAGGCCACCTTTAAAGTGAACTTTACGCTACGATACAAGACCATGACCAATTCGGTTGACGAGGAAGAGGAGGAGCTAAGCGAGCCGGAAGAAATCCACTTCCCGGTATTTGGGTCATCTTCGAATCGACTGCACCGGATTGTCCTATCATCCGAATTGCATTTCCTACTGATGCCCATCTGTACCATACTCTTTTCCGTACTTGTCTTTCTGTAGATGTACTATAGTTATGAGAACATTCGAATGTCCTGTTTTTTCTGTTCCTGTTTTTCTTGTATAAAAAAAAAACGAAATTCTCACTTACAAGATGGGTCGTATGTGGTGAGTTGTTTTTTTTTTCTCTTCTTCTTTTCTTTAGTTTTAATTTTGTAGAGAAATTCCAAGAAATTGAGAAAGAAAAAAGAAACAGAACTTCGATTTCCCCAAAATGTTAACCCAAAGGGATAATAATTTTTTATATGGATTTATACGTATATATACATTAAAAGTAAAATGTAATGCATTATATATAAAATAAATTATATATAACCAATTTAACATTAGACTGTAAAATTTAGGGATTATTGGTTAATTACGTAATTAAGTAATTAAGGCTAGCGTTACTTTCAAGATCTGGCTCGAAGCTTGAAAACAAAGAAATTCGAGCGATTTTGAGTTTTTCCTTTCTGGCTTGAACCAAATCCCACCAACCGTTATTGTAATATCCAGGCATCTAACGAAAGATTCCTTAATTTGTTAAACGTTAATAGTTTTTTCCTCTTATTTTTGGGACATGTGTAATGTCCTTTTTCGATACGGAACGCAGATAGCACGCATTTCTGCTTTATTTTTATGTTTCTAAAATCTGATCTATCTAAATGAGAGATATTTCCTGAAATGCGTTCTATCTCGAAATTTTATTCTCTATATTTTTTGTTTTGTTATTTAGTTACCAAGGAGCTTAACAGCTTAGAGAGGTGATAATTATTTTTAGAATTTATATTTGGACAAAGCTTCGGACGGAGACAAGTACCTGTATAATGGTGGGATAATATTTTTTTTTTACATTTTAATGCATTAAAAAGGTCTGTCTTCTAGTATTTCCTTTTTGCACATTTACACAGCAGTTTAAAGTTTTTTTTTTATTTTTTTAAGAAAACTAAACATCTTTATATAAATAAATAAATTTTCTCACAGCAAATGTATTTTGCGAAATAGTTTATCGTTCTTATTTTTTCCGCTCTCCTAACAGGGGACGCTATTTATTACGTAATGCAAACATGTTTCACTTTAATTCCTTCCACATCATTAGTATTCAGTTCCTGGCGGAAGAAAGTCCGTCGCTTTTGGAGATGGAACGTTTTCGAAAGAAGCTTATCATATCCGATCAGATCAGAGTGAGAGTGAGAAATTTAAATTTCACATTTGCTTGGGAATAGTGAAGGGTACTGGGGCGCCAGTGTAGGGAGCACAAAAGGAATTATTTTGTGAAGGACATTTATATATCGTTTCGGGCAAATACATTTTGACGTGATTTGAATGCGTTGCGACTTATTCTGTTCACAGAAACGAAAGGATTTTTTAAAGGTTAAAGATTTACGGGGTGTGTTTAATCTGGTAAAGTTAAAAAATTAAATTATTCTGAGTTAAAAACTATGTTTATTACGTGATTCTGTTATTGATTATCTGATTATCTTTTGACTTAAGGTCGAGACGGCAGATAGCATCGATTGCCACAGAGAAAATTTCTTGAATCTAAACTAAAGATCTATCAATATGGTTGAGAACCAAAAATATTATAACGCACAGCTTTTCTCTTTTATTCTTGTCTGTTAAGCTCCAAATTATCATGTGTTATTTCTGTAAATAAATTCGAAATCATCATAAATTTATTATGTTTAACATACGTAACTTAGTTACATTGAACTTAAGTTTAAATCCTTCCTTAATTTCGTATTTAGAAAATTAGATTGTATTTTAAAGGACTGATTTATTAATATATATATAAATACATTACAATACATATATATTCGAAATATTGTAAAACGTTGCCAAACAAAATAATAAATACTTACCACTTAAATGCAAGTGAAAAACTTATATAGTAGAAAATATTTTTTCGTAACAACGTTAATATAAATGTGTATAAAAAAAAACAACAAAAAATAAATTTAGATATTGCCTAGCCTAGCCCCGAAAAATAGTACGTTAACTCAATTGAATAAGAAAACTAAAATATAAATAATTTGTACTCAGATGGAGGTGCTCTTATGATAGCGTTCCAATTTCATAGAAAACATAACTAAAATTTTTTTTTTCGTTTGAAATTGGAACAAAATTTGCCAATTAATTACAACAGAAAAACTTAAATTTTTTATTTAAACATGAAAAATTAAGTTGAAAAAAAAATCCCCTTAAATCTTAAGAAAAAAACACCAATTATTTCTTATAAAAAAAAATAATACAAAAAATTAATAAGATTAAAAAAAATCAAAATTACTAAGTTATAAAATTGTAAGCTAATTAAACTCAAAATTAACATAAATATTTGCATATTAAAAATAAATTAATAAACTTTAAATCAAATGCAGATTGGTAATTCAAATTAATAAATGCTAATTACTGGCCGTAAATTATTTTCAATTACCACTGAAACTATTGAGAAAACAAAAATGTGTTTTACTAACAAAAAAAAAATATTGCAAATGAATTATTTAAAAAAAAACGAATTGAAAAGCAAAAACAGAATTACCAAATCAATTACAAAATGTTTCACAAAAGAATATCATGCCGTCGGTCCTCTGCAGTATACTGTAGATTTCAAGCACGCCTGTTAACACACGCAAAATATTTGCGCTATAATTAAACAACTAATTTAATAAATCAATTTACTAGTATGGCACAAGCATATGGTTGATTTTTTTCCCCGGCTGAAATAAAAACCCGAAAAAGAGACAAAATAAAATATTTTACCTAATGAGGTAAATTAACAATAAAAAAAAACAACCCCACGTATATTATTATTTGTATACTTGCTCAACAGCACTGCAAACTCAAAATTGAACTAAAGTAAAGTCCGAATTTAAACGACAAGAGTACGATAAAAAGGAAAAATACGGAAAATTGTAAAAATGTTCAAACCAATTTCTGGGATAAAAAAAATTTAAACATTGATATTCCATGCTCGCCGAACCATGAACCTGCAGTTTCAGTTTGTCCTCCAAATTAAGCAATCCTTGCTCCAATTTCGGATTGATTTGTGTGTGCGGTTTAATTGAAAATGCAATTTTTGTTTTACCATCGCATGCAATTTACCTTTTGTTTGATGTTTTGATTTTTTAATTGGACGACTCTTTTTGACATGGATGAATTCGATTTTGTGATTTGATTCTTTTTTTTATTTATTTATTTTGTATTAGTGCGATAGTCAATGTGCCATTTATTGCGACTTGGATAGACGGCAAAATTAAATTAGTGTACAGTACCAGTGATATAGGAAGTGGTTTTATGGCTCGTATACAATTTAGAAAGTCCTGAAAAAAAAAAGTTTTATTACAAGCGTTTTCTAAATATTAAAACTACTCCGTGTAGAACATATAACCACGATCATATGGTGCAGAACTTCCTGAGTCGATAAAATGCTGCTAATTGTAATTGCCAACTTTGCAGTCTTATAATCAAAATATTCAATTATTCGATAGCTTTTTATTTGAAGGTTCGTCAGGAGCTGTGGAGCCTGCGCTGTTCAAAACAATATATGTATACCGAATGACTTTATTGCAAAACTGCGTAAAATTTGAAGCTAGCAATAAAATGATGTTTCATTTGATTTTTCATATTTCTTTTAACTGAGCGATATCGATTGCGATAATGATGGCGATATATAAGCAATAGAATGCCATTCACACTGCAGCGATAGTGATTGATTTTCTTCATCATTATCAGCAATGGTGCTAAAATCCTAGTCGAGTATTGATTTCTTGCTCTCCACTTATATCATTCCAATCACATGAAGGACATTCATGACGAAAACTTCATGACGAAAACTTCATGGGCGATTTACAGTTTTTGTTAATTAAATTCTTTCAGCGTGTTCTTAGTTTTAATTTAAAAAATCAATTTAATCATCAAAATTTTATTACCTCCAAAGGAGACCCCAGTGATCGCTATACAACTATGAAAGCTCTTCACCCTGTTCTTCAAAAAATAAAAATAAAAATTGGCAGGCTTCTTCAGATATACCTTCAGTTCCTTCAGCAAATTTTCTTTCATGATACCAATTAACTTAAAACGCCTCCCTGGAAGTGGTTATTTTAGCTTCGGAAACAGGAAAAAGTGACACAGGCCGTACCAGGCGAGCACGGTGATTGGCCAATAATACTCAATGCACATTTTGTCCAAAAACTCTTGCTCATCGATGGCGTTCTGCGATAATGCACGATGACAATGGATATGAAACCCTTAAATTGTCGGAGAATAGTGGGTAGCGTGTTGGTCTTATAATGCGAAGGTCGTGAGTTCAAATCCCGGTCGACGCAATATATAATTCCGGCACATTGCCTGCTTGGATATACCTTGGTCACCAAAATCTACGAAAATGAAAAATTCGTAGATAGAGGGTTGTGCGAACACAATAAGTACTGAAAAATTTTAAGGAACCTGAATGTCAGGAGGCCAAGGTCCGATTTGGGCTGTAGCGCTATTGTAGAAGAAGAAGCGTCTCATAGCTAAATAGTATTCCTTATTCACCGTTGGTCCTTTAAAAGGAATTCGAAGAGCAGCATGCTACGGTAATCGAAGAAAAAAGTCAGCATAATTTTGAAGCGTTTCATTTTTTCATTTTGGTACTTGACTTGCAGCAAAAAATGTGTCGCGAGAGCTTTTACGCGCGGATTTCAAATTTCAAGAACTTTTACACAGAACTTATCATACAATTCCTGCGCATTGTTTGAGCCTAATACTACTCGTACTCCAAGGATTCTGGGAAATAACGCGAGTAGTCGTGCTCTTGAAGTCTCCGGAGATGGTTAGGATTAACTCCCTTCTAACGGAAAATGGGGTGAAAGTGGCACATCGGGCCTGCGGATGGCAGCACGGCTTCCGCGTCGGAATATGCGCGGAGGAAGCGTCAATGAATCGGTGTTAAGGAATCAGTTACGAGCACTGCTAGCAAACACGTCCTTGGAGTCTTTGCAGATTTCAAGGCCGCATTTGACTATTTGAGCTGGGACGCAGTGCTTGATTTTTTTTACGCCACTGATTATAACTTAGGGGGTCACCCTTTAATGCAATGCACAATTATGTCGGTATAGACAGGGAAGCATTAAGATGGAGAGAGACAAAAATGACAATGGACATTGTTCTTGAAGCATCGTAGATTCTACTTGTTGGGAAACACACTAGCTAGGAAATTGTTCAAAAGTCTTGACTTTCGGAAAATTAATGACCGCCAATATTTCACTGTACAAGAAGGCGACGGTTTGTATGCGTGTTCAGCTTGGCGAGTATTCCAAGTAAAAGCATACAGTGGAAGAATGAGTGCGCTTAGTTCCGTACTGCATTTACCATGGAAGTATATATAGTAAATGCTGAGTACTCCGACATCTCTGCGATGCTCGAATCCATGGAAGACGTGATGAGACGAAACTCCAATCAGTCGGAACGAATGTTTTTAAATACGATTGAGCAATGCGAGGTGGGTGCACAGCCTAAACATGCGAGTTGTAATCTAAACGTGGTCTAATGTAAACCTTATAAATGGTTCTTATATCGATGGATGTGAAATATTTTTTGCACTTTCGGAGAACACCTAGACGTTTAGTGGTGTCAGGGGAAACTTCAAAGATATGCTGGGCCCAATTCAGGTGTTCATTAATTTTGAAATTCTCTGAAGTGCTAAGTTGTACACCATCAAAGGTTACATTGTGAGACAACACTGGAATATCTCGTTTGAGGGATAGATGACAGACCTGTGTTTCGGATTCGTTGAACTCTAGTCTATTTTTCCTGCCTTATTTCAGGATTAAGTTAAGATCTGAGTTCAGCGAACGGAATAACTCCCTGCGATTGGAAGCAATAGAATGATTGTTTAATTACGCAGCAGGGTTAAGTTCATAGGTGTTGTAGAAAGTACTGTCATCCGCAAAACTATGGTTTGGATTGACAGTGGACGACAGAAGGTCGTTTATGAAAACTAAGAAAAGTGTTGGAGATAAAACAGAACCTTGAAGGACGCCGGAATCAATCGCGTAGGAGGAAGAAATAAAACCATCTATTACTACTCGTATAGTGCATTCAGAGAGATAACTTTCAATCTTTAGAACAATGGTATCATTAAGGCCTATGGCCCTAAGCTTAACTAAGAGACATTCATGCCAAACTCTGTCAAAAGCTTTTGCAATGTTAATTACGAGAACTTGACTTTTGCCATATTTATGTAAGCATGAGTTCTAGCGCTTTGTCAAGTAGACTAAAAGACGGTCCAAAACGGAACCCGTACTGACTATCATGGATAAGCTGTTTATCCTCCAGATATTTGTCAATTTTACGATTGACAGCAGTTTTGATAAGCTACGAAGCTGTGACTGTCAAGAAATTTATATGGAACTTAATAATGCATGATCTGCTGGTACAGCTCGCGGACTCATACAGTATCGCGGCGTATGCTGACAATCTGCTCATATTGGTGGAAGGGAACTCTCGACTTGAACATGGGCGCAAGGGCTCAGCTCTTGTGGCAACCGTTCGATGGGATCTGAGGGTTCAGTATTAAGAGAAAATACAGTGGTAATGTTCCTAAAGGGTTCATTATCGCATTCTTTTTCTCCTTTGCTAACGCTGGACGGAACTTAGGTATGAGATAAACCTTAGATACCTGGAAATTAGGGTTTTAGAGCGCCTTACTACCATTGTGGGACAGATCCGCAGGATTCTCCGGTTCGTTACTTGCATATCGTATAGATCGTCGAGGTGGTATGAGGCCCTGGCTGCAGGTATATGCACCCGTTCTATACGCGTGCCATCGAGTAATCTTGCAAGTAATCCTGTGAGCATATTTACCTATATGTCGTACAATTTCCAGTAACGCCATACAGGTGCTCATGGGTATTCATTGGGCATAGAGATGAAGCGTCGAGCAGTCACCTACAAGATCTGGAAACGATTCCCATTGCTGGCTAGCGATTGGTGATCTCTTTACACGAATGGGGAGTTTAGCCTTCACGAATCCAAAGAATTTTTCAACCTTAGTGTAACATTGGCATGGCAAACCAGGTGGACAAGTCACAAGCTTCGTGAGAAAGATTATAATAGCAGTGATTTATGTAGATAGGTTTTGCATTCAGCATTATGATTATCGAGCCTGCCTTTTCTGGTGCCTGCATTAATTTTTACCAGACATGTGCCAAATGTTGACGGTTTCCGTCGCAAGTATTTTCATTTGATTATTGTAAGTACTAAATATTAAGTTCATGTTAACTGCCATTATGCGCTTTCTGATTTTACAAATCTTTAAAGAGATTCATAGAAAAAGTTTTTACGTCTTAGGTAATCTTCACCTATAATTTTGTATTTTTTCACACATTTCTACGAGATTGCGTCGTTATGATTATATCGCTTGCGTTAGCAATTAACTGCGTTGATTCAAACAATAGTGTCTCCGTGGTGTCATTATAAACCTTATCATTGAATAATTTTCCATTCCATTGTTCTATCGAAATGCGATAAAACGATAAAATTTAGCACTCAGTGATGGAAATCGCAGTCGCGAGACAAAAGCGATAAGTAAAAATTTTATCGCAGCGATTTATCGCCATGTAATCGCTATCGCAAAATTGTTCGCGACAATGTGAATTGCCTTAAAGAGATTTATGCGGACTTATCATTGGAAAAATAAGATGTTTGAAAAAAAAAATTCTTACTAAATAAATTCATGATTAAATTTACATTAAACTTACTGTAAAAAAAATCATCATGAAGTTTTAAATAATAATTGAAATACGACTACATATATCCGTTCTGTGGAAAGGTTTATCATTTGTCTATTTCTTATTTGTTTGTCTGATGGGTTAGGCACCTTTTCTCAGAAACGGTCCATTCAAAAATAAAAACTCAAAAATATTTTGCTATTAGATGTTACTACCTATCGCTCGAATGAAAATTTTGAAACATTTATATTTTACACAATATGGCACATGTTTTATTGAAAATTAATGCTTCACGTCATTACCAAATGTCGCTTTTTTAATAGAAATAAAAAGCCTTTTTTGATATTTAAGACGATCGGTCGCACAGTTTTCGAAATGATTTTGTACTTGAAGATCATTCAGAAACTCGCTTCTGCTTCCGAATAGGAATAATATCTTAATATAGGTTGATAGATCGTTCGGGAATTATTATCAATTATTTGCAAAAATAATTACAAAAAAAATCTTAAATATTTATCTATTCACCAACCGAGGTCACACCTCCCAAATGGCATGCTCGTGTAAGTTCTTAAAATTTACACCGCGCGAAATTGTGCAATGACACAGTCTTGTTAAAGTGCCGTCAACATCTGCTCCTCTATATTATTTTCAATTAATCAAATGTAACAATAATATTGTTGCGAGCTAGGGGTTCGCGGGGATTTCAAGTCAAACACAATTCGTTTAAAAATAAGTGATAATTTATTTATTCGCACTTTAACTTAATTCGCACTATATGGCACTACCGCCGATATTGTTCTATCGCGTTCTTGCATCAGTTCGCGTCTTCCATAGATGTCGCTGAATGACTCCTGTCGTCTGAAAGCTTCGTACTTTTATACCATTTTCCCAATTCTCGAACCTCCCATGGTGTATTCGTCGGGTGTGTGTCTCGACTATACTGGAAGGTTCTAGATCTTTGATTATGGCTTTTTACATATTGGGGGACTGTTCTACAAAATTCTGGCATATTCAGGAAAGATCAATGTTGCGTGGTCGCCAGATCTATAACAATATCACCAATCTGCCTCTATTTTATTTTCCTTTATTAAAGAGAAGAATAATGAGCAGGAAGAAAAAATAAACTTTAAAACGCTAATTCCGTGTGGCACGATCCACAAACGAACAATTTTCCCACCTTTGAAACTGACGCGACTGGAAATTCGCATCAATAATCTACTTTCCAACAACTTCGTTAAATACCAACATCATGGAGTTTGAGGAGTAAATTTGATCGCCCATCGGATAACTTCCACAGCTATTTGCTGTTTGAGCAGTATGTCGCCGTTCTGAAAATATGCTAAGCATTTAGTAAAGAATTGGCGAAAAGTATATTTTTCAATAAATAGTATCAAAGAATTCAGTGGTTTCGAAAATCGAAAAGATAGTTGCTAAAATATAAATTGCCATGCTATCAAACAATACATATATTTGTTAGTGCTAAATCTAAGTATCATTAACTATACTGAAAAGGCTACAATTAAACTTAGTTTGAGTGTTTAAAAGATGACTGACCGTGAAAAATTCTAAAACAGACAAACAGTTCTATTACCACCGGGAACAGTTTATATTGCACATAAAAATGTTCTACAAAAACACTCATCAACGGTTTCCTATTATTCATCGAGCACATTGCCTCATCTATCACAGAAGTCGCGAACAAGCACTGCTATGCTATATAATTGTACAAAAAAATCGCATATTTTTGTTTTCTTTCCCCTCCACTCCTCCTAAAATTCGCGACACTCTTGATTCACTAAAAAAAACCCGAAACCAAAATTTATAAAAATAAAATGTTAGTTTGTATAATTCGAAAATTAAAAAAATAAAAATAAAAGTAAAAAAAACATTAAAGTAGAAATCTACAGACCCTTATAAGCCCTCCAATTATAACAAAATTTAATTATGTATATGAAATTGAAACAAGAAAAATATTTTTAATATTCGAGGACATTTCCATACTTTAACACATAAAATTTATATTTAATGAATTTAAATGAAAATAAAAATAATAATAATAACATAAAAAAAAGAAATGTAAGAGAGAATGATAGATAAAATCAAACAAAACACAAAGGCATCTAAAACACACAGACATTAATACAATAGACATGTTTGCCATGTGTTTTTGTTTGAAAATCCTATAAATAATAAAAATGATCGTTTAAAATTTAAGTAATAAAAAAAACAATGGAATTAGTAATAAATCAAAATAATTGTAATAAAACAAAAACAAACAAAAACCAAGAAAAAAAAAATATTGAAATAAAAAAATTAATAAAGTTATGTAAAAAAAATTATGGCCACTGTTTGATTTTAATTTTAAAATTATTAAATAGTCCAGGAAAAAAGATACCTTAAAATTCGTCGTGGTATTCTTACTTATTATGTTGATGATGAAGTTCTATGATTGGCAAGAAAAAAACATTAATAAAATTTGCTACCCTGATTTTTTTTAAACGTTTGACAGCTAAGTCTAAAATGCCGTATGTCCACACTTTTTAAATTTTAGCGATGTATGTTTTCGAAACTCTCAAGGTACTTCCTCATTTTCGTGCGCTTAGTGCATGTCCTCTACAACAAAATCGCAAACAAAACGCCCTCAATAGCGCAGAAGCAAGTCGTGCTCAAATCGTCCGCAATAGCTCACGTGATCCCCATATCAGTCAGGGGTCTTTCCTTGTGCACTATTTAGACGATTTGCTTTTGCGCTATTGAGGACGTTTCGCTTGTGCTTTTGTTGTAGAAGGCATGCGCTAAGCGCGCGAAAATGAGGCATCGTGTGGACTTACTTTTCTGGAATGATATTAAACTTCACTTCAGGGATGATATTGGATCAATTTAGAAAAAACTTATAGCACTGAACGAATCTAATAGAGCAGGATCTGATGATATACCTCCTGTCTTAATTAAAGGATGTGCGGCTAATCTTTCCTTACCATTGTCTACCATATTCAGCCTACCTCTCTTAATATTGATTGCTTTCCCTCTACTTGTGAACTGGTGATAAATCTAACATCCGTAATTATCGTCCAATTTGTATAGAGTCAATTGCATCCAAAACATTGGAAAGGTTATTACTGGATAATCTAACTCCTTTAATATCAATAGTGATCATTTAGAATCAGCACGGTTTCTCGCCAGAGAAATCAACAATAACTATAACTACATATATAAGTAACTCTTTACAGCAATCATTATCAGTTCATAGTACTTATATTGACCTATCTAAGGCATTTATTAAATTGAATTTGAAACTCTTAGTCATAAATTTAAAAAAATTGGGTTTTTGTGGAAATCTACTGAAGTAGCTAAAAGATTACGTTAATGTAAAATTATTGATCGTTAAAATCAGTAGCTGCCATTCTCGTCCCTTATCTGCTACATCTGGAATCATATCGAGAGCTGTTGCTGTTTTTACTTCTCATTAACGACATTAGTTTCATTTTTTTTTATGTCGAATTTTTAATGTTTGCGGTTAACTATATTTAAGCTTAGTTATATTTAAAGCCATTAGCTCACCTGTGGATGAGGATTTATTTCAGCAGATTCTGAATAATTTCAATCAACATAAAAATATGTTTTAGTTGATCAAAAATTCCTTCTCAGTGTTATTTTACTATAAATAATTTTCATTTAACTAAAGTTAAATCTGTAATTCATATCGGAGTAATTTTTCATATTTCCATTAGTTTCAACGAACATATTCAAAATATTGCCTATTACAATAGCGATACTTGGCTGCATAATAAGAAGCTCTCCTTCATGCAGTACGCAATGCCAAATTTTAGAAAAAGTTCAACGTAAACTTCTTTAATATGCTGCCTACATATAAACTGAAATTCTCCTTTGTTGATAATACTGATACCCCTTTCTAATTTCTTTATCTTAGCATAAACTTACTTCAAATTAAAGGAAAATTCTCAGATGCTGCTTTATTATTTAAAATACTTCATAATTTAGTTAACGCTCCGAACTTATTGCAACTGAGAAGCTTACGTGTTCCATCTTGATCTTGTACTCAGAATGTATGAATTTATGAATTTTAGTAAATATAGTTTTACTTTTGAATAATTTATAACTTTAATCACTTTATTATTCCAATAATAAAGTATAGTGATCGACACAGAAAAAAAAGTTGTTACCCAGAAATTTTGATTTTTCGCGTTTCATGACTAAATTAGCCTAAAAATGCGTCCCGCTGTACGCCGTACATATGGAACCATATCTCCAAGATCGTTAAAGGTAGAATGCTCGTTTTTGCGTGGATTGTTAATTGCGTAAATGAGCTCCATTATCCAAATTTTAGTGTGTGTCAGGGGAAGGGGAGGCGGGAGGAGGGAAAGAGTCAAAAAGTGCACTTGCTAATATCTCTGCTACCAATGTAGATAGAAACCTGAAAATCATCATAGATATAGAAATAATTTATTTTTTTATCCATAGGCGTCCGAAAAGGGGGGGGGGCTAAAAACAAATTGTCGGTCGATTTTTTTTTTCAAATGATTATATCTTCGAAATTAATAACCACAACAAATTCATATTTTTGGACCATTAAGGTGGCATACAGATCTACCGGAATCAGCTTCTAAACAGGTTAATTATTGTAAGAGGAAGGGTCAGGGGGATGCAAGGAAAAACACTTGAAATTGAACATCTCGACTACCTCCTAAGCTATGGAATTGAAACTTAAAATATATATTAAGCTTTAATAGCGAAATACAAGAAAAATATAAAATTTGTTCATAGCAGTAGTAGGGTGAAATTGGGAGCGTTTCAAAAATGGCGCACTTTTCAAAATTTCAAACCATTATATCTCAAAATTATCAAATCGAAAATTCATTAGATTGTAGAACTACATAGTTTTTAATTCTGGTAAAAATTTTAAGTTGGGGTGTGGAGAAGGGAGATGGCAAAGATGTCGAAAATTTTGAGTGATTTTTTATGGCTCAGGTGAAAGATACAAAGTTTACATTTTGCATGTGGATACATCAATTTGATATACATATAGAAAAAATAATAAAAATTCCACAATTGTTATGTACCAACCCCCCGGTTTTACTTGCACAAGGTGTTTCATGAGCAATGAAAAAAAAACACAAAATTTTTGAATGAAAATTTAAGGTAGAAACTTGAAAATTTGGGAAAAGCATTTAAAAAAATCTTTCAAAGTATGAACTATCAACTGGTATATCTTCAAAACTTCAAACCTCTCCCATACAAAATTATTTTTCGACCATTTTTAAGAAATGAATTATCACCTAACTATTAAAAACTATCATTTCGAAATTTTCCACATGAACTTTTAAAATTGAAACGAAATTGCGTCAAAAGGTTTGAGATCGCGCATGCCCTTCTACTACCTCCCATACAAAAATGATTTCGACCAATCTTATTAAATCAACTAATAACCAACAAATTAAAAGCTACGATCTTGAAATTTTGTACGAGCACGTTACAAGAGTAGCGAAATAAAATTGTATCACAAATTTTACGATTCACTTTCCTCCTCTACCCCCTCCCATACAAACGTTTGGTTTCGTGAATGTAAAATACACTGAATCTTATGAAAATTCTATGCAACTTCGTCTATGAAACTGACATTTTTTACAGAGAGTGCGCCAGACTCATTATCAGTTTATTTATAAGTTTTGTTATCCATAATATATTTAAAACGAAAAAGACGTTAAATTTTGAATTTTTGTCATGTTTTTATAGTGCAAATTTTCTATACAGGAGATATTTTTTCTTTTTTGGCATGGTAAAGGAATGATGTTAGTCTTGAGAAAAATCGAATAAAAATTCACGCAATGAATTAAATTTTAGTTCTCTGCCTAGTAATAATAAATAAGTTTCTTATTTTAAAATTGAATTTATTTCATAATGTAGTAGCTCTTTACTTGAATACACAAAAAACTTTGGACAAACGTTTTAATTGCATTCAGTCCTTGCAGTGCGATTCTGGAAGGTCTTCAAAATATCCATTTACCTCTGCTATCACCTCTTCATTTTAACCAAAGCGTTTTCCAGACAGAAATTTCTTGAGTTTTGCGAATAGATGAATGCTAGAGAAAGCCGAATCTGGCGAATAAGAAGGTATTCCAACAATTTATGCTTCAAATTCCTTAATTTTCCCATTACCAAAACGCCTCTTGAAAAAACATTTTTTTCTTTTGAAAACCAGGCCTTTTATCCTGCCCCTCTGTCAGGTAGTCAATGAAATTAATACCTTTGGAATCCAAAAAAAAATTGCTATAATCTTTGCAGCCGATGCGATTGACTTTGCTTTCTTCGGCTCCTTTCCACTACTTTGACTTTTGTTTTGATGCAGGAGTAAAGTGATAAGTCCACGTCGTAACAAATCTGAGCAAAAACAAGGCTACATTCTACTTAAAACAGTACAAACATTGCTGAGAAACTCGATTCCTCATTTGTTTGTGATCAGTATTTAAGAAATGCGGCATTCATCGCGCACAAAACTTTCTCATACTGAGTCCTTCATCTAAAACGTGCCGTACTCTTTCTTTTGAGATGCCAATAGCCTTAGTCATCTAATACACCTTTAATCGTCTATCATCTAGAACGATATTGAGTATCGATATTTTCTTCGTTAGTTGCAGTTTTTGACCGCCCTTCAAGTGGGTCATCCTCAATTGATGGACGGCCATCACCTAGTGAGCAGTTTTGTTATTATTGATGATGCAGACTCCTTTTATACTTTTACAAACTTTGGGTGAATTCCTATGACGGAATGGTATTCAAGTTTATTCATTTTATCAAAAACTCACAACGAAAATTCACAGTGGCATTTACATTTGCAACACGTAAGCCAACATAACAAGACAGTAATTTAATTTGTAGCAGTACCGAGAACTTTTCACATTGCTCTCGTACATCGAATTTTTAAAGCAAATTTTTTCCAGTTAATCTGATGGCTCCTTTTTAGCTAATTTATAGCTACTGCAACTATTTTGAGCTATTCGTATATTTATTCTGTTCGAAATGACCTCATCTTCAAGGAATACGCCTTTTTGGGGCTCACGCCACCCTAACTAGGAAATACCAATTGCAGGACCCATGCTCCCAGTAGCGGTAACAGGATACTTGCAGGACTTCAAGATACCATAAGTGTATTTGTATCTTGACCAAAAGAAATTAATTAATGAAATAATAATAGGAAAAACGAAGGAATACATAACGATAATGATCTGTTATATTGATATTGTTATAGATCTGGCAACCACGCAATATTGATCTTCCCGAAAGTACCAGAACTATGTAGAACAGTTTCCCAATATGTAAAAAGCTATAAGGCGCCATCTAGAATCATCTAGAATAGTCGAGACATACACCCGAAAACATCCACGACAGTAGCTTCTAGAACAGGCGGAAATGATATAAAGCGCCATCTAGAATCATCTGGAATAGTCGAGACATACACCCGAAAACATCCACGACAGATGCTTCTAGAAAAAGGGGAAATGGTATAAAACCATGGTAGCTGTCAGCGAGGAGTCAGTTCAGCAACATCTGCGAGAGAACGTGAACCGGTACAAGAACGCGATATCAGTGGTGCCGTATAGTAAGAATTAAATTAAAAGTGTGAATTAAAGTGAAACATGCGAATAAATAAATTATCCTTTATTTTTCAACGAATTGTGTTTTTCTTGAAATCCCGGCGAACCTCTAGCTCGCAACAATATGTTAACAAAATGTGGACGTAAACGCTTCTTAGAAAATATGATTCACAGAAAAACTCATTGTAAGCACGCGTTTGTATCAACTTTTTTTTATTGTTTCTATAAATCAAAGGGGCGCCAAGTTTAACTTTTGTACCGGGCGCCATTTTCCCTCCGCACGATTCTGTCCCTAACTATAAGCATATAAAGTTGATGGTACTCGGTTTAAAAGTACAATCCAACTACAAAATATGAATAACTTTTTGAAAACTATTACCAATAAATGTGTACCCTTGTAGCCAACTATAAATCTGTACAATCAAAAGTTAAACAGGTATTTTACTCAAAAAACAAACATCGAAACGTTGCTGTATTTACTCTGAAACTAAACAGTCGACTTGTGTATTTATTTACGCGCAAAATTCAAACTAATTAAAAATTAATAAATCAGGATTTGAAACACCTTCGCTCGAGTGTAGGTTTACTAATTAGAGAAAACACGTACCTACCGGATGCCGTAAGCATTAGCGAATTTCAGTTTTGATGAAAGTTTATCCGCTCTAGCGTTGTGCAAATTTCGTCGAAACTAACAGCCAGCAAAGTAAAAATCAACAAATCACAACGAGTCCGGTATTTTGAATCGAATTTAAATCATGAATAAATGGATTTTAATTTAATCCTTTTCCAGGACTTGGATGCGGTTCAAGGCATATGTTTGCAGTAATATGCGGATTCCATAGATTTATTACTGCAGAATTACGCTGGGAATCATCGCATTTGAAACTAAATCATATTATTCTAATCGAAATCTTGACCCGAAAACTCAACCGAAAATTAACCATGTTTTCTTATCATCATGCAAATGCAATTAATTTACATTTTGTAGATTTATGCAAAACTTTATTCTCGGCAATAATTCTTGAAGCCCATGAGGACCATTAAGCCGTTCGCCTATTTCCTGATTCTAAAGCTTTCTCTGTGCAATGTGCTGCTTCTGGCCAACATTAAACTCCATTATCCGTGTCCTCATTATTTCTTGGATAGAGCAATAGTGGGTGTTGTTGTAGCTGGAATGGCGAATCAATAAACCACAGGATACACTCAATCAGTAAAGTGAAAGCAAAACAACATGCCGTCCTAGATGCGGTTTCCAATTCACCAACATTATCGATTATTTGAACACCGTAGCATTTTATAGGTGCCTCCGATTGGAAAACCCAGCTCATCCATAAACTTAACGTGTGTGGCGAGTTTTACTACCGCACATCGGATTATTGCACTTTTAAAACAATTTTATTTGACGAATGCAGTAGAGGTAGAATTTTTATTATTATTATTGTTTTGAAATATCTGTGGAAGAAGATTTAATTCCATGTTGACACCTATTTAAAGTTTGGATAAAATCTTACGCAACCAATTTTACAGATTTACCTATTCCTATACTAGTCCACTATATTACGCATAATTTTAATTAAAAGTTAGCAAATTTAAGTGAATTGTGTGTATAGAAAATGTAAGTTATGGCAATGCTAAACACTAAAGACCACCACAGAGAAAAGCTTTTAAATTCCATTCTATTCCAGTTTTAGCGGTTATGAATCGGAAATGATAAAACTTAATCAAATAAATGGACTCGAAGGTCATAGTTATACAGTAATTCCGCTGTATTTCAATTAGTACACTCGTGAATCCCGCGAATTACTCCTGCTGAGTTCCCGATACTGGTGACGGCGAAGGTTTAATTTGAATTTTGATGTCGTGAAGTGCCCTCGGTGAGTAGTGGTTAAAATAAAGCGGACTAATTACAACCTCAAATATATCGGGTTAATGCAATTACGCATCGAGTGCGATAAGCTATTGGCAAGAGCAGTGTAATAATTGCACCGTAATGAAGTGAAACGGAATGCATTTAAATTCCATTGCGATAATTTGTATTGAGTCTGGGGACCCTAAAATGCAGATTTCCTCCAAAATTTTCGAAAATAAATTTATTCATGAAATTTGCGACAATTAGATTTTATTCAAATTTTCGAATATAGCGAAAATTTGGTCATGATTCCAGTTTGGATATTTCGCTTTGGTACTCCATGGCTTATTTCGATATTTTAAGGATAATTAAATTATCGGGCTCTATGGATTGCACTAATCAATCAAATAAATATTATTATTATATTTTTCAGTTGAGGTTTTCGCAAAAAGCCTTTTGGATAGTGACTCGATTTGGTGGTCTGACTGGAAAAGTCGAATTCGAATTTTCAATTTCGACAAATATTACGCACTAGATTGAAATCGACATTTTCAAATTTTCTTAAGTTACTGAAATCTCGCTGAAAGAAATTATGCGACTCGAAAGTTTCATTATTTAGCTTTAAGCCATGGCATCAAGTCTAAGATAATTTGAACGACGGAAATAATGACCTCACCACTCTCTAGCGTAATCTTTTGTATATATCCTTAATGCGATGCCGTCATGGAGATGAATTAATGTGTCTGCTGATAGTGGCGCTTTTACTGGAGAACGAACAATTCGCCAAGAAATCTGCACTAACGCCATAATATATTGCGTCCTCTAATGCTCCCCTCCTCGCTATACCGTCTTAGAAAAACAATACCACCGACCATTAATCAGAATTAATATAATTATTGTGCATTGCTCTGTCGCCGACGGTCTCATCCACCCGATAGGCAATTTGATGTGATCCAATTTCCGAACTGTCATTGTAGTGTTCATTAACTCGGAGGTCAGAGATACAAATTGTATCTCGGTCCAGACTAGATGGTCCTTCTTTCGGGACGAACTATCAATTAGCTCTGTCGGATTTTGTTTTATGAATGGGCCTGGATTAGCGTGAAGCACACTCAACAATGGATGCCATAGCTCATAATAATTTGAAGTCAACTTTTTGGATATAAACAGGAAAGTTTTTAAGATGTATAATGAATTCGGTCAGATCTTAAGTTCGCAAAATTATGAAATGTCTTTGAGTAGTTTTAAAGCTATTTTCAAATTTTCCCCTGTTAGTTCAGGAATCGCATTTTTAAAAGTGTCTCTAAGTATATACGAAACACAAACAATTAATTTATTATAATACTACTGCTATCTACGGAGAGAAAAAATAAACAAGAAGAAAAACCACTCAAACACTGAGAGCCAGAAGGCTACAAGTGCAAGGCGGGCTTTTTGAGATCCAAAAGTCATATGTTCCACGCTTTAGCATGACAACAATCCCAATGTAACATTCTCTTAAGCATAGGACAGAAACAGTGCTTCTCCACAATGCGCGATCCTGAGCATCAACCTTTAGTTGTCGCCAGGAATTGTCTATTTCACTGGCCTCCTGCTCAACTGCTCGCTTCCATGTGTTACATAGTCGATCGACCCGGTCTGCAGCTGTCCAGCTAACGCCACCCCGCCAAAAAAGAATCCAAAATATATTGTTTGAAGCATGTCTTCATCGCTGTTGGTGCTAAATTGACTGACTTCCAAATGGAGTCAATGTTTGCAGATCCTTGCCGCGCAAACATGTCTGCGTCGTGTCCTAAACTATGATCGGGTATCCAAATTAGAAATACTTCGGTTATAGCCACTAGGCGATTCAAATTGTGTCTACAAATGGACATTAGTTTGGACGTGGTCCAGTACGATTGGAGTGCCAGAAATGCACCTCCGCAATCAGAGAAAATGTAAATGTTCTCCATATCTAAAATAATTTTCCGCTTGGAACACAATCGCGTATTCTGGAAAATGAACTGAAGTGTGGATGATGAGGTCGTGGAAATAGATCCCTGCACTTGTCCCTTGGTTAGTTTTAGATCCATCCGTATAGAGATGTGAACCTGCTGAGTATCGTGTTTTTTGCTTATTCGTTTCATTCTGGACACTTAATGTGAAACTTCCGTTTCTCAAACTGCAATTGGTCCATGCAATCATACTCGCACTCTAAAAGGGAATTTGCGTCTCTAATGACGTTTAAAATTTTGCCATAACCAATTTGTGGTGCTGACCATGAATTAGAGGCTTTTAATTTAATGGTTGCTAGGCCCGCTGTTTGTCTTCCTCAAAGTGTGACCGATTCACTGCCTTCGAATCTCAATACCTAATTCAGTCCGTCCAGCTGTACTCCAAAATTCGTCACTTCTGGCCACAGTATTCCTAACTTGTGACGGAGATATTGGTTCACGAAAGTTTGCAGTTTCATAGTGGTGCAACCACATAACAACACAGATTTGGTGCATGCGTCAAATATTTGTAGCTTCGTTCGAAGTGAGATCTCTTTCAAGCTCCACAAAGGGAAGAGAATACCGAAAGCCTGACGAGCCTCAATATCCTTTTCGGCTCCACCGTCCATGCTGACAATGTTTCCGAGATACAAAAAATCTTGCACTTCTTCCACAGACTCTTACAAATGCTTACTTTCAAGCAAACACACTTCATCAACATAATAAAAGTGACTTAAGATGTAAACAGCCTCCACTGAAGACCTTTATCTTCCCCAGCCTCCAGTGTAGCTTTTAAGATGTCATATAATATGCAAACTTGTCTGACACCCGTTTGCACAGGAAGCTCTTGAACAGCACTCATCTATGTAAGACGCGACACCTTGAATCTTCGCAGGATTCTTTAATCATAGCTATAACCTTATCTGGAATACCTCTCCTACGCAAAGCATTCCCTATGTAATCTCGTTTAACGCTGTCGAAAGCTTTTTCGAAGTCCACAAACATACAGTGACGAACCCATTTCGGCGGACTGCTCCAATATTATCCGTAGGGTATTTGTGTGGTCACTACAAGACGACCCATTACGGAATCCAGCCTGATAAACTTCGAGAGTATTGTTCACGACATCACTAATCCTATTGAGAATTACCTTAGCCATGCTTTTCGATACAGCAGTAAGCAGACATATGCCACGCTAATTGCCACAGTTCCGAAGGTCGTCCTCCTTTCATTCAACCGGATATCTTACTTCATTCCACACCTCGGTAAAGAAAGTGATGATCAAATCGGCGATTATTTTCTTGCTCTTTCAGGAGCTTTGTTAGTAGTCCGCTTATACCTGGGGCTATCGTTGGCAGAAACCATCTCTTCCTTATCTGGGGGATCGTCCCTAATAGAGGATTTTTGCGGATGGATGTTTGGTAGTTATTCTGTTTCTGGAATAACTTCCTCTGAAAAGATGTTTAAACTATCAGAGAAGTATTCCTTCCATCGCTGCAACTGGTTTTCACTCAAATTAAGGAAAGTTTCGTTGGCATCTCTCACCAGGTAATTGGTGGTGCAATTCCTGTTCTTCAAATTTTTCATAATTTTAAATTGTGACTCCATATCCCCAAGGTAATGCGCAGATTCTGTCTTATTGGTCAGATCATCAATTGCCTTTCTCTTGACGCGTCTAACAGCCTTCTTAAGCAGTATATGAGCATCGCGGTAGCTCTGTCTCAACTCAGGAGTTCTTTGGTTGACATCGGGTTGAGAAATGATTGCTTATTTGGTTTTTTTCAAATGCCAACCTATATCTTGTGGCTTGCAGGTTTTGTCACCGTTTTGCACATTTCCCACAGATTCTTGTGTTTCTGGTTGCCTCTCAATTGGCGTTCATTATGTGCATTTCATGGCCGCTCAATGTGAATAACTTTCGCGTAGAATAGTGAGATACTCGAGCTTTTTTTTTGGGGTCTCCAAATTTATCCATATTAAGCAAGCAAATTTATGGCTGACAGATAGCTGCTGTGCTTAATCTCAACCCGGCAATCAAGTGGTGATCGCTGTTCACGTCGGCTCCACACTTCTCTACCACATCGAGGAGACATCGTCTCCAGTGGCGAATTATAGCCAAATGGTCAATTTGGTTATGATTAACACCATTAGGGGAACCCACGATGTTTGTGATGATGGAGAAAAGGGTTCCTTCGATGACCATTTGTCGAGTACTACAAAATTCAATACACAAATAATTTACCGTTTTCAGGACTCTTCATTCGAAGTCGTGACGCGTTAAGCCAAGGGTCACCATGCCTCACTATGCCTCACCATGACGTGATCTAGTCCAGTGTTGTCAGAGCCAACCTGGGCGTTCATATCTCCTAAGATGATAATAATATCACCTCTATGCACACGCTCGAAGGTAACACTCCGTTGGTCATAAAACTCCTTTTTGTCACCAGGTGTTGTGGCATGTAGCCTAGTGGGTGAGGCCAAGGTCCGATTTGGGCTGTAGCGCCATTGTAGAAGTAGAAGGAGGTTGTGGCATTACTTGATGCGCAGCACGAAATGTGTTACTGACATTGGTCCTGAGCCTGACAACGATAGTCCTATCCGAGATTGGTTCCCAGCTTATGCGAATGTTTCTCGTTCTCGGTGTCCTGTCCTCGCTCAAACTCAAAACGTTATAATGCTCCATGTCATGATCGATCACCTATTGGCGATATATGGACCAAGTGGCGCCAGCTCTTCCTATCTATCTCTCTATCTACAATGGCGCTGCAGCCCAAATCGGAACTTGGCCTCCTGACATTCAGGTTCCTTAACATTTTTCATTAGCTATTGTCGAAGGGTTGTTAGCCCTTCGCACAACCCAGCTCTTCCACCGTCATTCAATGTTCGAACGTTCCAGAAGCCAATCATAGTCTTTATTTCGAAAGCTACGGTAACGACCGTAGAATCCATCCGTATCCGAGGCTTTGTATCAGTTTCTCATATCAGTTAGGCTTTAAGATCACGGCATGTAAGCCCATGATCCAGTAAGTATCCATTTGCCATTTTTTAGGGCAAGCAGGACTTGTTGTGGGTGTATTCTACTGTGCCCATCCCACAGAGGGTTGGTTAGCTCAGGTCTGTTGGAGTCACTAAAAGTTACCATAGTTGTATGAATTTGTAAAACCTCATCCTGCAACTACTCCCCTGCGGGGAGAGAGAAAGGATGGATTGATGTCGATAAGTTTTAATTGATTACTTGAATCACGGTCAAAATTGTATACATGGAATGTTAGTTTTATAAACGATGTTGCTTAGAAGTCCAATGAAATTTTATATTTTATACGCACGAAACCAGATATTTGTTTGGGGTAGAGGAGATAAGGTAATCGCAAAACTTTTGATGCAGTTTTGTTAAGTTTCTCTTAAAAGATGTTCCTACAAAATTTCAAGTTTTTAGCATTCAATTTGTTGGTTATTGGCAGATTTATTGAAATTGGTCGAAATCGAACTTTTGTATGGGAGGTAGAAGGACCAAGAAGATCTTAAAACTTGTGATGCGACTTTGTTTTGAATATTTTAAGAAATGTACAAAATTTGAAGTTGATAGCTTTTAGTGGTTTGATGATAAGTAATTTATTACAATTAATTCAAAATTTATTTTTGATTGGGAGGGGGTAGAAGTTTTGAGGTATTCGACCAGTGAATATTTTAAACTATTTTTGCATTTCTTTTAAATGAGTTTCCTAAATTTTGAAGTTTGTAGCTTAAGATTTCAGTTTTTGTGCTTTTTGCGTGTTTTTATTTGAATTTTATTTCACATGAAACACCTTGTGCAAGTTAGGGCCCCTTCGATGGATAACAGTTATACTTTAAATTATTATTGTTTCCTTAGGTATTTCAAATGGGTGTACTCGTATGCACGTGCAAGCTTTAAATTTTGTATTTTATGCCATAGCCCTAAAAACAAATACTGAAAATTTCCTACTTTTTGGCTCACCATCTCTTTCCCTCCCAACTTAAAATTTTTACCAAAATCATAAGCCAAATGGTTCTAAAATTTGACAAAATTTCAATTTAATATCTGCATTTAATTTTGCGACACACCCGTTTGAAAATTTGAAAAGTGCACCATTTTTAAAATTCTCCCCATATCCCCCATTACAGTTATGTTCGCTAGTACAGCTTAATGTATCTCTCAGGTTTTAATAGAAAAGCTTGTGAAATAGTCGAGCTATTAAGTGTTTTTCTTTGCACTTCCTGACTCTCGTACTTAAAAGAATTGGCCTCTCCCTAAGCTGAATATGTTTGACTTATGAGAAACCTCTTTAGATGTAAAATATGAACTCATTCCGCCTCCTCTTTCACTCCCTCCACCCACTTCGTAAAACTCGCTAGCCACAACCTTTCTGGCTGCATATTGATTCCGCGCCGAAGAAACTGCTTTGCTTTTGAGCCGATCCACGATTCGACCCAATTTTTGGCTTCTTCGTAAGAATGGAAATGCTACTCAGCCAGGCCATGTGTCATCGATCGGAGTACATGGTAGTGGAAAGGAATGATGTCTAGAGAATACAGGAGGTGGGGTAGGATGTCCCATTTCAGTGTTTCCAGGTAGGTTTTTACAACCTAAGCAACATGTGGCCGAGCGTTGTCGTGCAGCAAACGTCTCTCTTGATACTGTGGCCGTTTCTCCTTCAATGCTCGGATCAAACTTATCAATTGTAGTCGATAATGATCTCCCGTGATGGTTTTACCCGGTTTCAACAGCACATGATATACCACAATAGTTTTCTCTCTTCTACCACCATGCCGGTTGCTGATGTAAAACTCACTGCTTTTGATACGTTGATTCCACTCACAATACGTTCTTTCACTAATAGCACCTTCACCATAAGTTTCGATGCTCCTTAGCTACAATTTTTTTGAACTGAAGGCAAAAGGCAAAACTTCCTGCAAATGACGCATATTTGGCTCAAACTTCGACATATCCGCGCACATAAAAGTATATGACACCGATAAATTTTCACAAATCTAGTGATGAGGAGTTGTTGACATATGCCTAAGTTTACTGTTTCATGTTTCTGATCCGCCATTGCTAATCAGCATTTAGTGCTGGAGCCATTCATTGGGAAACGGCGAGTTTCAATTTGTACTTGCGATAATTGGAGCCAACATATCTTTGACGTTGTCCTTGATGCATACAAGAAGAACTAACTATGATATGAGTATTAGTTCTACTCCTTGACGCCTTCAAATATCTCGATATTCCACAAATTAAAAAATATTTTGCTTTCGATCTTGCTCACATATATGTACATACAAAGCATCATCTGACCTCGCTTAGAGTACATTTCGCATATTTTTGTTGGGGCAAACAAAACGCACGCTAGATAGTATCCAGAGACTCGGTTTCTATCTGATTGGAAATTAAACCATCACGGCTTCTATAGTCTCCCTCTTCTTCTTCTACAGTGGCACAACATCCCAAATCGGGCCGTATCCTTCTAAGCTCGAGGTTGCTTAACAATTTTGTTAGTTATTGTGGAAGGGTTGGTAGCCTTTCGCACAACCCTTTTCCAACGAATTTTTCATTTTCGTAGATTGAAGTGAATTATACGTCGATTGGGATTTTAACTAAAGACCTGTGCATTGTAGATCAACACGCTACCTACTAGGCTAGCTAGTAGACTCTCTCTTGCATCGCAAAAATGTTTTAGTTCTTAGCATTTGCTATCATTACTTCTACGGAGTGCTGACCTCGCTGCATTGAAAAAAATATTCATACATTCATAATTTAAAAAACATTTGGGAAAGCTCATCATTAATGGCGCGATAGCCCAAATCGGGCCTTAACCTTCTGAAATCGTCGCCTCCAATCGTCTTGATCCAAAGACCGCGTCCTCCAGCTGCTAATTTTTAAAACGGCTTTGCTGTCTTCATCAACCGAGTCTTCCCATCGCTTGCGACGATTGCCTACTGGCCGGTTACCACTCGCTTTGCCTTTAAGAGCACGTCAGGGGATTCTTCTGCCTTCCATTCGGTCTACATGACCAGCCCACTGCAGTTTACGTAGCTTGATGAATGTTGAAGCTTCTGGCTCGACGTAGAGTCGCCCCTCCGTTCCTTCCTTCACAGGTCCCAAAATTCTTCAGAGGACCTTTCTTTCAAATGCGTTAACTTTCGCTTTTTCGGAAGTTCGCGTTAATGTCCACGTCTCACTGCCATAACAGAGCACAGGTCGTATAATAGTTTTATATATCCGCAGCTTATTGTTCCTGTGCACTTTCTTGGATTTCATTATTAGAAGTACCGAATAATAAGTCTTATTTGCAAATATTATCCGTCGTTTGACTTCGTCTGTTTCATTACCGTCCTTTGCTAGATTAGCCGCCAGATATATGAAGTTGTCCACACTCTCAAAATTATATTCCGCAATTGTTATGTTTTGTCTGATTGGCGTTCTCCTTCTTATTTGCATCATTACTTTCGTTTTGCTTTCATTAATGCGCAGCCCAACTTCTTTTGCGGCGGAGTCAAGATTGACAAATACCTCCTTAGCACTAGGGAAGGACCTTGATAGAATGTTAATGTCGTCAGCATATGCTACTAGTTGGGTGGACTTGAATAGTAGTGTCCCGTTGGTGTCGACTGGGATTTTTCGGACGACATACTCTAGTGCCAAGTTGAAAAGCATGGGGACTAGACCATCTTCCTGCTTTAAACCACATTCCGTTCGAAAGCTGGTTGTGGAATCGGTTTGTATTCTCACTTGGGAAAGTTCACCCAAATTCAAATTATAAGTGCTCCGTCTGATTGTCTAATAAATAACTCTCGAACGCTTTGAACTGTCGAGCTGCAATTTTAGCAAAAAGGTAACTTTATCATCGGTAGCGGGCAAAATTTTCCCACCCCTTCTACCCCTCCCATTCAAATGCAGAATTTTGGAAGATACATCATACCAAAAGTAGACAAAGTATTATAGAAACATACAATTTTTTTCCAAAACTTATTTTGTAATAATTGTCAAAACCATAAACGTTAATATCAACTTCACCGTCCTTCTTCTAGTTCCTCCCATACGCGTTCAGTAGAAATTAAAGGAAAGGCTTTTCCCTTCGACAGTATTAGAGCTATTCACTTGATCATGTTAATTCTACCACCTCTAATACAAATATCACATTTTCTGAAAATTATCAGAGCCACAAACATGGAATTCAGAACGAAAAGGTTTAATTTGGAAATTAAATATTTTCTACTTAAGTTAGCTCAATCCAATTTTATTCAAAGTATGATTTTTAGAGGCAACCCTTTTCTGTAGAGACAGTATCGGTGAGGTGAGAAGGAAAAGAAGCGAATAAGGCTGAAGGGGATAAAATGAAATTGAAATATTCGTTAATGTTTTTTTTCTTTTGTTATTCTTAATAAATTAGAGAACTGTTCTCTGCCGAAATCTGACCTTCTCGTAAATTTCCGGTTGAATTAGATTCGAAATATTACGAAAGCTTTACGGGAAATTTACTCGACAGATCTCGATTTGAATTTTATCCTAATCCGTTATTGCTGTAAAATCCCCAAAAAAATGAAACGCCGCTAAGCAAATTTATGTCCTCCGGCTTCGCTACTTGCACCACCGCACCAATACAAATGCTGCTATCTCCATAGTTGCGTGCTTTTTCTGGGCAGTGCCCTACTCTCAGCCATAAAGGATACGGCGAATAGGTAGACCGTACGTACTTTTATGCTGCCCGCACATGCTGTCATGTGCTGTCGGTAGGAGCGCCCTCCTGCTCGTACGCTTCCTAAGGCACATCACGTTAAAGCCCACATAAAACGCCAGAGTCGTAAACAGTTCATTTCGATAGAGGTGAACGAGGGGGTTGCGATAGTGGAATGGGGTTGGTAGCTATAATTTATAGCCTGTCATATAAATCTTTCCGTTTTTATTGTGTTAACAAGGCCTTCAGTGTGGCCGGGTATCTGCTCTGTGTGTGCGAACAATTTGCCCACACTTTCGCTCCATCCTGCCGGCTGGATGGACTTTAATAAAGTGAATTCTGCACATATCCTTTGCGCTCGAGGAGCGGTGAAAGCAGTTTTTCTTGACTGGTTGGCTCCAGCATAGCGAAAGCGGTCATTTTCGTAGAAGCAAAAACGACTCTCGTGGCTGGCTAAAAGGCGTTTTGTTTAACACGAACGGCGACCACATCGGACAAAGAAAACGCTCCGTTCGAATTTTACCAGTAGCTTTCTTAGGGCTTGTCCACCTTCGTTTCGAGTGTGCCAGGATTTACCGGCTCCCAATAGAAACAGCAACAACGACGGCCACAATAAAACTACTTCATGGACCCAAGTGCCAAGATAAATTAATTAGTATTAGGGAGCGATTCGCAGGACTGCACGAAGATGTCCTCTTGCTATTTCTTCGTTCGTTCTTTCTTTCTTTCCAACTTTCCTTTTTTCCGAATTATTCACCCCCAAGTGTTATTAATTTTTGTCGTAAATTATGCCTTGGTGTGAAAGTTGCAGATTAGGAGCATAAATGCGATAAGCTCATTGTGAAGAGGGAAAAGTCTGACAGCTTTTCTTATTTTAATGGTTTAAGATTGCTGTTCTCCTTTTGTACTTGAGAGATGGGAAGATTTCGGACCTCATCTGGGCGGAAACTAGTTTTGTAATAAATTATGGTGGAAAATATTCAAAAATTTTTATCGAAATTCTCTATAAATTCTATAAAATTCTTAGTAACTAATAAAATAATTTAAACAAATTCATAACAGCTTTAAATAGGTAAAAAACAAAACGCAGCGAATTATTTTTTCCGCCTATTCAACATTCCTGATAATAGGAAGTCCTTGATCATCGATTTCGATAGACGGTACCAACGGAGGCTTAAAACCGTACTCCATTCGAGGGCTTTTATTAAAATCGAATTTCCTTCGTTGCCGAACATTCAATGAATTCCAAAGCGAATGTTCACTAGCCAGAGGCACCGGGCCATAATATTCGTCCTTAATTATTTTTTCCGTTTGTTGCTGATAGCACTTGTGGTGTTCGCATAATTTTCCATTGTTCCCGCCATGCACGGAATCGGATGGCGGGAGTCCCCCTAAATCAGTGCCGGAAAAATGTTGTTGCGCCACTTCATTTGGTGCATGTAGTGAATAAGCCACTGGATAAGAGGGTGGAGGTAGCAGTGGATTTTGAAGTGGAATGTGTACGGGAACAGGAACCGGGACGTGAATGTGAACAGGACGATCGACAAACTTTTCCACCTCGATTGGTATTCGAATTGGCTTTTCGATAATTTTTTCGACCGGATACGGCCGATTGACGATGGTCTGGAACGGAACCAGATACGGAACTGGCCGTTCTACTATTCGATCGACGTATTCGGTTACAGCATAGGGAACTGGAATTTTCTTTTCGATAATTCGTTCGACCGTTCCGTCTTCTGGGGCGGTCGTATTTGTCCTTCGCTTGGGTAAAAGTTCAACTGTGGGACCCACTTCATCAATATTCTCAGTAACGTAAATCGTGGGTTCTACTGGAGATTCGGTGGTAGTTTTTCTCTTATTCCAGTACTGCTCCATTATTTCATTGCCCCTGAATTGCTCATTGGATTTCTCAGTTCCATCAGACAATCCACTATGTGCTTCCTTCTTTTCGATCCGTCCTTCTGACGAAATCAGCGGTTGTACCTCACTAGACAGATAGCTCGAATCTTTTACATCATTTGAAAGTAAGAGGCCAGCTTGAAGCGGAGCTAAAAAGGCATCTGAAATCGCTGGAACCGTGTTAAATTTTTCGTCCTGAATTTCATTTAAAACGGAACCTTCCAATTTGAGCACTTTTGGAAAACTTTCAAATTGTTCTCCGGACAAAGTTTCGTTCGTCGGCGAATTACCTTTGCGACTGGCATCCGTTAATTCAGACTCCTCGCCGGCGACTTTTTCGATTAAATATTGTCCGTTATTGTAATCGTCGAGGATTTGCACGTTGATTTTCTTTTCGGTGTGTTGTTCCTGTAAATTCAAAAAGTTTTCCTTAAGTGGTGAAATTAAAACTTCCGCCGAGGGACGAGTAGCTGCGAGCGATTCGGACAACGATAGCCGAGGTAAATTGTTTGACACAATGTCAACGTCATCTACAATTATGGGCTTGTTAAAAAGCGACAACTCATCGTTAATTCTCTGCTCCTTGTTTAAACGATCTTCGCTTATGTCGTCGTAATATTCTTCGGCTGCACCATTAATTTTCAGCAAGTCTTCGTTCGAAACCAAATTATAAGTTGTCTCGACGAGTTTTGAACTTGGCGGGCGTTCTGTGGCTGCTTCCGTCTTTGTGTCGCCGTCATCCTTTGTGTCGACACTATTTTCAAGTCCAAATTTAAAGCTGTTGTCGAAATCGAAAGTTAGCTTTTTTGAATCTCGATTGAGCCCGGCAAAATCGTTATTCCAAAACTTCGGTTGTTGCTCGTGCAGAGCTTTCACCGCACTATGGCCCAAAGCGAAATGACTCGAAACTTGACTGTGACCGTTTTGCGTGGAAATTCTGAAAAACAAATTGAAATAAAATTATCACACGAATATGAAGTGTAGCTATTTGGGACTCGACCTTACGACAGGATGATAGCCAAAGTCGTCGGCGATGTACTGCACATTTGAATGGGACGCATCATTCGGCAAATTCACGAAATAGTTACCGTGCGTCCGTTCGCCTTTACGTTCCTCGGCATGACCCTGTGAAGAACCATGTTCACCGAAGGATACCGAATAGCCATAATTGTAATTTGCGGGATTCTAAAATAGAGCGTAATTAGAAAAGCATATTATGGCTAGGAGTCTGACTCACCTTGTTGTTGTCATCAGTTTCTCCGTTTCTAGGTGCTTCCAATCCAAAAACTTGAGCAGCCAAAAATAGTAAAAAAGCTGCTCGCATTATTCCTGAAAGCTGTGAGATATTAAATTAAATTAGGGGGAGTACTCGATTCAGGACATTAAGAATATTAAAAAAAAAATGTAAAATGAAGGAATAACGTGTTGATAGGCGCATAAATGTTTCCCCTGTCCAAACGAGGCTACAATTATTGCACAACAGAGGCCGCTTCTCAAAAAAGGCTAACAATTCCCAATTTATGCCCACTGAGAAGAGCTTAGCTACAGCCAGTTCAGCTTGCCCTAAAATTCGCAAACGATACTTCAGACCGCACTCTAGTAATCTATCAGGCTGCATTCCGATCGCAGAAATAATTGGGTGTCGAAACAATTGAATAATATAACAATTCAGTACCTCAGGCCCCATTCAATTTCTATTGATATGCAAAAAGTCAAGACTGAAAATAAATGTGTGAAAAGCAAGTACACGAGCATGGGTTCCAGCTCACCAATTTTCTGTAACTTGCTTTTCCTGCCATCTTCAGAAGACAAGCTGTTAAAGAGAATGCAAGCATTATCTTTTTGCTTAGAAAGAAAATCTTACGAAAAGTTCCTAAAATGCCCCCTGAGGTACCAGTCTATACTAAGTGCAAGTTTGTCATTCATACTGGTGGATGCGAGACCTATCTAAAATCTCTGCCGGTCTGTCGGCACCGGGTTCAAAGAACGCAACTCCACGTCGAGCTCCGAGAAACTCTGCCCGCAATGTGGGCGGTAAACCACAGCCACCACGATACTCCCCGAGGGGCCATCTTCCATTGCCGGGGGTGGAAGCAACCTTCCATGGGCTCCCACCCGTGGTACCAGAAAACCTCCGGTCAGATCTCGTAATTTGAAAATTAGTACCAGTTAAGTTCTTGCAACTCGTGACTGGTGACACTTCGCATCGGGATACGTGAAGACGGCACCCCCCAAAGGTTACACCGGGTCTATATGACACATTTAAAGTTTGACCCACGAGCTCAGCACTGTATTTTTAAAAAAATGAATCTAATAAAACGACAGAAAATGATACCCAAAAGCATAGCCAGAGTATCTAGACTAGTTTTAATCTTTGTAGGAGCTCTAGCTGATAAAACCCATCGTTAAAACATTTTACTTGCCACTACTTTGGCCCGAATGAAGATTTTTGCATTTACAGCAGTAACTTAAGATGATTGAGTTAATGTATAGAAAATTGATTGGGTACCGGAGCATCAAGGTATGATTTAAAAATAGATAAACATAAGAAAGGGATTGACTACTTGTGTGAATCAATACCACCGCTACATTTTGAAGGAATTCGTATTAGATGTCCAGCTTCAAATAGGCAATGAAGACGAAAGTGCTAGAGGATCGAACTTAGGCTTTGAACTTGAATTCTCAAGTTAAAGTAGAGGTTAATCAAATCCTAGAGTCCAGAAATTGTTGAAAATAACATATTGGCTGGGTCAATATACTCCTTTCGATGAACTTTTTCATGATTTAATTGGATGATGGGGATAACCCGCTAAATAAAATGTCACAGTAAATCTTTCCATGCTTTTTCCAAATCACTAAAACCAATGAATATAGCTGTGCCGCAATAAAAAATGCTACTAATCTGAGATTGAAAACATGTCAAATGCATGATGTTTATAGTTATTTCTCACCGAGAAATCTCCCCTCCTTCTACCACCTCCAATACAAACTGCACAATTTCACTAAATCCAATACAATAAGGCTTCCGTGGCGTAGTGGGCAGCGTGCTTGCTTTTCAGTCAATAGGTCGTGGGTTCGATTCCCACTCCAGACGGGATTTTTTTAAGCACGAATTTTTCAGTTGCTACTGGCGATGAAAAATCATTCGAAATAAAATGGGCAAACGGTGTAAAAGTGAAACAGTTCCACTTCAAGAAGGCCTAGATACTCAGTAGATGGTTTCTGTTTGCTTTCTATCATTCAGTCCCCCATAACATCTGCAAATATTTATCAGTAGCAGCCAGTACAACTGAAAAATGTACCAGCTTCTCCACTCGTTACGGTCGTTCTCACTCTTCTTCCCCTACCTTCCTAATCTCATTCCTTCCCTCCATGACTGTGCATTGCACATAAAGGCCGAAATTGCCTATAACACAGCTCATTCTGTAAAAAAAAAAAAAACTAATTTTCTCAGTACCTATTAAATTTTTGAAGCTTAAACTTGCAATAAAGCATTCTGATAGCAACTCCAGAATGATGTGAAAAATTGGTTCAATGCCGTTAAACCTTCCACCACTCCCCATACAAAATTTCTTAAAAACAAAAAATGTCTCTTCATCTAGATTATTGCATTATTGGGACTCACGCCCAATCGTAGACCTGTTATGTTTTCCTTTAATGTTCGTTTGGGAATTTTTCCTTCATACATCTGCTCCACACGACGAGCCTTCTTATTCGTTAATACGTAGTCCTACTTCCCTTGCTACCGAGTCAAGAATTAAAAATATTTCTTTGCAACTCTCTAGAAATATTCTTCTTCAATGGCACTACAGCTCAAATCGGGCCTTGGCCTCCTGACCTTCAGATTCCTGAACATTTTATTTGTTATTTTGAAACACACAATCCTCTGTCTACGAATTTTAAGATTGTGATGACCAGTACCCATGCAAGTAGTGTGCTGCAATTATAAGTGGCGAAGATATTAATGTCGTCGACATAGGCCACGAGTTGCGTGAATTTGAAGCATAGTGTTCACTTGGTGTCAAAGCGAATTTCCCGAACAACATATTCTAATGTCCAATTGGAAACCATTGACGACAGGCGCGTTCACATTGTCTAAGATCATTTAAGGCGAACTTGGTTTTACGCAAATTTATTTTCAGCCCAACCTTTTGACTCCAAGCCGATATACAAAATCAGAGTTCATCCGAAAGCACTGCCTGGGTACTCGTTTATTATTGGCAATATTGCGCCATTATCCAATGTAACATAAGAAAGCAATTTTGATACACAACAAGCGCTAAAAAGATCAAGTGCTTTCGTGCGATAAGTTATTCTTGAAGCGATCCTTTTACAATATATATAAAGCCGTAAGTGATAGGATGGCACTGTAGCTCAGAATTGCATACACAGGGTGATGTTAGCCGTCGTCGTTGTCATCGTTATACGGTTTTGTATGGTGACTCGGTAGCATTTAGTAGTTTTTGTTGTTCATCCTTTCATAACTTCTGAGCGCACTTTAAACTTTTATTGTACTTCATATGTCCTAGAGTGGATTGAAGTGAAGTGGTTCTGTGTTGCTGCTGCTTCTCGAAATAGCAAAGATATAGGACGACAACGTTCTACGAATGACTGCGGCGACGAGCAAGAAGTAAACTTTTAAAGCTGCTTGTTGTTTGCTGAAATGACTTCATCATAAAATTTCAGGACATTTTGCCTTCCCAAAAACGGAGGCTGTAGCGACGGCGCTCCTATCTATTCCTATCTTTTCCGTGGCATCTCTATACTCTAGCTAGACTTTACGGGTTATAGCGTTTCTTTTCATCGTCGTCGTCCTGAATTCACACACTACATACATCGCGTGTGGGAATATTTTTGTTAACTTTCCTTTTGACTTTGATTTTATTTCTTCACGAGACGTTGTAGTTTTTTCTTCGTTCCTTCTTTTAACGTTCTCGTTTTTTTTTTTTTTGTAATCTTAGAATTTTTGATACGCCCTCCCGACAGGAACAATGTCTTGCATGTTCTAGTTGTCTCCGATATCGTTTTGCTGTATATTCCTTTTGGCGAACGATTCCTGATGTCATAAGGATGTAACGCGAAAAAGTTTTTATGACTTTTCTCGGAGAATTTCTCGTTTTTGTTATCCTTCTCTCGTTCCGAGATAGGATCCCTATCCTTACAGACAGCTAACAATAAACTTTTCTCAATGACGGTCTTGTGTTTAAGTTCAACGATATAATCGGAAAAGTTGTCGGCAGGACCGTGTTTTCTGTGACCGTAATGCGCGCACACAACGATCAAGGAAGGAGTCCGAATCAGAGTTAATTCCTTTTGTGTAAAGGACGAGGTGGCTCTCTGACGACTATCTGAGAGCTTTCGGGATTTCTTGCTTTGTAACTTATGTAATAATTGCTTAGCGGAGGCTGGAGGGTTCAATTAACTCGTTCCCCGGCCAAAATTAAAGTTAATTAGTTTCAGAATTTCCTGGCGAATTATTTGAGATATTATTTTTGTTAGTACAGAATGGATAATGTCTTCGTATATATTTGGAATTGTATGGACAAAGGTTTAGTAATGATTTTTCTTTGTGTACTTTAATGAATTTTTATTTAAGAAGGCCGCATTCTGTTCTAAAGCAAACTCACATATATGGAGCACCCGCATCTACGAAAATGATAAAGAGTTGTAGAAAGAGGGTTGTGCACAATGCTTCACTAAACTAAATGTTGAGGAAGCTGATTATAAATCGTCTAAGGCATGATTCAGGCCATTGAAGAAGAATGTTCTCTATAACTTCAAACTTATGATAGTGAATTACAGGCACTATTCAAGAATAAAAAGAGGAAACTTATTATTCGATGTTTTATAACTAGTTAAATTTCCATTCAAGGCAACATTTTTCGACTCCCTACTGAGCCAGTATTGTTATATGTGAGCACAGCCACTTAAAAGCACAATTGGATCAAAATATAGAGAAACGTCTTGAAATAACTGCCAACTAAATTAAGTTTCATTCAAAATACTACTCACAATTTCATGTCCTCATAACAATAAAACTAAACGATCTAGAACAAACAATATCGATAGAAACAATTAATACAAATATTTTCGGACTAAATTCGATTTTGACTCACTGAACAACCACCGGATAATCACAAACTGATCCACTATCGCGATGAAAACGCCCGTTTTAAGCACTCCCCTCTGAAACAAAATTGCAGCTTGCCTTCGCTTTTACGCTTAATGCCGTCACTGTACTCCAGTTTTGGCGCCAAAACACCTGTGCGTTTCGAAAAGGGCTTTCACTGATCTTCGATCGTTCATTAATCAATAACATCACTTTGGCGCTCATATACGTAGATACCTGTGTGGTTAGGTTAAAACCGCACCAGGTAGGTAGGAGTGAAAGACAAACGAATCACGAACTGTAAGCCGCTGCCGCCCAAGAAAACTAATCCAGAGCAGAATCGAGCCCCACGTAGCAGGCATTTCTTCTTTTGCCTTTCTCTGCGCGTAAATGATACTGCAGAAAAGTGGTTGATTATGACCGCTCACGCTGCAAACTCAACATCAACATTTCAACTTGAAACGAGCTTCGGATCGCATTAGATCGAGCGATCTTTACCTTGGCTAAGGTTACCTGATGCAAAGTTGCGCTAAGATCAGGTTGGATTAGAAAGAGGTGGTCGGGCCATTTAAACATAATCCTAATCGCTGAACCCGTCGCCAACGGAATAAGTAAAGTGGAATTCCTTAAGTACCTGCATTAACTCTTACTTGTTATTTCGCCTTGGGGTCTGTGTAGCCTTTTTTTATTAAAGCAGAAACTGCTAAAGTTCAGTACCTGTGATTTCCCTTTCTGCACGATTTTGTTTTCGTATCGAAGAAAACACTCTTACTCTCCGGATGTGCACCACTCCTCGTGCTGCTATACCTAGTCGTGCCATAAGTTCTGTCACACGTATATGGGCAATTTTTGTATAAATGAAAAAGAGTTTTTGACAAAGGAAAATATATTTTATTTTGGCATACTAATGGAAGTAAAATAAGCAACAAATTATTCAAAGTGGCCGCCTTTAGCCTTAACACAGCTCTTTAATCTGTTGGGCCAGTCATCGATAGCAGTACGCACTGTTTCTAGCGGAAAATTAGCTACTGCTTCTGTCAAAGATCGCTTAAGGCTCTCGATATTTGGGTGTCGTCTCGTGCACACCATGGACTCTAACTCCGCCCACAGTTTGTAGTCCAGGGGATTCAAATCTGGGCTCCCAGAAGGCCATTCCGTCGCCCTTATAAACTGTGGAATATTGGTTTCCAACCACGCTTGTGTGGTTCGAGCTTTGTGGGCTGGCGCAGAATCTTGCTGGAAAACCCAATGTCGATTGTTGAATAGCGTAGAGTTCAGCGGCTTCACACATCCCTCCAGGATGTCCGTTTGATAATTTTTCGCTGCAGTTTTTACGCCTTTTTCGCAAAAATGAAGCTCGGTGACCCCTTCGTAGCTGACACCCCACCATACCATGACTGATGCTGGATGATGTCCTCGCTGTACCCTAGTGGCAACTTCTCGGGCTTCTATGGAGCTGTGGGCATACACCTTATCATTTTGGCGGTTGAAATGTTCCTCCACCGTAAAAATTTTTTCATCGGTAAATAAAATTTCTCGATGTTTGTTGTTGCCGTACCGCCGAAGGAGCTCTTTCGATCTGGTGCTCCTAATTTGCTTCAACTGCTCAGTCAGCAAATGTCCCGTTGATCGTCGAAAGGCACTCATCCCGAGGTCAGATTTTATGATGCGAGACATACTTCGGGTGGAGATGTTCATCTCTCGAGCCATGATTCGTTGTTTACGAAGCGGATTTCGACGAATTCGACTCTCGACCGCTTTGATGGCAGCAGAAGAACGTACATCACGCGGACGTCCAGAACGAGGTCGATCTTCAATAGTCTGGATCGCGTTATATCTCTGGATCGCACGATACACAAATCTTTGCGTTATTTTTAACGGGCACAACAACTTGAAAATTTTACTCGCGGATTTTCCACACTTATGTAGTGCAATCACTGCAGTTCGGTTTTCTATTACACCCCATTCCATCTTCACACGTTAACGAACACACTTTAAATGACCATCAACTGTCAACAACATTATGACGTTTATAAAACTGGCCGATATTGAAATGTCACTCATAAAATAAAGTTGTTGCCAATGTGAGAAATTATGTGACAGAACTTATGGCAGGACTAGGTATAATAGTTTTGTAATACGGAAAAAAGCCGTGATTTGCAGTATCGCTGCACCTCAATTACAATGTTGTTCGCTGGTGTTTTTATGGTGATGCTATTTTTCCTTGCCAATCAAATAAATTTAAAGTTTAAGACCAATTATAAACATTTAAATGTGTATTTAAGTAAGATATGGAACACATACATACGCTCATGAATGTGTTGGAACGCACTTAGCAAAGCCGAGAGTTAACTTATTTAAGTAGCATCTCTAGTTTAGAAACTGAAAATTTTGATTTAGTAACGTTGTCTTAATTGAAATATAAATTTGACATCGGTAGTGAAATATTAATATATTTTGCTTTTAGCAAAAATCATCTACAATTAAGAGAAATCGTAAACATGTTTATACTTCGGATTGTTTTCGAATTATTTTTTTTTATAAAATTTTATAATATGTAACATACATATATTCATATATATTCATGTAGCCTAGTGGATAGGGTGTTAGTCTTATAATGCGAAGGTCGGAAGTTCAAATCTCGGATGACCTAATATAAGCACACTGCCTGCTTAGATGTACCTTGGTTACCTCAATCTACATAAATTAAAAATTCGTAGATAGAGGGTCTTGCGAAGGGCTAAGAACCCTTCGACAATAAGTAAGGTCAAAAGAAATGTTAAGGAACTTGTAGGTCGGGAGGACAATGCCCGATTTGGGCCATTGTAGAAGAATATCTATAAAACCTCTTTCAATTTTTACATCCATGTATTGTAAGATTAAATGTATCGGATGGCAGAAGATCCGACGATAGGTACACCCTAAACTTCTTTCAGAATACAATAAAATTATTCAAAATTAAGTTAGAAACTTTTGTTCATTCTGGGAAAATTGCAAAAAAGTTTTCCTCGATTTCGCATTCCAGGTTAAAGAAGATATGAGCCTTCACTTTATTACTTACTTAGTTTATTTCATTACAAATGTACGTATTATAATTTGTTAATAAAACCAGTATAAAGTCTTAATTTAGAGTTCAGGCTGAAGCCTTTTCAACTATGTTTCTGTTGTTAAACATTGTAGAGTTATAAATGAACATAACAGGAATACGATTCACCGTAAAGCCCAATCGTGCGATACTCTAGATGAAAGAAATTTTTTGATTCCAAGAAATTTTGTAGGGAAAGTTGTGCAGGGGTTGACGACATTGAACTAATTTTTTCTCATTACGCTAAAGTTGCCATCAAAATGTCTTATGCAAAAGTTAGGGTTCAACAATTTAATAGGTAATGAGAAAATTAGTGTATTGGATTTAGTGAAATTGTGTAGTTTGTATGGGAGTTGATAGAAGGAGGCGTGAATTCTTAAAGACTTTTTCACAAATAACTAAAACATCATGCTTTTGATATAGTTTTAATTTGCAGATTAGTAGCATTCATACTTTTCAGGAAAGTCAACTTTTTGTACGGTTGTGAAATTGTGTCAGAGTGTATGGGAGAGAGTAGAAAGAGATAATCTAATAATCTAATTTTTTTTTTGGCCTTACTAATAATTCTAAATAAATATTAAGTGGAGAATTTCAGCACCTTGGCCTGAACCTAATCTTTGTGAGTCTAGCAAATTATCTACTAGAGCTTCGGATGTGTCTCTGTTGCTCTGTTGTGGATTTTAAATGAAATCATATAGGAGCGGAATATGTTTCCTATTCATTTTCGTGCAAGCGTTGAGTTTTCATAGATTTTGACAAGCTTTCTTCATTTGGGTCAGTGCACTATTTTACTTCAAGTTTCTTTTCCAGAGAATTATTTTTTGAATATTGTTTGTCAGGTCATTTCACACTTGGCGGAGTCTCTATTTCTTTGTCAATGTTGTATCTTAATTTTATCAGTACTTTCGTAGTTACATCTATGGCAGTGAAGCTTATTTGCATTGGTATTCTTGGGGTGGATTTAAAGGATGTATTTTGAAGATCAGATGTAAATCAGTTTAATTATTATTATACTCTAGATGAAATCTGAGAGTATATTATGTTTGCCTTACCTAAGTAATGCTAAGAAATAACGCTCGCACAAAGCCGCCAAGGGTACAGAAATATTTGTTGTCGCTCAAAAACATCAATTCCGAGTGACCGTCTATCCGTCTGCGTTGACCTATAGTGCTAAAAAATTTTGTGTGTCAGTTTTAGCAAAAAAGTAACTTTAAGCTCGTGAATGGACTACATCCCCCACTCCTTCTACCCCCTCCCATACAAATTCCATGAAATTTCAAAATATTAAGAAATCAATTTTTCTTTGAAACTGTTTAAGCTATCGACTTGAAATTTAAGTCACTCCTTCTACTCCCTCCCATACAAATGGACAATTTTGAAAAATACAAATTTTCGATTTTCGAACTAGTAAAGCTGAAAAGACGAATTTTTTCCAGAATTAATTCTATTATAATTGCAATTAGTTTTAAAAAGAATTATCAACTTCACCTCACTCCTTCTACCCCCTCCCATACAAATTTCACGTAATTTTGAAATTTAAATTAAATTATTTTTCTTCGAAACTGTTAGATCTATCAACTTGTTATTTTGTATAAGAACAATAAATAGAAATGTCAATAACGTAAAAAAATGGTTTTGATCCTTACACTCCTTCTACTCCCTACCATACTAATGCATAATTTTTGTTAAATGAATTATATCGATTACCATTAAAACTAGAAAAAGTACAAACTTCAAATTTTGCCAGAATTTATTTTTTAGTAATTGCAGTAAATGCTAGAAAAAATTATTAGCTTCGCTTCACTCCTTCTACCCCCTCTCATATAAATATTTCTATTATAAATTCTAGAAAAGCATTTCTGAGAGCTATCGATTTTGAAATTGAATCATAGCATGTTGATAATGGTGAAGATAAGCACTTTTAAAATTATCTAAAACGCTCCACTTTCCCTGCCACCTCCCATACAAATGCACCAATTTCAGGAAAGCTATGTCCAATTTCTTTAAAAATAATTTAAACTAAAAACTTTAAACTCAGCAAAAAACATTTTGCATATCTTATGCGAAAAATACAAACCTCCCCCTCTACTTCTACCACCTCCCATGCAAAGGTCTCTATTCACTATTCGAAAGAATTTGAGGTGACATATTTTCCGGTATATTAAAGTCATTCCCATTTCATTTATAGTATCTAATTCTGTTATGTTTTTTAATTATAAATTCATTTTTTTAAGGTACCGACCTTTAATGTAAATACTGTTGGTTTGGTTGATATTTACCTGGAACTGTTGCATCTGATATTCGTTCAAAAAAAAAAGGAAAATTGTACCACCCGTACCACTTCGGCCTAATTATACTCTAGATGAAATCTGAGAGTATTATAAGTTTGCCACAAAGTTTGTAACGCCAAGAAATAAGGCTCGGAGAAAAAAATTAATGATACAGAAGTTCATATAATCACTCAAAAATCTCCAAACCGGATGTCCGTCCGTCCGTCCGTCCGTGTCCTATGTAGCTTGGGAACGCGTTGATCTAGAAAGTTCAAATTTTGTAGCCGTTTTTGAAAAAAACGTAAAGACAAGTTCGTGAACGGACCAAATCGCTCCACCTCTTCTACCCCCTCCCATACAAAATGACACTTATACGCAATTTGATAATAAACGGATTTGCTCGAAAACTATAAAAGCCATTAGTCTGAAATTTTGAATATTATTACTTTTATGATAATTTCGGTCTATCGCATAAAAATTATACATAGCCTCTTTCTCCTTCCACCACCTCCCATACAAACTGCACTTTTTCATGAAGTACTCTAAGCCAATTTACTCAGTGCGTATAAAATTTATCAAGCTCAAATTTAGCACTAAATATTTATTTCGAATTATTAGTAAGGCCAAAAAAAATTAGACCATCAGCTTCACCCCTTCTACCCCCTCCCATACAAAATGACACAATTTCGCAATTCGACAATAAACGGCTTTTCTCGAAAAGTTTAAATGCTCTTGATCTGAAATTTGGAATATATTACTTTTATAATAATTCCAATGTGCTGTATAAAAATTATTTAAGTCTTCCTCTTCCTTCTACCACCTCCCATACAAACTGCACTTTTTCATGAAATACTCTAAGCAAATTTACTTAGTACGTGCAAAATTGATGCAGCTGAAATTGTGCACAAAACATTTATTTAGAAATATTCTTAACACCAAAAAAAATTAGGCGATTAGCTTCACTCCTTCTACTCCCTCCCATACAATTTGACATAATTCAACAACCTTATGAAAAGTCGATTTGCCTGAAAAGTATGAATGCTACTGATCTGCTAGGCCAAATAAATGATGTTTATAGTTATTTCTAAGAAAGTTATTAATAACTCCACCGTCCTTCTACCACCTCCCATACAAACTGCACAGTTTCACTAAATTCAATACACCAAGTTTCTCAGTGCCTATTAAATTTTTGAATCCTGAATTTTGTATAAAACATTTTGATAGCAACCTTATCGTGATGTGAAAAAATTAGTTCAATGTTGTCACCCCCTCTACCACTTCCCCTCCAAAATTTCTTAAGAGAAAAAAATTTCTTCTTCATCTAGAGTATCGCACGATTAGGCTTTACGCCCAATCGTAGTCCTGTTATGTTTTCTAATTATGAATAATTCCATTTCAAAAATCATTCGCTCTCAGACAATATTTGCGAGCTTTATACATAAAACGGCTGAACTACCTAGCGTCTAGTGTAAGGAGGATGAAAGAATTACAACAATTTCATAATTTTCTTGAAATATCCTGATTCGAATTCACATAACCCAAAATACGTAAGATGATAATAACTCATAAGTTTAATACGATATAGTACGGTTTGCATTCACAATAGAGCTTAAAACATTAATGTTATATTCGTACGTATGCCCTTAAATATTCCATGCAGTAATGAATTACACAAGCATTGATATACCTATCATCCATTACTAATCCCACTCGTATATGGGCAGTATCAACAATCTGGGTCATATTTCAATGCATAGAATTCAACCTAATTACACTCTTGTTTGTTTCACTGATTAAACGCCAGACTCAAACTGGTGTAACGTTCGTCAATCATTTATACCTTCAGCCTATGTCGAAAGTTTGCTGCAATATTTGTCGTTCATCGACACTTGTAAGTTCTTGGATGCGTGAAATCGAATATGGCGTCAAGTAATGAGGGAGCTACAATGTTGTATGCATTTTTGCTATTCAAAGGAATCAGATTCAGAACAATTTTATGAAGTTACTTAATATGATTCCGATTTCACAATGTTTGCAGAAATGTGATACTTGGTGCTATAAAAGACCCGATTTTTGCTTAGTTGACTGTGGAGTGTCTTAACAATTAAAATTATTTAATTAATTTTTCATCTCTTCAAAAATAATCAATAGAAGTTATTAACCCCGTGAAATTACACAAATTAAAAGACAACTACGTGCTAAATTGGGACTAAGATTTTCGTACATCAACAACCTTTTCACGGAAATCATCTCGACTATTCGTCGAAAATAAATATCTTCCAATTCCAGACAAAGCTGTTAAAATAAAGTACTAATCCACTTACAGAGGGCTTAGTGCGCGAAATTGTCATAAAATGGGGCCTTCTCCCGTTCAGCCAGCTTCTCAAAAAGGCATTCTACTTATAATTTTTGAGATAAATCTGCCGCAGCATGCCCGAGAAGTTGCACAGAAGTGTCGGGTAAACAAGACAAGCAGGTCCTTCTGACATCGTCTAGCGCTCATTTCGCTACCACTCCCAAGTCACTAAAAAGTCCTTGTAGCCACACGATGCTATACTACTCTAAACGTGTCTATAGGATTTTCATAAGAAAGCTTAAGGACATAAAGTGAAAGCCTAAAATGCAAAACGAAAGGATTTTCAGAAACTTCTGGAAGTGGACTCAGCTCTTTTTATAAATAATTAACGAACCATCTGTTGCACTATATACACGAAACATGAATGCCCTCCGACCGTAATCCACACCGTTCGTACCTTATCCCTGAAGTTACATTTTGAGTTAACTAAACTAGTTGTCTGGTGTTCAATCGTAATGAAGACGAAATCGGATTAAGCTTAAAAGTTTTCTGATAATTAAGACATACTGATTAACACATAGCGTGTATATTTGCGGCTTGAAAGAAAGGCAGTACGTACTCTATCGCCTGAGAATTAGTGCTGGTATAGCTTTAGAGCTGGAAATGTCTGGATATTCGGTCAAGTATTGTTTTTCTCACCAGAATTTTATTGAAGGGTTTGGTACACAGTGATGGATTTACCCATAGCGTGACTAGCTTAACACCAGAGGCAGCCAAGGCCGAAAAATTTAAAATGTTGGCAGATGAAAGGAAATTGATGTGTCGAAGTTCAAAATCTTCTGCACAAAATAATAGTAATGAAACGAAGTTTGTGAATTAAATGTTCTAAATGTGTTATTGCTAGGGAACGGGGGTTGAAGGGGAGGATATTTCTATAAATATTATCCTAATAGACACAACCTTTATGAAAATTTTCATTTCGATGGTTTTAATAAATTTGAAGAAAAATAGCTAAAACATAAAAATCCGGGTTTCTCCAATTGGAGATGGCAGTGAAGGAAAATTGATAATTTTTAAGTACTACACACACAGAAATTGTTAAATGTCATGCGAAGTAGTGGAAGATTTTACCAATTCTAATATGACTACTAGATTATATCAAGCACCAATTTTCATTTGAATATAATGAATCATTCAATTTCCTGTTAATACGCCCTACAGCAGCACAGGACAGAAACAATTCTCTTCCGCAAGCTGCGATCCTAAACATCTGCCTTTTGATGTGGCCAGGCCTTGTTTATTCCTCTGGCCTCCTGCTCAACTGCTAGCCACCATGCGCTAAATTGTCGACCAACCCGACGTAATTTTCGAAAATTATAATCCACGGCTTAATTGGTGAGGTGCCGCTCAAGTTTTGTCAAAGTGTGACCGATTCACTGCGGTTTCTGCCTTCAAATGGCAATGCTTATTTTAGTCTGTCCAGAAGTTCTCCAAAGTTCGTTGTTGAGAATCACTTCTGGCCAAAATATTTCTAAAATATTTATTTATTTTGTACATTTTTTTTCGTAAGTAGAACAGCCATCTTTTATGTAGCCACACAGATTTGACGAATGTGTCAAATAGTTGCTACCTTATGCAAGAGGTGATCTCTCTTAACCTCCGGAAAGGAAGGCTTGACGTGCTTTATTTGTACGAGCTTCAAAATCCTTTTCGGCTCCGCCGCGCCGTCCATTCTGACAATGCTTCCGAGGTAACAAAAATCTTGCACCTATTTAAAATTATGTTTTCAAACTCCTGATTTTAAGCACATTTATTTCCAGCCCTGCCTCTTTGCATTTAAAATACAACGAGCGAACATTTGACTCTCACAAGGAAACATTCCCAAGTGTTCCTCACCGATTTTGACAATTTTCATGTATGTTATATATATCATGTGAGCAGGATCCAAAAGCAATATAGTTTGGTAGGAGTGCACCGCCATAAGGGGACGAACCACCATAATTATTGTGGTTTTTATGTAAACGAATAAAAATTAAAAAAATTAAGAGTGGTCTAACAATTTATAGGGGTGCACTCTTATTAGCAACAACCTTTAACGGCAATAGAACACCTGCCAACAGAGAACTCTTCAATGCGTCAAGAAATGCCTGCAAATCCATACTCAAGCGTATTAAATTTAGTTGCGAATGTTCTACCGATTCCCAAGAAAGGATACAAAGTGAATCCCGTCAACTACAGACCAATAGCTATTGCTTCAGTGCTCTCAAAAGTAATGGAAACATCTGTCAATCGCAAAACCGTTGAAAATCTCAAGGATACCCAGCCAATCCATGATCATCAGTATGGGCTCAGATCTGCAATGTTGACGGGAGATCTTTTGGTCTGCTTGACAGACGTTGGAACTCTTGCATACATAAACACAGTGAAGGTCAAGTTCATACAAATGACATTGCAAAACAGAGTTTGGTATGAATGTCTCATAAATAAGCCTAGGGCCATATGTCTTAATGCTACCCTTGTTCGATCGATTGAGAGTTTTCTTTCTGAATGCACTATAAGATTAGTACTTGATGGAGTTCTTCCTTTTTCCCATTAGACTCCGGCGTCCCTCAAGGTTCTGTTTTATCTCCAATACCCTATTCTTAGTTTTCATTAACGAACTTCTGTCGCCCACTCTCAATCCAATCCATAGTTTTGCGGATGACAGTACTTTCGATAACACCTAGGAATTTAACTCTAATGCGGCATCAAACAAGCATTCTATTGATTCCAATCATATGAAGTTATTCCATTCGCTGAACTCGGATCTCAGCTTAATCCTGGAATGGAGTAGAGAAGATTTCAACGCCTCCAAAACAAAAGCTTGTCATCTATCATTCAAACATAATTTTCCAGCGCTATCTCAAAATGTGATCTTTGCTGACGCACAACTTTGCACCTCGGATAAATTCACACTTCTAGATGTTAAAATTAATGACCACCTGAATTAGGCCCAGCACACCATTACTATTGTCCTCGACACCTCAACGTTTAAAGGCGTCGAGGTGTTCTCCGAAAGTGAAAAAAGTATTTTACGCCGAACGAACTCGCAATCATCTACAAGGCATATATTAGACCACGTTTAGAGTACTGGGGCATGCGTTGCTTGACCGTATTCAAAAGCATGCATTCCGACTGATTGGAGACGAGATCATCACGTCTTCTATCGATTCTCTCGAGCGTCACAGAAATGTCGGAGTGCTTAATATTTACTACCACTACTTCCATGGTAAATGCAGTGCACTGCTTCATAATTTTATATAGCCAACCCATATCACCAAGGTAAGCCGCAGATTCCGCCTTATTAGCCAGATCTTCAATGGCCTTTCTTTTCCTGCATCCAGCTGCCTTCTTAAGAAGTATATAAGCATCGCGATAGTTCCGTCTCAAGTCAGGAGATCTGTGGTTTTCAATGGGTCGAGAGATGATTGGCAATTTTACACTTTTTCGTTTGCCAAACTTGTCCCATGTGTCTCCCGACATGGAAAGTTACTCACCGCATTGCACATAGCCCACATATTCTTCAGCACTTGTAAGAAATGCGTTTCTAGTTGCCTCCCACTTGGCGTCCAGTGAGCGCTTTTCTCATGCACCCAAATTGGATGACTTTTCGCATAGAATGGTGGTATAATTGCGTTTTTTGTTGGGGTCTCCAAGCTTATCAACATAATGCCTGTGCTCCATCTGAAGAATTCGTGTCCGTTGTTGATTGCTCCCTACGTTGCACCACGCTTTGCTTACACTCATCTTCTCTATTGGCGACTTATGGCCAAATAATCGATTTGATTCTGGGTTGCTTCGTCAAGTGAAACCCAAGATGTTTAATAGTGAGTTTTATGTGGAAAAAGTGCCCTTCCGATGACCATTTGCCGAGTACTACAAAACTCTACAAGTAATTCACCGTTTTCGGGCGTTTCAATCCAAGGTCGTGACGTGTCGCACCAAGGACCCCCGTGCTTCCCCATGATGTGTTCTAGTGAAGTATTTTCAGAGCTTACTTGAGCGTTTATACGTATCTCTTAAGACAATAGTAATATCATCTCTTGGAACACGCTCGAAGGAGGCACTCATTTGGTCATAAAAGTCGTCATTGTCAATGGTGTTGCGGTCTTAGTTGGTGCAAAATTGTGACGTTCGTGACTATCGTCCTGAGCCTGATGACGACAATCCTATCCGAGATTAGTTCGCAGCTGATGATACTATTTCTCGCTTTCGGTGAAAGGACGACCGCTACGCCATTCTTCGCTTCGCGCTCAGGACCAACATACAGTATGATGTTTCTACTCGGTGTTCGTTCTTCTCCTGATCCTGTCTATAAGACCTCGCTCAATCCCAGGACGTGGATTTTGTAATGCTCCATTTCATGGTCGATCACTGATTGGCGTTGAATGGACCGAGTGACTTCAGCCTTGCCATCGTCATTCAATGTTCGAACGTTCCAGAAGGCAATCATAGTACGTTTTCAAATGCAAAAAGTCGTTACCGTAGACTCTGTCAGCATCCTGTCAATATCCATTTGCAATTTTTAGGGCAAGCTTGGTTGGTTGTGGATGCAGTCTACTGCCCATCCACCAGGGTGATGGACTTTGCGCCGTACGAAAATTCTCCGTAATTTTCTAAAATTTAATGCTTAACGCATCAAATTCTTTTATATAAAAAATCTGTTAAAGTTGTAACATATTTATTTCACAACCCCTTAACTTACTCAGTATAAGCTTTCAATTCCTCCCTTTGTAAGTGCTTATTTAATTATTTAATTTTTGAAAGAAAAGATTTCCGAATTCTACACTGTTACGCTTTATTATTCGTTATAATCAACGAATAATAAAGCGTAACAGTGTAGAGTCCGGAAATCTTTTCTTTCAATTCGAAATGCACTGTGAAAACATTCACCAAACCATTATATAATTTTTGATTATAAATATTTAAATGAATAGCTTAGGACCTCCCTGCAAACAAAATTTCTGGTTTTCTCTTCAACCAAATCTGCCACGTACAACTGGCCATGATAGAAACAGTCACCACTGAGATCCACGGCAGATCCTTTCCAACTCTGTTCCTGTGCCTTATTGATGATTATGGCATTAAAGCTAACTTAACGGGGAATTGCAGACATTTTAATTCGGAAGCTGAAAACGAGTTGAAACGAATCATAAGTCAGTCGGTAGGTTCTCCAACAGAAAGTTTTCGATGCAAGGAGAAACTTTTTGTAGGGAGTCAATAACAGAGACTAATTAAGTTTTTTAACCGCGATCATTTGTAAGTGATCAATGTAATCAAGCTTGATTAATCGACTATTAACCCCAAGACCCCCGAAACGAAATATTCCGCAAATAGTTATTACATCAAGGAATCAATTTAAATAGAAGCCTATTACTACATTTTAAATATTTATTTAATTTATTACAAATAGTACTGTGATTTATTGTATTAACATAGTTTTTATTATTATTGGAAGGTTTAAAAAAAAAATAACAGAATTACAAGCTTACGATGAAAGCAATTAAAATTTAAGAATAAATCATTTGCAATTAAAGTTTTGATTTTCTTAAATTGGTATTGATATTGAGGAATGATAACTGACTTTGGATCATTATACTCCAGATAATATGTTCCATACTGTCAAACTTCCACCCCAAGCTTAATTTCGCTAACTAATCCATTTCCAGGATATTCACAAAAACTGATTATTTCGATCCTTTTTAAAATGAATTTCGCAAAAACAATGAAAATATAAACATTATCTTAAGTTTTGCATACCTACACATAATCCATTCGTATCGTATTAATTTAATTTCTTGATGACAAAATCAATTAAAATTGCTGCTGCGAAGGTCGATGAAATATTCCTCAGATATTTTCTTACGAAGTTGTTATCATATTTGCACCAGTATGACCACTTTCACGCCAGCTCAGTACCACCTCACTATACCTTATGGCTAGCAACTTACCCATCACTGGATTTTTCTGATCGAGAGGTTTTGAGTGGGGGTGCACTTGTCGTGGTATCGAAAGTGAAAATCTATTAGAGCGATCTGGTAGACCACTGAACCGGTCTTAATTAATAATTACATATTTGTCCTGTAGAGCTATTAGAGTAGTGGATGATGGTTCGATTTCGATGCATACGTTTCAGATTGACTGCATGTTATTATTTTTTAAACTTATCCAAAAACACTCGAAACAATTACACGTAAAATTTCTACAGCATTAACCTTTCCTGAAAACTATCAATTTACTAAAGTGTTTGTGTCGTTTAAAAATTAATTACGATTGTCTTCTGTAAGATCATTTCAGCATCAGTCTTCTTCGTTGTAAAGTAACAGCAAGAACAATTTCACATCTTCCGTCTAATTGAGAGCGTATGTTTGTTAAAATGTTAGAAACATTGTATGAACAAAAAGGTGTGATTAAGAGGTTTTAACAGCTTCATAAAACTTGAAATGGCTCGTGCGGTTCTAGTAAACGACACTGCTCTCCTATACTTTAACCAGTAATTAATCTCAGTCTGACATTGAAGTTAAGGTAATGTCCCAGAATGCCCGCTGCCTCCGCCTCCTCTTCGCTACAATGTCACACAATCGGTCTCGAATACGGAGAGAATTCTGAATGCCAGATTGTAACATTGTAGCGAAACGAAAGAAAAGGATATCCTGTATGCTATGAACACGAATTGTCACTCGGTTTTGTAACAGGAAGTTTCCAATTAGTAGGTTGCCGTAGGATACACCGGATAAGGAAGAAAAAATCCCGAGAAATTTCCACTGTCGTTGTGCTCGTACATAGAAAATTATGTAATGGCACACCAACCACCATTCCCAACGATATTCGTCCTTAATCCTTTGAGAGAGCAGATTTCGGTAGTCGGGGTGGGACCTACGGGAACAATAAAAAAGGATTAAGTGCGAGTATAATCAGTGAAATGGCGGAGATGGAGACGGAATCCTTTTAATTATCAATCCTCTGATATAAATCTACATTTTAGGGATATGTGAAGAAGTAATGGATTTATGTGGAAGTGTGTGTGTGTGCGCGATTGTGGGCGAGCAATACAAGCTCGGAAGCATGTAACGTACAAGTAATATCGTTGATTACTTGCAACCCATCCAGAATAGAGAGGGTCGAACGAATGGTATTTGCCGAAAGCTTTCCCTAGTAAGACCACTTAATTTATCTTATTTTATGTCTTATTTGAATCCGGTCTACATTTCGGTCTCCGTTTCGTGTAAGCCATCCGCCGCCGAGGACCACTCGTGGCGATCCTTTTACACACTTTGCAGTCGAATTCCAACTCTTGTTTCCTCAGCCGAGATTGGCTCTACTCTAGTCAGCAATTCAGTTAGCTTTCAGGACTTACACGAGTATTTTACTTTTGGATTATTGCGGTTAGGTCTCTTTCTGCGGCGGCTATGCTTTATGGGAGTGGATCCTAGTTTAAATCTATTTCAATGGAGTCTTGACGTTTACATTGAACATGCCGAGTTTTTATTTGAGTTTTATTAAATAGTCGTTTGAAACGGAAGGCTTGTTTGAATTGAAAAGATCATTATATTTAGTATTATATATCTTCTGTTCAAAATCCTCAGGATGTTCACTACCATAAGTTTCTTTTTTGCATAAAATGGGATAAAAAAAAATCAGAATAATTGCTAAAAGCGTTCGAGAGTTATTTTGTTGGCAGGAGGAAAGGCGCACACAACGTTTTTGAGTGACAATAAAAATGTATGTACCTTTGGCGGCTCTATGCAAGCATTATTTCTTAGCTTTCGAAAGATTAGAGCAAGCACAATACTCTATACTGTCAAACTTCATCTTGCGTATAAAAACATCAGTTGCAAAAGACACAATGAAGAACAAAAAAACTACATCTGAGGGTTTGTAGAGTGAGTGAAGAAATTTATAACTTCACCAATATTTTTTTACACTCTCCCAAGCTTTGATTATGATAATAATTTCCTCACAGTTAACTCCTCGAGACAAGATTCATATTCTTCTATATCTACTTACTGATGGCTCCAAAACTGGAAGTGGAGTGTTAGGCGGTGTTTCTCCGCAATGCTTAATTTAAGCATATCTTTCCATCTTCCGAATCATTGTAGTGTATTCCAAGCAGTAGTGATGGCGATAAAAGATCTTTAGCCTAACTGAAGTATAATGCAGTATCTATTAAGGATATTAAATCCCAGGAATTAGTCATGACTTAATCCGAGACTATTATTGATTGTCGCGCGTTTCTGAGGGAGATGGCTGAACAACTCAACATTCATCTGTGTAGGATACCAGGGCATTAGGCCATTCTAGGGAACTGCAAGGCCGACGAACTTGCCCGGCACGGAACCACCTTTCAGATTCAATCTGAGAAAGAGGAGCTTAGTATGCCTCTCGCAACTTATAAGCTGCACCTTAAGTTGGATACGATTAGTAAAGCCAGCGACAGATGGGCAACCGGTATTACATGTAATACCACGAGACAGATTTGGCCTGAGCTGGATCTAAAACGCTCTGGTAGACTAATCTCCCTAAGCAGGTCTCCGTAGAAGGAGTCGTTACTGTACATTGCCTGCTAGGGAGACATGCTCAGAGGTATGGCCTTCCGTTTAATGATTTTCGCAGGAGCTACAAAGATGGAAAAAAGGAAGAAACGATTCTTCAACTGCTATGCACTTTCTCTGCTCTCTCCTGGAAAAGGAAACGCCACCTTGGCACACACTTCTACGATAGTCTCGGTAATCTGGCAAATGGCCAGCCCTCACTTCACAGAAAGCTCTGGTTGGTAGGAGTCTCTTCTGGAATCCTGTGACATCACAACGGACCAGCTTATGGTCTATATACCCCTGGACTTGTGTCTGGGCAGCCACTTGTACCTACAAAAATACCTAACGACCGTCCATAATTTTTTCAATCCTATATTTCATGATGTGAATTATGTTGAAATCTCCCTAAACAAAAATTTTCCCTAGCAGTACACCCTACGTTTCTTCTCACATTTCTACTGTAAAGATTTACCTATAGCACGCCATGATTTCAGATTAAAATTAACTATAGAAAGATTGAATAGCACACTTGATTAGGACCAAGCCTAATTGGCACCTTATAATTTGTTGTAGCGCATACCTTAAGGCCCTTTTGTTAGCAGAAAATTACTCCTTCCAGCCAATTTAATTTCAATTTCACTCTTGATGTGGCTAAAGAAGAAGCAGACTTCCTATTGAAATCATTTAAAATGAAATCGTATCGCAATATGGTATTGAGATAAATTTATTACGGAAGAAAATTTTCGAAATTAATTTCGAAGAAAGTGATTATTTTGTAAACATGACAATCACATTATATCTTTAACTTTATTTAGATTTTTAGTCATGTTTTTTCAAAGGTTAATGTCTTAGTTGGTAATAAATCGTTTCATTTATTTCGTAATTTTATTACACTTAGTTTTATTAGCATTACTTCATCGAGAAAATTATTATCATTGAATGAGTGTAGTGCTCACATGAAAGGAAGTCATTGATATTTTAATTCTCTTAAGAAATATCTCCCATACCTGTTCGTCCTTCCGGTCGCTCCTTAGCTTAACGTTTTTTTTTGTCAGAGAAGTAAGCACGAGTTAGTGAACCAACAAAAATGATTCACTTCTTCTATCACCTCTCATACACAACGACACATTTTCGCACGTTCAATTTTTTCAAAAGTACAGCTGCCGTTGATCTCAAATTTAGAATATAACGCTTTTATTATAGTAGTATCTATTATTTCATATGAAAATTATTTGAATTACCTCAGTCTTTTCACCACTCCCGATACAAACTAGACTATTTCACAAAACGAAAAAAAAGACAATTTTCTCACAACATATTAAGTTTATCGAGCTCAGATTGAGTACAAAATAATTTCGTAAAAAATATATCCATTACCATCACTCCATACATCCCATACGAAATAACACATCCCAACTTTAAGGTAAATTGATTTCTTGGAAAAAGAAAAAGCTACTGGCTATTGTAAGTATAGTTGTCTCTGCAAAAATCACTAAAATCCTTCACTCCTTCTTCCATCTCCCATATAAACTGCACAATTTATCGAAACACATAACGAAATCTGATGAAAAATACACTCACGCCTGACTACTCAACAACTGTTTGCGATCATCAATTGTTTGTGACCTTGATACGCATTAATAAACGCGGAACGGAGAATCTTCTAGAATGTATGTGCTTTGCTATAAAAGCGCAATCGTTTGTGAAAGAGAATCAACCGAAAATTTGAAAGCAATTAAATCGTGTGATCGATAGCGTGAAAAACGCGAATATTAAAGCAACATATTGTGGACGAAAAATTTTTCAGTGATTCTCGAAAGCGAATAATTAAGTTTGTGTTGCATAATTTCAAAAGTGAACTAGTTTTATTTTATTTGAAATCCAGAGACTCCGAAGTGTCAGAAGTAGAATTTCAAGTAAAAATCGCAAGTGATAGATTTAAATTCACGAACGGTTAAAGTGAGAAAATTCGAAAAGTGATAAAACTCGGGACTGACGAATAAACGGCCATCTATCATCAGTTGGGTTGATTCCATATATATTGAAGTGCGCAAGGGGTTGTTGGATTTCAAGTAAAGAAATAAAAGCATCAGTCTTATTAGTTTACTGCTAACTTTATTTTTAAGTCAACTCATTTTAATTCACTTTAAGTTCACTCAAAAATTATCACTTCTAAATCTTTCGCTTCCGTCTCTCCATATGACTCACTCGTTGACGGGTCCAAACCACACTGACTATTCACCAAAAACGCTCTCTTGTTTATAATGCTTTCCATTCGCTTGCATCTCGTTCGTCGGCCTTCTTTAATGTTGCAGCCCTCGTCGTTATTACGTCCATTCCAAGAACCCGCCGGCCATAGTAGGCCATATCCGTTCCTCTAAGTCATTCGTCCACTAAGTCTCTTGTCGTGTAAATCCTTGTTCATTGCTTGTATAAAGCATTCCGTCGTTAACCCGAGTATTTTCTCGTTCATACGTGCCCATACATATGGTTGTTGTTGCTTTCTAGCAAGTATTTCGTCGTTACCCGATCTGCCCGATCGCAGTCGTTCGGCACTAGTCGTCTCGTTCATAGCGATATAGTGTGAGAACGTTCATGACTGTAGATTCGAAATTATTTCGTTCTTCTTCTGTAGCAGAAAGTTCTCGAACTTCAGATACCATGGAACTGAACTAAAAAATGAAACAATAAAGTCTACAAATGACGAATAAAATATATGCACTCGACAGGCAGATCGAAGCTTCTAAAACAACGAACGGATTCAGAGCAGAAAATTACCGACAATTTTGGAATGATCAAAGGCATCTCCTAGGCCAACATTCGGATGGGCTTTCTTTTTTATTCCGTTCGATGTAGTAAAGGCAACAAAAAATTATAGTTTCGAAGTGAAAAGAAACTTTTTTTAAACTGCTTAATGGAAAAAAGATGTAAAAACAGATATACCGTCGGTTTCTTGGAAAAAGTCACTAAGTACACTTTTGATGGATTTAAACATAAAAGTCTATAAAAGTCTACTTAACAGAACGTTGGAACTCATGCTTACATAAATATGGCGAAGGTAAAGTTCTCGCACTTGACATTGCAAAAGCTTTTGACAGAGTTTGGCACGATTGTCTCCTAGTGAAACTTAGGGCCATCGGCCTTAATGATACCCTTGATCAATGGATTGAGAGTTATCTCTCAGAACGCGCTATACAAGTAGTATTAGATGGCGTTACTTCTTCCTCTTACCCACTTGATTCCGGCGTCCCTCAAGGTTCTGTTTTATCTCCGACTCTTTTCTTAATTTTCATAAACGACCTTCTGTCGTCCACTCTCAATCCAATCCATAGTTTTGCAGATGACAGTACCTTAGACAACACCTATGAATTTAGCTCTGCTGCTGAATCAAACCAACATACTATTGTCTCCAATCGCAGAGAGTTATTCAATTCGCTGAACTCGGATCTCAGTTTACTCCTGGAATGGGGCAGGAAAAATAGAGTAGAGTTCAACGCATCCAAAACACAGGCCTGTCATCTATCCCTCAAACATGATCTTCCAGTATTGTCTCACAATGTAACCTTTGATGGTGCACAGCTTACCACTTCGGAGAATTTCACACTGTTAGGCGTCAAAATTAATGAACACCTGAATTGGGCCCAGCATATCTTTGATATTGCCCTCGACGCCTCAAAACGCCTAGGTGTTCTCCGGAAATGCAAAAAATATTTCACACCTATAGACATAGCAACCATCTATAAGGCTTACATTAGACCACGATTAGAGTATAACTCGCATGTTTGGGCTCGGGCACCCAAAACACACCTCGCGTTGCTCGATCGTATTCAAAAACATGCGTTCCGACTGATTGGAGACGAAACCATCACGTCTTCCATAGATTCTCTTGAGCATCGCAAAAATGTCGGAGTACTCAGCATTTACTATCGTTACTTCCATGGTAGATGCAGTACTGAGCTAAGCGCACTCATTCCTCCACTGCATACTTTTCCCCAAAATACTCGTCAAGCTGAACGCGCACACGAGTATACGGTTAAATCCTTGCCTTCCCGTACAGTGAAATATAGGCAGTCTTTCATTTCCCGAACGTCAAGACTTTGGAACAATTTACCAGCTAGTTTGTTTCCCAACAAGTACAACCTGCAGTGCTTCAAGAACAATGTCCACCGTCATTTTCGTCTCTCTCCACCTTAATACCTCCACTTCCTATACTGACATAACTGTGCATCGCATTAAAGGGTGACCCCCTAAGTTATACTCGGTGCCATAAAAAAAAAAAAAGTACGTAGCTATGATTTTCGTTTATATTTATCGATACAAAAACTCATTAAGTGCAATAAAATAACAGAAAACCTATGAAATGTCAAACATAGTTGTACTATTTAAGTGCAGAATCTGATTTTACAGAGGGAAAACTCATCAAGTTACTTCATGGTAATAAAATACTAATTAATGACCGACGATATGTCAAAAGCATCCAAAAACGGAAGTCTGCCCAATCTTCAAGATAATCAACAAATTCATAGGCCTGATGTAACAGTTCAAGGAAACTGAAACGTTTTCAAATTTTATAAATTAAAATCGCTCTAAAAGTACATCTTTAAGTTTAAATTGTAAAAGTACAATGTAATGGGAATTTCTTCTTATCCGATAACTACATATTTGGACATTACAAAAGATTTACTGAAATTAAAATCAAAAAGTTAACCCCTTTCTATCGCATTTAAATGCAATCATCATTTCCGTACCACCCACAAACACCCATTTCAAGTTACCTATGGACTTGTTAATCACAAAAAAAAAATTACCGCACCAGATAACACAAAAAATTAGTAAATTGCTATATAAATTTTGATTGTTCTTTCCTTTCTCTTACTGCTCCCAATTCATAAAAAAAAAAAAACAATAATCTGTCCCAAAGCATCAAAGACGCATTATGAAATCAAAATTTAAAAAAAAAAGAAGAAAACGAACAAAAAAAAATTACATGTATCCGTACTCGTATCCACATGATCATATATTCGCTTAATTTATCTTTAGGTCTAAATTGATGTAATTTAAGTCAATAATGGCCAGGTAATTGCGGTATCTCGTTTTGAAAGTGCCAATACAATTTTGCATCCATTCAACATAATGTGAAACTGAAAATAAACGGAAAATTTTTTACATACTGGTAATCGTGTGCATCTTAAATGGCGAATTAAAACTCGTTTAGCGACTGATTCCGGTGTTATGTCCAATAAAAAAATTTTTTTTTTTAAGAAAAGCATCACTTTTACTTTATTTCTTATAGAATCACGCACTGGGAGCTGGCTCTTTTATTTAGTGGCATAATAAAAAGTAATAACTAGCGATTATTCAAATTTTGAGGATACTCTGATGATAAGTGGAACCTGTCAGCTCTGCCATTAAGGCTTATTAGTCATGTCGTTTTTTTTTTAGACATAAAGTATTGATTTTAGCAAATTTTTCAACGCATTCCTATGATTGTGTATGTTTTCAGCAGTTTTTAACCATATATCGGGGGTACAAAATGAAAACCGCCATTTTCCAAGAGATGGCGCCAGCAGTAAATGCTGGTCAACAATGGCGGATCAGAAAAGACACATGGTAAAGTTAAGCATCTGTCAACAACTCCTCATCATTCGATTTGTGAAGTCTTATCGGCATCATATACTTTCTTGTGCGCGAATATGTCGAAGTTTGAGCCAAATAAGCATCATTTGCGGGAAGTTGTTTTTTTTTTGTATTCAATTCTGAAAAACCTGCGTCTGAGGCACGTCCAATGATGGTTGAAACTTATGATGAGGGTGCTATTAGTAAAAGAACATGTCGTGGGTGGTTTCAACGCTTCAAGAGCGGTGATTTTGACGTCAAGGACCAGCATGGAGGTGGAAGTGAGAAAATTTTTGTAGTATATTATGTGCTGTTGAAACCGAGTGAAACCATCATGGGAGATCACTATCGACTACAATTGATGCGTTTGAGCTAAGCATTGAAGAACAAGTGGCCACAGTACCTAGAGAGACACGATAAAGTGACTTTGCTGCACGATAACGCTCGGCCACATGTTGCTCACGTTGTGAAAGCTTACTTGGAAACATTGAAATAGGACGTCCTATCGCACCCGCCATACTTTCCAGACAGCTTCCCTTCCGACTACCACCTATTCCGATCGATGACGCATGGCCTGCGTGAGCAGCGTTTCTATTTTTACGAAGAAGCCAAAATTGGGTCGTTTCGTGGATCGGCTCAAAACAAGAATAGTTTTTTCAACGCGGAACCTGTATGCTGCCAGAAAAATGGGAAAAAAGATATGGCTAGCGATTCCCCGCAAGGGGGTAGTTGTAGTATGAGGTTTTACCAATTCCTGCAACTATCTTTGGAGTTAGCGACTCCACGGACCTGAGCTAACTATCCCCCTCTGGGATGGGGGCTGTAGAATTCACCCACAGCCAGTCCTGCTTGCCCTAAAAATGGCAAATGGACACTCACTGGATCATGGGCTTATCACCCGTGATCTTAAGACCTAAATGATACGAGAAACGGATACATCGCCTCGGATACGGACTGATTCTACGGTAACGACTTTTGGCATTCGAAAACGGACTATGATTGGCTTCTGGAACGTTCGAACATTGAATGACGGGGGAAGAGCTGGGGTTACTCGGTCCTTGCACCGCCAATCAGTGATCGACCGTGAAATGGAGCATTATAACATCCAAATCTTGGGCTTGAGCGAGGTCAGGTGGACAGGATCAGGAGAAGAACGAACCCCTAGCGGAAACACTATTCTGTACATTGGCCCTGAAAGTGAAGCCAGAAATGGCGTGGCGTTCGTCCTTACGCCGAGAGCGAGAAACAGTCTCATTAGCTGGGAACCAATCTCGGATAGGATTATCGTCGTCAGGCTCAGGACCAGTGTCAGAAACGTCACAATTCTGCAGTGCTACGCACCAACTAATACCGCAACATCTGGTGACAAAGAGGAGTTTTATAGTCAACTGAGTGCCACCTTCGAACGTGTTCCAAGAGGTGATATTATTATCATCTCGGGAGATATGAACGCCCAGGTTGGATCAGACAACACTGGACTAGAACACGTCATGGGGAGGCATGGTGACCCTTGGGTCGACCCTTCACGACCTTGGATTAAGAGACCCGAAAACGGCGAATTATTTGTGGAGTTCTGTAGTACTCGGCAAATGGTCATCGGAGGGACCCTTTTTCCACACAAGAGTCATCATAAAACATCTTGGGTTTCCCCTGATGGTGTTACTCAGAACCAGATCGACCATTTGGCTATAAGTCGCCAATGGAGAAGATGTCTCCTCGATGTGCGAGCGAAACGTGGAGCTGACGTGGGGAGCGATCACCACTTGATGGTTGCCTGCTTGAGATTGTGTACAGCAGCTATCCGACGACCACAAATTCTTCAAATGAAGCGCAAGCTTAATGTGGATAAACTCAGAGATCCCAACAAAAAACTCGAATACACCACCATTCTACGCGAAAAGTCATCCACATTGGGTGAACATGAAATGCGCACACTGGACGCCAATTGGGAGGCAACCAGAAACACTTTTCTAACTAGTGCTGAAGAATCTGTGGGATATGCGCAAAGCGGTGAGAAACCCTGGATGTCGCAAGACACATGGGACAAGGTTGACAATCGGAAAAAAGCCAAATTGGCAATCATCTCTCAACCCGATGTCAACCAACGAACGCCCGACTTGAGGCAGAACTACCGCGATGCTCATATACAGCTTAAAAAGGCTGTTAGACGCGACAAGAGAAAGGCCATTGAAGATCTGGCAAACAAGGCAGAATCTGCGGCTTACCTTGGGGATATGGGTTCACTATTTAAAATCATGAAACAGTTGACGAACAGGAATTTCACCGCCAACCACCTGGTGAGAGATGTCAACGGAACTCTCCTTAATATGAGTGAACACCAGTTGCGACGATGGAAGGAATACTTCTCTGATATTTTAAACATCTTGTCAGATGAAGATATTCCGGAAACAGAACAACTTCCAAACATCCAACCGCAACAATCCTCTATTAGGGACGATCCCCCAGATAAGGAAGAGATAGTTTCCGCCATTCGGTCAATGGCGGGAAGGAAAGCTCCAGGTATAGACGGACTACCAACCGAACTCCTCAAAGCGGACCCGGAAATAACAGCCGATATACTCCTCCCACTCTTCACTAAGGTGTGGAATGATGGAAGATATCCGACTGAATGGAAGGAGGGCGTCATTGTGAAAATTCCGAAGAAGGGCGACCTTCGGGATTGTGGCAATTGGCGTGGTATATGTCTACTTACTGCCGTATCAAAAATTATGGCTAAGGTAATTCTCAATAGGATTAGTGATGTCGTCGAGAGCACTCTCGAAGTTTATCAGGCTGGATTCCGTAAAGGGTCGTCTTGTACCGACCACACAAATACCCTACGGATAATATTAGAGCAGTCAGCCGAAATGGGTTCGCCACTACATCTCATGTTTGTGGACTTCGAGAAGGCTTTCGACAGCGTTAAGCGAGATTACATATGGAATGCTTTGCGTAGGAGAGGTATTCCAAATAAGGTCATAGCTATGATTAAAGAATCCTACGAAGATGCAAGGTGTCGCGTCTTGCATAGAGGAGAGCTGTTCGAGAGCTTTCCTGTGCGAACGGGTGTCAGACAAGGCTGCATATTATCACCAGCCCTGTTTCTGGTGGTAATAAATGACATCTTGAAAGCTGCACTGGAAGGTGGGGAAGGTAAAGGTCTTCAATGGAGACTATTTAACATCTTAAGTCACCTTGATTATGCTGATGACGTGTGTTTGCTTGCACATACCCGTTCGGACTTAGAGTCAAATGTTCGCTCGTTGCATTCTAAATGCAAAGAGGCGGGACTGAAAATAAATGTGCGTAAAACCAAGTACATGCACATGGGTTCGAACGCAAGCACACCGATTGTTCTTAATGGACAGGATGTAGAAGAGGTGCAAGATTTTTGCTATCTCGGAAGCATTGTCAGCATGGACGGCGGAGCCGAAAAGGATGTTGAGGCTCGGCTAAATAAAGCTCGTCAGGCCTTCGGTATCCTTTCCCCTTTCTGGAGGTTAAGAGAGATCTCCCTTCGCACGAAGCTGCGAGTTTTTGACGCATGCGTCAAATCCGTGTTGTTATATGGTTGTACTACGTGGAAAGTGACCGTTCGACTTACCAAGAAACTACAGACTTTCGTAAACCAATGCCTCCGACGCATTTTAGGAATATTCAGGCCAGAAGTGATCTCCAACGACGAACTTTGGAGTACAACTCGCCAGACTAAAATAGGTATTGAGATTCAACGGCGAAAGTGGCAGTGGATCGGTCATACTTTGAGGAAACCAGAGCAAAACATCGCAAAACAGGCTCTGGATTATAACCCTCAAGGAAGACGTCGGGTTGGTCGACCATGTAACACATGGAAGCGAGCAGTTGAGCAGGAGGCCAGAGGAATAAACAAGTCCTGGCAACAGCTTAAAGCCGATGCTCAGGATCGCGCCTTGTGGAAGAGAGTTGTTTCTGTCCTATGCCCCTATAGGGGGTCTTAACAGGAATTTGATAGCGATGGGCATTCCTTTGAATAATAAATATTTAACCATTTTTGCACAATAAAGACTCGAATTTAAAAAAAAGGCGGTTTTCAATTTGTAATCCCAATAGCTTTGTTTTAATCGAGTAAGTTGGGAATGCCAATCCAAATGTGCATGATATTAAAGGATTACACAATAACGCTGCCTGTGTTATGTGGACAGTGGAATGCTCCCACAGTCAGTCTTGCTTACCCTAAAAACGACAAATGGACATTCATTGGATCATGGGCATACCATCCGTGATCTTAAAATTTAGCTGATACGAGAAACGGATACAGCTCCTCGGATATAGACGGATTCTAAAGAAAAACTTTTGGCATTCGAAAACGGACTACGATTGGCTTGATAATTTCCGGCGATAATGAAAAGCTGATGCTCAGGATCTTGCCTTCTGGAAGAAAACTGTTTCTGTCCTATGCCTCTATAGTCCGGCGCAACATTATTATTCCTGGAAAAAGTTGAGGATACAAGGAAAGTCAATATGCAGGTTAGGATGGATAGGGAAGACTATGTGAATAGGGTTTCTAGGGTAGGGCTGTTGTCAATTATTTAACACTTAATTCCGATTGCAATCAATAGCTCTAGTAAATAGACATAATATTTCGTTCGATTATATATGCAAGTTTGGGTTTGTATGGGGGGAGGGGGTGCGATAGAAGGGATGGTTACATGTCATGTTTACTTTATTATTTTTAATAAAGTATTGTGATCGACTTGGAATAAAAAAAATTTGCCTCCCTAAAATTTTGTTTTTTCGCGTTTCATAACTAAAATTGCCTAAAAATGTGTCCGCCGTACGCCGATGTGTACATTAACTCCCAAACCATTCAAGATAGAAAGTTTATTTTTAGGGGGATTGCAGATAGTTGCAGATCTCAGACAGACACCCATTTCGGGGTGTGCAAGTGTTCAGGTGGAGGCAGAGGGAGCGCTAGAACCGAAAATTAAGAATTCAAATATCTCAAACATGGTTCTAGCTAGGAAGCTGAAAATCGACATACATATAGAGCAGTTTCTGGGACAAACTTTAAGAATAATTTAAATTTTTTACGCATTGGGACCAATAAGAGGGGGGTGGGCTAAAAACAAATTGTCCTCTGATTTTTTTTTCAAATGATTATATCATAAAAAATTCATATTTCGGGACTATTTAGGTGGTAAACAAACCAACCACAATCAGCTTTAAAGGAGGCTAATTGTCATAAGGGGGAGGGCCAAAGGGGGGGAGGGGTTCAAAGAAAAATACTTAAGAATTAATATCTAATAGAGACATATATTAAGCTATACTAGGAAATTATGAAGAAAATATAAAATTTGGACATAGTAATAGTGAGGAGCATTTAAAAAATTGTGCACATTCAGAAATTTCAAACCATTATTTCTCAAAACTGAGTACATATGTATATCAAATTGAAATTTTGGCAGATTGTAGGAAATTTTTAAGTTAGGGGAGGGAGGTGATAAGCAAAAATGTCGAAAATCTTAAGTGATTTTTTTAGGGCTCTGGTGAAAGTTACAAAGTTTAAATTTTGTATGTGGCTACAATTATTTGACATATATAGAAAAATATTAATAATTTGTTCCACAATTGCTTTGCACCGAAGTGGGGATGTAAAGTGCACAAGGTGTTTGATATGCAATGAAAAAAACAAAAAAACTGGAAATTTTTGGATGAAATTTTAAGGTAGAAACTTGAAAATTTGTGAAATGCAATTAAAAAAAATCTTTAAAAGTATGAAATATTAACCGGTCGAATACCTTAAAAACTTCAATCACCTCCCATACAAATTTATTTTTTCGATCATTTTCAAGAAATCAATTATCACTTAAATATTCAAAGCTATCAATTTGAAATTTTGCATAAAAACTTTTAAAAGTACTTGAAACGAAACTGCGTCAAAAGTTATAAGTTCGCGCTTGCTCTTCTAATCCCTCTCATACAAAAGTATGATTTTGACTAATTTCATTAAATCAATTAATAACAAACAAATTAAAAGCTACGAACTTAAAATTTTGTACGAGCATCTTACAAGAGAAACGAAATAAAACTGCATCACAAATTATAAAATTCCCTTACCTCCTCTACCCCTCCCATACAAATGTTTGGTTTCGTGAATGTAAAATACACCTAATTTTATGAAAATTCTATGCAACTTTGTCTATGAAACAGAAATTCTATACAGAAAAAATTTGACGTGATTCAAGTAATTATTAAAAAATTATTAACATCCACCCACACTCACGATCACCCCTCTTCCTCCCCTCATAAGAACCCAAACTTGCATAAATGAATGAAATATTGATTACATGTCTGGAGCTATTAAACGTTTTTGCAATTGAGTGTTAAATTGACAACAGCCCTGCCCTTCAGTTAGTCTTTCCTAGCAACTCTAACCTGCATATTGACCTTCCATGCATCCTTAACTTGTCCCAAAAATAATAAAGCTGCGCCCGACTTGTTGACAGTTTATTTGAAATACTCCCCATTTCCCCCCACTACCATTATGACCAAATTTTATATTTTTCTTGTATTTCGCTAGTATAGCTTAATATATGTTTTCAGTTTCAATAACATATTTAAAGAGATAGCTGCTATATTAGCTCTACAGCGTTTTCTTTGCGCCCCGCTGACCCTTCCCTTTTAGTAGATTATAGTGGAGATATGTATATGCCAACTAATTGATCTCAAAATAAAAAAAAAATAATTTTCTGGATCAAGTAGCTCGAAGATATAACCATTTGAAAAAAAATCGCCCGACAATTTGTTTCAACCCCCTCCCCTTTTTTTAGACCCCAATGGATAACAAAATTAAATTATTCTTAGAGTTCGTTCCACAATCCCTTCTATACCCATGCTGATTTTCGGCTTCCTATAAACTTTCGTAGTGAAGATATTAGCAATTGTAATTTTTGACTCTTTCTCTCCCCCTTCCTCCTGATACTCCTCAAAATTTAGATAATGGAATTCATTTACCCAATCAACAATCCACCCAAAAACGAACATTCTAACTGGAACGGTCTCGGAAATATACGTCCATGTGTACGGCGTACGGCAAACGGCGTACGGATGGACAGATTTTTATACTCTAGATGAAATCTGAGAGTATATTGTGTTTGCCTTACCGTTTGTAACGCTAAGAAATAACGCTCGGACAGAGCCGTCAAGGGTACAGAAATATTTGTTGTCGCTCAGAAACCTCGATTCCAAGTGACCGTCTGTCCGTCTGTCTGTCTGTCCGTCTGTCCGTCTGTCCGTCTGTCCGTCTGTCCGTCTGTCCGTCTGTCCGTCTGTCCGTCTGTCCGTCTGTCCGTCTGTCCGTCTGTCCGTATGTCCGTCTGTCCGTCCGTCCGTCTGTCCGTCTGTCCGTCTGTCCGTCTGTCCGTCTGTCCGTCTGTCCGTCTGTCCGTCTGTGCGTCTGTCTACAGCATAACTCTCGAAAGCTTTGAGCTATAGTGCTAAAAATTTTTCTGTGTCATTTTTAGCAAAAAAGTAACTTTAAGTTCGTGAATGGGCTACATCTCCCCACTCCTTCTACCCCCTCCCATACAAATTTCATGAAATTTCGAAATATAAAGAAATTTACTTTTCTTTGAAACTATTTAAGCTATCAACTTGAAATTTAGGTCAAAGTATTATGATATAAATGTCATTAATATCACAGAATATTGACCCGATCCCCTTACTCTTTCTACCACCTCCCATACAAATGGACAATTTTGAAAAATACTTATTTTCGATTTTCATTGAAACTAGTAAAGCTGAAAAGACGAAATTTTGTCAGAATTCATTCTACTATAATTGCAATTTATTTCAAAAATAATTATCAACTTGACCTCACTCCTTCTACCCCCTCCCATACAAATTTTAGGAAATTTTGAAATTTAAATTAAATTATTTCTCTCGAAACTGTTAAGGCTAGCAACTTGATGTTTTGTAGAAAGTTTACAAATAGAAATATTAATAGTGTAAAGAAAAATTATTTTGATCCGTACACTCCCTCTATCCCCTTCCATACAAATGCATAATTTTTGTTAAATGCATTTTATCGATTTCCATTCAAACTAGAAAAAGTACAAACTTCAAATTTTGCCAGAATTTGTTTGTTAATAATTGAAATAAGTGTTTGAAAAAATTATCAGCTTCGCTTCACTCCTTCTACCACCTCCCATACAAATATCTGTTTTATAAATTCAAGAAAAGCATTTCTCCTTCAAGTATACATATGAGAGCTATCGACTTTGAAAATGAATCAAATCATGGTGATAAAGATAATGATAATCAGTTTCAAAATCATCTTAAACGCTCCACTCCCTCTGCCACCTCCTATACAAATGCCCAATTCCAGGAAAACTATGACTAATTTCTTGAAAAATAATGACAACTAAAAACTTTAAATTCAGCAAAAAACATTTTGCAAGCCATGTTTGGTGTCATATACGAAAAATACAAACCTCCCCCTCTACTTCTACCACCTCCCATGCAAAATTCTTTATTCACTATTCGAAAGAATTTGAGATGACATATTTTCCGGTATATTAAAGTCATTTCCATCTCATCTAGAGTATCATATAATTGGGCTTTAAGCCCAATTATAATTCAGTTATGTTTTTTTTGAGTTTTAAGCTAATTTAGTCATACAACGCGAAAATTTCAGGTTAGCAAATTTTTTGTCTCTGTATCAATCACAATATTTTATTATTAGAATTATAAAGTAAGATAGATTGATAGACTAAAACGCCCGCCTATGTGATGGGGACAGTAAGATTCACAGCCAGTCCTACTTGCCCTAAAAGTGACAAATGGACATCCCCATGATCTTAAAACCTTAACTGATAAGAGAAACGGATATAATACCTCGAGTGTAGACGGATTCTACGATATCATTCTAACGACGATTTGTGGAGTACAAGTGGATAGACTATAGATTGGCATTGAGATTCAAAAACGAAAGTGGCAGTGGATCGGTCAGACTATGCGGAAACAAGAGCCAAATATCTCCAAACAACCTCTAGATTATAGCAATAACGGAAAATGCAGGATTGGTCAATGATGCAAAGAAAAAAAAAATGAGTCGTTGTAAGGGACACAAGAGGAATTAATAAGCCCCTGCAAAAACCAATGGCAGATGCTTAGGATTGCCCGTTATAAAAGAGAATTTTCAAAACGGGTTCAGGGAATTGATTGATTGCATGACTGCCGTTATGACGCCAAAAAAATATGTAAAAATTCTTATCCTGCAGTACGGGCTACTTTCACCTTCCTGAAAAATAAAGGATATATTGTCCTTATTTTTAGGATTCTTCGACATGGAATGGGAGCTCTGAATGTATAAAACAAAAAAAATTTGGCACCTCACTATACAGAAAACTGAGTTTTGATGAAGGTTTGAGAATTCCGAATAAATATGGAAAATCGTTTTGACTGGTTACGTCTATAAGGACTCATAGCAAAGTACTGCTAACTAAACACGTACTAGAATAGGAAATGTTCCCTCATTTGACAAATAACTAAATTGCGCTAAGCAGAACTTAGAAGTTCGATACTCATCAAGTTTCGCATACCTAAAATTGGAAATATTCCTCCAAATTTATGCAGGGTTGGACTACTAACCCTATCACCTAAAATAAAAATCTTGAATCCTAATGATCAGATTACCAACGCCCGGTTTGAACTCTAGCGCCAGTGAAGAAAAGAAGAAAGCTTACAATTATGGAAATTCATAATGAAACGTTGAAAATTAACTTTTATTATGAGACATGTTGTTATCGATGTTTGAGTACAACTTGCACTTCAATATAAATCAATGTTTTACGAGTGGAACGAATGCGTGCAACTGTCGATACTCGAGACCTTAAACAATATTAAGCGTTAAGACGAGAGATCATGTACGGTCAACATGCCAAATCTGGACACAAAGTGAAAACCAACGAAGAAAGCCTGTAGTGCATTTAGCTGACGATGTCGATAGTGCAGTTCACGACGATTGGTCCAAACTTTGCTACTCTCGTCCATATCGATTTGATAGCCATTTGCTTGTTTTTGTCCGACGACGATAAGTGCAGCTTGTTACAGCAACATTTCAACAAGTCAACAGACACAAAAATACACAACAGAAACATTATCTAGTCAGTTTGCATTAAGACTCTCAGCGGTGAAGATCATCATCATCATCATCAATAACAACACCCAACATCTTCCAGAAGTGACCCGAAATTACAAATTACCATAAAAATATACGTTGGTGGTTTGAAGTTCGTCGCACTGTGCGGTTAAAGTGCGAATTCTCACATAAAACGTTTAGTGAAATCGAAAGGAAAACCAAATTTGAAATTAAAATTTTTGAGGTGACCGTGAACTTGGCTCGACAGACGACCAAAAAAAATTTTGTCAAAATTTCTGGTCCATTTTTGTTAATTTCGTGAAAAAAAAAACAGTAGTTATGAACATTTTTACAGTGAGTTGGTTAAGTTAAGGTTTTTTGTTTGTTATATTTGAAATGATTATATTTGGGTTTGTTCGATATTTAGATACGTAATCAAGTGTCAGGCACTTGCATAAATAAACTTCAAATTTATATGGATAAGTGATTTAGTAAAATATGATTTTATTTTTTAACTTTTGAATATGTTCCACTTTTTTCTACCAGTGCTCTTGACAAAACCCAAATTAACAAAGTTTTCAAAATTTTCAAATGGATAACTTCAATTGTTATGAGAACATTTTGTGACAAAACACAAATGAAAATATTTACTTAACTTATAACAATTAACTTGGTCCCATATTATGCAATTTCCGAATTTTGAAATTTTGATTGGACGGTTACAATGCACACTCTAGTTTTTAGATATATTTGATTTTGGCAATGTAGATTACAACCAGGTGACTGGTATTACAACCTTTTACTCAAATTACAATTCATGATACTAATCTTATTATTTTTTAACCATTTATTTGTAGAGGAAAATCACAGAGAATCACTAGCAATTTTTAAATAAATTGATTTTTTTTTTGTCATAGGTACTAAAATTTCGTAAAAAAGTTCAATCAATAGACTAATCAATTTTCTGTTAAGACCCATTATAGGGGCATAGGACAGAAATAATTCTCTTCCACAAGGCGCGATCATGAGCATCGGTCTTTACCAGCACTTGTCTCTTCCTCTAGCCTCCTGGTCAACTGCTCGGTTCTATTTGCTACATGATTGACCAACCCGATGCCTTCCTTCAGGATTATAATTCAGAGGTTGGCTCGTGATGTTTTGCTCTGGTTTTCTCAAAGTGTGACCGATCCACTGCCACCTTCGAATCTCATTGCCTATTTTAGTCTGTCCAGTAGTACTCCACAGTCATTGCAGATCACATCTAGCCAGAATATCCCTAAAATGCGTTTAAGGCATTGGCTTCCGAAAGTTTCCTGATCATCGTCAGGCTGAACGGTCACTTTCCATATAGTACAAACAAATAGCAACACGGATTTGCTGCATGCGTCAAACACTGGCGATTTCGTGCAAAGTGTGATCTCTCTTAACCTCCCAAAAGGAGAGGCGATACCGAAAATGTTATGGTACCGAAACTAATGCGAACTTCTACGTTTACTACAATAGCACCACAGCCCGAATTGGGCCTTAGCCTCCTGTTGTTCAGGTTACATAACATATTTTTTTCATTATTTATTGTGGATGTGCCCTTCACACAACCCTTGTTAGCCCTTCACACAACCCTCTATCTACGAATTTTTCACTTTCTTAGATTGAGGTGACCAAGGTATATTCAAGCAGGTAGTGTGCGGGAATTATATTACTTCGACCGGGATTTGAATTCACGATCTTCGCATTGTAAGACCAACATGCTACCCACTAGGCTACACCCAATGTGAACATTGAATTGATATCAATAGTATCTTATAATTTGGGTTAGAAGAATTAGAAGAGTTTGACTTAAATTTTAACGCTCAGTACAGAAAAATTTAATATTACCAATTTTTAGGTTCAAAATATTGACAGATCTAACCAAATTGGTTAAGTGCGTTAAATTTCTAAATATATTTTATTAAACTTTTTTTTTTATTTTGGTGCTAAAAAATCAAAGAAGAAGCAATTTGTTAGATATCGCTCAATATCAAATAAAACCTTACTATGCCTCAAATCAAATCACTCTCCCTCGTTTATGCCAACTCTTTCGACAGAATTTGCTGAGCACCTTTATAAATTGAACAGCAATTGAAACACTGATTTTCTCACTATCTATTAAATTTTTGTCTAAACCATTTTGATAGCAACTCTAGCATGACGTGAAAATATTAGTTCAATGCCGTCACCCCTTCTACCTCTCACCATACAAAATTCCTTATATTAAAAAAAATCGTTTTCATCTAGAGTATTGGGCTTTATCCCCAATCGCCCAATCGCATTCCTATTATGTTTTTCTCCAAGGGTTATTTACAGAAATAGTGTTTGGAAAGATTTCCATTGATTAATTAATGGTATAGCGAGTTGTAAACGCGTCATAAGCTCTGAAAAAATTGAATAATTCGTAATATTTAGTCTTTTATACATTTTTACGCTCAAGCTCTCCCCGTATGAATTATTACATGAATAGCAAGTCAGTCTACAATGTAGACTAATGCGTTTTACACTTACCTACGTCTGTATTGGTGTATCTGGGCCAGATCAATCTTTGGAAAAATAACGAAAATTCATGAACGCAGTATTGTGCGGAGGACTATTCCTTCTACTGGAAAATAGGTGAAAGAACCTGCATTTCAGAAGACCAGGACCCAATTTTAGGCTGTAGCGCCATTAAATTGAACAAAAATAATGTATAAAAATAGTTGATCAAATACTACTGTCCAAATGCATACCGTGACTTTATTATTTGTGGTCAAATCTGCGAAAAATTAATTCAACTTCAAAAATTTCTCGAGAGTTAAACATTTTCTTTTAAATACAGAATACCGAATAAAACCGATACCATTGAGGAATCATCCTCACAAAAAGTTTTCAACTAGAAAAAAAAAACAAAAATTTCTACTAAACTTTTCTTTTTTCCGGAATTCCCCAAATTTTTTCCTCAGAGAGCATAGCAAAATTGCACAAAAGACGAATAATTGCAAACTGGAGCATTCTTGGATTCCCGAACATCTGCCATACAAGAGATTACACTTTAGAAAAAGTTCCAACTCCAGATCCAATTCACCCGCTCATCTCCAGCATCGAAATCACATAAAATTCTATTCAGAGGGGAGGAAAAGTTTCCACGAAATTCGTACGGAAGCGGTAGAAGAGGAGACGATGATGTTAAGGACGACGACGACGACGTTTCCCAGTTGAAACGTCCTGGAACTATTGGCTGACCTAGTTGCTTTCTTAATCAGCCCTAGTTTACTCTTACGTTGAAGAGCTTTTTGTCTTCCACAAATTAAAATTCGTAGGTAAGGTTGGATCAGCCGGGGCAATGGTGGGAGTCGCAGTCGAAATAAACTCCGTATATCCTATTGGAAACACTTGGAATGCGACTCGTTCAGCTATACAAACCAATTAATGAGCCTAATTAAAGGGAAAATTATTAGAGAATTAATTCGAGTGAAGTGGCATTATGGCCGTAAGGCTTCCAGGACTAAGTCCTTAATTTCGGTATGTACCAAAAACATAATCCTCTCGAATGATTTAATTTGACGACATGATCCGGAAGTATTTCGTATTACCCACGAAATGGGGAAATAAAGAGATTACGCGTGTTGCTATTTATGTGTATGCTGCACGTATGAGGACTAAGAATCTGTCTTACATGATTCCTATCCGAAATATTTTGTTAGCAACGTAGCTGTTTGAATGAAAACGGTTTATAATTATCTTCCAACGAATTCATCGTCATTTAGTTGCTTCGTAGAATATTTATTGCAGCTATTAGAAACATGAGGGATATTCCAAGAAAATTTAAGCTCACTTATTTACGATGGCGCGACAGCCTAAATTTAGGATGTACCCTACTAGGTAGTTCAAATCCTGGTTGACACATAATTCCAGCACACTACCTGCTTGGGTATATCTTACTTACCTCAATCTACGAAAATGGAAATTCGTGGATAGAGGGTAGTGTGAAGGGCTAACAAACATTTCACAATGACAAATGAAATGTTAAGGAACCTGAAGGTCAGTCGGCCAAGGCCTGATCGGGGCTGTAGTGCTATTGTAGAATAGAGTACAGCCCAAATCAGTTCTTGGTTTCCTGACCGGCAAGTTGGTTAACAATTTCATTATTTATTGTGAAAGGTTGTTAGCCCTTCGATCAACCCTCTATCTACGATTTTTTTTTAGGGGACCAAGGTATAGCCAAGCAGACAGCATGCTTCAATTATAGGTTTATCGGTATTTTAACTCACGACCTTTGCATTGCAAACCAACAGGCTACCCACAACAAACAAGCAATTTCAATCGTTTACCTTTAAATACAAACACAATATATTTTCATTTAATAGTAAAGTATTATGATCGACTTGGAAAAAAATGTTTTCTACCCTGATATTTGGTTTTTTTTCGCATTTCATGACTAAAATAGCCTAAAAACGCAATAAAAAAATCCGTCTGCCTATACGCCGTACGCTCAGTGCACATTAACTCCCAAGCCCTTCAAGATAGAAAGTTTATTTTTGGGTGGGTTGTAGATGATTGCGGATCTTAGGCGGACACTTATTTTGGAGGGTGTAAGGGTTAAGGAGGAGGCGGGGGAGGGCTAAAACCGAAAACTAGGAACTCGAATATCTCAATCATGGTTCTAGCTAGGAAGCTGAAAAAGATCATATATGTATATTGAAGGGTTTGTGGGACAAACTTTAAAAATCATTTAATTTTTTTATCCATTGAGATCCGAAAAGGGGGGGTCGAGCCAAAAACACTTTAGTTTTGATATTTAGAGGACTGCTTGAATAACAGTATATTCACGATTCATAGTACTTACTTTTAAGCAAATTTGACTTAACTTTCACTATAGTAACACCCTTTAAAGTTATTAGGAGCTTCGACTTGTGATGGTTTTTCTTAAATATTTTTGATTGAACTAGTGTGTTGTGACAGTATTGCAGGAAAAGGATTACTCTACAATCACACAAAGATGCTGTATTTATAATATTTTTTGAATCATTTTCAAAAAGTTGAAACAAAAAGTTGGTGGAAAAATTAAGATTATTGGGTAAAGCTAAGATACCTATTCTAGTATGTATTTAATTATCAAGAAAAATATTGCAATTGTGGAATAAAACGTTATTCAAAATAATATTAAGTAGAATAACTATGATTTCTCAAAAAATGAGGAATAATACCATGGTATTACTTTCTTCAGCAGAAGTTTCAAGATACCATCCTCCAAAGACTTTGAGTCCCTCATCTTTTGCGAATAAGCTTTATTCAGCTTCTTCCAGGAATCAGATAAGTTTTTTCTTGTTATTTTGATTTGTCGCTTTACTTTTAGAGTTTCTTTACCATAAGACATTTTATATAATGATTGTAAGGGGTTAGATTTGTGAATGCTATCATTCTCTACTTCGGATACCTTGAATTCGTTTAATTCATTTTATCGTTTACTAATTTCAGTTCTATTACTACGAAAGTCATAAAAGTCCTCAAACGTTGATTCGTGACGTTTCGGTCTCTGCTGAGACCGAAACGTCATGAATAATAAAGCGTAACAGTGTAGAATCCGGAAATCCTTTCTTTCAATTCGAGATGCACTGTGAAAACATCCACCAAATCATTTTTGAGAAATCAATTATCACCTAATTATTAAAAGGTATCAATTTGAAATTGTACAAAAACTTTTAAGGATATTTAAATCGAAATTGCACCAAAAGTTTTAAGATAGCGCATGCCTTTCTATCTCCTCTCGTACAAAAATATGATTTCGACCAATTTCAATAAATCAATTACTAATTTACAGATTTGAAGGTTCGAACTAATAAATTTGTGCAAACAACTTGTGAGAAAAACTTAACAAAACTGCATCACAAGTCCTGCATTTCCTCACCTCCTCTACCCCCCCACATACAAATGTCTGGTTTCTTGAATGTAAAATTCACCAAATTTTATGAAAATTCTGTACAACTTCGTCCATGAAACTGACATTTTATACAGAGAATATTGGACGTAATTGAAGCAATCAAATAAAAAACTATTAACACCCACCCTCCCTTACTATCACTTCCTCCCTCCTCCTCTCATAAAAACCCAAACTTGCATAAACGGATGAAATATTGACTATATACTGAAGCTATTGATCGTAGCCATGACATAGAACCCTCTTTCACTTAGTCTGCCATGATTACTCTAACCTGCTTATTAACTTTCCACTCATCCTCAACTTGTCCCAAGAATAATAAAGTTGGACCCAACTTGTTGCCAGTTTATTTATCATTAGAATAATAAAGTAAAATTCGTTCTTGAAAAATCCTACTGCCTGGAGTGAGAATCGAGCCCTGTGAAGCAAGCACGCTGCTCACTACGCCAGGACCATTTTCTATTAAGTCTTATTCTTGGGATGGTACTAATGGACTTCGCCACAAACCAGGATCATTAAGGACTGGCAAAAACGCACCTACATTCTCTGAAGCTGTTGTAGATCTGAGCACTGTTTCGGATGTTTCTAACGGATCGATTGAAATAGGTGATTCCAATGGGAACTAGAATGTGGTCGTTGATGCATAATCAGTACTAGCAGAAGGAACTTTCTCCGCTTCCCAGAAAAATTTCATAATTTTGAAGGAATTTTAATCTAAGTCTACATCTCGCTTTCTTTTCTTCAGTAAGTTCAGATACCCAGAAATTTATGGTGTGGAGCGACGAACAAGACTGCAAAGTCCCGTGCTGTAGCCAGGGATTTTACCACATCTCGTCGGCACTAAGCTAGAGCAAGCCGGGCGCCTTTTTGATCAAGTGCCGTCGTTTTTTGCACGTGTGGATTGCGCGGACCTGGCTCTAATGGAGTTTTATCAATATCTTAGAAAATATCTCACCGCTATGAATATGGCATAAAATCAAAGTATTTAATCAGCCAAGGGCAATATGGGTTCCCTCCAACTTTGGAATAGATTTCTTTTGCACAGGATTTGAACAGTTAAAGTACTGGCGCAAATCTAACGAAAATTCATGAACTTTATGGATAAAACAAAATATATGTTTTGCTTATGTTTTACAATAATCTGATCATCTCATACATGATCCTTTTTACAAAGCAGTTCTTCTTCTACAAAGCGTGATCCTTAGCGTATTAAAACTTACACATTCCTCTAATTTCCTTCTCAGACGCTATTCCTTAAGGCTGCAATTCAAAGCTCGCTTGAAATATTTTGGTATAGTTGTCTCCATATGTGACAGATTCATTACCTCTCTCGTCTATAAATCTCAATCCCTTTCTTAGTTTGCGCATCAGTCCTTCAAAGTTGTTGACTTATAGATCAACGTCAACGAATAGCTCAACGACATAAATGGGCTTAAAGCATGCACCAAACAATTGCAAAAAGAGATCTATTTAAGCTTCCACAAAAGGGATGGCCTGACAAGCTTCATTTATACCAGCATCAATATCCTATTCCGCTCTGCCACCCATGCTGAGAATGTTTCTAAGGTAACAAAATTTTTTCACCTCTTAAACACCAAAATAGACGTTCTTGTGCTCGAACTGATACAGTGACGTGCAAAACTGAACCACCCTGAGGTATTTTTCAACACAAAGTCATTTCTTTAATCAGTGAAAGAAAATTTTATTTCGAAATTTAACAAAAAACTAAAATTAAACAATCTTTTATTGAAAAGTAAAAAAAAATTAATATTCACTTCATTTTCATAATAAAAAAAATTAAAATATCCTAAGTTTTGCTCGATAAAATATATTACTTAGAAATTAACAATTTCGAGGTAGTTAATGTGTTGTCCACAGACCTTTAACTTTCAAAACCTCATTGATACGATTTGGCATACTTTCTACTAATCTTTAAACATAATCGGGATTAATACTTTCCCATTGTTCTTTCAATCTGTGCCACAAAATGTCAACTGAAGACGGTAGCTGGTCGTATCCATTGTGTATTTGAGTTTTTAAGTAGGCCCACAAATTTTCAATTGGGTTGAGGTCGGAGCCTTATGTCGGCCACTCAAGCTGCGAAAATGGCTGGCTGGTAATCCAATTTTTATTGAAAAATAATATCCGTCTCAGGTAGTGGTAAATTTTCTATGGCTTCCCATAAATACTGTTTCAAAATATTTAAATAGTAATGCCGGTCCATGATTCCACTAATTCTGTGCATTGAACCGACTCCCCAAACGGTCATACAGCCCCAAACTATGACCGATCCTCCACCATGCGTCACAATTTGTTTTACGTGTTTCGGTTGCAGATTTTCATTTGGACCATGCCCAGGAACGCCCATCCGATAAAAATCTATTGACTTTGACTTCATCTGACCAAATAACAATTTCCTATTTATCTAATGTCCATATATATTTATATTATATATTTTTGCAAATTATAGTCTTGCAGCAAATTTTTTTTTTTTTTTTCTTAAAGTGCGGGCTTTTTTGGCTTCTCTTTTGATTTAAAACCAGTTCCTTTTAGCGATTGACGGGCTGTTAATTCACTTACTTTGATCCCAGTGCGTTTGGCCAATATTTTAATATCCATTGTAACAGATTTGGCTTCACCGCTTGAAACACAACGTCCTACAGATCTCACATCTTGCGGAGAAAGTTTTTGAGGACGTCCACCCAACAATATTGGGGTATCCACAGATAACTTTTTTTTATTCTTACAACTGTACTTTGACTTACATCGCATTTAGTAGCAATATGACGAGTTCTTGTATAAGAATTTTAACTTCGTCTGTTATTTTTGCCTATTTGAACCATTTTATATTAAATTTACAGTCGAGTGAGATTACAAACGTAAATTAATACAAAAAAAATCACTATTCCATGTCCACTAAGTATGTAATATAAAAAAATCAACTTGAATTCCCTTTACCGATTTATTCATAAACACACCTTCACGATCGTATTTAATTTACGACTAAATGTGATCTGAGCGAGCGAAACTGAGTCGTTGTAACGGTACGGCATTTTCCAATTGCAGAAGCTGCATGCAATTATTTGTGCATCTGAACTACGCAGTAGGCTTTATTCTTTCAGTGAAGAGTAAAAACGATTTATACCTCCAATTTTTTTGTTACAAATGACATGAAACTAAAAATTATTGCATTCATGTTTCAGTTTTGCACGTCACTGTAACTGTCCATCATTATAGAGAAGAACAGCGAGAATTGTGTCCGCAATGAAGTGACGCGCAGTGTATAGTTAACAATAAAATACGTATTGACCAGCGTAATAATTCTTCTCAAAATCCAAGGAAATACTGCTAATTGCATCAATCACGGAAGCAATTTCTATTTACTTTTTAGTCAACTTTCAATTGAAAACGAATTAAGAAAAAATTAAATTTGTTAATTTTATAAAAGACAGGTCCAGCAAAACGACTAAAAAACACTTCCGCATGATAATTGAAAAGAAGAGGAAAAGTTATGAGCAAACGGTTGAACTGCATTACCTACCACACTTCCGTTGCGTACGTGGATCGTTTACCGTCGTCGTTACGGGTTCGCACGACTGCATAAGCGACGACTGCTGCACACCAACTTACAATTTATTTCTCCAAATAACGGTATTCATTCGTTTGACATGCAAAGGCCCCCATTGACACTACAGTGCTCAGTTTTGCACACAGACGGTGCTGTAATCATCAACGGCACTCTCACTCGAAAGCTACGGCAACGACTGGTTTCAAGTTTTTTTTTTTGCAGCAAATGTGTGAATGCCAAGCACAAGCGAAATAATGCTGCTGCACCTTATGCAGCGGCCTTCCGCGAGAAGATTACAACAATTCGCAGACGTTGTAATCAGCCCGCCGATTGAAAGTGAAGGTGATACTTCTTGCAGGTGAAATTAAATAACCGTGAGATCGCTCTGCATACATCTTACAGATAATTGCTCGTATCGAATTTCCCGAATGCGTAAAATAGATTTCAATTAAAATTCGTTCGTTGTGTTGCAATTTCATAAAAATTTTACGATTTGATTGGATTTTTTATTTTTCGGTTTTTCTGCAGAATTGATGTAATTTTACTTTCTACTAAATGTTTAAAGTAACACAAAGAATAAATGATTGATAGACGCTTGAATTATAAATTGATACCCATCAACAATGAAAATTGAGATGTGGTTATGGTTTGAAGTATTAAGGGGTCACCCCATAGTTTGACTACTGCGAAAATGCTCTTTTCCGATGATTTTTCTTGGAGCCGGTTTGAAGTTTTTAACGGACGATAGCAATAGGCTATTTTTAAATATTACAAAAAATTTCTGCTTTAATATATTAACTCAAAGAAAACTTAAAAATATTTCGACTTTTTTCGATAGAAAAAAGGACACCATTTTAAATTTAAAATAAATGAATAAAAAATTTAATCGCCTTTCGAGCCACTTTAAATTCGATTAAGAAACCGGTCTAAGTGTTCCCTTGAAACGCATCGGTCTAAAATTTAGATTTTTGGGCTATTTCTGAAATTATGTACTGTTACACGACAACACTAAGCCGTTCATCGTATAATCGCGATCTTCAGCTTTCTACTATTCTGGACAAACACAAGCACACATTGGACTACTCATCGAATATCTGCGATTGTCAATCGTTTGTGACCCTCAACTGCTCGCGAGCACACATACATACGTGTAAGGGCGCGCGCTAGGCCGGAGACGGCCGATAAATGGCCGACAAGGAAAAGCATCGTAGGTCGTAAAATTGCTTATAATGAAAGACGTCACAGACCAAACAGCAACCGACAGAGAAAGGCGACGCAGGCCGAAAAATGCAACGCGTACGAAGATTAGAGAACAAAATAAGAAGAGGAGCGTTTGTTATAGAGAGTCAGTCGTAGTTGGGAAGCGATTAAGTCGTATGATCGACGGCGATATAGTGAACAAAAGGTGGTTATAAAAAGGCGTAAAATAATGCTTTAAGTTACATTTTTTTGTTCAATGAAATAAAAATTTATCATAATCCAATAATATATACATTGTGACCATAAAGTAAGGGCACTTTGTAAATAAAATTACTGTGGGAATGATATTTGGAAAATTTTTATTTTGGTATGAAGGTAGGACTGTCCTTAATAATTATCCCAAAAATTAAAGAAATTAAAAAAAACTAGTGTATTAAGTTAATTTGTCCCCGCTGTAATAATAATGCCTAATGTTCACTTTAAAGCGATTCAGATTAGCGGATTTTTTAATAAATTTAAGTAGACTGTTGAACGTTTTTATAGCATTATAAGAATAGTGAGCCTGACCCATTTTTTTTTCTTTGTTTTTTGTGGTAGTAATAGTTTACCCTGTGTTCCTCCGCGAGTCTGATTGGTATTTCGAGCAATTTCTCCTCTAATAAATTCTCTAAAAATTTGTATATTGAATATGAACTCAACTGCTTTATCAACACATCAATTAAACCAGACAGGGTTAAACTATCTTATCGTGGTTGTTTTTCAAGCAATGTTCTTATTATTTTTTTAAGGTTATGCAAAGTGGTTGAAGTGAAATATTTGTTGCCGCACCCCAAGCTGTTACAAAATATTGCAAAGTAAAATATCCTGACAGCTTATTTCGTTAAAAAGGACAATAGTGTGTAGCATATTGGTATCATTGGCAATGTGTAGGTGTTAAAAATATGTGGGTTCCATTTAAATAAGCCGTAGTCGGTGCAGCCGGTGAGTTGGTCTCACAATTCGAAGGTCTTGAGCTCAAATCCCTGTCTACGTAATGTATTTCCCGCATACTACCTGCTTGGAAAATGAAAAATTCGTAGATAGAGGGTTGTGTGAAGGGCTAACAATCCATTCACAATAAATAATGAAAAAAAAATGTTAAGAAGCCTGGAAGTTAGGAAGTCAAGGCCCGATTTGGGCTGTAGTGCCGTTATAGAATGTAGATACCAATTCCTTCCCTCCATGACTGTGTTTGTGCATTGCACATAAAGGATATCAGTTCTACATATTGGTCATGTAGATCATTCACATACACAATAAATAATATTGGGCCAAGAACAGTTCCTTGCGGTACATCATATTGATATATTTGTTCATTACTCGAAATCAAGTTTTTTTTTGCGATTTGTTCCGATTTTTTGAATAGCTTGCGATCCAGTCGAGAAAAATAGCGCAAGGCTTCTTGCCGCCGTCCATTGATCTTGCAATTTTGGCACTGAGAAGTGTTATGGCATCATGAGTGCTTTTAACAGAGCGGAACGCAAATCAATTTTTAGAAAAACGATTTTGGTTTGGGATATCTTCTATTAATTTAGATTTGGCTACCGGTTCAAATATCTTAGCTATATTCGATATTATCGATATAGATATTTGATATTGGATATTTCATTTATTTGGTGAATACTGTATGAATAAAAATCTTTTATTAATACAAAAACATGTAAAGTTAAATTAATTAAATTATAACTGAATGCAATGAGTATAAAAAGAGAAATAGTATTATATTAAAAAAAGTAGTAACAAAAAAACAATACTAGTAATATAATCACCAACAAGTCGGGCGCAACTTTATTATTTTCGGGACAAGTTGAGGATGCATGGAAAGTCAATATGAAAGTTAGAGTGGTTAAGGAAAACTAAGTGGAACCCCCTTTCACAAGCAGAACCAACTTCAGAGCAGGACTGCTGTCAATTTAACACTTAATTGTGAATACGATCAATAGCTTCAGTACATGTTATCAATATTTTAGCTTTTAATAGTAAGGTGATAATTGATTTCTTAAAAATGGTCCGAAAAATAAATTTGTATGGGAGGGGGTAGAAGTTTTGAAGGTATTCAACTAGTTAATATTTCATACTCTTAGGTATTTTTATACTCTAGATGAAAGCTGAGAGTATATTGTATTTGCCTTACCGTTTGTAACGCTAAGAAATAATGCTCGCAAAGAGCTGGCAAGTGTACAGAAATATTTGTATCCGCTCAGAAACCTCGATTCCGAGTTGCTGTCTGTCTGTCTGTGCATCTCTCTACAACATAACTCTCGAACGCTTTGAGCTATCGTATTGAAATTTTTTGTGTCATTTTTAGGAACTAAGCTTTAAGTTCGTGAATATGCTACATAACCTCAGCCCTTATACCCCGTCCCATACAAATTTCACGAAATTTCGAAATTTAAGGCAATTGATTTTTCTCTGAAACCATTTCAGCTATTGACTTGAAAATTAGGTCATAGTATAATGATATAAATATTATTAACCCAAAGAAATATTGATCTGATCTTCTTACTCCTTCTACCACCTCCCACACAAATGCACAATTTTCAAAAATGCATTTATTTAGTTTGCATTGCAAGTAGCAAAGCTAAATGAACCAAATTTTGTCATAATTAATTTTATTACAATTTCAACTAATTTTGGAAAAACTATCAACTTTACCCCCACTCCTTCTACCTCCTCCCATACAAATTTTACGAAATTTCGGAATTTCAATTAAATTAGTTTTCTCCAAAACCGTCAAAGCTATCAACTTTAAAATTTGAGAAAAGTATTCTATTTTAAATATAAAAAAAATTGGTTTTGATTCAGATATTTCTTCTACCCCCTCCCATACAAATGCAGAATTTTGGTAAATTCATTTAATCAATTTTCATAGAAACTAGAAGTAGAAACTTAAAATTTTAAATTGCCAGAATTTGTCCCTTAATAATTGTAATAAGTGCTAAAAAATTTATCGCTTTCACCTCACTCCTTCTACCACCTCCCATACAAATTTTTGTATTGGAAATTCAAGAAAAGTTGTTCTCCTTGGAACATATGAGAGCTATCGACTTTAAAATTGTAACAAAGCAATGTGATAAGCAGATTCAAAATCATCCAAAATCATCCAAAATCTCTCACTTTCTCTGCCACCTCCCATACAAATACCATAAATTCAGACATAAACTGTTCAATTCCCTCAAAATTATGAAAGCAAGAAACTTTAAATTCAGCATGAAATATTTTATATACTACGTTCAGTGTTACATACAAAAACTGCAAACCTTCCCCTCTGCTTTTACCACCTCCAAACAAAAGGTAAGTAAGTATTTCATCTAGAGTATCATATGAATTCTGGTGTGTTTTTTAAATGCATTTCGCAAATTTTCAAGTTTCTACCATTAAATTTCATTCCTTGTGCACGTTAGACCCCCACTTCGGTGCACAACAATTGTGGAATAAATTATTATTCATTTTTTTCTGTATATCAAATAATTGTGTCCACACGCAAAATTTAAACTTGTATCTTTCACCAGAGCACTAAAACAATCAATCCGACATTTTTGCTTATCACCCCCCAATGTAAAATTAATCAAAATTAAAAACTATTTAGTTCTACAATCTGGAAAAGTTTCAATTTAATATCTGTACTCAATTTTGAGATATAATGGTTTGAAATTTTTGAATGTGCACCATTTTTGAAATGCTTCCCATTTCCCCCCACTTCTATTATCTCCAAATTTTATATACATTTTTTTTCATTAATCCCTAGTACAGCTTAATATATGATCCAAGTCTTAATTACGTAAATTAAGATATACCCGAGACATTAATTTTTAAGTATCCCCCCCCCCCCCTAACCTTCCCCATTACAAAAATTAGCCTCCTTTAAGGCTGATTTTGCTAGATCTGTATACCACCTTAATGATCCCGAAATTTCTTATGGTAAATAATTTCGAAGATATAAACATTTGAAAAAACAAAAAAATCGGCCGACAATTTATTTTTAGCCACCCCCCCCCCTCTTTTCGGTCACCAATGGATAAAAAAATGAATTACTTTTTAAGTTTGTCTCACAAACCCCTCAATATGTATGTTGATTTTCTGCTTCCTATCTGGAACCATGGGTACGATATCAGAATTCTTAGTTTTCGGATTTAGCGCTGCTCCGCCTCCCCCATCTCCTCCTGAACCCTTACATCCCGCAAAAAGGGTGTCCGCCTGAGATCTGCAACTTTCTACCTTGAAGAATTTCAGAGTTAACGTGCGCTGAGCGTACACGTCGGCGTACGGCGTACAGACAGACGGATATATTTTTGCACTTTCAAGCTATTTTAGCCATGAAACGCGAAAAAAACTAAATTTTAGGGAAGGAATTTTTTTTTCCAAGTCGATCACAAAACTATATTACTAGAATAATAAAGTAATTAAGTTTAGAATACAATGAAGCATAAAATAAAGAAGAAAGTAACTTAGATAAAAAAAAAAATAACAGATAAGGTTCGCAATTATTAATTAATTAATTAAAAAAAGAAAATATTAAGAAAAGACGCCAAAAGTTTGTTTATAAGAATATTCAAACCAAATTAAAGAGGGAAACAGACAAATCGCCTGAATGTACCTGGATTGTCAACACGCTGAATATGACGCGGAAGGTTATTCCAAATTTTTTTGGTATTGACGAAGAAGGAACCCTCACCTTGCCTTAAAGAAACGCCAAGCAAGAAATTTACGATGTCTGCTTGCCCTTAGAGGTATTAGATTCTCGCATAAATACAGTGGCTCACTTTGCTGTGAAACATTATGCAAGAAAATTAGTGATCTGCGCTTAAGGAAAGAGGGTAATGTGCAGCCTAGAATGCTTATCTGATACTATGATACACACCTTAGTTAGCGGCTACAGTCATTGAAAGCCACGTTTAGCCTATGTTTACAGTTCGAATCATGTTTAGGCAATACTAGACTACTGTAAGTGAAGAGAGGTATAATTGGGGATTTCACGAGCTTCAATCTGGTATACATAGGTAGGACACTCGAAAACACCCATTGTTTTCTCAGACTATCATATACCTTAAGGACAGAATCGACTTGCTTACAACCGGAAATGACCGAGTCAAGGGTTACTATTAAATCTGTTATATGGGTTTGAAATACGAGGGGTGTACCGTTGACTATTACCTAGTTCAGCGGAAAATACAATACATTGAGACTTGTGCTCGTTGAGCGTAAGATGGTTTTTTGAGATCAACTTAATATGCGAGCAATATCCCGATTTACGCGTTCAACACAGTCTTCAATTAACCCAGTAGGCCTACTTAAGTTGATCTTTGCATCATCCGCGTACACATGAAGACTGCAGTCATGTAGTTTATCCGATGGATCATCAATATAAATGAAATGAAAAATAGTGGGCTTAAGACTGGCCTTTGGGGAACGCCACACAGAAGGGGTAACGACGTGGACAGAACATGATCAATTCTAACTTGCTAATGCCTGTTGATTTAGTAACTAATAAGCAATTTGACCACATTAGTAGAGATATTGAACATTGACGATAACTTGTGTAGGAGTCTGTTGTGGTCCACCACGTTAAAGGCTTTAGAGATGTACGTTATAATATTCCTGTCCAAGGCCTCTAATATCAGAGGTTAACTAGCGCAGATTCGCAACTGTGTCGAGGCCGGAACCCAGATGGATAAGAGGATAGCATTTTGTTGCTCAGTATATATTTCTGCATTTGTATAGACATGATTTTCTCCAATATTTTAGAGAGGATGCATAAAATGCTAATAGGACGGATATCGTTCGGACTAGCGGGATTTTTGTTTTTTGGGATAGGTATCACGGCGGTAACCTTCCAGGCGAGTAGAAGAAACGCATAGTTAAACATGAGTTCATAATATGAAGAATTTATTGCCATATATATGGGAAAATTATTCGAAGGAAAGCAGGATACATTTCATCAACTCCTACAGAGAGAGATTGTATAGTCTTAAAAACAAAGAGCGTTTGTTAAAGAGAGTTGGGAAAGCGATTAATTTGTGTAATCGACAGCACGAATGTGAAGGCGTTGTAGTGAACAAAAATGTGTTAAAGTGATTACAAAAAGCCATGCAGCGAATTGAAAAAAACCGAAAACATAGTCGATCTACTTAGCTTTATTACAGTACTTCCTTTTTATAGTTCTACTCTACTAAATGTTATTTACGAAAAAAAATTTATGTTTTTTTTATTGAGTTCAAATCTTAGCGGACGTATAATTGCAGCACACTGCTTGCTTGGATATACCTTGGTTACCTCAATTTAAGAAAATGAAAAAAAAATCAAAGAAATTGGGTTGTGCGAAGGGATAACAGCCATTCCACAACATACCATATGTAAAGTAAATGTTAAAGAACCTGGAGGTCAGGAGGCCAAGAACCGATTCGGGCTGTAGTGCCATTGTAGAAGTTGAAAAGGATCAAATATTCCATAAATTGTATTATAAATATTGACTTGAACTGAAACAATTATTAAAACTTACAGATTACACTCGTTATCAACTTTTGTGCAGTACATCGCATAGCAGCTGGAGATGCTACTTCCGAGCTCGGTTGGAAAGCTCTCCCTCTAATAGGACCGCTAGAAAACTATGAGGTAATTTAATAGCATAACTTTGAAATAAAATATCTGAAATATTCTTTATCATTACCAGGAAATGCAACGATACATTGATAATAGTGATAGCGAAAATTCAGTTTCATTTGATAGCTATATATTAGCTTACAACCATGAGAGGGACCGTACAGCTAGGCACGAAAAATCACGGGAAAGAAGAACTCGGCGTTCAGCACCAGAACTAATCAAATTCGAACTGGAAGACGCAAAAGAACCGGACGCGGTTACAAAAGAATTTATAAGACGCATACGCGAGCGTAAGATACTGGAAATGGAAACACTGAAAATGAAGCAGCCAAAAGTAACAGAGAGGAGTGATGAAGTCACCGCAAAAGTTGATGATCAAGCGGCCAGTGCTAGTCATACAATCCATGTGTACCAGGGTCCGGGCAAACGAATCAATTCACCATTGCAAAAAATGCCAGCAGTCGTTCGAAAGGCAATAGAGAGCGTTTTACAGAAGAAAAGCTTGTATAAGGTCACGCCAAGCAAAAGATACGCTTCGTCTTTAGATGTTTATAAGTTACCCTATAGCGATAAATCAGTTAGCCCTGTTGCACCATTTTATGGCGAACTGCCCTATAAACTCGACAGCAGTCTCTACAAAGCTGTGAACTTGGATTTCGCCAATCAAATTCCATACATCCCGGCACTTTTCTCTACATATTCGCCGGATCTACATGACCCGAAACTGTTGGTACAACCAGTTCCGGAAGCTCAGCCATTACAAGTACCCGCTCATAATGAGCAAATTCAATCGGAAAATGTTGCACCAGAATTGACCTATATTCCACACATACTACCCGCTGTGGATCAGCAAATCGAACCTATCGCTCAGAAGGGTGAAGAGACAGCATCAGCTCCAAATCCGAAGGCATTTAACGGTGTCAATTCAAAGCATCCAAATGACGAGAACAATATCAGAATTTCATTGGATCACTTAGGCAACTATGAAAAGGACATAATCAAAGAATTCAACTTATTCAGGAAAGGATCAGTAAAACCTCGTTATTACGGACCATTGCGAAGACCAGTAATGACACAGGCCCTTACTGAATTGATTTCCAAGACACCGACCGAACAATTGCAAGGATTATCGCAGCTTTTGGCCACTGACCAAGAACTACATCAACACAGTTACAATAATAGGGCGCCGATCGTATTTCCTCCTGTGATGACATCACCAGCACCTCCTTTGCAAAAAGATCAAGGCGGACAAGTAGGAACCGAAGCTGCAAAGCAATTTACGCCAATTACAGAGCACCAAGACGATGTAACACCGGCTCCAATTTTACACTTTGTTACAATTAGCCCTTCGAAAAATTCCGTTGTTCATATAACGCCCAAACCACTCGATTATGTACCTACACCACCGACATCTTATAAGGAAATTCAGATGGGTTTGTCGCCAAACTACGATGAACTAGAACAAAAGCAGCCGCACAATGATGGTGATGATGATGATGAGAAAAAGGTAAATTTTTTCTTTAGAAGATTTCAATAAAGTAGGTTTTCTGTCTGTGTGTCTGAACAGTAACTTAAATAAACCTTAACAAAGATGAATGGGAATGGTCGCGAAAAATCGGTCATATCGTCATTCAGACCTGTACTGTTTTTGGAATAATCGCCAACCGGGAGCGATAGTTTTGAGCGTTTAATCAAAAGAAACTGTTTTTTTTTTCCTAATCAAAAAATGTTGTTTTGCATAGCTGCAGAACAGCTTCAAATACAGTACATTTTTTGTTGGTGCTGTCGAGACAAATGTTTCTTTCGATTATATTGAATCTTTAATCAGATCTAAAGAGCATCCTGAGTAAAAGTGGAAGTTCTTCCAAAAATAAAGACTTTTTGTCATATTTATTTCCGCCGTATTTTCTTCATGTTTTCTTATCATTGTAAATTTTCGGTACTTTGGTTCGGTGAATGTTTTCACAATGCATTACGATTTAAAGGAAAGATTTCCAGATTTCTGCTTTATTGTAACGTTTCGGTCTCTGCCAAGTTTTTTACAAAACTTCAAGTTTGATGAAGCATAACAGTGTGGAATCAGGAAATAATTCCTTAAATGGTGCTTTGTTCGATTTCACTCTGATTACGGACACTTCCTTGTCGAGCAGGTTTGATATAAACGAATCCACGCACATGGGAAGAACTTATTGGTATGTAGAAATAGACAGAATCGGGCTTAGGTCTTGCTATCGACATATTTGCTTCCGGAGAAGCTACTTCTCATGGAACCGTTTTCAACAATTGTTCAAATTACTAAATAAACCATTTCAAAATCAAAAGAAAATTTCTTAAAATCAAAATAAAAAACAGTTAAGTTTTATCTGAACTGGCAACAGAAAATAATTTATTTGAAAAAGTTGTTATTCAATTTGAAAAGGTTGCTATTTGTTCTGATAGTAGTCAAGGTTGCTTTTGATTTTGAATTGGTTGTTTCTGAATTAGAGTGGGTTGTCAAAGATAGGTTTGTTTGACGGCCAGGCGTATAAATGGCTTTCAGAAGGAAGAACTATTCCTCGCCAATGATTACAGTGGGTCAGGTTGGATCTTAAATCTTTTGTTTTTTCAATTATTTAACATCTTTAAAAAAAAAAATTATTTGCACGTGCTGAAAGCTGAACGGAAATTGACAACATAAAGAAATACGACATAAATTATCTATGTCCTAAAAGCATTTTTCCCTGACACCGAAAAGCGTTAATGGGAAAAAATTCCAAAAATTTCCTTTTCCAACTTCAAAGGAATTTTTTCTCTGAAATAAATTTTTCAGCTCATTGTATGAGCAGGTGTTAAAGGTCGGGTCATCACAAAAACGATGAATAGCTTGTTGGTGCGAAAAAAAAGCTTCGCGAAACATCAAGAGCCCTTTTGTGAAAAGGATTTTATTCAGATTTTCGCGATGCCAGGGCGAAGTCCTTTAAAGAGAATCATTCTTTGACAAAGCGTGTTAACAGGTTGCATTGGAGCTTCTGTCGTCTCAGTGCATTTTAATCGCTATGAATTTATGTGTACAATTTATGAAAAATAAAATGTACTTTAGAGACTCTGAAGCTTAAAGTCCTTTCTGGTCCTGACACGATAACATTTTTTTCTTGTTGATGTTTTCGCCGCGATGGCTATGCATAATATTTGTTTGGCGATTGTGCCACGCTAAGTTGACATTCTGTTTGCGATCAAGAAAATGTTTTGTCGTAATAATTTTTCAAGAATTTTTATTTTAAACGTTTTTCATGATACTGCGAATCTTTTGAGGAAAAAAGAGACAAAATAGAAATTGTTAGAATTATGGAAAATGTTTGAACCTGATTTTCTTCTTTGAAAATCAGCTAAAAATTTATTTTGTTACGAAATAAAGTTTAACATTCAAAACAACGAGGTAGTGTAAAAAATGAATGGACATAAATTGTGCTTTCCGTGTTGTAATAAATATTGCGACCAATATTTCGTTTTCTGTACAGAGGGTATTTTATATTAATGCATTTTTTTTAAGCCGGAATTTCATCAAACCTTAATAAGTTAATTGTTAAGTCCCATTATAGGTAGTGCACTTTTCGCAATAACAACAAAGATAATCTAACGAATTTGATGAAATTCTACTCCACTCTTACTACTCTCTTGCGTACAAATTTCATGATATACCAAAATTTCAATAAAATTATTTTTCTCCGAAACTATCAAAGCTATCAATTTGCAATTTATAACATAAAGGCAGCAACATTTTGTTTTGTTCCCGTCACTTCTTCTACCTCCTCTCAAACAAATGCACAAAATTGTTAAATGCATTAAATCGATTTTCAATGGAATTAGTAATGGTAGAAACTTGAAATTTTACCTAAATTTTTATTTTATTAATTTCAATAAATGCTGGGAAAATTGTCGGCTTGACCTCATTTCTTCTATCGACTCACAAACGAATTTCGGTAATAGAAATTCAATAAAAGCAATTCACTACGAACATATTAGAGCTATCGACTTTGAGGCTTCCGTGGCGTAGTGGGCAGTGTGCTTGCTTCTCAGTCAATAGGTCGTAGGTTCGGTTCCCACTGCAGACGGGATTCTTTTAAGCGCAAATTTTTCAGTTGCTACTGGTGATAAAAAATTATTCGCAATAAAATGGAGAAACGGTGTAAAAGTGAAACAGTTCCACTTCAAGAAGGCCTAGATACTCAGTAGATGGTTTCTGTTCGGTTTCTATCATTCAGTCCCCCATAAGATCTGCAAATATTTGTCAGTAAGCAGCCAGTACAACTGAGCAATATACCAGCTTCTCCACTCGCTACGGTCGTTCTCACTCCCCTTCCCCAACCTTCCCAATCCCATTCCTTCCCTCCATGACTGTGTTTGTGCATTGCACATAAAGGTCGAAATTGCCTATAATACAGGTCATTCTGTAAAAAAAACAAAAATCGGAACAAATCATGGTTATAAGAATGTCGATAAGCAGTTTCCAAGTCGATCAAAAAACGTTCACTTCTTCTACCACCTCCCATACAAATGTCATAATTTCGAAAATTTCTTTGAAAATCATAAAAGCTATTAGTATTAAATTCAGCACGAGACGTTAGCACACCTAGATTAATGTGATATTCAAGGATTATAAATCTCTCTACGCCATACATCTCCCTACGATTTCTCTCTACGACCACCCATTCCCCATTCCAAACTCATTATGCATTATTCTGAAGAATTTCATATTTTCCAATGCACCGCATTCCCATTTCATATAGAGTACCGCTTGGTTGAGCTTTACTTCTTCTTCTCCTACAATGGCCCTACGTCTCAAATTGGAGCTTTGCCTCCGGACCAAGTTCCTTAACATTTTCATTATTTATTGTGTAAAAATTGCTAGCCCTTCGCGCAACACTCTATTTAGGAATTTTTCAATTCCATAGACTGAGGTGACCAAGCTATACCCAATCGGGTAACGTGCTGGAATAATTCCTTGATCGGGATTTGAACTTACGACCTTCGCACTGTAGATCAACACGCTACCCATTAAGTTACTTTATGGACTTTATGCCCAATCATAATTCTTTTATGTTATTTGTTTTAATTTGCATTGCAGATATTTAGTAATGTTTATCTTTTAAACTTATTATATGAAGATAATCAGTTATATTACTATTTCTGTCTAAAGTAATAATTTTGATGAATTTCATTACCGAAGAAAAGGAGCTAGTTAATACTAACTACGGTCGTCCAGGCATTAATCTGTCCTTGCATCTATACATGTAAATATAATTTAAGTGTATGTCTATTATTTGATTATAAATAGCTATAAGCAAAGACTATGAATAATAAAAGAAATATGGAACAAATTCTAACCAATTCTACAGCATTGAGAGTGACGAAAAGGGTTTAAACACCCATAGCGAGGGCGCCGATTGAGTCGATTGGCTCTTGGATATGGGCGCCCGGGTAGAAGCCAATGAGCGGGGATCATCTACTTTGGGTATTTAAAACCTTTTCGCCGCTCTCATCGTAGTAGAATTGGGTTGGATTCTTTCCGTAGGCTTAGGATATCTTTTATTATTCAGAGTCTTTGCTTCTAGCCATTTATAATCTAATAACAGACATTTCACTAAATAAATTGCAAAAGTGGGGATATTTTGACCGCGTTTATAGTTATGCTCCGCAGAGTATTTATAAAAAAGCACTTTTTTATATTTTGGAATCGTTTCTTTCAAACGTCGAAATCGCATTTAGCTCGTAAAACTGGTGGTGAAGCTCAACTTTATTCCGTCCCTCCTACCCGACATACAAGTTTTTTTTTGCCCCATAAAACAGTTTGAGAAAGTTATTATAAATGATCAAAAACAAATTTTACTACATTTGAGTTGCATAAATTTAGGAGAAAAGAAAAGCTACTTATTTAGGAAGCTTTGTTGTTTACAGTGCCGTGCTTTTCGTGTAAAATCTTTAATTCATTGTTTTACTTAATTATACTTTTATACTCTAGATGGAATCTGAGAGTATTATAAGTTTGCTCTAAGGTTTGTAACGCCAAGAAATAAGGTTCGGAGAAAAAAATGAAGAATACAGAAATTAATATTATCACTCAAAAATCTCAAAACCGGATGTCCGTCCGTCCGTCCGTCCGTCCGTCCGTCCGTCCGTCCGTCCGTCCGTCCGTCCGTCCGTCCGTCCGTCCGTCCGTCCGTCTGTCCGTCCGTCCGTTCGCTCTCTAGCTTGAGAACGCGTTGAGCTAGAAAGCTCAAATTTCGTACACATCGTTTTTGACAAAAAAGTAAGGTCAAGTTCGTTAACGGGCCAAATCGCTCCACCCCTTCTACCCCCTCCCATACAAAATGACACAAATGCGCAATTTGACAATAAACGGATTTGCTCGAAAAGTAAAAAAGCTATTGGCCTGAAATTTTGAATATATTACTTTTATGATAATATAAATCTACCGTATAAAAATTATGCGTGTCCTCCCCCTCCTTCTACCACCTCCCATACAAACTGTACTTGTCATGAATTACTCTAAGCCAATTTACTCAGTGCGTATAAAATTTAGCAAGCTGAAATTCTGCACTTAATATTTATTTAAAATTGTTAGTAAGGGTAAACAAAATTAGACGATTAGCTCCACCCCTTCTACCCCCTCCCATACAAAATGACACAATTTCCCAATTCGGCTATAAATGGATTTGCTCGAAAAGTATGAAAGCTATTAGTCTGAATTTCGGGATATATTACTTTCATAATGATTTCAATATACAGTATAAAAATTATTTGCGTCCTCCCTCTCCTTCCAAACCCTCCCATACAAACTACACTTTTTCATGAAATGCTCTAATCCGATTTTTTTAGAACATATAACATTTATCGAGCTCACATTTTGTAATAAATACTTTTTTAGCATTATCACTAAGATCAGAGAAAATTATTTGATTATCTTTACTGCTTCTACCCCCTCCCATACAATATGACACAGTTTCACAACTTCACAAAAAATCTATTTTCTTCAAAAGTATGAATTTTACTGGTCTAAAATTTAAGAGATGTCAATTTTATAATATTCTTAGTTATTTCTGAAAAAATCAATAAAATCCCCCCACTCTTTCTACCACCTCCCATACAAACTGCACATTTCAACTAAATCTAACACACTAATTTTCTCAGCTCCTATTCAATTTTTGGAGTAAGCATTTTGTATAAAACATTTTTTATAGCTACTTTAACATGATGGGGAAAAAATTAGTTCAATGCTATCACCCCTTCTAACACTTCCCATACAAATTTCTTGGGATCAGAAAAAAATCTATTTCATCTAGAGTAACGTAAGATTGCGCTTTACGTACAAAACATTTTTATAGCTACAGCAACATGATGGGAAAAAATGATATCAATGCTATTACCTCTTCAACCACTCCCCACACAAAATGTCTTAAGATCACAAAAATTTCTATTTCATCTAGAGTATCGTAAGATTGAGCTTTACGCGCAATTGTAGCTCTGTTATGTTTTTAGATTAGGCCTAATTCAAAACCATCATGAGGGAACTGGTTAATGACAGTTATTAACAATTTCGTACAGGTAATTTAAAAAATAAAAAAAAAACCGGTTTTTTAGTTTTCAACCTTTCTGTAACTAATAAAAAATTTTCATTTAAGTTGCTTCAGAATATAAAAGTTTCGGCTGTAATTTAATCATGCCACCCAGATTCCATAAATTATTTTTAATACCCTATCTAGTCTTCACTGCACTACTTTTAATTTTCAAATTACCCTATCTCCAACAAAAAAGGTTTTTCGGTTGTTACGGCTCCTTAATAGAAACGTGTTATTCAGTATTTTTAAGTTTCAAAACAGCTATCGAAAAAGAACACTGTTGATGTAAATTGACATCTAAAATATCTTAGAATGTATAATTTAATAAATATGTCATAAACCTACATATATGATATGACTCAATTATTCTGCATTGTGGACTCAATCTCAATTTCTCTTGTAACAATGCAACATAACCAGCTTGGTCGGTAGACTAACAAGAAGTTTATATCCCAATATAAGCACAATTTCATAACCACAAATAAGTAGCATACAGAAGTCTAAGATTTCTATGAACAGTTCTAAATACTGAGAACTAATTAATGCCTTTTCCACTGGGTATTTCGGATTAGTTCATCAGTTAATTAAGATTACAAACACAGCATAGCTAAATTTACGCCAGTAGAAGCTTTTTTCAATTAGATTTATTTCCTAGGTCTTGAAGGCTTTTGAATAGCATGGAATTTCATTGCCACAAATGAAATTTATTTTAAATACCACACTTGCACTTTACGCCCGCACATTCTTGAAGATTTTACAATAATTAAAAAGTGAGGTACGGTATAATTTATGAACCGGCAGTGTTGCTATATATTTTTTTGTAATAATTTAAAAGCGGAGATCTGTGTGGATAGACAGAAATTTCAATAATTAGTGAAGCTTTAAAGCTAATACCTCTTCCAGGAATTCATTATGTGAAGTTAAATTTGTTATCACATCTTGTATTAAAACTTATTCCACTTTTTCTTGCATAGCAATGGTCATAGAATATGTGGTATTGGGCTCCCAACGCTTAAATGTTGAAGCCAGAGCCTTGTTAAGGGTAATTGGGGCCTCAACGTCGTACCTCTATTCAAACTGTTTTAAATTAAATGAAATCCACCTAATTTAATATTAGGTAAGATTTAATACTTAAATAATCAATTCAATTAAAGATAAGAAAAGTATGGTTTCAGATAATATACAGGGTTCTATTCTCTTTCTCTCTCTCTAATATATCTACGCCTACTACATCTATGTATCCTTCGTATAACCTTGTAGTCCTGCCAATAGTTCCAAGATAAAACACATAACATCTCAGCTGTGTAGTATAAAACATTGAAGTTTTTCTTCAAGTTTCTCGATATATGGTACTGTCGTATGTCTATGCTGGCATTAAAGTTTCTGAGCCATAGAGAGCTCAAGGTAGCATTCATCTTTGAGTCCTTGATAGAGAAACTCTGTGCTTAGTACTATTGATTTTCGTTAAACTCATTATATTTTTTTCCTTTGGCATCTACTGATACATGAAAATGGAGAAGGAATTGAATTGCGAGCAGCATAACTTTCAATGCTGTCGTTCTTTTGAAAAGATGGTTTTTGCTACTCAGCAGTACTGCTCACTTCGTCCTTTCGGATAAAGTTCGATTTTATCATTTATGTTGGCCACTTCTTTCAAAGAATGTCATAATCTTCAGATTTTTTAGAAACAATCTTTTTTCTTCAAGAAGATCGTCTTAGCGGTTATATTGTGTAAGTCAGAGAAGATTTTTATTTTATTGAGTGTACGTGAAATGTAAAGTCAAGTCAAGTTTTTACGCCATAATATAGAAAAGGATCTCAAAGTCAAGGAAACAAATTTCCGGACATTTTAAAGTATGAAGTTTTTTGAGCGATGTATTAGACATTTTATTCAACCTTCATAAGTTTTAAGATTTTAGATATAAAGTTCTTGATCATTTCATGAAAGATTGATGTATAAATAAGGTTGAGGCATTTTTTTAATGGTTTGCGGAATGGAAAAATCTAACCGGTCAAAGCGTTCGTTACAGTGGCTTACAAATATCTGCTGCTTTAACGATTGCAATTGCAATTTGAATCTCACAGGCTACTACGTATTTTATTTAAATCAGTTTTTTTTTTTTTTTTCTATTTTCTGAAAATTAAAACCTTTCTACACCTTTCTTTTCAACTGAATTTCCATTTTGAATTTTTAAAATTTGTGTATTCGAAAAGATTAGCTAGTGTCATAGAACATGTGTGCAAAATTTTGAACAATCGAGAGTTTTCAGAGAAAATGTTTTCGAAAGAAAATCATATTTGCACTCTAGATGAAATCTTAGAGTATATTGTGTTTGCCCTACCGTTTGTTACGCTAATACAGAGCAAAGAGTCGCCAAGGGTACATAAATATTTGTTGTCGCTCAAAAACCTCGATTCCGAGCGACAGTCCGTCCGTCTGTATGACTCTCTTCAATATAAATCTCGAACGCTTTGAGCTATCATGCTCAATTTTGTTTAATATCATTTTTAGCAAAAAAGAAACTTTAAGTTCGTCAACGCGCCAAAATTCCCCACTCATTCATTCTCCTCCCCTCCCACAGAAATTTGATGAAATTTCGATTTTTCTCCTAAACTTCTAATGTTATTGCAATAAATTTTGAAAAAAAATTAACTATAACTCACTTCTTCTATCCTCTCCCATTGAAATTACGCGAAATATCGAAATTTCAATCAATTTCTTTTTCTTCGAAACTGTCAAAGCTATCGACTTCCAATTTTGAGCAAAGTGTCAAAATGCAGATGTAATTAGCGTTGAAAAATTTAGTTTCATCCGTCCACTCATTGTCCCCCTCTCACACAAATGTACAATTTTGGTAAATGCATTATATCGATTTCCATTAAAACTAGAAAAAATTGAAAATTGAAAATTTTGTCAGAGTTCGGTTCTTAATAATTGCAATAAATGTTAAACAAAAAGTATAAAACTTCGCATTCCTCCTTCTACTACCTCCGATACAAATTTCTCCCCTAGCAATTCAAGAAAAGCATTTCTCTTTCAAACATATAAAAGTTATCGACTTAAAAATAGGAGAAAAACATGGTAATCAAGACGATGATAAGCAGTTTCAAAACCATCCAAAGCCTTCAACATCCCTATACCACCTCCCATACAAATACTCCGATTTCAGAAAAATAATGTCCAATTTCCTTGAAAATTCTGAAAGCTACAAACTTTTAATTCAGCACGAAATATTTCGCACACAACATTCGTTGTCAAATACAAAAATTACAAACTTTCTCTCTCTGCTTCTACCACCTCCCAAACAAAAGTTTCTATTCACTTTTCGCAAGAAGCTCATATTATCACTCAAAAATCTTAGAACCGGATGTCTGTCTGTCCATATGTCTGTCCGTCTGTGCGCTCTCTAGCTCGAGAAAGCATTGAGCTAGAAAGTTCAAATTGTGCACCCGTTATTTTTGCCAAAAAGGTAAGGTCAGACTGAATAAAATTAGACAATTAGCTGCACTCCTTCTACCCCCTCCCATACAATATGACTCAATTTAGCAGCTTCACAAAATTTCGATGTTTTTTAAAAGTATGAATGTTACTGATCTGAAATTTAAAATATATCAGTTGCATAATAGTTATAGTCAGATTCTGATAAACGAATTATGGGGGGCTAAGGAGGGCTATATAGTCCAGGCCCCGTATCTGAAGGGGTCCCACATTCGAGACGATTACAGGTTTTGAAAGGACTAACCAACATAATCATCTGGTCATTCGCAATTCCATAACGAAACTGAACGATGAAATATGTTTTGCAATTATATTTTCTCAATAGCACCATTATTTAGATATCTAATTAAGTTGATGGAACGTCAATGCAATCGTCTGAATGAGTTTCGTTTTAAAGAAAAAGGAGAAACAAATTTCTGGAAAAAATAAAAAAAGTCGCAATGAGTGAGAAACTTATATGTGAAGCAGTGGCGTGGCGTGATATTACGGCTAGGGGAAGCAGTTCGTTAGCAAGATTTTTTAATCCTTCAAATTGTAAAATTATTATTTGTATAACGTATGTACGCACATAAATGAGTATGAATTCTAATTAAATAAAATCACTGACTAAGTTTTTGAATGTGAAAATTCTGCGGTCCGGATCAAATTAAAGACATAGAACTACCGATTGTAAATGATCAACACTTCTCATCCATGTCTGTCTACAAATTGTGCAAATTATTGTGACATGAATAATTTTTACCACAAGAAATTAATTTAAGCAGCAAAATAATTTTATTTATTCGATAATGTCGTTTTTCTCCGCAATAAATTCGAGATCTGCACACAATCTGCACAATCTGAAGAGATAATTAATAATGTAGTATTGATAAAAATCAAAAAGATAGTTTTATGAAGATCTCGTTTTAAAATCATCGTGCTGATGAGGGATAGCGGACCTCAATTCACAGCTTTACTGCGACAACTTTTAATTGCTTAATTTAGTTGCAAACTAAAATAAACACAACAGAATTATGATTGGGCGTAAAGCTCAATCATATGACACTCTAGATGAAATAGGAAAAAATTTATTGTACCATAAAATATGTCATCTCAAATTCTTTCGAATGGTGACTTTTGTATGGGAGGTGATAAAAGTAGAGGTGGAAGGTTTGTAATTTTTGTATATAAGACCGAACGTACTATAAAAAATCTTTCATGCTAAATTTAAAATTTAGTGGCTTTTGGAGTAAATTGAACCATTTTTGTCTGAACTTATGGCACTTGTATGGGAGGTGGCAGAGAAAATGGGACTTTTTGAATGATCTTGAATCCGCTTCTCTACATCCTAATCACATTGCTTTAATTTTAAAGTCGATAGCTCTCATATGTTCGATGGAGAAATACTTTTCTTGAATTTCTAATACAAAAATTTGTATGGGAGGTGGTGGAAGGAGTGAAGCGAAGTTGTTTTTTTTAGCATTTATTGCAAATATTAAGGAACAAATTCTGACAAAATTGTAAGTTTGTACTTTGTCTAGTTGCTTTAGATGGGCTTTTGCCCTTTAGAGTGGTCTGTAGAGCAAAAGCGTCAGATGGGTTGTGTGTCATGCTGAGCGAAAATAAAGCACAATTTTTATGAATATCATGCATTTTTAAATGATTTCACAAATTGTTTAGCGAAGTAAATTTAATGTTTTTAAACAGAATGGAGAAGTTAAATGTAAAGGAATGCTTCCCTTGCACCAATGGACGGCCACTGTTGAGATATTCAAACTCAATACTTTTGAGTTATCGTGAGGGTATCCAATATATTTTTTCCTATAGTATTGAATAGTCAAGACAATACTTTTTACTCAAAGAAAACGAGATGCACATACGAAGTGTTAATCGTAGACGCAACTACAGTGATTTAACTGGCAACTCGTAATCTTGAAAAGCCTATACACGACAAATTTTGGTTCAGATTACACTCCAGAATCAGTTTTAAGAAATATATTTGATCCCAACTAAATTTATAATTATATCCAAATTTATCGATGATGCTTAAAGTATTTTTAAGTTTACCCGCTTTCGTTTCATCAGCAGAAAGAACAGATCGACCATGTCCCAAGAAAAGTTAAACGGCTTCGTCATTACTTAACATTAACTCTGATTTACCACTTAAACTTCACAAACTTGTTAGAAAAAAATTCGCAAGTTCAAAAGCTCGTTCAGAGAAGTGATATTCTTGTTTTCTTTTAAATAAAAAAAGAAAATATCCAAAATGTATTACACGCTCATACTTCTTTACTAAATTTAATTATTTTATTATTTATTAAAATTAATTAGAGCAAAACATAAATTGTTCTAATTTATCGGGAAAAATGTGTTCTAAGCTAAAATGGTTGATTTTCATTACATATTATTTTATTATTTGTTTTCTACTATTTAAAAGAAAGAGAATTACTTTACAATTTTTTGGTTTTAGTAAGCAAAAATCAGGATTTGTCTCTACACTGTATATATAACACTTTATTTGAGAAAGTTTAAAGGGGTCCCCACCATTATTACTGTCCCGGGCCCCATTAAAGCTTTGTCACGGGCTGGTTATAGTTGTTCCTCAAATAATAAATTAGAACCCCTCACTCCTTTTACTACCTCCCATACAAACTGCACTTTTTTAGTAAATCAAATAGACTAACTTTCTTAGTACTTATTAAAATTTTGGAGCTTAGATTTTGTATACAATATTTTTATAGCTACTCTAGCATGATGGGAGAAAAATTAGTTCAATGCTGTCACCATTTCTACAACGCCCCATACATCTAGAGCAGGGCTGCCCAAAGTTTCTCAAAAGCAATAAATTTATCTTTCATCTAGAGCAGGGCTGCCTAAAATATTTTGGTCGTGAAACCCGTTTTTTCAAAGATCGTCGAAACCTTATTTTTTTAACAATATCAACCCCAAAATTGAATGATATATTAAATTAAGAAAATACGATTTTGGTACTTCAAATTTTACTCAATAAAACAAAACTTAAATAAAAAATCCATCATAGATCGGAATGTGCGTTTACGTATACAAAAATTCATGCCGTCTACGCGGTATCCCCCCGCTTTATGCATTTTAGAGAGTTCAAATTTGTTTAGAGATTTGAATGACCGTTGAAAAAATAGAATAGACTAGTACCTACTGAAACGGTCGACTTTTGGTTTATTTTAGTGTCATGGAGGCAAGATTTGATACACTGTGAGAGCAAAATGTGAACATATTGTTACATGTCAGCTCAATCTGCTTATCTTCTACCACTGAACACTGAAGCAAATTATGAACGTCCCACACTATGTATGATCGGGCCTAAAAGAATGTATAAAAGAAGAGCGAGCGTTGGAAGGAGTCAGTCTGGTTTTTGAGCCGTCAACGAGTCATTCCGTGTTTAGAAAGCGAAAGTGTTAAGTTTGACAAGCGTTAATTTGCGTGTGAAAAATAACGAAATTCATCTAGTTCTTGACATAATTAATTGGAATTTAGTTGAATACAAATTCTTAATTCTTACATATAAGTTTCATTCTCTTCCTTTAAATACTAAAAAAAATTACAATTTTCGCAATTTTTAAGTCAAGCAGCAATGGACACCAATGGAAGTTCGGAAGCTTTGGAGATTGCTGTTGATGGTTTTTGCCTTCGATGAATATTTTCAGTATGCCGTTGCCTAATATTAGGTATTCATTCCATTTCCACATTTACTGCCTAAAAAAATTTGAGTAAAAGCTTGGTGCAGTGCACTGGAACCACCGGTGCTTGTCCGATCACCGAAGCCAAGTAGCATTGGATACGTGTGATACTGCCATGGGATGCCGCTTGCATGTTCCTAGTTCACGCAAAAAAGTCGCTCACAATTTTCGATGCTAACGTATTAATATTTAAATAAGATTCTTATTTTTTATGAATGGTATAAAAGTTAGCCGCCAAGGCTGCTTAGCGGAAACCTTCACTATTTTAGAGGAACCCACTTTGGGAACCACTGATCTAGAGTATCGCTTGATTCAGCCTTACGCAGTCCTGTTATGTTTTTTTTTAAACTGCAGCTCTATCGTGAGTCATTCGACCCGAAAATCTTAAGACGAACATCTGTGACGATTTAAACTTACTGAATTTTTACGTAATGTAATAAAATAAATCTGTAATTAGTAGTAACTGAACACTGTGCCATCTGCTGGTGGAGAATCTTCAAAAAAATTCGGGTTAATCCAAACGATCATGACACTATGTTGTCGAAAAGTTAGAGATCGAGATAACTTAAAAAAATTATAGAAACGATTTGCCATTTTATTTTACCCTTTACCCTTACAATTTTCAATATTACCGAAAATCGAAATGCAGTCTGTGAAATTAAGCAACATATTATCTACGATGGGGATAAGCACACCTATCAAAATACCTTTTACCGTCTGATAGATTGCAAATTGGAGCAATCTAGAGGCTATAACAGCAATTTACAATAGCGTTTCCAAAACGAACATATCACAATGGGTGGCAACAAACAAACCGTAAAGCTTGAACGATTCCTATCCGCTGCCAACAACATACCGCAGTCTATACACAGAGAGGACGTCTCATTACAGTCTTCACTATACTTGTTAATGTCGTGTTTCATCTCCAGTTCAATCCGATCCGCAATCAGGCAACCATCCTGTTTTGGATCCAGAGCCCTTCTCCAGTGTTGCTTCGAAGACCAAATAAATTCATAATCAGTGGATTAAATTGCCCGAAGGATTATCGTCCTGTGGGTTGTGTAGGAGTTGTCCTTCCCGGCGAAGTAATTCCGCCCATCAGACAATTTTCACCACGTTGATTGCAAGTCCAGGAAACGTAGCTTTACTCCTTAGTAACCGTTTTGAAAACAATGCGCCAACACAGTTCGTTCTAGGGAATGAAAACGAAGGGCGAAGCTCTCTTTTGTATTGCCCAGCCCACTCCAGAAGCAGGATCGGACCACTTCCATACGGAATTCCTTTGTTGTGTTTGTTTTTCCAGCTGATGATTGTTTTCCTTATTTTCGCTTAAAAGGAAGGTGATTAACAGGGAACAAAACGCGCCAAGGTATGAGAATATGGAGCTCTTATCCTGTCGTCAAGTCTATGATGCAGTCAAAGAATGCATTTTTCTCTTCCGCTGGTATTATATCGAAACCAGTCCGCACTGCATTCAGCAGGACTGGGATTTTGCCGCAAAACAAGTTGAGCAGGTAATTGACTCGCCTGCAGTTTAACAAGTGATTGCTTTTCACCTTTTCATTTTGCTATCGGCATCCTGTGCACCGGTGCAAGGTACTAGTGTAGTACCGTACACCTCAATGGACCGATCTGAATGGGGAAGTAAATAATTACTGGAGGAAACAAGGGAGTAATGTTTTGCACTCTGTCTTCCGTTTAATGCCATCCTTTTACTCGTGATTAATTTATTGGGTCGTTGAGCTGGAACACGTTATCAAATCAATTCTGGGATATTTTAATTAAGAACTTCCATGTAAAATAGTTTTTTAGAAGTTGAAGTGGAGATGGAATAAATTGTTTAGAAAGGACTTTTTCTATACTTCGGATGCTACCCTTTAAAGTTCGTCTAAGAAACACAGTCCTCATCAAATGAAAGGGATAAACACAACAACGATTATAGAGGTTTTTGGGGAATTTTATTCGGAGGTTACATGTGATACCAATAAATAGTCAACAGATGTAATCTATCTAAACATTGAAATTGATTGGTGTTTGTGTACTAAAAAAATTAGAACACGAAGTACTACGTGGATTACTGCTAACTTGGATTGGTTCAGTCATCTAATGTATGTTAGAGAATTATAAGTTAGAGTAAGCAGTTCCTCATCATGTACGAACGCGGCAGTAATTGGAGTTCCACAATAGTCTGTATTGGGACGAGAATAATCGAAATACCTCGAGAGGCACCTAGCAATCATTCGAATGATTTTTCATTCGTTTTTTTACGAAGAAACGAAAAGAGAATATTTGAATTGAATAATCTTGCTCTGGAGCTAAAATCTGACCTAGTAGGTAGCGTGCTGGTCTACAATGTTAAGGAGGTCAAGAGCCCAAGGCCTTGTTTGAGCTGTAGTACCATTTTGCAAGAAGAAGAATCTCGCTCTTGTTTATCGTGTGTCATTCGAATCATCATTCGAAATTTCGATTATCGGGCGTACAAATTGAAACCCGGCGTTTCCCAAAATATGGTGCCAGCAGTAAATGCTTATCGACTATGGCGGATTAGAAACGTCACATGATACTCTTAGAAATCAGCCAATAACTCCTCATCATCAAATTTGAGAAGTTTTATCGACGTCATATACTTTTTATATGCGCGAATATATCGAAGTTTGAGCCATAAAAGCGTTATTAACGAGGAGTTTTGCCTTTTGCCTTTAATTCAAAAAAATCTGCGGCTGGGGCGCGTCGAATTATTATTGAAACTTATTTTGTTGGTTTTATTAATTACAAAATGTATCGCGAATGGATTCAACGCCATAAAATGGGTGATTTCTGAGTGGAAGACAAGGAGCGTTCCGGAGTTGTTAAAAGTTTGAACGCAAAGTTGGAGGCATTACTGGACGAATATTCAAACCAAATGCAACAACAACTTACAGATTTATTGAGCGTGACTCAGTAAGCCATTTCACATCGTTTGAAAAGCTTGGAAATAATGTTTGGATGCAAGGAAATTGGGTGCCATATGAATTGAAGCCAAAAAACGTCGAAAGGCGTTTGTTCACATGCGAAGAGCTGCTCCAACGGTAAAAAGAAAAGAGTTTTTGCATCACATCGTTACTGGTCATCCACTACGATAAAAGTGAAAAATATCGTGGGGATATTGCGGCCATGCATCAATATCGACGGCCAAGACCAACATCCATGACTCGAAAATCATGCTATGTATTGGGAGGGACCAGCTCGGCATGGTGCATTATGAGCTGATGCAACTTGGTGAAACCATCACGGGAGATCACTATAAAACAAAAACTAATGCGTTTGAGCTGGGCATTGGAGGAGAAACGACCGCAATACGAAGAGTGACAGGACAAAGGGATTTTGCTGCAGGACAACACTCAGCCACATGTTGCTCACGTTGTGAAAACCTACCTGGAAACACTTAAATGGGACGTCCTACCACACCCGCCGTATTTTCCTAACATCGCCTCTTCTGACTACCACCTATTTCGATCGATGGCGCATAGCCTGGCTGAGCAGAATTTTCATTCTTACGAAAAAGCCAAAAATTGGGTCAATACGTGGATCGACTCAAAAGAAGACCAGTTTTATCAACGCGGACTCCGTTTACTGTCAAAAAAATGGGGAAAAAAGTTGGGACTAGCGATGGGCATTTCTTTGAATAATAAATATTTATCCATTTTTGCATAATATAGGCTCCAATTTCGAAAAAGAAATCAGCAGTTTTCAATTTGTACTCCTAATATTTACAGATGGTCAAGAGTATTTAATAAATAGAGCGTACACTATACACTGCCAATAAGTAAGCTGACATACAAACTGATACTACGCTTTGTTTTATAAGATACACCACACCCCGTTGAACATACTCTCACCAGTGCCTATCATACGTGTCAAATTTGATTTAGTTAAGTTAAATTAAATTATGTTACGTAATATTAAATTCGGTTAAGTTAAGCTAACTATTATGTAACTAAATATCTTTTTATGATAAATAAATGAATACTCGGGGCACAAATCTACTTGTAAATTTCGCCAAACCAATATTGAATTGAGCAGGGGGTCGCTGGATTTCAAGTAAAAACGAATACTAAATTTTGTTAAATTAAAATAACCGAAAATTTTATTTAATCGCTTTCAACATTAATTTTTAATACTTCTTTCTTATTATATCGCATTTTCAACTTCCACTCTTTCGCTTCTGAGCTTCGGCTCCGAATCTTTTGCTTCCGAATTTCGAATCATTGCATTCGCTCGCCTATATCCAGCAATACGACGTGCTCGCTGGGAGACGGTCTCTTCAATTATCGTCGGGGTTTCCATAATTGGTGCTAAATAGTAGAAATTATGAACATGCGATGAGCAGCTAGGGCTGACATTTAACAATATATATGTATGATATTAACTGAATCAGAGATCAAATTCGAAACAGGAAATCTTTACAAAAAACCTGTTGCCAGCAAGATAAGCAGCCATTAAATGTAATATAATTAGGCTTTGAAAGGCATTTGACCGCGTACCAATCCGGAGATTACTAAAAATGCTGGAACACGAAATACTAAGTGGATTACTGACACACCAAGGAAATACTACGCTTGAAATCCACGCAACCGAAGCGTATGCCGACTACATAAATGTCCTTGCAAGATTTCTGGAGACTGATAAAGAAATTTACGATTTGACATCACTTGCTGTAATTGTAAGCAGTATGCGAAATTTTGTATGGTGTCGCAAAAACCTACTCGTTGTCGGTTGCATACTGAGACTCCTTCCTGTCAGCTTTTAGCTTGAATACCCATTTCTATACAAAGAGATTTCCCGTCCGGCAGGTTCTCCAAATCGAACGTTAGCGTCTGGTGCAACGATTTCAGTTCGTCCTTAGTTGCATCAATTTTACTTGTCTTGTGTTGCAATCGCTTCGTTGAATGCTGCCGGAGCAGAGTTGAGCACGAAGTTGGTACCGCAGTTGTGGTCTGGATAGCGTAGTCATCGACGTCCCAAACTGTCTCGCGTTGAGTGACGCAGAGTGGTAACCGGCCAGTAGGCAAGCCACACAAGCGATGGGAAGACACGGTTGATAAAGTTAGCAGAGCCATCTAAAAAAGTGGCAGCTGGAGGACGCGGTCTTTGGATCGAGACGATTGGAGGCGACGACTTCAGGAGGCCAAGGCCCGATTTGGGCTGTCGCACCATTGATGATGATGAGTGACGCAGGATGCCAGTTGGTTCAGCTTTAATCCCATTACGTCTTCGACAATCGTGTTCGACGGCACCTCCTGAGAATGCCTGATGTGCATTGAACTCGTTCCAGGGCCCTTTGGTTAATGCCAAACTGCCCGTTTGATAATCCGACGTCTTCTGACAGTCGTATGGAATTTGACGAGCTGGTTTATGGGGCAAATCAGCCCGTACCTTCATCGGCTCTACAATCACGGAGTCATTAATGCATATTATGTCTCTCGATATAAGCACAATCTTCCTGGATGGTACGTTACACTGATACGCCTCCGTTTCGTAACCCCTTCCGAACTAATATTTTCAGGGGTGGGGTTCCATGATGCTTCGAGTTGATAAACAATTCTGCACGAAATTTTCCATTACAAATTTTTCCGAACATGCGTCCACCAGCATTGATCTCGCCATACTAGTAATCAGTCTGGGCCAATAACACTGTTCGAGCACTGACACCATTCCTGCTGGTTCTTATGTTAAATGACCTCCTGAATCTGAATATGACCCCCGTTTTTCCCCATTACCCAGCGTTTTTGGTGGTATTTGCTATCAATTTTCCATAATTTAGAGGGATGAAAAGGATTATTTTAGCTGATTTTTTCAATTATTTTGTACATATTTTAGCTTCTAGCCCTCCCACAAACATCCCTAAATATTAAAAATATGTAGCAACAGTTCGAATAATAAATAAATAATGTAAGGACCTTCATTTGGTGCTTGCTTTCATTTTGTATCATGAGGTGGAAAAGATTTTTGCGTCGTTTTCAGATTCCACTGCTGAAGTCGAGATGCAAGAAGTTCAGATTTTCTCTTAGGTAACTCCAAGTCCCTGACAAGATCAATCAACTCCGACTGAGTAATGCGGTGAGGTTGTCGAGGAACTGATTCTTCTGAACACTCTTCATCATCGATGGGGAGATCATTTGATGGTGCAGGCTGTGGCTCGAAGTTTGCCAAATCCGTTTCTGGCTCTAGAGTATAGGTTTTAGGGAGCACTGGGTTTGGCAAAGATTCGCTGTGAGGAACCGATCTAAGAGCTGAAGGGATATTTGGATATTGAATTGTATGCTTTATTTATTTAGGGGACCACGTTAGAGCACCGCAACCTTTTTGGCCTATTGCTCACTTTTGCTAGAGAGCACGACGGTGGAATTTGTACAAAAGTAACAATCTGTGAGATTACAGCGAGGTTCACCCCAAACCATGGGCATAGCAAATGGTATTGATTTACGGGTACCTTTGAGCCATTTGGTCAAGCTACTGCAACAAGTAGTGCAGCAAACTGTTGGAGCCCTAACCTTGTCGTGATCGCCAACACCGCAATCAAAGTACAATTTTTGAAAAGAAAGGTTTCCGACTTTCACAATGTTACGCTTTATCAAACGTGACGTTTCGGTCTCTGCTGAGAACTTTATCAAACTGATCGACAATTATTGAAGATTATGATTTTATATATGTAGAATGGAAGTAATGGAGTAAGCTGGGTGGGAAGGATAATATGGGTTAAATTGGTTAATTAAGATAAGTATCAGGTAAACAAAGTAAGAACAAAGCTGGAATATGTGAATATGGAATATGGCAACTGGAATATGTTCAAAATAAGTAAAAAAATTCGGGAAAAAATCGATCATTTTTAATGATTTTTTTACAATTTAAATTAAACCTCACCCAAATCTACCTCTTTGCTAGAAATATTCATGTTTTAGATCTTTTCACCTCTGCAGCCCCTCAAAAGGAATTTAGAGGGTAAAATAATTCTTTTCATCCCTCTAAATTATGGAAATTGATGAAAATAGGTAACAATGGGTGAAGGGAAAAAACTTCGGTCATATTCGGATTCAAGAGATCATTTTACATAAAAATCAGCAGGAACGGTGTTATGGCTTATTTTCATGACATACAGTGTAACCTATTAAATATTCAGTTTTGGTTTTCTAGATATTTATTATTTATAGAAGTTTCGTAATCAAATTCCTTAAAATTATTTTCGATAATTAAGAAATTTTAAATTTATTGTCTCAAAAAAAAAAATTAAAAACACAAATTTTTAAACAATAATAAAAAAAAAATTAAAACCCATATTTTCCTCCCTTAAAATTAATGGTGAAAAGTTTGTGCTAGTTTTATTTTTGTTCTTAAAAGTCGATTTTTATTAATGGGCTTAAAACGTGTCGACAGGATCAAAATACATAAAACACAAGTTAGCACACATACAAAAGCAGTTCATAAGTCGTCTCCATTGAAAAATTGCCGTAAGTCAGGAGCACAGCGCCAAGACATTTTTAATAACCCTCGTGCTCCTCGCTCATACAACAAGAATGATAAATTCCAAGCAAGCAGTATTGTTCTCTGCTGTCACAACCTCCTGTTTCCCATTCATGTGTACGTGCTAAACGATGAATTAAACTTTGATAAAAAGCCTCCGAAAACGTGGGAAAAAAAATTATTGATTATATGACTTTTTGCAGCATCATTTTTTTTTGTTGCTGTTAAAAAATAGAACAAAAACCAACAAGGAGGAAGAATTGTTTTTTTTTTTTTTTTGATAATTTACCCGGTGAAAATAATTTTCATTTTCCATCTGTTTGGGCGAAACAAAGCCTCAATTGTTCATGAGGCCGCATTTTCAGCTTCACCAGCCCGAAACACTGCGGCAAATTGAAATCTTCAAAGCAGATGATGAGCTTCCTTTAAATTTTGCAATTTTCATCCTTTTTGAAAATTTATTGAATTTCCTACTCGACTAGCAAATTGCCTTGCGTATCAGCTGAACTAAGCCAAGGGGTTGAATGAATATAACGGTTCTTCAAAGGGATCCTTATGCGTATTTTCCATAAACTCTCTAAAAAGATATCGAGCGCGCCCCGCCTTCGAGCAATGCGATACCGAGAACAAAATTATGCCGGCATTTCATATGCGAACAAAAACATATTATAGTACCCTGAAGTTGGGGGCTTCCCCGGGAACCATTGCACCAAAAAAAACAGAAAAGAAAGAAACAACGCAAATACTTTGTTTCGAAACGGCGGCGTCAAAATAGGACTGAATGGCGTGAAAACAAATGCCTCCAACATATGGCGTATATACGACAATTTCCTTTCCCTTGAAGCATTTTCGGTTTATCATGTTGGTGATGATAACAAAAAAAAAAAACGGACATTCAAAGTTTGGACGTGAAATAAATGCTCCGCATCCGGCTTTTATTAAAAACTAACAAAAAGGACGAGATTTGGTGCAAGGATGAAATAAAAAAAAAACAGAGAGAAATAATATTAAAATGACTTTGTATATTAGACACTTGGTGCAGACTGTTGTCTGCTTCTCGGATAGGAGAGGACCACCTACCTATACGTAGACAACGCTTAGCAAGTTTGCGATAGTTGCTTATGTTCCTGGTATTCCTGTCATGTATTCCGTTTTCCTGCATTAAATGGACACGGCTGAACGTGACTTCGTCGGCTCCGTACTTTCTCGAAGACGAAGCCGAGACCATTTAGTTGCTTCAGTAATGATGAGATGCGATTATTTACGATATATCACCCACCGGCTGCAATAGTGGCACGATTCAAAAAATACTGTTCAGAGATAACGAAGTAAATATTACGATCGGATATTATGAAAGCTTGTGCCTTTTTGAAGATGCAATTCGTCCTCAAATTCAACGAATTTCTAGTTTTTGAGTTGTGGTACTATTGCAGCTCGTCACTAGTATTCTGCTATGCCCAAATTGCTACGGCCCGAATCGGACCTTAGCCTCCTAACCTTCAGGTACCTTAACATTTTTTCATTATTTATTTTGGAAGGGTTGTAAGACCTTCGCACAACCTCCTATCTACAAAATTTTCATTTTCGTAGATTGAGGTGACCGAGGTATATCCAAGCAGGCAGGGTGCTGGAACTATGCGTCGACTGGGATTTGAACTCACGATCTTCGCATTGTAGACCAACACGTAGCTAGGGTATAGCCTAGTAGGTAGTGTGTTGGTCTTGTAATGCGAAGGTCGTGAGTTCAAATCCCGGTCGGCGCAATATATAATTCCAACACATTGCCTGCTTGGATATACCTTGGTCAGCTCATTCTACGAAAATGAAAAATTCGTAGAAAGAGTGTTGTGCGAAGGGCTAACAACCTTTCCACAATAAGAAATGAAAATGTTAAGGAACCTGAATATCAGGAGGCCAAGGTCCAATTTGGGCTGCAGCGCCATTGTAGAAGAAGAAGAAGAAGACCAACACGTTACCCACTAGACTACACCCTAGTATGGTCGAATTATAATACGTTTGAGTACGAATTTCTCTTTTCAAGATAGATAAGCTTAACAGAAAGTTATTTTGCAACGTCTGCAGATCTTTGTATCAATTTTGACAGCATGGAGGAATTACAATTTTGTTAAAAATGCCAAATAAATTCGTGGAATTCAATTAAGGCTGTTCAAGACTGACTAGTAAGGCTTTTGGTAGTCCTTGTTTTGCGGTGTTTCAAGTTAAGTTCATTATTATACTAATTAGCCGTAAAATTTTACGAGTATAGATCATTTCATGTTGTTAACTGCTTTTCAAATCCCCTCGCCATACCGGCTTGTGTTAGAATTGAGTCTTCCATCACTAAGTCCATTCGAAACACAAACTATTTCCAAGAAAAATGAAACGAATTCGAAGAAATCTATACCAAGAGTTTGATGTTGCTTTGATCTATACGATTAAATCGTTCAGAAATCGATTATTTATGCTTGGAGATTTGATGTTTGGATAGGAAACAATTTTAATAAATATTCTCAAATAAATGTTTTTTTTTCTAAGCAACAGCTTTTATAGATCTATTTTAATAAAAACCATTTTCAATTGTAATTTTTCGCCAACAGTATGGTTCACGATACGCATTTGGATACAGAATTCGTGACTTCCACACCGGAAACAACTTTGGCCACTCGGAGAATCGTGACGATGACGGAATAACCAGAGGACAATATCACACTTTGCTTCCTGATGGTCGCGTACAAAATGTTCAGTATCATGTCGACGATAGTGGCTACCATGCAGACGTCACCTACCAAAGTGCACACTAGATTTCGTTGTTTCGAATCCTCTGCACACACACATACACACGTCGCAAGGACATTTTCCACCCATGAGTATCTTGTTATTTATTTCGTTAACTCGTTCTCTATTTTTAAGAGATCCTTTGCATTCGACTCATGTACCTTATTTTTATTTCTTTACATTGTGTAACGATGGGAATTGTGCAATTTCGTTAAATCTTTTTACATTATTTCATTTTAATCGATAATTTAATCATGTTTACATTTATTTTTAGGAGGTACTCGACGTTATTCAGAGAGTACCGTGTTGTTGACTTGTTTGATTTCATTTTTAAGATTATTTTTGTGCAATAAAAAAGACGTTTTAAACTTATTTCAATAATCTTTTAGTTTTCTATTTTATGAAAAATATATGCTCGAATGTAAGTGGTTGATGGCAATATTAAGTACTTTGAAACTTGAAAGTACTATATAAACTTTCAGATACAATAAATATTCCCCACCAAAAAAAATATTTTGGCGAGATAGCTTTATCAGCGTCGTTGGCTTCATGGTAGAATGCACACCCGAAATATCGTAGTTCCAGCAAAGTACTTCAGTAGATGTGCCCGTGCGACTCAAGGCCAACAATAATTATTGGTAGTAAAACACAGTCCCTATAAGTTTTATACATTCGCCTACCTAGACGTAAGAAAAGACCGGTGTTAGGTTACGGCTAGTCATGAAATAATGGGGAACTATCGTAATCAAGAAAAATTTCGACATACAGTTTTTGACGGATTACTACTATTTGAGGCCTGACGTCTGCTTGGACGTCTGTAAGTCCTGACGACAGCCTCAGCAGAAAAAGGTGATACCGTCTTCTTACTTCAAGTCCATCGTTGAACAGACCGAGATTATTTTTGGAAATGATAGCTAACCGAAAGAGAAAGTTATTAGCATTTATCCAAATTATAAGAATTCTTTAATGTTTTTTTTTTTTCGTTTGGAACTGAATTTTTCAAAATAAACTTTTGGAACAGCTATGTGACACCGGAACTAGAGGAGTTATCCTTTTGTACTGAAGCACAGCTCCGCTGATGTTGGCAAGATATTGGTTTTTCGAAATTAATGGGTTAGTGACGGAAGTGGCTATGAATATTTTTCATGAATCGCTGCATGTTTTAGTCTTCCGGGAATTTTGAGATGACCATTGGGTGCCATATTCTAACAGTCCGGTTTAAAAATGATTCACGAAATTTGGCAGTGTGACCAAAGATACGTTTGAGAGAAAAGAGATTTCGTACGAACGATCTCCATTGCAGTACCGATAACCGATAATATCCAGAGAGGAGAGAGAAATTTTTGAAACTCCCGCCCACAAGTGGGAATTAAACTCAAGACGTGATCTAAAAAAATTGTCATTAGTCCAGAAGCGTTGAAGGAGTTTTTTCGGCGTTTTAGGTAATCCAAACATTTAGATGCTTCCTTGGTAGGGTTAAATATATAATCGTTTTACGATAAGTTATCTGTGACTTGGATACCTATCATCTTAGCACTTGTAGAATTATATAATGACTAACCTCCACAGGATTTTCGAGAAATTAAATTCGACTTAATTTTTATTGCTCTAACTAAGAAATTTGGTCAAGTCGTAATTTAATGATTGAACCATGGAACAACGTTGATCTACTAAGCTAGTAAATCGGGCTAATAATGCAGCGTTGAAGTGATAGGAGAAGCTTAATGTGCTGTCATCTGCAAGGATTTGTACATAATTGAAGGATGAAAATAACAAATGATTAATAAATATTATTAAAAGGATGGCAGAAAGAACCAAGTCCTAAGGGACACCAGCGTTAAGTTTATAAGAAGGGGAACCACACTATCCAATATGACACGCATTGAAAGACTGGCGAAAAAACTTTCAATCCAGAAAATAAGAAATTCCCCCAAACGGATAGTTCTAAGTATAGTTAAAATGGGGTTATACCATACTCTGCCGAAAGCCTTGTAAGTATCATGAGTAATAATACAAGATTCATCAGATTCTGAACATTTCAAGCTTCCATGAAGTGAAGTGAAGGGATAGAGAAAAACGGTAAAGCTTGTATTAAGGTTTAGCAAGAGGAGAGAGGCTTCCGTGGCGTAGTGGGCAGCATACTTGCTTCACAGTCATTAGGTCGTGGGTTCGATTCTCACTCCAGACAGTGGAATTTCTTTAAGCGCAAATTTTCAGTTGCTACTGACGATCAAAAATTATTCGAAATAAAATGGGCAAACGGCGTAAAATTGAAACAGTTCCACTTCAAAAAAGTCTATATACTCAGTATATGGTTTCTGTTCGCTTTTTATAATTTCTTTCTCCCTAACATCTGCAAATATTTGCCAGTAGCAGCCAATACATTTGAAAAATATACCAGCTTTTCCACTCGTTACGGTTGTTCTCACTCCCCTTCCCCTACCTTCCCAATCCTATTCCTTACCTTCATGACTATGTTTATGCATTGCATATAAAGGCCGAAATTGCATATAACACAGATCATTCTGTAAAAGAAAAGCGCAGCAATTTTTAAAGACAACGGCAGGGATTCTATCTGGACCGGACGGTTTGTTAGCAACTTGGTTCTTAAGAACTCGGTATACGTTATGGAAAAAAAAGTTTATTTGTCCTAAGGAAGAATTTAGCGTAGTATAAGTTGAAACGTTGGAGTTCATTGGTGGTAAAGAAGAGTTGACGCAAACTGTTTGATAAAGGTCTCAGCGGACCGAAACGTCACGAATAATAAGGCGTAACAGTGTAAAATCCGCGAATCTTTCCCACCAATTTGGGTTTAAACACAAACATTCAAAGATAGATTAAGAACATCGCATTGCGAACATAATTAAGAAAGATTTTGAAGAGAAAATGGTTTGTTCGGCAATCTTATTGGATGTTGTGCAAACATTTGATAAATATAGAGATATAGGGACTTACTTAGGCAATACTATGACATCTTGAAATTTTACATAGAATTCAGATATTTTCGAGTACAAAAAAATAGAAGAACTACGACTGCGGGTAAACCCCAAATATACGATACTCTAAATGAAATAAATTTTCTTATGTTTTTAATCTACTTTGTCTTGGGAGTGGTGGACGGGGGTGACAGCATTGAGCTATTTTTTTACATCATACTACAGTACCTATAAAATGTTTTGTACAAAATTTAGGCGCCAAAAATTAAATTGGAACTGAGAAAATTAATACATTAAATTTAGTGAAATCATGCATGGGAGGTGGTAGAAGGAGTGGGGAGTTTTTAGTTATTTTTTTTAGAAATATATGTGAACATTATGTAATTTATATCACTCGAATTTCAGATCAATAACATTTATCGTTCTGAAGAAAATCGACTTTTTGCAAATTTTGTGAAATTGTGTCACGTTGTAAGGGAGGGGGTAGAAGGAGTGAAGCTAATCAGATTATTTTTCTCATCTTAATAACAACGCTAATTAAGCATTCAGTGCAAAATATGGGCTCGATAAATGTTACACGTACTGAGAAAATCGGTATATTTCATGAAAAAGTTAATTTTGTATGGGAGGTGGTGATCGTTGAATTTCAAATTAATTATACAGGTTAGATTGTAAATATTATCTAATGTAGAATATGACGGTCTGAATCCTGCCTGATATTCGTTCAGTAAATTCTTAGATGAAATCCATTTAGTAAAGCTACTGTATAAAACTCCCATAAACACTTTTGGCACAAAATTCATAAATGATATTCCTCTGTAGTTAGAAATTGTTCAAATCGATATTCTTGAATATTGGAATATATGTAGGTTTGAAAGAAAAGATTGCCGGATTCTACACTGTTACGCTTTATTATTCGTGACTTTCGGTCTCTCCTGAGACCTTTATCAAACTGATCGACAATTACAAAATACAATTAATATATAGAAGGAAGGGTAATTAAGGTTAAGAATCCGGAAATCTTTTCTTTCAATTCGAAATGCACTGTGAAAACATTCACCAAACCAGTATATGTAGGTGTTTTCGAAAAGCTCTCATCTATTAGGCCTGTATTTAAAGCCTTTGTAAATACTCTTGCGAGCTGGGTCAAACAATCATTAGATGCATTTATTAAGAATTCATATGCTATACGATCCTCCCCTGGTGCTTTATTTAGTGTGACTTTGTCCAACACTTTCCGAGTTTTTAGCAAGATAACCTCAGCATCCAACTCAGGTATGACGATGTTTGGCGCTGCATAGTTAACAACCCTTTCCGCGAATGGGGGATTTAATAAGCTATGAAAGTGATTTTCAAAATCTGTGGCTCTAAAACTCGACCCTCTGGAAAATTTAATATGAGCACTTCAAAAAATTTCCACTATTCACGATTATCACGAATATTATTAATTTGGATCTGCAAATTTTCATAATACTGGTTCCTTTTCCATTGACATAAGTTTTTATACTTCTTATTTGCCTCTACGTTCTTTATTTTATGTTTAATGTTCTATAAGGAGAAGTATGTTATAAATTTAAACTCAATCGTTAGAAAGTTGATCCCGATAAATTTTATAACGGGTAACATTAATTTTATCCATAATTTGTAAGGGCTTATACATATGTATATCATGCTGTTATAAAATTTACAGCAGCATTTCCGACCGTTACAGAAAATGCGTCAAATTAAGTAGTAGAATTTGAATCCCAAGAAACAAGGTAGCAATCCAATAATTACCACTTTGATAGAAACTGCAAAATCCTAGTTAACAAACAAAAACTTCTTTGGCCTTATAAATATTTCGTATTTCCGCGACCTTTAATAGTATTGAATCAACTGTCTTTAACTCAAGATCATCAAAAATAAAACTAATTTTCGAATATCAAAAAATGTGAATCAAATATTCGAGATAAATTGAATACGCTTCTTTTACCTTCAACGTCACAACGCATAGCTCATTCACAAATTATGGACACAATTCTTGACAACTGTATAATTACAATATCAAAAGTTTTCTAATTTTTTAATTGGAAAAAAAAACTAACTCCAAAATGAGTTACCTGATCTTGAATTTGGCGATCATCCACCTGGCCATGATCTTTTTCACATTTCTATATTCGTGCCAAATTTTCTTTTAAATTAACAGCACACGACCGTGCCCATATTATTTTGGTAGTGTACCACCTTATTTCGGGCAAAAAACAATCGAAACGGAAACAATGATCAAAATAAAGCCTCCCAGACATCACTTTCGGATTTCCTTAAGATGTAACCGCAAGATCGACAGAAGACATGACATGACATTCGACACGTTCTTCTCCGTGTCGGCGGCCATGGCAGTTAGGCATAATGCACACGATTTTGTTGTTTTGTCTGAAATCCGATTCGGCAGTGGTGTTCTGTTTGTTCTTCGTCGAAGAATGAAGATTATTTCCTTCCAAGACGTGCCTCTTCGATTGCTACGACCTTGTCTGAAAGTCTCAATAGCATAGCTGAACTATGTGTCATCTTTTCATTAAGACCGCCAGAATGGATGCGCACCCACCGCTATTACAAGCTTGCACAGTATTTACTGTGGCTCCTAACATTGACGCATGCGATTTTAATAAACTCCAGGACAGGAGTTAATTATTTCAATTTCGTACTCGATGAAGGTTGCCACTGCAAAGGTAAAGAAAAAAAAATGGTCGGCATGACATAAGACTATTAAATCGTGTAAGTGGAAATGAAACGACCTTGACAAGAAACCCTAAGACTTTACTACAATCGTTTTTTGTTTTCTCTACAGCGCTGGCTCTGAGGAGGTTCCCATCAATTCTTTGAACTACAACACGATAGCTGTCAATCACTGAGTCTCCAATTTCAGAGAAAGAGGAGGCTGGAACTGGACGTCATGAAAATCGTTGGCAACTAACAGCAGAACCGATGTCCGAGTCAGTTGTGTGCAATGAGGCTGCTAACCAAGTGTAGTTCACGTCCAAAGCGTGGTGATAAAGCAGTTTCAAAGGTCAGATTTCTTGGAGCATGAAATTACTTCTCCATCAAAAATACCGTCCGACTTAATTATCTCGAAACAGGCGAGGTCCCGGTCGGTGCCGAGACCAGCAATTTCATTTACTGGCATCGGGTCAGAGAGGACTGTTGAAAATGATGCTTGAGATGCTCCCGAAACAGTTTAGCGCGATTTTCAATAAATCACCTTTTTACGAACTGCAACTAGTTCGGAGTGTGAGCATGAATTATTTTCAAATCTAGTGGTGAGCTTCACTGAACTAGGAAAATGTGAACAGGAGGAAAATTTGCATTAAGAGACGAATACGCAATTTTAACATTTGAAAATTACGTAATTAGGTATCAGTAAGTTAACGGATTTCGTAGTACTAGTACTATAGCAAGAACACGAAAATTAAAATTTTTCACTCGCGAACTCCAAAGTCGTTGCTAGTATATACAGTGACGGACAAAAGTTTACGGCAGCCTTATATTGAGGTTCTGGTTAATTGGAAGCTTTAATCAAAAATCCATTGATGCACATTTTTTCAGTAACGTAAATATTTTAAAATAAAAAATAAAAATTTGTTGAAGGAAGCGCTCATTACAGAAAGGGAGAAAATTACATCCGCAGAAACTGGTAATTTAGTCGCCTCTATGCCCAGAAGACAAGCAGTAATTGATGATAAAGGGGTCCAACCAAATATTAAGCCAGCAAACAATTTTAAAAATTCTGATACGTTTAGTTGGAAATTTTTTGTGTATAAGTCAGCCAGCACTGAATGCCGTAGACTTTGACCCATTCAATTTTTTATGTTTTTATGAATTTCTCTTTAAGTTTGTTATGAAAAGTTTTTGTTTTTGTTCTTTTTTATAAAAATATTTACGTTACTGAAAAAATGTGCATCAATAGACTTTTGATTAAAGCTTCTAATTAAACGGAACCTCAATATAAGGTGCTGTCGTAGACTTTTGTCCGCCACTGTATGTACATACATACTGATAGCTATGTGGTTGATATGTATCTTTTATTAATTGTAACTTATAAACAATAAACTTTTCTAACTATAAATATTTAATTTTAATTAATTATTAACAATTAGAATTATTAGTTTATTTTTATTTTTATTCAAGAATTTATTTTTTATTTGTTTATCATTTGACAGAAAAATATCAACTCATTTTTCTAAATATATTTTCTTTTCTTATAAAAATCAATAGACTTAAATTTTTTAAATAAAAAATATGTGGAGTGTATTTTTATCAGTGGAATTGATTTATTGATTTCCACCAACTTCCCACAACTAGGCACACAACAAAATGAAAAAATACAAAAAGGCAGTTTATTACGCATCTGATGCCGTTATTTTCAGAATTTGCAAATGTTTTGTCCAACTAAAAGTGTGGCTCAATTGACAATTTTTTTTTTTAATTTTCTGAGAGAAAATTATTATTTGTTATAGCTTTTGTATTTACAGTCACTCACAGCTTAAACTTACAAAAATACTTAATTTTGATAGAATGCTAGCTCATATAATGAAATATCGAAAATTGCAAAAAACCGTTTCTTACATTTGAAAATTTTATTTCAAATCCAGAAAAAACAAAAAATACTTCTTCATCTATGCAATAACAAAAATTAAAAAATTTAAATTTGGAAAAAAAAATACGTCACAGCTTAAGTGATGCATCATGGAAACAATGTAGAATATTTAATGAATTAACTGTTTTCTTTGATTTCTAATATTTTGTAGGACCGCCTTTATGATCTAATACGGCCTTAAGCCGTTTTGGCATAGATTCTACTAATGTCCTCGTATAACTTGGGGATATTTTATCCAATCTTCCAACAGCGCGTTTTTTAAACTGTTTTTATTAGTAATGGGGTGCTTTTTAATTTCTAGTGTTAATTTTGCCCATATCTGCTCAATGCAGTTGTATAGCATCCATTCCCTAACAAGATAGGATGAATGCTTGGGTCATTATCATGAAAGAAGCCAAAATTGTCCTTTATTCCCATATTTTCGGTACTTACTTACTTACGATGGCGCTACAACCCAAATCGGACTTTGGCCTCCTGAATGCTTTGCCTCCATCCATCTCGGTTCAGTGACCGCGTCCTCCAGTTTGAAAATCTTAGCAGTGATTTGCTGTCAGCGTCAATCGAATCCTCCCAGCGCTTTCGTGGTTTTCCGACCGGTCTTTGTCCGTTGACTTTCCCTTTTAGTGTGCGTTTGGGAATTCTTCCGTCATCCATCCGCTCCACATGACCAGCCCATTGAAACTTTTTAAATTTTATGAGGGTTGACACTTCTGGATTGTCGAAGATGGCATACAATTCTCTATTGTATCGTATTCTCCTATTTTCGGTACTGCTTTTCAAATTCTGCTTAAGGACGTCTATGTACATGTGTTTGTCCATATTGCCTTCTAGAAAATGAATTTTTCCGACGCGTGCAGAGGAGATGCAGCCCCAAACCCAAAAGTTTTAGTTCCTCAGTTGTCTTTCTCCAAACAGAAACCATACCATCTGATGCAAAAATATTGAAATTACTCTCATCTGCAAAAATTATCGTTTTCCAAAACGTTCTTAGAACTAATCAGGGGCTTGTTTCTCGCTACTCGTCCATGTAAATTTTCTTTATGCAAATCCGTCGCACTGTTTCAGGATGACACTTCTTTTGCTACCATTTCTCCACTTCAGATGTGAGCTTTGGAGCACTGAGCAACGGTTCTTTCCGGGATTTCCTGGTAATCCATCGTTCATCGCAAATGTGAAAATTTTGTTCGGGTCTTTCCTCCCTTTATTTTCAATCCGATTTTCGCGTGAATATCTTTTAATAATAGTACAGTAGATGAACTTTTTTTTAACAATTTCCGCGATGTACCTTTGACTTTTTCCAAAATGGTGTATTATTAATTCCCGTTCCTCAATGGTTGTACGACAGCTCATTTTCGACAAGCGATACGTGCGGGAGGAAACGAAAATAATGAACTTCACTTTGCGACTAGAAATCCAAATTGTAATAATAAGAAATCATAGTCTATGAACACGGAGTGGAGAGTTGCCGTTATATTCCCAGAAATTTTCTGCCTGCATCATTTAAGCTGTGACGCTTTTTTAAGGAGTATTTACCGAATTGTTTATGTTTCATCTAAATTCGGACAAATTCGGACAAAAGCGGATATATAAATTAAAATTCTTGGTAAATTTGATGAAACTTTTTTTCCATTAAACATAAGTTAGTAATTTTTTACGCATCGCATACTTTGAAATCTCTCTCTCTCTCTCAATTATTAAGAAGAAAACAAAAACAATTCATACGACAAATACAACACTTCCACTAATTTCTTTTCAAACCGCATTTATCCAGTTTTGTCCATATTAAGTTCCGTTGATCCCAACAAGATTCACCGTTGCAATTGTTTTTCGCATTCCTATTTTGTGGTCTTTTCTGAGTTTCTCTTCTAATTGTTAGTCTTATTCAAGCAATCAAGCAACAATTACTCCTTGAACAAAGTTAAATTTAAATCAAAGTTAAAATGAGAGCCACCTAGTAATCCTGGTGGCCGGCCAAGGTTGTTGTCTGATAGCGATGCTCATATGGTGGAACGATTGATGGCAACAAGGAAAGCGAGAACACCTAAAATTGGTGCAGAGGCACTACACAAAGCCGTTCGTGATCGTACAGAGAGCTTTGCTTAGAATTGGATTGGTGTCTTCAGTTAAACAAAAAAAAACCCGCACTATCCTCCAAGAATATAAAAGCAAGGCTTAAATTTTGCAAGGATCATAGGAAGTGGACTACTGAAGACTGGAAACGAGTTATTTGGTCAGATGAGACCAAAATTAATCGATTCCAATCAGACGGTAAGGAATATTATTGGCATCGATCCTATGAGAGTATTCAAAGGCACCAAGTTAAACAAACAGTGAAGCACGGCGGTGGACATACATATAATGGCGTGGGGCTGCTTTACATGGTGGAATCTTGGTCCTTTGGTTAAGATCGACGGTATCATGAAAAAGGAAGTATACCTTAGCCTTAGGCGTAGTAATTTACCCGACGTCGTTGATGAATGCGCTTATCCAGTAGACGAGATAGTGTTCCAATAGGATGGAGATTCCACGCACACTGCGATTATCGTGAAAAAATGGCTCGCTGAGCAACAGTTTCAAACTATGCAGTGGCCTGCACAAAGTCCGGATTTGAATCCAATCGAAAATTTATGGTCGATTGCAAAAAGAATGCTTTCGCATTACAAACGTGCTCCAACTAATATGGTAGAACTCTGGGAAAAAGTAAAGAGTAAATGGACCAAAATTCCACACCAAACAATACAAAATTTGGTGGAAAGTATGCCAAAACGCATTGAAAGTGTCTTAGCCAACAAAGGACATTGGACGAAATACTGATTTGTCAAAACAATTAAAATGGACAAAACAGGATAAATGATGTTACCAAGGAATTTTGAATTTCTTAAGTTTTTTACATGAATTGTTTTTTTTTTTTATTATCAATTAAAGAGAAATATTTTAAGTAATTGATGCAAAAAAAATTTCTTAATTATCTATAATAAAAAAAAAGTTACATTAATTTTACGAAGAATTTTAATCTATGTATCCGCTTTTGTCCGCCACTGTACATACATTTTTTTCAATATGTATTGTAGCTAGGGTGTACCCTATTGATTAGCGTGTTGGGCTACAATACGAAGGTCGTGAGTTCAAATCCCGACGCATAATTCCAGCATACTGCCTGCTTGGGTCTATCTTAGTTACCTCAATCTACGAAAAATGAAAATTTGTAGATAGAGGCTTGTGCGAAGGACTAACAACCATATATGAGCAAACAGCGGACTTAAGCTTGTACTCCAGGTATATTAATCTATACTAGCGGAATATGGAAAAATAACATTTGGAGAAAAATAGTAGTGAGGGGCAATGGGGAGTATTTTAGAAGTGTTGCACTTTTCAAAATTTCAAAAATTTATAGCTCAAAATTGATTTTTTTTCAGATTTGAGAGCATTAACACCTTCAATTTCGATAAATTTTTGAGATGGGGGTGTAGAGAGAGAAAAAGATGTGGTGGGCCAAAATATGGAAACTTTCACTAATTTTTTTGGCTTTGGTAAAAGATACAAAGTTAGCTTTTTGCAAATGTAAAATTTTTTATTCCTTTGAAATATAAAAAAAAAATATTAATTTTAACCAGAACTGTTATGTACCGAAGGTAGCCTAAACCTGCACAAAATCTATTAAAAAAAAAATGAAAAAAAACAAAAAAAAAAACACAGAAACTCAAAAATGTTGATTAAACTTTAAGTTTTTTATTTTAATTTGTGAAATCATCTAAAAAAAAATGCAAAAAATAAATTAGAAATATTAACTGGTCGAACGCCTTCTAAACTTCTACCCCACTACTTCTACAAAGGGGTATTTTTAACATTTTTAAGAAATCAGTTATCACTAAATCATCAAAATCTATCAACTTGAAATTTTGTACAAACACTTCTAACACTATTTAAAACAAAGTTGCATCAAAAGTTTTGAAATCCCTCTTGCCGTTCTACCCCTCCCAAACAAAAGTGTAATTTCGACCAATTTAATTAAATCAACTAATAATCAACAAATTAAAAGCTACGAACTTGAAGCTTAGTTCCAACATCTTTAAAGACAAACGAAATAATACTGCATTACAAATTTTACGATTCCCTGAACTCTTCTACCCCTCCCATTCAAATGCGTGGTCTCAGGAATATGAAATACACCGAATTTTATAGAAATTCTATTAAACTTCGTCTATCAAGCTAATATTCCACAAAAAAAATTTTAAACGTAATTCAAGGAATCAATTAAAAAATTATTGACATCCCTTCTGAGCACCCCCTGGGGTCTCACCCTCCCTCCCATTCAAAACCCTACCTTCCATATATACCCGAAAGACATTTTTTAGACTCGAGCTATTGATCGTAATCGCAGTCCAGTGTTAAATAATTGACAACGCCATTCACTAAGTCTTTCGTATCCATCCTAACCTGCATATTGAATTCATGCATAGTTAACTGGTCCCAAGAATAATAAAGTTGCGCCTGACTCTTTTGCAGATATTTTTTGTGATGTTTCCACTAGCAGCGACATGAATTTCGCAAACAAACACTCGCTTCTCAGGCGAAACATTAATTTTCGCTTATTACAATTTGCATAAAGCGTAAAGATGCAACTACATATTTACCAAAAGTTTCATTGAAAACAAAACTAATGAGAAATCTTTGGTTTTAGTAATTTCCGTTCAGATTGTTTACCTTAGTGCCTCTAAGCCTCAAAATAAGAAATTTCTCGGAAACTGGAAAAACTTTCTCAACTTCTGTTCCATTTTGCCCTAAGAAACAGAAATCGCAGACCCATTTAAAACTTCGACGACATCGCTTGCTGCACTTGCATTAAGCATTACACGCTGTCACAGTACAAGAGAAAATTTTCGAAATTATCCCTAACGTTATGGGTAGAACTATCACTAGAACCGAAAGATATTTCTTTACAAATCGTAACCAGCTTGAAAGATTTTCTGTTTAACTTTTGTATCACTTTATTTAAATTTTTTTTCCCTTCTTTTCTACCCAACTCAAATATTTACTCTGCGACGATGGAAGAAGATCGGTGGAGCATGGTGGCGATTTGGAGAATTAAAAGTTATTAAAACCGAAACCATTTTATTTGCATAGCAATTGATTAATCGCGAAACTTTAGCAAAAGAGATAATCACGTTTGACGTCGAAGGACAAAGTGTCTTTTTTCGGGATTAAATTGAAATGTAAAGGCACATTATCAACAACTTAGTTAAAAGGAGCCGCGAGACTTGCGTTAAAATTTGTAATGAAAACCGGGATTATTTCATGTATCCTGTTGAAAAATCATTATATGGTTGTATTCGAAAATATTGAACTTTATCGTTTTGCGGATATGGGTTTGGAGCTACAATCCGGTCTATAAAATCAAAATGTACGAACAAGTACCAACTTCGTCCGGGCATAATGTATTCTAAGAAACTCGTGCAGATAATTCGGCTCAATTGTGAACTGATCCACGCAAATTGTCCAACATAATAAGCCCCTTGAAGTTCAACTTACAGCGCTGCGTGCCGTAGAATTCCTCACGACGTAATGAATCATGAATGCCATCGATTAACACCAAGCCGACCTTTCTACCTTCAAAACGCTGCGATAGAACGACGAAACGAGGGCCCAACAAAGGCGAATTCGTGCAAATGCGACGCTTAATATCTCGCCGGGTTACACCAGGTACGCGATAGTAGAGGTACCTTACCTCGATACGCTTCATGCTTACACGACAATTGGGGAGTGTTATCCATCCAGCGCGAATTCCTTGTGGATATGTGGAGAAACATCTCTTTGTGCCACGGGGTTCGAGCAATACATCAAATCTGCTCGCTGAATTAAGACGAGCGTACGACGGGAGTACCATCATCATCAGCATCATCATCATCATCATCACCATCATCGTCGTGCATTAACCAAATATCAAGGTGAAGTAATTGCGAGCAACGAGACCAAGACGGCGACCTACCGAAAGCGAAAAAATTTAAGGAAATGGAAGATCGATTGTCGTGTTGCTTATGTGTAATTGGAATTTCACGGCTCCAATTGTTTATCTATCCATATCCACGATTACCTTGAAAGTACACGGAGATGCACTATACATCTTCTCGGTGTGCCTTACTTGAAGTCTAAGTTCACCTGCTCGAAGGTGATAAATGTCACCGTGCGAGTTTCGAATTCCATTTTATGCTAAAGGAGGTCGAATTTCAAGAGAATAGGTATATGCGAGTAGATACCATAACGATTGTGTTTCCAACTCAATTAGAAGAGTGTTCAAGAGCGACACGGTACTGTTAAATAGTTCCTTAGACTTATTATACACTTGCAGAAAACTTTATCGCGGAATTCATAATTTCAACTGTGCAGGCGACCTTTTAAAATTTAATTTTTGAGTTTGTGAACATATGGCGTGAAGTGCACTAAGCTGCGTGAAAAACCTATAAGATCAATTCAAAATTGTCTGATTTCAATCGTTGAATTAGGAAACCAGTAGGTTTTTCAATTGATGAAATTCAATGGCTCTACAACTCAACTCGAGAGTTAGCTTAAATTTATATTATTTTAAAGCATACTCTCTAAGAATCTTGAATATGTCATTTCGAAGAAGTCGCAGAATAGATAAATAAATTAAAATCAAAATAAATCCTTATAAACTCTGAAAACCTGAAATTGAAGAATATTTAAAATTTTTCATTTTCTTCATGCCAATTCATAAATGGATAGCACCGCAAAGTTATTAAAATTAATCCAAGAAGAAAGGAAAAGTTTCAAAGTTTCGTTATGCTGTAATTATAGCGCCATTCGATAAGCCTCTATATAAGACTTGCATAAAAGACCAAATATAATACTTCTTTCAAATTCACAATATTTTCGGTAAAACAATATGTAATTATCTATTACTAAATTTTCAAAGGTATCAGCTAGTGCGCCAAAAAGATAGCAGAGAGCAAATTGCTATCTTTTAACCTCGATGTGTTTACTTATCCGAACAATGACGCCATTTATAAAATTGTAAACAATTCTTTTAATATCCAATAAATCCCGTCGAGAACAATAAAGTGACTTGAGATTGCCATTTTAAAATGCACAATACATTAATTTAATTAGTAAATTAAGCGAATTTTAAGATCATTAAAAATGTGAACAATTTTTTTTTGCAATTTTGATGTTTTTTTTTCAAGGCGCATTGTATATTTGAAAAGTTTCAAAGCAAATCTTTCATTATCTTAAAATCCATCAGTTAGAAAAATGATCTGTTCGCGATCATTACGATCATTAATCATTCTGAAATCTATTCACAAATTGGCGGTATTGATTTTGAAATTAATTTTTAATTCACGCCTCACTTGGGAGCAATTTTTAGTGATTGATGCTTTTCAAACATAACTAAGTATTCCTAACAAAATAAATAATAGCCTATCGACAGGTGAGCTAAATTTTGAAATTTTAAAACGGTAGCGTTTCAGTGAAAAATTTGTTGTAAAAAATAAATTTATTTAATCATGCTAGAGGTCAGCAACGAAATAGTCTTTTATTATAATCCATTCGAAATGGTTAAAGTCTTTCGATTGCATTTATTAATGTACTATTATTAAATTGTTGATCCAATCTTTTTTTCGCCTTGCGTGATAGCAAATGATTGCGAAGCTGTTTTATTGTATCATAACTCGATAACGTAAGTAATTAATGATCTGATACAAACTACTACAAAATATAATTCTTAGTTTTTGTTGCTTAAGAATATTAATTTAAAAACTACCTTTATTCAAGTGCCCAAATACTTAAAATTGATATCTAATTAATTCGTGAGGAAAAGCTCTCTTCGGGGATTAAATCTTCTCATTTTCTGAGAATTTGCGAGGTGTTGTGAGTTTTTTCTAAGAATTGATATACGACAATACTGATCGGTGGTTTTATTTCTGGATTGGAAAAAGTATGAGAAAATCAAAGAAAAATCCGACACCAACCATTGGCAAAACGAATTGAAACATTTGTTCTCAATGAAGCTGAGTTCAACAGGCTGATTCCGTACAAAAGTGTTGACAAGAAAGTTTACAAAATTCATCAACAAAATGATCTTGAAAACTTTTCCGGCTATAGTTGAAAATAAGAGAAAATACTACTTACTGAGAAAAATGTCTTGCCGGTATAAGAATTCTTATACGCATCAAGATATTGATGGTTACTAGGGGATTTATCCCTAAAGTGACTCGCAAATGTACGCACTACCTTAATGGTGACTTTTATAAAGTACGACGCTAGAAGAGTAAACCTTGGAAATAAAAATCCCCAAATCTACTGTAAAACAGCATATGCCAAGGATGTATGGTTAGTGGGCAACTAACCGCTAATATGCGAACTCTGGATATCAGGTTTTCCCCTGGTAATGCGGAGGTCTGCCAGGGGTGACTCCGCTTTCTCGCGCTACTTGTGGTAATCAAATGGATAATCCAAGTACAATCGAAAGGGCAGATGCTAACTCTAAGGCATCACAAACAGCGACTAATGCCGTAAACGAAGAGGAAAACAAAACAACAAAACCTTCACAAAAAGTACTTTGTGACCATAACTTGACATCTCTTGTTCGATATTGGTGGATACTTTGGCCATGAAACGCGTCCTTTCTCAACTCTTTCCAATAAAGCTGAATTTTCATTAAAAAAAAGCACCGTCAACCGGTCACTCTGAACATGCTTGATCGTGCGAATTCTGATCCCACATTCAAGGAGCGTATCATAACTGGTGATGAGACATGGGTCTACGAGTTTGACATGCAAACCAGTCAACAGTCATAGGAATGGAGGAAAAAATTGAGCTGAAACTGAAAAAAAAACCCGCCAAAGCCGCTCAAAAATCAAGGCGATGCTCATTGTTCTTTTTTTTGATATTCGAGGTTTGATCCATCACGAATTCGTTCCGGAGGGACAGCCGGTCAATAAGAAGTACTATTTGACTGTATTGAATCGTTTGTGTGAGCAAATCCTTAAAAAACGGCCGGAATTATGGAAGGAGAATTCATGGATTTGGATCAATTGTGACCGAATTTGAGGCCAAGACAGCAGCAAATTGCATCAATCAAGCACCGTATTCATCAGATTTGGCCCCGTGTGACTTTCTCCTATCCTGGAAACTGAAATTACCGCTTCGTGGAACACGTTTTCAGTCGATCGAGGACGTAGACTACTGTGGTGTACCGATTCAACCAGCTACTGCAAACAAACTGATTAACTCCACGTAGGGTACTAGCTACAGAGATGCGGATAAAGGGATCTGAATCGGTATTACACATACCGAACATCCTCACAAGATCCTTACATCGGAGCAGCTAGCTGCAAGACGAAAATCGAACTTGAAAAAGATACCTAAAGCGGCAAAAGAGGGAACAAATTCACAAATTGGTGGACTCAGCCTTAAGCCGGGATGGATGCTGATCGTTTGCCTTGATGAGCAAACCACAGTATGTCTACAAAGAACAGCAGGGAGCATCAAACCGGATGAGTCCACGAATATCAGGGCAGAGGAAATAACTACCCTCATTGATGCTTAAAATGTTAGTTTGTGCGCCTCAAATTGGAAAGTGCTTAGCAGAAGAGTAGAGGGCGCAAACACCATTATAACCTTCTCCATCGACAGACAATCGATGGAGAAGCTTAAACTAAAGGGGCACATAGTCTGCTATAAATTTCCAACCGTGACTTTCCGCCCAAAGATCAAAAGGCTCAAAAGCGGCAAGCTGCAGCTCAATGAAGATGGCCTTGGCTCTAAGTAAACTTAGAGGTAGTGAAGCAGCAGCGGAAATGGAGATATATAAAATGGAGTTTCGCAAAATTCCATATAGCCCTAATACAGGATCCAAGAGCTGTGAAGGAAAAATTATTGGTATTCCTCAAAAAATGGGTAACTCTTATAAAACTTAATTTTATTAATCAAAATAGGTACCAGCAGATGCAATACACTTCTCCCAACGAGACACAAGTGCATTTATGCCAATTTCGTAGAAGTCCGACTTTATAGACTGAGGAAATTCCTCGAAGGTATTTTTGATGACTGCTTCATTGTTAAATTGTTTCTTCGCCAAAAAATGATCCAAATATTTAAAAAAGTGGTAATCGGTTAGCGAGAGATCTGGTGAATGAGGAAGAGTCTAGTACTGGAACTAGTTTAATTTTTTGACCTTTATTCCGCGTCATGTTTTGCTCAGTAAGCTCATGCGGAACCCACTTATCAAGCTTTTTGACTTTTCCAAGCTGTTGCAAATGCCGGGAAACTGTCGAATAGTGTGCGCCCAGTTTCTCTGCAATGTCCTTTACAGTTTGGTCTGAGTCAGATTCCACTAGCAAACGCAGCTCGTCGTTGTTTATCGAGGGTCCTGGGTGACCATTTGACTCACTTTGAAGGGTCATATCTCCTGATCGGAATTTTTCGAACCATCGCTGAGTGATTCGATCGCTTACTGTGTCAGCTCCAAATGCCTTGTTGATGTTTTTAGTTGCCTCCCTTGCATTGTGGCCAAGTTTGAACTCGTAAAAAAAAAGTAACCCTTTTTGACTCGATTCCATGTTTTTTTTATTTTTTTTTCTCTCCGATCTCAATGAAGTCCAAAACTGAAATGATTCCATGACCAAATGTAGGAGTATTTATACTTCAATATTCATTACTACCAGAGCCATCTGGTGGCAGTTTGAGACATGAAAATCGCAGCTAACTTCACCATTCGCCATTTTTACGCGAACGAAGTTTCGCGCGTTTGCTAGTCGAAAATAAAACGCTTGCTATGGACAAAATTGAGTTTCGTGCTATCAAAAAGTTCCTTACCAAGCAAGAAAAATTGCCACAAATCATATTCAAAGGAATGTTATCTGTTTCCGGCGACTCTTAACAGTAGCATAGTTTATTCAGGCAAGGCAGAGAGTCAATTGAAGATGATTAACACTCGGGCCGGCCGATTGACGCCACTTCCTCGAACATTGTCGAAAAAGTGGAGAAACTTGTTCTCGAAGATGCTCGTTTAAAGAAGAAACAAATCGTAAAAATGGTTGGAGTATCAGATACGATAATTTTGAATATCCTCCACGATCCGAGAATGCTCTCAGCGGTTCAGAAAAAGCAGCGCGTCGTATGCTCACGCGAGTTTTTGGATCTCTGCAGCGAGAATAGGGATGCATTTTTGCCTTAAATTGTTACTGGAGACGAAACTTGGATTCATCATTATGAACGTGAATCAAAGCAGGAGTCAATGCAATGGCTCCGTAAAGGCACTTCCCTTTCCAAAAAGTTCAAGATTTCACAGTCCGTCAAAAAAAATTGTGGCCACTACTTTTTGGGTTTCAGAGGGGATTTTGATAACCGACTATAAAGAAAAAAGACAAAATTTCCCAGAGGGATACTATGCTAACCTGCTACAAAAATTAAAGGATGCTATGAAAAAAAATAGAAGAGGAAAGTGGACTCGGGGTATCCTGCTTTTGCACGACAACAAACCTGAGCCACGTTGCAATGGCTGCCCTACAGAAATGCGGCTATTGAACCACCCCCCTTATAGTCCAGATCTGATCCCTTCCAATTTCAATTTGTTCCCAAAACTTCAGAAAGAACTTCGGGGAAGAAAATTTACCAACGATAAAGAGATGAAGTTTGTAATTTCAGCCTATTTTGAAGGCCTTGTTAAAACATTTTTTTTTGAAGGAATTAATAAACTTTTTTGGGAGATGTAATAAATGCATTAGGCTTAAAAGAGAATATACTATATATATAGTTGACAATAACCATGCCCATTCCCTTAGTCTTTCATATCTACTACTACACGTATCTGCATATTGACATCCCACGCATCCTCAACTTATCCCAAGAATAATAAAGCTGGGCCCAAATTGTTGATAGATATTTTTTTTTCACTTGTGTTTGTCGTTTTGATCGATGGTTGTTAAGATAAATGATTTTCTGGCTATAATTAACTCCAAATTGTCGTATTATCAGTCGAATAAAAACAATCCTGATTCTAAAAATTAAAATATTTTAGATACTTTTGTCATATTTCCATTATTTTTTCATGTTTTCTTAATTTTTGTGATGTGAATATTTTTTTACATTTATTTCTAATTTTTCATTATTAATCCAGCTATAGTATTTTATCACATTTCTAAAAATATCGATATTAGCCTGAATGGAATTTTAGTGATTTAAAAAGCGATTAAAATAAATCGGCATCGCTGACACCGAAAAATTAAGCTATATCCAGCAAATGCTGGTAACGCTACCAGTTTATGTCGCAGCCACATGAATGCATGATGCATAAAAATCAGATAATCCCGGCGCATTTCAGGTCATCGGTGTTTTATATAAATTTTTTGCTGCGCTCTGTTTTCTGTGTGTTTTTCTCTGGTATTTTTTTTTTTTTGTGAGTTTCAGTTTATCCAACGATTTTAATGCAAATGTCATCTCGTGTGAAAATAACACGTTCACATCGCATATATACATAAACTGAACGACACCTACTTGATTGGATGTTCGCTCTGCTGTTCACCAAGATCTCAACTCTAAAATCATCCTCATCCCTTGTCGTATCCTCCGGGAATCGTGACAATAGGATTTCACACCACCCCCTCTGTCCGAGATGTCCTTGCCGCCCACACATCCTCTCTCTCTCTGTTTTCCACCGGATTCAGACGATTTCTGTGTTGTCTTTCTGCTCTGTAATTTTGCAATTTTCATAATTGTCAGCATTTATCGTTCCATGGTTAGTTTTATCCCGATCCGGGCATAATCTCCCGCAGGATATTTGAAGCAAAATTGCAAAATCGTTTTATGTACGTGCATATTACGTATATGCTTTTGTAGAGGGTTGAAGGTTATGATGCGCGCGTAATTGGGCGAGTGGCAGCTATCCCGAGTATACATGGCGGCTGCTTTCAAACTTGACATTGCATTAACACTTTGCCACATTTTATAGTTATTGCCTTAATACTTTATGCAGTATTTTATGTTTGTGGTATTTGCTTATCGCGCATAATGCTCACTTTAATATTTGACTAATTTTAAGCTTGCAGAAAAAAAAACCAAATTACAATTTAAGTATGTCTGAAGTTCAGTCTGTGCGTGAAGAGCATTTAAAATGCTTCGGAATGTACATACGAATAACGAGATAATTTCAATTTGCTGAAGAGGTACTCGTGCTGAAACTCCTCAGATTTGACAAACTGTGTACGAGTTTAAGGTTATGTGAACAAAGGACCACTCTTATAATTATAAAAGTTTTATCACGAGAGCTTAGAAAATAGTGACGCAATGTTACATTTTGGTAATATTGTAGGCAATTTATTGAATAACTAATTGTTTAATATTTGAGATTAAAGTCATTTAAAAGATTTTCTAGTTTTTTTTTATGTAATCTTGAATTTTTGCTTTCAAATCCAGAGATCTACTTAGAGTAGTGGCATTACATTTTTCTTTAATCACAAATATTCACCACAATAAACAATGACGGAAGTCACGAATCTCGCCACCCCTTGAACCATCCCCGATGCAAATCGGTACAATTTCAAAAGTTGGTATGTATTTTGTCGGAAGTAGAAAAGATTCTGATTTGAAATTTAAAACCTAATTGGGCTACGATTGGACGTAAAGCCCAATCATACAATAGATGAAAGCGAACTTTTTGTGATTTTAAGAAATTTTGTGTGAAGAGCGGTAGAAGGGACATTGAACTAATTTGTTTCGCATTATGCTAGAGTAGCTACAAAAATGTTTTGTACCAAATTGAAGCTTCAAAAATTGAAAAGATACTGAAAAACTTAGTGCATTGGATATGATGAAATTTAGAATTTGCATGGGAGGTGGTAGACGGAGTGTGGTTTTTTTGGTGATTTTTTTCTGAAATAACTGTAAACATTATGTAAGTGACATGTGTTTTAAATTGCACATCAATAGCATTCATATTTATCATTTCTAGAACTTGTTGTTGAGACATATTGTATGGGAGGAGGTAGAAGTGGTGCAGCTAATCATCTAATTTTCTTCGGTCTTACTATTAATTCTAAACAAATATTTAGAGCCCGATTTCGCTCGATAAATTTTAAATATTCTAAGAAAATTGTTTTTTAGTACATTTAGTTGTATGGTAGGTGGTGGAAGGAGCAAAGAGATTCTAATAAATTTTATTGCCTATATTGAAATCATCATAAAAATAAATTGCCAACAAGTCGGGCGAAATTTTATTATTCTTGGGACAAGTTGCGTATGCGTGGGAAGTCAATATGCAGATTAGAGTAATTAGGGAAGGCTAAGTGAAATGGGGTTCTTGGATACGGCTGTTGTCAATTTAACACATAATAATGCATACGATCAATACCTCCAGTATATGTAATCAATATTCCATTCGTTTATTTATGCAAATTTGAGTTTTTATGAGGAGAGGGGTGATAGAAAGGATAGGCGGATGTTGGTGTTTTTTAATTGCTTGCCAATGTTCTCTGTATAGAATGTCCGTTTCATAAACGAAGTTGCATAGAATTTTCATAGGATTCGGTGTATTTTACATTCACGAAACCAAACATTTGTATGGGAGGGGGGTAGAGGAGGTAAGGAAATCGTAAAATTTGTGACGCAATTTTATTTCCTTTCTCTTGTAAGGTGCGCGTACAAAACTTAAAGTTCGTAGCTATTAATTTGTGTGTTATTAGTTGATTTAATGAAATTGGTCGAAATCACACTTTTGTATGGGAGGGGGTAGAAGGGCAGGCGTAATCTAAAAACTTTTGACGCAATTTTGTTTTAAATATTTTTAAAAGTTTTTGTGCAAAATTTCAAATGGATAGCTTTTAATAGTTAGGAGAAAATTGATTTAATAAAAATGGTCGAAAAAATAGTTTTGTGTGGGAGGGGGTAGAAGTCTTAAAGATATTGGACCAGTTAATATTAACCCAGTGGTAGGTGGCTATCTCTTCACAGAAACCTCTATTTACGAATTTTAATTTTTGAAGATTTAGGTGACCCAGATTGAATCACATGTCGACCGTGGATTATACTCATAGCATTCGCATTTTAGACTAATACAAAACTTTATCATAATTAAGAAAGTACGAATCTGCTTCCTTAAACATGAAAAATGAATTCCAAACATTTTTAATTAGTAACATTCTCTTCTTCTTCTCTTCTTTGCATCATTTCTAAATACAAACTTTCAATTAAAGTAGCAAAGGAATCCATCATAGATCACGATGTTCTTGTTTGTGGCTTGTTTTACAATTCGGTCCGATTTCTAGCGAAAATTTTTGTCCTCATGGAAACGCTCAAGTTCGTTCTATAAACGTCCTTTGGAAATGAACGAGGACGAACAGAAATTTCTTTCTTCTGTTCGAGACGACTTTAGGACTTGTGTGTGTTTTCAACTTTGTTATTGCCTTTTCTTGATAGTTGCTCTAGTCGCTGCCTTGGTACCAGCAGATTCTACGTCTCTCTGATCGAAGGCGATTCCTTTTTTCATAGAACAAAGATGGTTTTAACGGCGTAATCTAAACTCTCATTAACGAGCTCCTTATGATTAAAGTTTCTTCAAGGGTAAGCAAGTTTTAATTATTAAGACTAAAGTAAAAAAAAGATGGGAGTTTTTTTTCCCATTCGTTTGTGGTAATTTCTTTTCGTAGAACAAATTTTTCCCTGCTATCAAACTGCCATGAGTTTCAAGATTCATATTCGCAATATCTCTTGAAGTTCATTGAGCTCGATTCCCACAGGCTCACTATCAATATAACCATTCATTTCATTTATATCAAGTTTCATTATCTCTGTCTGAGAATTATTATCGTTAAGGATTTTGTCGTAGATCGTAAAGTTTTACCGGATGAAAATCTTAAAGCTGAGTTCTGTGAATTAAGGCTAAAAGTTTTGAGGAGCGGTTAATTCGCAGGGAAAAAGTTTTTTTTTTATATTATTTTAAGTGAGATAAAGTCTAGGAAACCACCATCACACCGAACGATGGTCATTAGCGAAAATGTTCTACCGATAAACGGCTTAACCCGACGACCTAAATGGAATAAAATTTCCGGTAATTACGATTGCACTGTAACGCCACAGGAGAAGTTTGGAATTGAATTACCGGAAATGAATGAATGAATTGAGGGCAGCACACTAAGGTCATCGTGTCCATAGTATCTGGTTTTGAAGCGAGGCGAATTGAATTTGGCGAAACTTGTTAAGGATGGCTGAACTGAAGTGTGCTAAAAGGCTCATTTCATCCTAATTCAAGATAAATGTGTGAAAAGTTTTTTTGATATTTCTGTAAAAAAAATGCAAAGGTCTGAATATTTTTCGAATAACGATGGAACAGAGTAATTGCTGTATTGTAAAATTCAGAAGCATAGGAAGAAAAGATAAAACTAGGTAGCCCTTGGAAAAATGGGAAAAAAATGTTTTATTGGATTTTTTGCACCGAATGTAAAATTTTGCAAGTTCATTCGACCTCTAGGAATGATCGAAATTTCGGCCCCTAACGTGAAGGGTCCACATTAGGAAAAAAGAGAAAAATCTCAAAACAAAGCAGGAACATACTTGAAAATAGTAAATAGTAACCATAAATGAAACCTTACTTGTTCAGTGCTGACAAAATTGTTAAAAGAAAATAAAAAAAAATTAATCCCAAATAAAACAGACATCTTCTTCTTCTACAATGGCACTACAGACCAAATCGGGCCTTGGCCTCCTAACCTTCAGTTTTCTCAACATTTTCTTTATTTATTTATTGTGGAAGGGTTGTTAACTCTTCGCAAAACCCTATATCTGCAAATTATATTATTATAATTTGTAGATTGAGGTAACCAAGATATATCCAAGCAAGTAGTGTGCTGGAATTATGCGTCGACCGGGATTTGAACTCACGACCTTAGCATTGTAGACCAATACGCTACCCGCTAGGCTACACCCTAGCTTCAAACATACATAACAGAACGAAAAGTCTCTGTTGAATTGTAGTTCAATCTTTGCCCATTCAATTTTCCTTATTTCCGATGTTTTATCTTCTTCAATGGCACTACAGCCTAAATCAGAGTAATGGTGGAGTACGGATGGAGTAAGGGTGGATCATGTGTAAAAATGACAGAGTTTTAACTATTGCCTAAACCACTCGTATCTAAAGTTCACAACACTCAAAGGCTTTATTCCAAAATAATTTTTGTTTATTCTTTCAACTAAAACTTCATGAATTTCGAATGCCAGACCACTATTTATTACCATAAAGGACATTCTTGTTTTATTCTCTTTGAATTGTTAAAAAATGCAAGTATTCAGAAACATTTAATTGACTAAGCAATTTTTCAATCATTGCTTATTCAATTTCCATTATTTCCGATATATCACCTTCTGCAATGGCACTCAAGCCCAAAAGTTGAATTTTTTCATTTCAATGTACCTTAGTTCCAAAACAACAAAAGATATTGTGGGGTTGCTGGATTTCAAATAAAAAATATAATTCGCTTTAAATTAAATAACCGCAAACTTTATTAAATTGTCTTACATTTAAATCACTTTTACACTTTTTGTTTACTATATCCCCTCAATATTCGCACTAATTGTTCTTCGTCATAAATTGCGATACTATCATCTTCTAAACATCGACTGCTCCCTTTCTATACCCAGCACAAATGACGTGTTCGCTCATGCCAAACGTCGATGAGTTGTCCAATGTGTGTCGACATGTAACTTGATCGGAATTTGTACGCGCGAGTAATTGTTGCAGGTGTTCTTTTGTAAGTACTGTATTGTTGTTGTCGTGAATAGTAGCTGAAGATCTCGAACATTCGTTGAGTGGCATAGTATTGTCATGTAATATTATCAAGTTCATTTTTATGCTAATAAGACCTACAATCAGAGTGAGGCAAAATTTAAAAAAAAACCATGTCCGCGGGTAATTTCTAATTATGCTTAGCAAAAAAAAGTGGACAGCTCTAAAAAAAATTCGTTTATAGTTTTTTCAAATTGCTCTACTTAAACTGTTGCCGTTGATGAATTTCGGATTGCCAACGATTTCACGAAGATTAGATCAACGGATCCCGAGGAAAGGTACATTGGAATACGGGCTCATGTGTACCCCCTTAAGGTAAATTTTAATTAATAAAAATTCAAACTCAACTTCCGAAAGTTGCATTCGGATTATGAGCCTTTGGCTCCGGATCATTTTATTCGCACCATGCCCTTTTAAATAACTAATCCTGAATGGAATAGCTTCATTTATACAAATGTTTTGGTGGAGTGACCCATTCAGTTCCACATCCGCCTCTAAATATATATCTACCGTGTGGTATGACCGCATCACGATATGGATTTGACGCTTGCATTGTACGATAGATTCTCGCTTTTAATCTCCTGAAGAACATAAAAGACGGCATGATGTATCGGTTCGAACCATTAAAACAACGTTTTACACATCGGTCAAATTTTGTCAGTAAATTTCGACACAAAATGCAACAGCAAAATTTTTACTGTCTACAATATTAGTTTAAGTGACAAATTTTGTCGAAAGTCAAAATTTTGATATTAAATTTGTGAAATTATTATTAAAAAATTTTTGACAAAAACTTTAAAGAGCTTGCCAAAAAAACATACCTTTGAAATGAGATTTTCGCGACAGATTTCTTGCGATGAAATTAAAAAATGCTTAGTCTTGAAAAAATTTAGCTAAAGGACTTACGGTATTTTAATGAAAGTACGAAAGCCTGGTACTGATAGTGGAACACAAAAGAAATACTCTTTTTCGACACTGAGATAGCCTTATACTAAAAACTTTCGAAAGAAATATGAAAATTTGTTATTATTCAAGATAAAGTGACCAAATTTCTAAGACTTAGTGGGTGGGGTTAATGCGATTTTCAACACTTGGCACACACAAGGCACCGATTCTGAGCATTGGCCTTTAGATTGACCAGGACTTGTTTATTGCATTGCCCCATGCTCAACTGCTAGCTTCCATGTACTACATTGACCAACACGACGATTGCAGATCAGTATGCAATTTAAAACATGTCAAAAACATGATGTTCTTAGTTATTTCTATAAAAGTCATTAAGAACTCTCCTCTCCTTCTACCACCTCCCATACTAACTGTATAATTTCACTAAATGCAATACACTAATATTCCCAGTACCTATTAAATTTTTTAATTCTCAATTTTGTATAAAACATTTTGATGAAAACTCTAGCATGATGTGAAAAAATTAGTTCAATGTCAGCACCCCCTCCACCACTTCCCCAACAAAATTTCTTAAAATCAAAAAATTTGGGAAGAGTGTATCGGCTCTTATTTCCGAGTCCGCTTTCAGAAGTTCGGTTGGTAGTCCATCTATTCTTTCCCTCCCACCATTGACCGAATGGCGAAAACTATTTTTTCCTTATTGGAGGATCGTCACTAATAGAGTATTGTTGCTAATAGAGTATTGTTGCATTTGGATGTTTGGCAATTGCTCAGTTTCTGGAATATCCTTCTTCTCGCAAGATATTGAAGCTATTAGAGAAGTTTTAATTCCATCGCATCACACATTTCCCAGTGAGTTCCGTTAATATCTCTCACCAGAGGGATGGCAGTAAAATTCCTGTTCGTCAACTGGTTCATAATTTTAAATTACGAACCCATATCCCCAAGGTAAGCCGCAGATTTTGCCTTATTGGCCAGATCTTCAATGGCCTTTCTCTTGTCGCGTCTAACAGTCTTCTGAAGCTTTACATGTGCATCGCGATAGTTCTGTCTGAAGTCGAGGGTTCTTTCGAGTTGAGAGATGATTGCGAATTTGGATTTTTTCAGATCGCTAACCTTGTCCCATCCAGGATTTCTCACCGCTTCGCACATAACATATCCCACAGATTCTTCAACACTAGTTAGAAACGTATTCTTGGCTGCCTCAGAATTGGCGTCTAATGTGCGCACTATAGTCTCAATGTAAACGACATTTCGCATAGAATAGTGGTTTGTTCGCATTTTTTGTTGGAGTCTGCTAGTTTACCAATATTAAGACTGTTTTTTATTTGAAGAATGTGTGGCCATTGGATAGCAGCTGAGCACAATCTCAACTAGGCAACCATCAAGTGGTGATCGCTCCCCACGTCAGCTACACGCTTCACTTGCACATCGAGGAGATATCTTTTCCATTGGCAACTTATGACCAAATCTAATGTAGAGATACTCGATACACACTAACACTTCTGTCCTAATAGAGTTTGGACAATGCTCTAATACCAACAGTTAAGACTGCGTTGTACAAGAAGGCAACATAAGAAATACGAAAATCAGCCAAACTTGAGTTTGACCGATTTCAAATGTACGGACACGAGCGAAAACTTGCGTTAAACTACAAGTTTTTGAATATAATTCTCATTAAAACCGAAAATAAATATGACTTTCATAAAAAAAAAGAATTGAGAAAATTCAAATTTCGGGCGAAATTTCCCGCGTGATCGCTGTACATGCATTGTCCAAACTCTATTAGGACAGAAGTGTTAGTGTGTATCGAGTATCTCTATTTTGATGATGCCGGGGCTAAAAGATGCCGGGGCTAAAAGATGCCGGGACTAAAAGATACCGAGGCTAAAAGATGCCGACCGACATAATTGCTCCACTTATATTTTGAAAGCACACAATTGATACTATTTTAAGGTATACGGACGAAATCAAAATGCCTTCTGCTGCATTAAGCCTGAATTATTATTTTCTAGGATTGTAGCGCAATTTTCGTAGCGAAAAAGATCACCTTATCATAAAATTATACATTTCTGATCTTTGCAGGCTAGCTAGGGTGTAGCCTAGTGGGTAATGTGTTGGTCTACAATGTGAAGGTCGTGAGTTCAAATACCGGCCGACGCATAATTCAAGCCCTCTGCTTGGTTACCTCAATTTACGAAAATGAAAATTTCATATATAGAAGGTTGTGTGAAGAGCTAACAACCCTTCCGCAATAAATAATAAAAGTGTTAAGAAACCGGAAGGTGAGGAGGCCAAAGCCTGATTTGGGCTGCAGCGCCATTGAAGAAGAAGATCTTCGCAGGCTGGAATATTTTATCTAGATTTCCACTATTCAAGAGGGTGGAAAATCATATGTTCGTCGAAACTAACTAAACTAATAATCAATCAATTTCCAGTTACGACCCTCCATATAGAGGCATTGTGTAGAAATAGTTCACTTTCGCAAGTCACAATCACGAGCAGCGGCTTCAAGCTGCTATAAGGACTTGTTTATTCCCTTGGTCCACACTTTCAACTAGTCGTTTCCTTGCATGTGTGAACTACTCAGCCGACCCGACATCTTCCTGGAGGAATCGAATCAACGATGTTTTCAATTTGTGTCATAATATGTGGCCGATCCACTGCCACTTACCCCTTTAGATCTCAATGCCTACCTTAATCTGTTAAGTTGAACTTCAGTATGTCTTTGAAGATTACTTCTGGCCAATATTCCTGAAATGCTTCCAAGATATTAGTTAGCAGTTTCTTGATAGCCATACCTTTCAAGTAATACAACCACCTTACAAAATTCTCAGCTCCGTACGAAGAGAGTTCTCCCTTAACCTTTAACCTCTGGAAAGCGAAATACATTCCGAAGACCTGTTAAGCTTTATTTATACGAGCCTCAATATCCTTTTTGGCTCCGTGGGCACTAGCTCCAAGGTAACAGAAATATTGTTCCTCTTTCACATCTTGCCCTATGCTTATGCTCGAGCCCATGTGCATGTTTTCGTCCATTTATTTTCAGTCCTACCACTTTGCACTAGGAATACAAGGAACGGAAATTTGACTTAGAGTCAATGGTAAGCCTTCAAGTCAATGATAAGCCTTCAAGCCAGTAATGCAATACAAGTAATTGAGTAATTGTAAACGACGGATAAGATATTGACGAAAATGAAAATCTCAAGTTAATTAGACGTGGGAAAGCCGGTTCTCATGCACTCTCAGTACCTTCTTTAGTCTGCCCTTATACGAAAGATTTGCTCTACTTTAGAGCCTAATCCACTTGAAAATCCAATTTCCTGTTCATTGCGATGTATTTCTTTTTGTCCTGCATGTATGGCTCCTTATCGTGATATTTCCCGAAGACAAGTGGCTCGCTGTCGGCTAGATTTCCCTTTTCGACCAAAGACTTTTCGAAATGAGAACGCCAGAATGGTGCTCAAAAATTCAAATGAGTTTTAAACGGAAAGAGGATGATACGTTCGATGTTACAAAGGAGAAGAACTATTCGACATAAGACCATGCGCCAGTATGTACGAGGAGAGCGTAGATAGGTGCGGTCCTCTACCATAAGGTTCTGGCAATTCTCCATGTGACCAAAGGAAAATTTTCATAAATATTAAAATGTGCAAATGGTATTTATGAGCCTTTTCTCGAAGATACGAGTTAGTGTATACCTATACGGATTTGTGTAAATGTTTTCGCCGTAGCCGCACACTCACATAACTTTCACTCTACATGAATATCATTTTTCTTGTGCCAGTTCAACGATACAGGAATAAGGAACATCATTTGCAATTTTCCTCGAGCGAGGTATAGTCGTCTTTCTCATATGGTAATTGGGGCCGTGCAAATTATATGACAAGTGTATGTGATTGAGTACATCAGAGCACAATGGCACTTAGCTTGTTTTTTGTGTCAGCATCACAAACCGATTTGTTTTACATAAATACTGAAAATTTGCTTCGTAACGACTACGAAATGCTTGTTAGGAGTTATTACAAATTTCGCTCTCGGATTTTTGTAATATTACATTCTTACTAGCATTTATGTTGTTAAGAGGATCCTGAAATTGCTTAGTTACAGGTAACAGACATCGAGCGCCTATGATTGAATTTCTGGTTATTGCAATGAACGTTTCTCCTTTTTCAAGGACACTACAATCTTAATCGGGCTTTGGCCTCCTAACATTCAGGTTTCTTAACATTTATTTGTTATTGTAAAAGAGTTGTCACACATTCGCACAACCCTATATCTACGAATTTTAATTATCGCAGATTGAGGTGGCCAAGATATATACACGTAGGAGAAGTAGGGTGCTGATAAGTCGATCGGAATTTGAACTGCCCGACCTTCGCATTGTAGATCAACACGCTACCCACTAGGCTCCACCCTAGCTGAATTTTTGAATGATGAAAATTTCCTTTTTTTAATCATATTTGCTTCCTTATTCGTATACGGTATACCTAGATGGTTATATTTTTTTGTCGCAGGAAGTACGAGTATTTGCACAAACGAAAGCGAAAAATTTCGCTCAATTAAATAAATCAGAAGGCTACGTTAGGTTTGTGGAGGGATTGGCCACCAAAAGGCCCATTGTACGCCTCCATATTTGGATCATGTGGACCTACATATCATTAAGCCAGCCAGCTCTACTGGTGAAACTAATGAGCTTCATCGGTTCAAAGGACCGGAATCACTTTGCTCGGCGAATAAGTACTATACGAGAATTCGTCTTCAAATTATTCAGAGGCATGACCAATGGCAGAGGAAATGCTCTACGGTCTCATCCCCTTACCGCAGCCTCTGCAAAAGTCGTCGGCTGTGACGAGCGTTTTTCCTAAGAAAACAATGGCCCGGGACTAAACCAACTAGTGTCCGTCGGGAATTTCTGTCTAGGCTCGATATTTTTATTGATTTCCCCCTATCAAGATCTACGAAATGGAAATAAATTAGAATAACCGAAACCGAACGTAGACTGTGAAACCCTTAATAAATCGTTTACTTCCGTATCGTCAACTCCTCCTGCCAAATCTGTGCTAATGCTTTCAGGTGAATTTTCCGAGCATATATGCAAGTTCAAATGCAATAATCACTCTTATGAGATTAATTACGTGTGTTACTGAATTAAATGTGAACATGCTCCCCGTTGTAATACACATATTTAACACAATTTTCACTACTTCAACTTTTCCTGATAGGTGGAAAAAATATCAAATCACTCCTCTTCCTAAGAAACTCTTAATTCAGCTCAACAAGAGTACAGACCGATAACTATCTTATCTTATCTCTAAAATGGATGGAAATCGATTACTAACGCTCACTGTGTCCCGGTAGCATCTAAACGTGCTGAAATATTTGGCTCATTGAACTCTGAGCTGCACCTAATCTTGGAATGAGGCAAGATAAATAGAGTAGAGTTAACCACATCAAAAACACATCTTTCCCTTACACGTGATGTTCCTGCGTTGGTCTCTCATTTAACCTTCTCTCTTCTTCTACAATGGCACTACAGCTCAAATCGGACCTTGGCCTCCTGACATTCAGGTCCCTTAACATTTCTTTTTTCATTACTTTATGTGGAAGGGTTGTTATCCCTTAGCACAACCCTCTATCTACGAATTTTTCACTTTCGTAGATTGACGTGACCAAGGTATATCCAAGCAGGTAATGTGCTGGAATTATATATTGTGAACTCACAAGCTTCGCATTGCAAGACAGACCAACACGCTACCCACTAGGCTATACCCTAGTGTAGTTAACCTTCGGTGGTGTCCAACTAAGCTTTTCCGAATATTTCTCACTCCTTGGCATCAAAATAATTAGCTATCTTAATTGGAACCAGGACATACTCGACGTAGCACTTGATGCTTCCAAACGCCTTGGAGTTCTCCGAATATGTAAAAATTATTTTACTCCCACTGACCTACATTAGACTACGCCTCGAGTACAATTCACATTTATGGGCTGGGGCACCCAAAACGCAACTTGCGATGCTCGACCGTGTGCTGTAAAATTGTGCCAGAATGTATGGGAGGGGGTAGAAGGAGTGTAACTAATCGTCTAATTTTTTTTTATCTTACAAATAATTCTAAATAAATATTTAGTGCACAATTTCAGCTCCATCAATTTTATACGCACTGAATAAATTGGCTTAGAGCATTCTAAGAAAAAGTGCAGTTTTTTTTGGAGGTGGAGAAGGAGAAGAGGACACAAATCATTTTTATACGGTAGATTAAAATCATCATAAAAGTATTACATTCCAAATTTCAGATCAATAGCATTTATACTTTTCGAGCAAATCCGTTTATTGTCAAATTGTGTAATTTTGTATGGCAGGGGGTAAGGCAGGGGTTGCGCGATTTGCCCTGTTCATGAACTTGAATTTAATTTTTTGTCAAAAACGACGTGTACAAAATGTAAGCTCTCTAGCTCAGCGCGTTCTCAAGCTAGAGTCGACACGGACAAACGGACGGAAATCCAGTTTTGAGATTTTTGACTGATTATATGAACCAGCCAAGAAATAATCTTGGCGTTACAAACTTTGCGGCAAACTTATAATACTCAGATTTCATCTAGAATATTAGTACAAAATTATCTGAATCTTAATGAAGTAGAAACAGAAAAGATAAGAAAATACAATATTGAAGAAGCCAAAAGTATGTGTTGAAGAAACTACAACTTACAAATCAAATCAAAGAAAAATAAAATTGAACTCAAAAGAATACACAAATCGCTTGAATGTACCCGAATCATTAACATGCTGAATATGAGGCGGAAGATTGTTCCGGATCCTTACGGTCTGAATGAAAAAGGAACACTCACAGAAACGCGGAGTAAGAAATCTACGATGTCTAATGGCTTTCGGAGGTATTAAGTAATCGCATAAATAAAGCGGTTCACCGGTAAAATATATTAACTGTAAAATATTATGCAAGACAATTTGTGATCTGCGCTTCAGGAAAGAGGATAAACTGCACCCTAAAATGCTCGTCTGATATTGCGATTCCTGGTCAGAACGCCTTAGTCCTAAGATAAAGCGGATACAGTCGTTGAAAGCCACGTTTAGCCTCTGTTGACAATAGAGTCGTGTCTAGGAAATACTACACTACCGTATGTGAAGAAAGGTATAATTAGAGATTTCACGAGCATTAGCCTAGTATGCAAGGTTAGGACACTAGCGAAAACCCATGTCTTCGCAGACTAGCATAATACCTTTTTAAAACAAAAGCGACATGCTTACATCCACTCATAGACGAGTCAAAAAATACTCCTAGATCCTTTACATAAGTTTGGACCAAGAGGGGTGTACTGTTGACTATTGGGTGGGAAGGATCCCAGGAATTTGGATTATCTAGTCTGGTGTAAAAAACAATGCATTGAGATTTTTGTTCGTTGATCGTAAGATGGTTAAGTTAAGACAACTTAATATGCGAGCACTAATAGGCCTACTTAAGTAGATCTGTGCATCATCCGCATACAAATGAAGACTGCAGTCGTGCAATATATCCGATAGATAACTAATATAAATGCTAAAAAGCAGTGGACTTAAGACTGACCCTTAGGGGACACAACACATACGCGATGAAGATGAGGATAGAACATGATCAATTCTGACTTGCTGGTATCTATTGGTTAGGTAGCTACCAAGAAGTTTGACTGCACTCGTTGAAAAATTTAAAATAGACGATAGCTTGCCTAGGAGTCTGCTGTGGTCCACCGTGTCAAAGACTTTTGAAAAGTCTAGGAGAACAAGGAAGGTTATCATATTCTTGTCCATAGCGGCTCTAATATCCGAGGTTACTTTAGTCAGAATCGAAGCTGTAGTTATCCCTTGTCGGTTGTCGTATCCTGAAAAATACGATTAATTAAAAAGGATTCTTCTACTTGAGACGGTGCACTATTAAATCCGACAAATTAAATAACTTTGCGTAGTTTATGATACTAACTGAATATTCCTTGATTCACGTAAAGGGCTAACAACCAAGCTCTAGAATAAAAGGGATATACGCTATGCTTTTTTGATATAATCAGCATATATCCTCGCAAAGTGGGTAAGAAACTAAAACAAATTTACAGAATAAATGTTGTAGCGCCTGAAAAAAGTGTGAAAATAATGCAAAAAAATGGTTAATTCCATGAAAGAAGATGAAGAAAAGTTTGATATTACGAGAATAATTGGTTAATTTGGGATAACTATCAATACAAATAATTAATTTGTCATGCGATAGAAAATCATGTCGGGACAATAATCTACCATTTCGGTGAGTTTCCTGAAGTGTTTAACTGAAAGTTCCTCTGTAATGTAATCATGAACTTACCGAATTATGTCTAAAATGTTATTTCCAGTTTCACCTAAACGAAGAGAGAACGCCAATTTATTCCCAAATCCAGATCTCGTATTTTGGAAGGATCTCGCTTCCTCCATAGGATTGGAACTCACTTCCTCCTTCCTTTAAGCTGTAACTCACTACCCTTTATCCTCACGCTACGCATCCGGGCTTCAAACAATTTACAGGTGTACCGAATTCCTCCATCTAATTCGCTTAATTCTCCATCTTGTTGTAGGCATTTTAAACATTTCCATCGGTATTCCAACCTTCTATTGACATATCGCTCCGCACTTAAGAAGTGCAGAACTTGCGAAATCGACTTGAAACATCCTCTGCAGTGCGCTCTATGTTCCTCCGTTGCCGCTCCGGTACCGTACAAGAACAAGAAAACCAAGGCAGATGAATTCTGAGGGCGAGCAACTTGAGACCGCCTGAAAACAAATTGACTCCAGCTCGGATTCCAGTGCGGCAAAGCCAAATGCTAACAAATCTTGTAATTATATAACACTTTTGGGCTCAGGATGGGATGAATTTCTTTCCTACATTTACGCCGTCGTCGTCGCCATCGACATCGTCGTCGCAATCGCAAAGAAACTTTTGCGCGCTTCCAAAGAGCAGAGTCATTGCTGCAGCCCAGGTAAGACAGGTAAAATCTATGGGCGCAACCTCACGTTTTCTACCGATGATTTGGCCTTAAAGCGGAACAGAACCGGAGGAAAAGAACACGACGATCGTCGCATTGAAAGTGGGTGGCGATCGCAGCTCGAAACACTGACTAATGTTAAATAACGCCGAGCTGGAGATCAGTCGACCTAGGCTGCAGCCATCTAGTTAGCGAGGAGCAAAAAAAAAAATAATGAATTGCATAACAGGTACCTTACCTTAAGGTACTTTGCCGAGCCAGTTTTACCACTTGATGCGATTGCATGATGAAAAATACTCCTCTGGGAATTGTTTTTTTTTTCTTGCGAGATGAATTGCAATTTCGCCGCACTCATTCTTGACCTTTATAAAAAAAATTACAATCGCTTAGATTAATCCGAAAATGGAATGAAGAATGCTTTGTGAAATATTTGCATAATGTAATGGATTTCGTCTAAATACAGAAAAGAAGTTGAGCAAACTAACCCGACTCAAAGATTTCCCGATTTGGTTGGTCTTTGCAAAAAGTTCTTCTTCATCCAATTTATTGTGCAAATTATAGTACGCGAGTTTTATTTTTATTTTCTAATTCAACTTAGTCGGTGGTACTCATATTTCGGTTTTGAAAATGTTTCAAATTGAGGTTTAATTTATGTAAGCGGTTGAATCTGTTCGGTGGTAGCTAAAACTAATGGAAAAGTTGATATTAATTTTTTTTCAAAATTTAAGAATATCTAGTATGCTATTAGCACAAATGCTATATAAATAAATGTAGAAGATTCAAGAAATTACATACATTGTAACGAGCTTAATTATTTGCTCTCAAAGTTTCCTAGAGTATTTTTTGCATTTGACTCACTTGAGTACAATTCGCATAAAATCATCGAAAGCTACTGGAGAGCATCCAGATATTTGTATTTCCTCTTATTGGAGAAATGCTGTAGATGGAGTCATCTATAGACTTTCTTGATCGTCGTAGAAAATTCAAACCACTCGACATCTTCTACAGATTAAACTGATTAAAGCAGTCGTCTAATTCCTCCTTTATATCAATTCGCACGTAATACTCATTCTGCTAAACGCGCTACTCAAATCACGCACTACGAAATGCATATCTATAACTTTTCTTCCTCGATAAATGTAGAATTTACTGCCAGCGGCTAAATTTCACATAGAATCTACAAGCTGTAAGTATTTGTGCAGTGTGTGTAGCATATACCGACTTCTTTTATCCTGCTTGTCTTTTTTCTACACAGAGAGAAAATGCATTACAAATGCATTAAAACAAAATCAAAAGGATTTAAATATGAAGCTGCTTCATTAGCGGTTCTGTTTCAAAAAACATCGTTTAGATTTCACACGATTCGTCTTAGATCCGTATTTGTAGTCACATTATTTTGATAAGATTGGCAAACGAAATAAATTGAATTCTTGTAATGGAAGGTGGAGCATGGCGGCTGTACGCTTTTCAGCTGGTACGGTTTAGGTCGTCGGCAACCGGGATGGATTTCGCCATCTTCTCCATCATATAAAATTTCGTGCAGTAAGTAGAAGAAAAATAGCTGAAAATAAAGATTGTCTGAAGGACCAAAAACTTTTGGCTAAAGGCCCAGAAAATAAAGTCCAACTAAATGGAATATTATCAGAAGGAGAACTCGGAGAAAATATGGTTACTCCATGGGCCGCTAGAGGTGCTTTACCATAGTTTGGCAAAGGTGAAGCCCGATATTTAGAGCAAAATTTAAAAAAGGATCGAATTTTTTTCAGTACGTTGTTAACATCATGAACTGTGCCCAGTTTTTAATACTGAACTAAAAAAATCAGAAACAAAATTTTCGACAGAAAAATTTATTTTAGGGCAGATGAAATTGGCAAAGAAATTCACAGGTGGCGATTGTGTCATTTCTGCCAGACTCGGATACAGTGTGACTCCTTCTTGCATGGAGTGACTCTATGAGAAAACGAGAGGGGCTGGTTGATCAAAAGAATGAATGGGAGTCCAGACAAAACTTTACGTTCTGATGCGACAGACAGAGGGTTTCTGCTGAGCAGACTGGTGTTTACCTGGAATCTCTCCTCCGCCTTCTTTCCACCATTCCAACTAATTATCGGGAGCTCCCTTAAGCTTTCCTTGGTCATGGTAAATTTTAAAAAGACGTAACTTCCCTTTTAGGCTGCGAGTACGATTGTGTGAACCAAACGCAGCTTGCGAAAAGAAAGTTTCCTAATCGAAATGACTGGACAAGAAACACGATACTCTGCGCCTGCGCTTTTCCTCCGTCTCTGTTCGGACGGGTCTAAAACTAACCAGAGGACAGGTACAAGGATTTATTTCCACGACCTCGACATCCACACTTCTTTCCATCTTCGAGAACTCGCGACTGTGTTACAAACAGTAGTATTAGCCATTAACGAGTGCACAAAAATTCTTTTATATATGGGTAACAGTTTTCAGATTTTTCACTTCAAGCACTCGAATCCTACAGGACCACGTTCAAACTAGTATCCATTTGTATACAAAATTTAAATCACCTAGCAGCTATACCGAAGTAATTTTAATTTTGATACTGGTTCATAACGACCTGTTAAGAAACAACGAAGCAGACATGCTTGCCCGGCAAACATCTGCAAACATTAATTCTTTTGGGAATTCAGTCGATGTAGCGCCAATAGTGCTGAAGACTAGCTTCAATCAAACAATTTTGGATTTTTTCTTGACGGGATGGCAGCAGCTACATAGCTGCAGAATGACCAAATCCTTTTGAGGAAAGAACGTAGTAGCAATAGCGTTCGAGCTATTTCCGGCCTGACCACAAGTCATTCCTTGCTTAAACTCCTCGACCACGAGCGACATGATTTGCAGAGGTTGCGAGGAAGATGAAGAATCTATCGAACACTATCTTATCACTATTCGCCAATCTCCAACAGTCGTCTCCTTTGTTTAGGCTCTAAATTCATCACTGAACTAGATGACCTCAAAGGCGTCAAACATTCGAACCTACTTCGGTTCCCAGAATGCACCAAGAGAAGTAACATCTACCTCATAATCAATAGGCTCAACTATATGGTCCCAGTGCAATGCGTGAAATGCTCACCACGCTTAATAGGCACAGAAGATTGGTGCACCTCATCAATTGAGTCAAAACTGTAAGTGGTTTCAAGTGTCCTGTTATCTGCGAAGCTGTGAATATATAATACACCCCTCTATCAAAGTACATGCAAGCGAGTCTTACTAGCGTAAATTTTTTGCTGACAACTTTCCAAAACAAATGTTAGGCTCAAACAAAACTGCAAATATGTGAATTTCAAATGTAAAGTATTACTTGGTTAGTACAACAAAACGAATCAGGTCTCCGTTGTGGAGCACTTCGACCTTCGATGGCAGCAAAGTTTGCGATGACGTGGACCAAAGATCGTACAGGAACGAAACTAGAATCAGGCCTTCCTTGCGGAGCATCTCGACATTCGATGGCAGCCAGAATTGCGGTTATGTGCAACAAAATCGCACGTGGCTGAATGGCAAATTGGATCAGGTCTCACTTGCAGAGCACTTCGTCAACACCAAAAATGAACCCGGATATTGCAAATTTACCTCTTACGCGTTCCGATGTCTGCCTCCAACATGCAGATAATAGTCCGTTTCCCCTAGTTTTTTGGATTCCTTTTGTTTGTCGTCAGTACATCTCAATCCACTCGTCTTTTTCAATCACTTCATTTCTTCACCACCTTACTCCACCAACTCCCTTTACTGACTCCTCGAACAAAAATTTTTGTCCTAGTCGTTCCTTACCACTGAACTACAGTTCTCCCTGGATAGCGCAATGCTTCGTTCCGCTCGATCAAAAATTGTTCTCCTCTCATCCCTAGTCGTTCCTTACCACTGAACTACATACAGTTCTCTCTGGATGGCGCAATGCGTTGTTCCGGCGCGTGCGCCATAAAAATTTCTAGCGCACTAAACTCAAATATTGTTTCAGTATTTTGGTTGATTTTTAAACCGCTTATTAACATCATTATCATCATCGATAGCTCCAATTTTTAATTCGATGGCTCTCATAAGTTCGACGAGAAATGCTCTTCTTGAATTTATAATATAGAAATTTCTATGGAAGGGAGTAGAAGGAGTGAAGAGAAGCTGAAATTTTTTCTGCATTTATTGCAATTATTCAGGCAAAATTTTAAGTTTCTACTTTTTCTAGTTTTAATGGAAATCGATATAATCTTCTTCTTCAATGGCACTACAGCCCAAATCGGGCCTCGGTCTCCTGAGCTTCAGGTTCCTTAACATGTTCGTTACTTATTGTGGAAGGATTGTTAGCCCTTCGCACAACCCACTATCTGCGAATTTTTTGTTTTCTTAGATTGAGGTAGCCAAGGTATATCCAAGCAGTCAGTGTGCTGGAATTATAGGTCGACCGGCACCAACAAGTCGTGAGTTCAAATCCCGATCGACGTATAGTTCTAAAACGCTTCCTGCTTGGGTATACTTTGACCACCTCAATCTATATATGCATCTACAACATCATCAAAGAAGTGGAAGAAATCTATCAAGAAAATTCTAGATCTGTCAATGATAATTTTTTCATTAAATCAAGTTTTAATAATCTAGATATTGGTTTGGTGAATGTTTTCACAGTGCATTTCGAATTAAAAGAAAAGATTTCCGGATTCTACATTGTTACGCTTTATTATTCGTGACGTTTCGGTCTCTGCTGGGACCTTTATCAAACTGCAGTTTGATAAAGGTGATAGATAGTGTGCTAAATATTACTTTTTTACCGACCATTTCCGTACTGCGTTCACTACTTCAAATCGTATTATTAGTCCTGAGGATTTCCGTTACATGTCGAAGTTTCCTTCTACCTCATTAGAGATGAATGATCTTCATACTGAGAAAGCGACCGTTTTAAAGCTTATTTCAAGCATCGCGGATAGTTTTCTAGAGGTCTAGATGGCATCCCTGCTGCGTTGTAGCACTTCTCTGGTTCAGCTTTTATGTCATATATTTAACACTTTTCTCAAATCGGGGATATTTCCTAGTTTGTGGAAACACTCCACTATCAGACCACTGCTCAAGAAAGGTAAACGAATTGATGTGTGTAACTATCGTCCTATTGATAATCTTTCTTGTGTTCCTAAGTTGTTCGAGGCTGTTGTTTGTGATATAATGAATTTTCATTGTAAATCAATCATTAGTCCAGTCCAACTCGGGCTTACCAATGGACGATCATATTGACTACATAATTTATTGATCTGAAATTTGGAATATAATACTTTTATAATAATTTCAATCTATTGCATAAACATTATATTTGTCCTCCCCCTCCTTACACCACCTCCCATACAAACTGCACTTTTTCATGAAATGCTCTAGATCTAGTGTGCATAAAATTTATCGAGCTGAAATTGTGCACCAAATATTTGCTTAGAATTATTAGTAAAACCAAAAAAATTAGACGATTAGCTCTATCCCTTCCACCCCCTGCCATGCAAAATGACATAATTTCATAATTTGTCAATAAACGGATTTGTTCGAAAAGTATAAACACTATTGATTTGAAATTTGGAATTTATTACTTTCATGGTGATTTCAATCTACTACATAAAAGTTATTTGAGTCCTCCCCGTCCTCCCACCACCTCCCATACAAACTGCACTTTCTTCATGAAATACTATACTTATACTTTACTCAATACGTATAAAATTGATCGAACTGAAATTGTGCTTTAAATATTTATTTAGAATTATTAGTAAGACCAAAAAAATTAGACGATTAGTTTCACTCCTTTTGCCTCCTCCCATACAATCTGACACAATTTCATAACTTCAAAAAAAGTCCATTTTCCTGAAAAGTATGAATGCTAAAAATTTGCAATTTAAAACATGTCAAATACATAATGTTTTTAGTTATTTCTGAAAAAGTCATTAATAACTCGCACCTCCTTCTACCACCTCCCATACAAACTGTACAATTTCACTAAATCCAATACACTAATTTTCTCAGTACATATTTAATTTTTGAATCCTAAATTTTGTATAAAACATTTCGATGCCAACTCTAGCGTGACCTGAAAAAATTAGTTCAAAGTCGTCACCCTCTCCACCACTTCCCCTACAAAATTTCTTAAAATAAAAAAAATTTTCTTTCATCTAGAGTATCTCACGATTGGGCCTTACGCCCAATCGTAGTCCTGTTATGTTTTTTTTTTCAAGTCGATCACAATACTTTATCATTAGAATAATAAAGTAAAATTAAATAATATTATTCAATATGCTTGTAATCGCCGTAAGATTTAGTTAGGATTAATTCAGCAAATTCTGAAATATGGTAATTATTATGTAAGTAGTACCTACTATTATAATATTTTTTCATATATTCTTCATTTGGGACAAAGGTGTCAGAAAGGTTTAAATTTATTGAGCCTGATCATTCGCGAAGTTCTCTGATTTATCTTTGACCGCCATAAATTAGGTTCGACTCATTACGTAATTAGAAAGGAAGATCTTTTGATTCAAAAGTTCACAGAAAAGGTGACATACAGATAGATGAAGTACATGATGCTATAATAGTCGAGAGTGCTACTGTATTTTTGTACCTATGTGGCTGAGAAAAGATTAATTGTGGATTAGCATAGGGTTACAGGAGTCTTCTATTATGAGTTAATTTTCTTTCATGCTAAGATAATTAATTAAAGTTTGTAACGTAATGGTTATAGACATTCATGAATCGAACGTAAATCACTTTTATTATTCAATATTTTATAACAATGGCAAATATGAGTATATTTAAATGGTCCGGCTCAGTCAGGAAGGCTAAGAAATGTAGATGTTTGCGAATTTTTATACTCTAGATGAAATCTGAAAGCATTTTAAGTTTGCTAAAAAGTTTGTAACGCTAAGAAATACGGTTCGGAGAAAAAAATTATCCTTATATTATCACTTAAGCATCTGAAAACTGGATGTCCGTCCGTCCGTCCATCCATGTACTTCCTAGCTCGGGAACACGTTAACCTAGAGAGTTTGTTATAGATCTCAGCAGTCACGAATAATAAAGCGTAACAGTGTAGAATCCTTTCAATAAGAAAGTTCAAATTTTGTAAACGTTGTTTTCGACAAAAAAATAAAGTCAAGTTCCTAATCGGGCCAAATCTCTTATGTCCTTCAACCTCTCCTAAACCAAATCGCACATTTTATTTCAAATGCTGGAGCTATATCAATACAAAATATTTGTCTTCATAACGAAATAAAACGCTTAAGAAAGTCAATAAAGTCTGCTTCTACTCGACCCAAATCCCAGAATTTAAAGACTGACTGGCGAATCGAAACATAATCGAGACATCTTTTTCTCAAACTTGAGGAAAGTATCAGTATTAGATTACAATAAAGCAAAATATTTAAGCGACATAGAAACTCTTGCAAAATTATCGAATTATTTTAAGTAGAGAAAATCGGGTAAACTGAAAGAAGTAATCGGGTTATTTTCAAACTCAAGATTGGCAGTAATATTGAAAAGTCATTAGGATGTAAAGTTAAAATTAAAAAAAAAGCAGTAGCTAAAGTTTAATACGTTTCTGGTAAAACCTTTATTTTCGCAATTGGTGTGATAACAATAAAGGAATTGTTATTATAGAATTAAATAGAAGATAGAAGGTTGAATCTTAATTATAATAATCTAATTTGGATTCAGGTAACTTAATTCAACAATTGAAAAATAAGTAAATAATCAAAATATGAAAAATTGGCTTCAAGCGTTGAAAATTATAAAATCTCAGAAGAGATAAACTAAAAATCGGGAAGTTCTCTTCAAAAATTGTTTCTATATGATTTTTGATACATGCATAGTTACTTCGCAAACTGGTATCCAAAGAATCTATGATTTCTGAAAATCAGATCGACAGGAATTTCTTTTCCCTTTTTTTTCCCTTTTTTTAAATAAAATTTTTAGCAAACGTTTTCTTCACTTTGATTTCTAGGAGTTTTATTTTCTTTCATAAAAAGTGCCAACCTTTTGCAATTACAGAAAATCGCTTTTAAAATTGGTCCTATAGCAATTGGCCCTAACTTGTGATGTGAGCTAACTCAACATATTAGAAATTGAAATTCAGTGGATTTCGTTAATAAAGGAATGAATTGATAATTTTCATTTCTAACTCTCTAAGGTGGTCTCATCCCTTACAATTAAAAAAAAAACAACAATACCATCCGATTTCTTTCTCAAGTCTTTTTAAAAAACTTTAAGAAACCGTATAATAGCTTACAATTTTCCCAGATTATCGCATTATGCTAATGAGCAATTTTGAATGGTCCTACCGCGATGCAATAGCCTCATAAATCTCACTCATGAGAACCTATCGGATTTCATCAATATTAAGACTAGGATTTATTACTTAAAGTTGTTATTGAAATCGCGTCAGTCAGCTATAAAAACCTATTAATCTCTCTCGTATACCCGACTAGATTTCAGGTGTAATGCACCATCACAATTCATCGCAAGTTGATCTGCTTCAGTTTCAATTTAAAATTTCATAACCGCCACAAGTGAGTTTGTAAAATCTGTGAAATGTCAGAAAAAAAAGGCTAAAACAACAACTGTAACCAGAGGAGTATGAATACAATTGCTGTCTAAACTACACGGATACGAGAATAACCCCTTGCTATGTACAAATCGCAGCCCATTGTTTGTAGATTATTAAAAAGTCATTTTGCGAGCAATACTCCTCTTGCAGTCTGCTCTTTTTTTCTGCCCATCTTAAGTCTGTATATGCATTGTTCTTAGGTTATCTTAGATTCGGAAGAGTATGGCACCGATCCATTGAACCGTGCTGGCTTGGTATTTATTGGAGGAGGCCCTCTTCTATCGCAACAGAGAGAAAAAAAGGAGCTTCGATTTAATTAATTCATGTCTTAACACGTTTTTTTTACGATAGATAAACCTACTAGAAAGCACTCCAAGATTAACAACTACACTTGAGATAATTATTCTTCCTGTGCGGATGTATTGCAAAAAGAAGAATTGTATGTGTGTATGCCAGTACGAAGCGTACAATCATCTTCATCGAATTGCGTAATCAAATATCGATTCAGAGGTCTGATTAAGATTTTAGATTTCCCAAGGCTTATTGAAATTAGTACTGCATAAAAGCTTTTGGAGTATTGAATATTGCTGGGACTTTCGATTGAACTTCAAGTTATAACAATGTAGGATTATTTCAATTTGAATTACACAATTCACTAAATTATATTTGCTTTTAACCTCTTACAATATTATTGTACTTGTCGTTAAATTTGATTTCTTTCTATTACCGCGCTTGTCTTAGCTACATATATCCTCGAATAGCACTCACTGTGTTCTCGTTGCTTTTGAAAGTAGAAGATTGCGAAGGCTGTGATTTCAGTTCCAAAATATAAATGCAAATTTGTAATAGGGAGCTTATACTTGACATAAATAAGAAAATGATATACAAATTCGATACTAGTGGGATGAATAATTCTGAGATACTCTTAACCTCTTCACACCAACGTGTTCCACTGAACCGACATGAGAAGAAAAGTTATCTTAATCGTTGGCTTCATTACCAATTTTTCCATATTTCAGTTCAAATCCGACAGTACCATGAATAGCCCCACCCGGACGAAAAAGCAATTTTATACGCAGATTTCCGTGTGCTAGCAATTGCTTTGCACCAAAATTCGAAGGTTCACAAAATCGAATATAATATTCATCAAACCGAAAAGTTTAAATTCCTCAAAACCACAATGAAATCCAAAAATCTATTTGCAAAGAAAAATCTTGAGTACCTAGTTATGGCTTAGCATAATTTTTGCACCGATCCTGTATATTATCAATCAATCAAACAAATTCCTGTTGAGACAGGAGAAAAGGACAGAAACTACTCTCTTCCACAAGGGGCGATCGTGAGTATCGGCCTTAAGCTATTGCCAGGGCTTGTTTATTTCTCTGGCCTCCTGCTCAGCTGCTTGCTTCCATGCTACATGGTCGACCAATCCACCAAGGTTAAAGATCAGCTCTCTTGAAGTTGAATTAAATTTTTATTTTATAATTTTCCATTTAATGTTTGTTATCTCATCTTGTTGTTCTTTTATTATTTTTGTTTTTTATTTTAGTTTTTACAATTTATTTATATTTTCCTTATTATTGATTGTTATCTATTGTATTTTGTTATTTTATTTTTTTTTTATTTCTTGACTTCTTATTTGATATTTTGATTTTTATTGTTTCATAGTTAAGTTTTATTAATTTTTCCTTTTTTTTGTATTATTTGTAGTAATCAGGCAGTTGATGAATAAACGAATATTATTATTATTTTTATATAGAATTACCTTAGCCATGATTTCGATACGGCAGTAATTAGACATAGGCAAGGGTGTAGCCTAGTGGGAAGCGTGTTGGTCTTGTAATGCGAAGGTCGTGAGTTCAAATCCCGATTGGCGCAATATATTATATAATTCCAGCGAATTGCCTGCTTGGATATACCTTGGTCACCTCAATCTACGAAAATGAAAAATTCGTAGAAAGATTGTGCGATTGGCTAACACCCCTTCCATAATAAGTAACGAAAAATTTTAAGGAACCTGAATGTTAGGAAACCAAGGTCCGATTTGGGTTGGCGCCGTTGTCGAAGTAGAAGTAAGTAGACATATACCACACCAACTGCCACAATCTCGAAGGTCGCCCTTCTTCAGAATTTTCACAATGACGCCCTCCTTCCATTCAGTCGGATATCTTCCTTCATTCCACACCCCAGTAAAGAGTCGAAGAAGTATATCGGCTGTAATTTCCGGGTCCGCTTTGAGGAGTTCTGGCTGGTAGTCCATCTATACTTGGGCATTTCCTTCCCGGCATTGACCGAATGGCGGAAACTGTCTCTTCATTATCTGGGGATTGTCCCTTATAGAGGATTGTTGCGGTTGGATGTTTGGTAGTTGTTCTGTTTCCGTAAACAAGATGTTGAAAATATCAGAGAAGTATTCCTTCCATCGCCGCAATTGGTGTTCACTCATACTAAGGAGAGTTCCGTTGACATCTCTCACCAGGTAGTTGGTGGTGGAATTCCTGTTCGTCAACTGCTTCATGATTTTAAATAGTGAGCCCATATCATCAAGGTAAGCCGCAGATTCTACCTTGTTGGCCAGATCTTCAATGGCCTTTCTCTCGTCGCCTTTTTAAGCTGTATATGAGCATCGCCTCAAGTCGGGTGTTCATTGGTTGGTATTGGGTTGAGAGATGATTGCCAATTTGACTTTTTTCTGATCGCCAACGTGTCCCATGTGTCTTGCAACATCCAGGGTTTCTCACCGCTTCGCACATATCCCACAGATTCTTCAGCACTAATTAGAAACGTGTTTCTGGTTGACTCCCAATTGGCGTCCAGTGTGCGCATTTCATATGCGCCCTATGTGGATGACTTTTCGCGTAGAATGGTGGTGTACTTGCGCTTCTTGTGGGGGTCTCTTAGTTTATCCTCATTAAGCTTGCGCTTCATTTGAAGAATTTGTGTTCGTCGGATAGCTGCTGTATACAATCTCAAGCAGGCGACCATCAAATGCTAATCGCTCCCCACATCAACTCCACGCATCGCTCGCACATCGAGGAGATATCTCTTCCATCGGTGACATATAGCCAAATGGTCGATCTGATTCTGAGTAACCCCATCAGGGGAAACTCAAGATGTTTTATGGTGACTCTTGTGTGGAAAAAGGGTCCCTCCGATGACCATTTTTCAAGTACTTCAAAACTCCACAAATAATTCTCCGTTTTCAGGTCTCTTAATCCAAGGTCGTGACGCATCGACCCAAGGGTCACCACGCTTCCCCATGACGTGTTTTAGTCCAGTGTTGTCAGAGCCAACGTTCATATGGGCGTTCATATCTCCTGAGATGATGATAATATCACCTCTTGAAATACGCTCGAAAGTGGCACTCAGTTGGCTATAAGACTCTTTTTTGTCACCAGGTGTTGCAGTATTAGTTGGTGCTTATCACTGTAGAATTGTGACATTTCTGATACTGGTCCTGAGGCTGACGACGATAATCCTATCCGAGACTGTTTCTAGCTCTCGGTGTAAGGACGACCGCCACGCTATTTTTGGCTTCACTCTCAGGACCAACGTACAGAATGGTGTTTCTCGGCGTTTTTCTTCTACTGATCCTGCCCACCTTACCTCGCTCAAGCTCGAGATTTGGACGTAATAGTACTCCATTTTACAGTCGATCACTGATTGGCGATGCAAAGACCGCGTGACCCCAGCTCTTCCCCGTCATTCAATGTTCGAACGTTCCAGAAGCCAATCATAGTCCGTTTTCGAATGCCAAAAATCGTTACCGTAGAATCTGTCCATATCCGAGGCGCTGTATCTATTTCTCCTATCAATAAGGATTTAAGATCACGGGTGATTAGGCCATGATCCTGTTAGTGTCCATTTGCCATTTTTAGGGCAAGCTGGACTGACTGTGGGTAAATTTTAATGCCTCCATCCCACAGGGGGATGGTTAGCTCAGGTCCGTGGAGTCGCTATTCTCCAAAGATAGTTGCATGAATTGGTAAAACCTCATTCTACAACTACCCCCCTGCGGGGGTAAATATATAAATGTATATTATAGACTAAAAAATTACTTGATTTCATTATTGTCGATTGGCAATTTTTTCGCAAAATAGCATAAATTTTATTTTCATCTTCCCACAGATTTTTGATACCGAATTTCATTGTGCTTCAAAACAATCACCATGCAATCGAACTGAACAACCATTAAAAGACGGAAAAGAATAAACCTCACACTGGCTTATTAAATAATAGCCCTGTTATTTTTGTATAAACAAGTATCTCATTACGTAGATTGAGCACTGCTGAGAGTGCAGGTTAAACGCACCTACTTAGCTGCTTTGCGTAGTCCGGAATTGTAATTTTCTTACCTTTTATTCATCTTCTTAAAATACTGAAGTTGAAGCATCCTACTATAATCACCTGCACGCTATATTCATTGACACAACAAACAAGCCAAGAATGGTCAAGTATATAAAACATTACGCAATCTTCTCGTAAAGAAGATGAACGAAAATCAAGGAATTAGAAAAAACTCGACCTTGCGATCGAAAAACAAAAATTCAAAATCATTGCTACTGTTTTCAAATTATATTCGAGTGCGGCACTCGAAATTTCAACATACAACCTACTGACCTGTTTGGATAAATACTTGGCTTTTTTCGCATCTCGAAAAGTACTTACAATTACCGGGCCTGTAATCTTCATAATGAGTACTCGAAACCCTCTTAATTCGTCTTAAATGCATGCTCATCGCTCGCGATAAACGCGAATTTCGGACGAAAAGTCCCAATAAAAATTAAATATCGGTAGCAATGATTTAAAGTGCGATGTCTCTCAACACCTCATCTATCTGACCACTAAATCGGACTAGCACGCAGTGTACGTTACACGCTTAGAGTACGGCTTATCGTGCAGCTGATTACCCGAAGATGTTTCTCCACAGGTAACTCTACCGCATAAAATTCAAAAGGTAAATATTAAATTTATTTGATGAATTTTCAAGAGATTTTAATCGCTCGGCTAGTTAAGTCATTTCAGTAATTGCGGAGAAGGAAAAAAAAATAAAAAAAAACTGAGCTATCGAAAACGGATCTAAGAAAACCTTAGACAAAATAATATAATTGTGGTATACGCGATTGGTATATGATCTATGATGATCAGCGCAAATTAGCTCTTTCATAATAATCTTGTAATTTGCTCATAACGATCGAACTACAAGTTTCCAACAAGGCTACCGTTTAATAAGTAATCACTCTGAACTTTCAGCAGAGATCTAGTTCAGAATTGCGAAGGTGCAATTCAACAATACGCACAATTCGATTAAACTTAACTCATCCGCCATTGTACCCATATCAAATGTCTGAAGCGAATTTTCGCCACTAATCGTACGAATGTAAAAGGCATATTTTCAAATTTTCAGAAAACCACATACGTACGATTAGACCTGTAATTACAATTTGTGATGTAAAAGTCAATTTATCGTGAACACTGTAATTATGATTGAGAAAAAGAACAACGAATTTTAAATTCACCTTGCTCGCTGATTAACATCAGATGTGAACGTTAAAAAACTAGCAGATAATACTTAGCCTGTTAATGGAAACAATTAAAAATTGCAGATAAATTTTCAAATTAGCTTAAGTCCGGAATTGATGTTTATGCACAATTTTCCATATAATTATACTTTAGATGAAATCTGAGAGTATATTGTGTTTGCCTTACCGTTTGTAACGCTAAGAAATAACGCTCGCACAGAGCCGCCAAGGGTACAGAAATATTTGTTGTCGCTCAAAAATCTCGATTCCGAGTGACCGTCTGTCCGTCTGTCCGTCTGTCCGTCTGTCCGTCTGTCTGTCTGTGCGTCTGTCTACAGCATAACTCTCGAAAGCTTTGAGCTATAGTGCTAAAAATTTTTGTGTATCATTTTTAGCAAAAAAGTAACTTTAAGTTCGTGAATGGGCTATATCCCCCCACTCCTTCTACCCCCTCCCATACAAATTTCATGAAATTTCGAAATATTAAGAAATTGATTTTTCTTTGAAACTATTTAAGCTATAGACTTGGAATTAAGTCAAGGTATTACGATATAGATGTCATTAATACCACGGAATATTGATCCGATACCCTTACTCCTTCTACCCCCTCCCATACAAATGGACAATTTTCAGAAATACATATTTTCGATTTTCATTGAAACTAGTAAAGCTGAAAAGACGAAATTTTGTCAGAATTAATTTTACTATAATTGCAATTTATTTTAAAAATAATTATCAACTTCACCTTACTCCTTCTACCCCCTCCCATACAAATTTCACGTAATTTTGAAATTTAAATTAAATTATTTTTCTTTGAAACTGTTAAAGGTATCAACTTGAAATTTTGTATAAAGTGTACAAATAGAAATATTAATAATTCAAAAAAAAATTGTTTTGATCCGTACACTCCTTCTACCCCCTCCCATACAAATGCATAAATTTTGTTAAATGCATTTTATCGATTTCCATTCAAACTTGAAAAAGTTCAAACTTCAAATTTTGCCAGAATTTGTTTCTTTATAATTGAAATAAGTGCTAGAAAAAAATATTGTCCCCGCTTTACTCCTTCTACCCCCTCCCATACAAATATCTGTATTATAAATTCAAGAAAAGCATTTTTCCTTCAAGTATATGAGAGCTATCGACTTTGAAATTGAATCAAAGCACGGTGATGATAAGCAGTTTCAAAATCATCTAAAACGTTCCACTTCCTCTGCCACCTCCCATACAACTGTCCCGATTCAGGAAAACTATTACCAATTTCTTTAAAAATAATGAAAACTAAAAACTCTAAATTCAGCAATAAGCATTTTGCATGCCATGTTCGGTGTCATATAAGAAAAATACAAATCTCCCCCTCTACTTCTACCACCTCCCATGCAAAAGTCTCTATTGACTATTCGAAAGAATTTGAGATGACATACTTTCCGGTATATTAAAGTCATTTCCATCTCATCTAGAGTATCATATGATTGGGCTTTAAGCCCAATCATAATTCTGTTATGTTTATACTCTAGATGAAATCTGAGAGTATATTGTGTTTGCCTTACCGTTTGTAACGCTAAGAAATAATGCTCGCACAGAGCCGCCAAGGGTACAGAAATATTTGTTGTCGCTCAAAAACTTCGATTCCGAGTTGCTGTCTGTCCGTCTGTCCGTCTGTCCGTCTGTCTGTCTGTCCGTCTGTCCGTCTGTCCGTCTGTCCGTCTGTCCGTCTGTCTACAGCATAACTCTCGAACGCTTTGAGCTATCGTGCTGAAATTTGTTGTGTGTCATTTTTAGCAAAAAAGAAACTTTAAGTTCGTGAACGGGCCAGATCCCCCCACCCCTTCTACCCCCTCCCATACAAATTTCACGAAATTTCGAAATTTTCAGAAATTGATTTTTCTTAGAAACTGTTTAAGCTATCGATTTGAAATTTGGGTTGAAGTATTATGATATAGATACCATTAATATGACTGAATATTGATCCGATCCCATCACACCTTCTACCCCCTCCCATACAAATGCATAATTTTGAAAAATGCAGTTTTTCGATTTTCATCGAAACTAGTAAAGTTATAAAAACGAATTTTTGCCAGAATTAATTTTATTAGAATTCCAATCAACTTCGAAAAAATTATCAACTTCACCTCACCCCTTCTACTCCCTCCGATACAAATTTCACGAATTTTTGAAATTTAAATTAAATTATTTTTCTTCGAAACTGTTAAAGTTATCAATTTGATATTTCGCATAAAGTATAAAAATAGAAATATCAATAACGGGAAAAAAAATTGTTTTTATCCTTACACTCCTTCTACCCCCTCCCATACAAATGCATAATTTTTGTTAAAAACATTATATCGATTTCCATTAAAACTAGAAAAATTACAAACTTAAAATTTTGCCAGAATTTGTTTTTTAATAGTTGCAATAAATGCTGGAAAAAATTATCAGCTCAGCTTCCCTCCTTCTACCCCCTCCCATATAAATATCTGTATTATAAATTCTAGAAAAGCATTTCTCCTTCGAATATATTAGAACTATCCAATTTGAAATTGAACCAAAGCGTGATGATAAGGATGATGATAAGCAGTTTCAAAATCATCTTAAACGCTCCACTTCTTCTACCACCTCCCATACAAATGCCCCAATTTCTGGAAAACTTTGTCCAATTTCTTTAAAAATAATGAAAACTAAAAATTTTAAATTCAGCACGAAACACTTTACACGCCATTTTCGGTGTCACATAGGAGGAATACAAACCTCCCCCTCTACTTCTACCACCTCCCATGCAAAGTCTCTTCTCACTATTCGAAAGAATTTAAGATGACATATTTGCCGGTATATCAAAGTCATTTCCATCTCATCTAGAGTATCATATGATTGGGCTTTAAGCCCAATCATAATTCTTTTATGTTTTTTATTTTATTTTTCATTCTAATTTTGATGAGATGCATTAATTTACCTACATTATTAGGAAATTAATTTTTTTTATCTAGTAAATTGAAGAGAAGGCTAATCTTACAAATGGATACGATTTTTTTCAACACCGTTTATAATTTTTAAATATTATTAACTTAAATAAAAATCAATTCGGTTAACATGATTTAAAATAAAATAAACTGTTAAGAAGTCGGGCGCAACTTTATTATTTTTGAGACAAGTTGAGGATGCATGGGAAGTGAGTATACAGGTTAGAGTGGTTAAGGAAGACTAAGTGGAACTCCCTTCCACAAGTGGAGACCCTTTAAGGCAAGGCTGTTGTCAATGTAACACTGAATTGCGAATACGATCAAATAGCTCCAGTACATGTAATCAATATTTTATTGTGGGTATTCGTTTTCATGACGAGAGAGGGGAGGGGTGATAGTATGGGTGCGTGGTTGTTAATAATTTTTTTAATTGATTGCTTAAATCACGTCCAATATTCTCTGCATAGAATATCAGTTTCATAGACGAGGTTGCATAGAATTTTCATAAAATTTGGTGCATTTTACATTCACGAAACCAATCATTTGTATGGGAGGGGGTAGAGGAGGTAAGGGAAATGCAAAATTTGTGATGCAGTTTTATTTCGTTTCTCTTGTAACGTTATCATACAAATTTTCAAGCTCGTAGCTTTTAATTTGTTGGTTAGCAGTTATTTTATTGAAATTGGTCGAAATCATACTTTTGTGTGGGAGAGGGTAGAAGGGCAAGTGTGATCTCAAAACTTTTCGTTTTATCTATGGTCTAAAAATGTTGTGCAACATTTCAAATGAATGGCTTTTAATAGTTAGGTGATAATTGATTTCTTAAAAATGGTCGAAAAAATAATTTTGTATGAGAGGAGGTAGAAATTTGAAAGGTATTCGACCAGTTAATATTTCATTCCCTTAGAAATTTTTTAAAAATCCATTTCGCAAATATTCAAGTTTCTAGCTTCAAATTTCATTCAAAAATTTTCAGTTTATGTGTTTATACTCTAGATGAAATCTGAGAGTATATTGTGTTTGCCTTACCGTTTGTAACGCTAAGAAATAACGCTCGCACAAAGCCGCCAAGTGTACAGAAATATTCGTTGTCGCTGAAAAACCTCGATTCCGAGTTGCTATCTGTCCGTCTGTCCGTCTGTCTACAGCATAACTCTCGAAAGCGTTGACCTGTAGTGCTAAAAATTTGTGTGTGTCATTTTTAGCAAAAAAGTAACCTTAAGTTCGTGAATGGGCTACATCCCCCCACTCCTTCTACCCCCTCCCATACAAATTTCATGAAATTTCGAAATAATAACAAATTGATTTTTCTTTGAAACTTTTTAAGCTATCGACTTCAAATTTAATCAAAACATTATGATATATATGTCATTAAGATAACGGAATATTGACCCGATCCCTTTACTCCTTCTACCCCCTCCCATACAAATGGACAATTTTGAAAAATACATATTTTCGATTTTCATTGAAACTAGTAAAGCTGAAAAGACAAAATTTTATCAGAATTAATTCTACTATAATTACAATTTATTTAAAAATTAATTATCATCTTCACCTCACCCCTTCTACCCTCTCCCACACAAATTTCACGAAATTTTGAAATTTAAATTAAATTATTTTTCTTCGAAGCTGTTAAAGCTATCAACTTGATATGTTGTACACAATATACAAATACAAATATTAATAATAGGAAAACAATTTGTTTTAATTCGTACACTCCCTATACCCCCTCCCATACAAATGCATAGTTTTTGTTAAATGCATTTTATCGATTTCCAGTCAAACTTGAAAAGGTACAAACTTGAAATTTTGCCAGAATTCGTTTCTTAATAATTGAAATAAGTATAAGGAAAAATTATCAGCTCCGCTTCCCTCCTTTTTCCACCTCCCATACAAATATCTGTATTATAAATTTAATAACAGCATTTCTCCTTCAAGTATATGAAAGCTATCGACTTTGAAATTGAATCAAAGATGGTGATAAGAATGATGATAAGCAGTTTTAAAATCATCTTAAATGCTCCACTTCCTCTGCCACCTCCCATACAAATGCCCCAATTTCAGGAAAACTATGACTACTTTCTTTAAAAATAATGAAAACTAAAAACGTTAAATTCAGCAAAAAACATTTTGCATGCCATGTTCGGTGTCATATATGAAAAACACAAACCTCCCCCTCTACTTCTACCACCTCCTATGCAAAAGTCCCTATTCACTATTCGAAAGAATTTGAGATGACATATTTTCCGGTATATTAAAGTTATTTCCATCTCATCTAGAGTATCATATGATTGGGCTTTAAGCCCAATCATAATTCTGTTAAGTTTTTTTCATTGCACTTGAAACACCTTGTGCACATTAGACCAAGGGGGTCGGTGCATAATAACTGTGGAATTTTTATTATTTTTTCTGCATGTACAGCAAATAGATGTATGTATGTGAAAAATTCAAACTTTATATCTTTCACCAGAGCCCTAAAAAATCACTCAAAATTTTCGACATTTTTGCTTACCACCTCCCACCCTTTACACATCACATAAAATTTTTACCAAGATTAAAAGAACTATTTGACAAAATTTTAATTTGATATCTATACTCAATTTTGAGATACAACGATTTGAAATTTTATAAAGTGCACCATTATTGAAATGCTCTCATTTTTCCCCACTACTATTTTGTCCAAATGTTATATTTTTATCGTATTTTTCTAGTATAGCGTAATATACGTTGTAAGTTTCAACTACATAGCTACATAGTTTATTGATTTTTAAGTGTTTATCTTTGCACCCCCCTGCTGATTTCAGTGGATCTACATATATGCCACCTTAATGGTCCCAAAATATGAATTTTTTATAGTAAGCAATTTCGAAGATATAATCATTTGGAAAAAAAAATCCGCCGTCAATTGGTTTCTAGCCCCCCTTTTTGCACTCCAATGGATAAAAAAATTAAATTATTTTTAATAGTCGTCCCACGAACCCCTCAACATGCATGTTGATTTTTAGCTTTCTAGTTGGAAACATGGTTGAGATATTTGAATTCGTATTTTTCGGTTTAAGCACTCCCCCTGCCTCCCCCTGAACCCGTACACCCCCTAAAATAGGTGTCTGCCTGAGATCCGCTACTATCTATAATCCCCCCAAAAATGAACTGACTACCTTGAGGGGTTTGTGAGTTAATGTGCGCTGAGCGTAAACACCGGCGTACGGCGGACGGCATACGGACGGATTTTTTTTTTTTTTGCATTTTTTAGGCAATTTTAGTTATGAAACGCGATAAAACAAAATTTCAGGGTAGCCAATTTTTTGTTTCCAAGTCGATCACAATACTTTATTATTGAAATAATAAAGTAAAATGTACAATGTATTACTAAGTTTATTTGAAAGCATTATTTCAAAATATGTTATTGTTACTAATTATTTAATTTGGTAGCTTGCATCTTACAATTTTTTCAACATTTTATTTGGTAAAATTTTTGATTTTCGGAAAAAGTAACACTCTATTTATTTAACGATAAAAGGATCCAAGACAGGACACACAATAAATTTACTGACACTGAAAATTTCCTTTTTGTTCTAGTAGGTACAAAGTATGTACCGCTTGGTAAATATTTTTATTTTAATTGTTAAAGTATTTCAAACGTGAACCATTACCAACGTGCGAAACAAACAAACTTATGTGGTTGAAATACATACATATGAAGTTTTTTCATAATCTAGGCATTACTAATAATTAACTATTATACATAGCGACTGTCTTCGAAAATAATTTGTTCTTATCAATTTTTTGGCACGAGTGTCACAATCAGGAACTCCAAACATTTCTCTCACACGAATTCATCTAAGATTTTTTATAACCTTCCCTCGCGATTTTCGATCCAATTCTTCGCTATTCGTGCTTTCGACACTTCTGAGAAAATATTTTCGAATTACTTTGAATGAAATTGTAATTGAATTTCCTTGTCGTTTAATCGCATTTAATCATTCTTAAGGCAGCTTGTACTATTACGTACGATTTAAGTGAAAATGTAGTGTTTTTTAAATAAAAATTTTTACCAAGCTCGTTTGAACATCGAACTTTTTTTTCCAAATAACAGTTTAATTGCAATGTAATTCGTTGATTGGTTTTCAAGATAATAACACTTTCGTGCGTAAAGTTTGTGAAAAATGTAACAATGCATAAAATTTGTATTTTTATATGCAAATTTTTTTTTATTTTGTGCGGAAATGTTAATTTTTTTCCCATAACCAAAAGATAAACCTTTCTGCGGAGGGAGCTGATTAGAAAATTTTCCTAATTTCAGAGTTCTTATTAATAAATCATAAGGGAATGTAATGTACCTTAGTTATGAAGTATTAACGCATGATATTTTTAGTATATCTTGTTTTAAAGATACCAATCTCAGCTCCAAAATATAATCATAATTTTTCACGTACTGATAAATAAAAGTGTAGCTTAAGTCAAAACGGTTGAAGGTACAATTAGTACTTGTACCGAAACCGAGAAAAAAGTCACAAGATTTCACATTATTTCATAAACAATAACACAAAAAGCTAATTTTGGACATAGGAAAACTATTTTTCTTCCTGCGCAAAGTACGAGCTATTTCGAAAGGATAACATATATTGCCAATTCACTAAGACCAAACGGCAAAAAATTAGTTAAAACTATTTTTTGAAACGTTGCTTAATTCATAAAGATAGCAATAGGACGAAGATACAATAGGTCCAAGGTGCATGACCTTCTCCTTTCTTTTAATGAAAAAGCTTGAATTTGATTTTAAATTCTTTGCATGTAAATTATATTTGTTCTATTGAATATCCGTACGACAACACGTCAATACTGTAATTGCATCTGGCCACACTATGTATGCCGACAACCTCAACCGAAAATATTGTAACATCAAAAATTCTTTTCCTACCAATAAACTTTTACAACCTCGTGTCTACTTATCCCGGATGTCTTCATCATGTTCGATTCTTTATTATAATATAAAGAATAATTTGTTTTGAGGCGAAAAAAACAAAAATAATAAAATTAATAACAATTTTATTTATTTTATGTCCATTTAAAGGTGCATCGAATTCTCAAAGTCAATTTGTTCCAGTCAGCTACTGGCCTTGCAGCTAATCAGATGGCTCTTTTTCACCCAATTTATCACTACTATAGCTATTCGCATAATTTTTCGACACGAAATTACCTCATCTTCAACGAAAATGCATTTTCGGTAAACACAGTGCACAATAAACTGCATAAAATCATCTTATCTCGTAATCATTGTGTTTATAGACAATTATTGAATAAATTTCCTACTAGCAAGCTCTGTATTTTTGGATTGAATAGTTTAAAAAAATTAAAACTATTAAAATGTAATTTGAATGAAAAAAAATGTAAGCATTTATGGTACAACACAGATGTATTATTTAACCTGTTGCAAATAATGAAACTAATTTTGGCATAGTCCAGATGATCTGAAATTAACTATAATTATTTCAATTGAATTCAATTTGGTATATGTTCACGCAATTGGTAATTTGAAGTGATTTAAAAATTTTCGTACATCATTATTTTCTTTCATAATCGTATTAATAAGTGTACAATGAAGTACATCAGCATTTGTGAATGTCAGATAAACATATAATAATAGCTATAAACCGTAATAACATTTTACCAATTATATTTAAATATATTGCAAAAGCATGCTTCAAATCTATAAACCACAAAATACCTTTTTCAATGACGACATAGATCGGCTCGGTTCAAATTTCCAAACTGATTATTTTGTGTCGAAATTACTCCCGATGGTACCACATCAACATGTGTGTCCTTCTGTTTGTCTCAAGTGTTCCGGTGTTGCGAAACAAAAAACTTGTAATCCGGAAATATATACTAATTAGTAATAAATATTTTGTATTTTTATAATTTTTATTTTCTTTGGCGTTCAACCTGAGCTCAATTATTTTTACCTTCTTGTTGAGTATCATAATTAATGACAGCAAAAAGAATTGAAAATTAAAATAAGTAGGAATGTTATTGTTTTAATTTCTTTACAATCATTTATTGATTTCTGATAATTTAATAAGAAACCAACTCAGAAACTCCAAATCCTCCAGAAACTAGTGCCAAATTTATATATGCTTATGTAACATATTTCTTAGCACGACTCACTTAATCATTGTCGAAATGTCTTAGAGTTCACAAAACAAAAAACAAATATAATAAAAAAATCATCTGAGCTGTTAGCGTGATATTAACACCAACTAGAACAGTTTGTCATCAATCATTCATAAAATCAAAAAGTTGCAATTTCATAGCATCTTTTCGTTCATCGCCGTTATGCAGTAGCACTCTGTAAGCTCTGAAAATATTGTGCAAAAGTTTAAAGTTTCCTTTTCGAGAGACGGACTGTGCCGCGCATCTTGCAAGAGAATTTTCATCGAAGCACGAAGAAGCCTTCATGCATGCTAGCTTGACTTCTGATCATTTATTTTGTTTCACGAAATAACGAATTACTCCCGCATTAAAAAGGATGCACTGTCCTGACAGTTTAATGTCTTTGTTGTTAATTAATGCATTACGCGAGGGGATGTGAGACGGAGAATAAAAATAATCCTCTTCAACTTATAATGTTTATAAACTTCTTAAGAAGAAAATGAATTTTGTTAGTCATTGTTCTACAGAATTTTTGGGTGGATGTGTTTTATTATTATTATATATATAGGTATATAAATATTTTTTATTTTTTTTTTGATATTGATGAAATTTTTTTCCTTGCTGAAAATCAATTTCTCAATTAGATTGTTAAAAAATAGATTGCCTCTTTTCTAGTCTAGTCTTAAGTTATCTTTGACAGTTAAGGACGCAAAACTCATGTTTATGGATTCTATTAATCTCAAAATAAAAACAAAATAGGACTACGATTGGGCGTAAAGCCCAATCATGCGATACTCCAGATGAAAGAGAAATTTTTTGATTTTAAGAAATGTTGTAGGGAAGTGGTGGAGGGGGTGATGACATTGAATTATTTTTTTTCACGTCACGTTAAAGCTGCTTAAAAAATGTTTTATACAAAATTTAGGATTCAAAACTTTTATAGGTACTGGGAAAATTAGTGTATTGGATTTAGTGAAATTGTGCAGTTTGTGTGGGAGGTGGTAGAAGGGGACGAGTTCTTAATGACTTTTTTAGAAATAACATGATTTCAATTTGCATATCAGTAGCATTCATACTTTTCAGGAAAGTCGACTTTTTTTTTGAAATTGTGAAATTTTGTCGGATTGTATGCGAGGGGGTAGAAGTAGTGAAACTAATCGTCTATTTTTTTTTAGTCTTACTAATAATTCTAAATAAATATTTAGTGCACAATTTCAGCTCTCGATAAATTTTACACGTACTGAGTAACTTTGTATTTAGCATGAAAAAGTGCAGTTTGTATGGGAGGTGGTGGAAGGAAGGGAAGGACTTAAATAGCTGTACAGTACATTTAAATCATCATAAAAGTAATATATCCCAAATTTCAGATCAATAGCATTTATACTTTTCGAACAAATCCGTTTATTGTCAAATTGCGAAATTGTGTCATTTTATATGGGAGGGAATAGAGGGGATAAAGCTAATCATCGATTTTTTTGTCTTACTAATAATTCTAAATAAATATTTAGTGTACAATTTCAGCTCGATAAATTTTATACGCACTAAGTAAATTGGTTTAGAGCATTTTATGAAAATGTGTAGTTTGTATGGGAGGTGGTGGAAGGAGGACACAAAAATTATTTGTATGGAGGATTATGATCCTCATAAAAATATTACATTCCAAATTTCAGATCAATAGCATCTATACTTTTCGAACAAATCCGTTTACTGTAAAAAAAACATTTTGTGCGGGAGGGGGTAGAAGGGGTGGAGTGATTTAACCCGTTCACAAACTTAACCTTAACTTTTTTGTCGAAAATGATGTGTATAAAATTTGAACTCTCTGGCTCAACGCATTCTCAAGCTAGAGAGGACACGGCCGGACGAACAGACAGACGGACGGACATACGGACGGACAGACATCCGGTTTTCAGTTTTTTGAGTGATTATATGAACTTTTGTATCATTCAATTTTTTCTCCGAGCCTTATTTCTTAGCGTAACAAACCTTGTGGCAAACTTATAATACTCCCAGATTTTATCTAGAGTATAAAGATTCGTCAAAAACCAAATGATTTATCTTTTCACTGCTTATAATTCAGCACGAATTGGGCCTTAGCCAACTGGCTTTGCGTTTTCCCAACATTTTGTTGAACTCGCAAAAATGGATCATTAGCCCTCTTATATTAATTTAAAAAAAAGGAGATAAAAAAAATATTAGATAATGAAATATCGAAGAGAAATTCATATCTATGGATTCCTTGACCCGAGGCTTTAAGCATTTCGCTCATATATGCAAAAATTAAATTCGCAATTAAAAAACTGCACAAACGCGAATCGCACGACTGACTGAAAATTGAAATTCATGCACAAAATATGTATATTGAGTTTGTTGAATGAATCCCAACAAAATGAGCTTTTACAAAAAAATGAGAGAAAAGAAAATTGGTCATAAAATCCATTGTTGTTTTAATTTCACTCGGGACATTTGGTACATATTCGAAAATTTCAGGAATAATTAGCTATACTTTTAACGTTTAGCAAATATTTAAATTTGGAGTTATTTAGTCGTGGATGATTTTAGCTTCAGCGTAAATTAAGACCAGTATGTTCGCCAGACTTGGATTTGCATTGGACTAAGTTTGAATCAGATTTTTCTGATTTATAATTACTTCTCCATCTACAATGGGACCATAGATCAAATAGGGCCTTGGCCTCCTGACCTTCAGGTTGCTTATCATTTTCCTTTACTTATTGTGGAATGTTTGTTAACCGTTCGCACAACCCTCTATCCACGACTTTTTAGATTTAGGTGAGGTCTACCTTAGCAGGCAGCGTGCTGAAATCATACGTCAATCGGGATTTTGACTGACAACCTCACGCCACCCACTGAGCTACCTCCTAACTTAAATTATATTTTATATTACAGCGGACTTGCATCTTAATCAAATTCCTGTTAAGACCTCCTATAAGGGGCATAGGACAGAAACAACTCTCTTCCACAAGGCGCGATCCTGAGAATCGGCCTTTAGTTGTGTCCAAAGCCTGTTTGGCGGTGTTTCGCTCTGGTTTCCTCAAAGTGTGACCGATCCACTGCCACTTCTATTTTAGTCTGTCAAGTTGTACTCCAAATTTCGTCGTTGGAAATCACTTCTGGCCAGCATATTCCTAAAATACGTAGGAAAAGTGCTTTACACAGGTGTGGTTCATTGAATTCCTTGACTCTCCCTTTTATGGATCCCAGCATAGTCATACCATTGTTCAAAATTTAATCAATATGGAATTTAAAAGTCAACTTAGCGTCCATTATTACTCCAAGATCTTTATTTTGAGAGACACGTATGAGATTTTAATTGCTAAAATTTTGGGCAAAAAGAAATTTGCCAGACTTTTCTCTAGAAAAGTTTATTACTGCAAATTTTTTCAATTCCTTAGAGTTTTACAAACCATACAGCACCATTCAGATAAAAACTCCATATTATTTTGCAAAAGAATGCAAATCTAAATTTGATATAGTTCTGAAGATTTTTAAGTTATCAGCATGAAAGCATCGCTTGCAATCGTTTAAAAGTAATGGCACTTCGTTAATAAAAATTATTAATAAAAGGGGCCGAATATGATACCTTGAGAAACGCCAGAGGAGACTCTAGTCATATTGGATAGATGCAATGAAAATCTAACTTCTTGTGTACTATCCGCCAAGTAAAACTTCAACCGCTTCAAGAAAATATCTCCAATTCCATAATGCACTAAAAAATTTTATGTACGAAGAATCTACTTCTTTTTAAAATATTCCAAAAGATTGGAAACAGTTGACTTACCCCTTGAGAAGCCATGTTGGCAAAGATTACCAATAGATTATAAAATGCTTTTTCCTCTGTATTTACGAATGTCAGATGTATGTATCTCCAGATTTAAAAATAGGTGTTATATGCGCCAATTTAAAACATTTAAGAAATATTGCTGAAGAAACGCATTAAACAAAGGAAACAAGAACCGTGGTAAAGTACTGGCGGTCTTATTCCGAAAAATTCGGAGAATGAGATCAGGTCCAATACCCTTACAAATATTTAGATCAAGCAACACAGACGTTATTTGACCAATAGTCAGGATCACCTCAGTTAATTTCGGCTTTCGTGCCGTAGTGAGCAGCGAGCTTGCTTTTCAGTCAATAGGTTGTGGGTTCGATTTCCACTCCAGACGGGATTTTTTTAAGCACGAATTTTTCAGTTGCTGCTGGCGATGCAAAAATTATTCGAAATAAAATGGGCAAACGGTGTAAAAGTGAAACAGTTCCACTTCAAGAAGGCCTAGATACTCAGTAGATGAATTCTGTACGCTTTCTATCATTCAGTCCCCCATAACATCTGCAAATATTTGTCAGTAGCAGCCAGTACAACTGAAAAGTATGTATCAGCTTCTCCACTCGTTACGGTCGTTCTCACTCCTCTCACACTTCTGTATCTGTAAGAGAATTCCTTCTACCAACATTAAATTTTGAAGCTTCGAGTTGATCGATTGATCAACGTGTTCACTTTCTCCAACTCCAATGATTCAAAATGTCAGTGAATTTGCTGATAAGGTATGTGGGGTAGACGCAAAAGCGAGATTTGAAAGAACAACTTTATACTACCGATCATCAACGGCAAAGCTGAGTCATAAGTCCAACTTCAAACCTTAATCTAAACATAGAAACTTGAAAGGAAAGATTTCCGTATTCTACACTGTTACGCTTTAATATTCATGACATTTCGGTCTCTGCTAAGACCTTTTTCGAACTGTTTGATAAAGGTCTACAAGAAGAAAAAACTATAGAGCACGCCTTACAAAATCTTTACAAAGATTATAGATTCCCGAATTAAACCCTATGCTTAAAACATAATTGGAAAATACCAAGGTGTATTCAGAGCCGGACTACGATTCAAATATTCACAGTGAAACGACGATACTGTTAAATCATCGCAGATAGTATCTTACTCAACATAATTGCGCGATCCCAACTGGGCGCCAAGGAAGTCTTCTTCCTGATGATGATGATGATGATGATGAAGAGTTCCAAAGTACAACTTTTTTTTGCTATTAGAAGTCGTTTATGTAAAATATCCATTTTTCGGCCCAACCTACTGTATACTCTTTTCCCCATCTCCTGCAAAATATTTCTCAGATTCAGAACTTCATACTAAACCGTTCTTCTTATGGCCGATCATAGAAATTGATCACAAGCTCAAGATTTTTGATTATAATTCTTAGTCACTAGAATAAATTATCAAAACCTTCCCATCTTCTCTTGTTACAAGGGATGGTCAAAAATTTCGAGGAATGTCAGGGAAGGGAGGTAAAACTAAACATGTTATTATTTTTCTTTTTCAATACATTCTCCCTTAAGCCAAACACATTTATCACATCTCTCACAAAGTTTATTAATTCCTTCTAAAAAAAATGTTTTATCAAGGCCTCCAAAATAGGCTGAAATTGCCGTCTTCATCGTTTGTAAGTTGGGTAAATTTTCTTCCCCGAATATCTTTCTTCAGTTTTGGGAACAAAAGTAATCGGAAGGGGCCAGATCTACACTACTTCTGAAGCCGCATTTCTGTAGGGCAGCCATTGCAACGTGGCTCTTGCGAACAGGTGCGTTGTCGTGCAAAAGAGCACACCTCGAGTCCACTTTTCTCTTCTTTTTTCTGTGATGGCATCCTTTATTTCTTGTAGCAGGTTGGCATAGTATCTCCCTGTGATATTTTGTCCTTTTTCTTTATAGTCAATCATCAAAACACCCTCTGAATCCCAAAAAATAGTTGCCATGATTTTACCTGCGGATTTTGAGACCTTGAACTTCTTGGCGGTAAAGCGCCTTTACGAAGCCATTGCATTGACTCCTGCTTTGATTCAGGCTCATAATGATGAACCCAAGTTAAGTCTCCAGTAAGAAAATCTGTACAGAGATCCAAAAACTCGCGTGAACATTCGACTGGCTGCATTTTCTGAACCGCTGAGAGCATTCCCGGTACCCATCTTACGCTGACTTTAGGCATGCCGAGATGATCGTGGAGGATATTCAAAATAGTTGTATCTGATACTCCAACGATTTTTGCGATTTATTTTTTCTTTAAGCGAACATCTTCGAGAACAAGTTTCTCCACTTTTTCGAGGATTTTTGAGGAAGTGGCGTCAATCGGCCGGCCTGAGTTCTTATCATCTTCAATTGACTCTCTGCCTTGCGTGAATAAACTATGCTACTTATAAATCATCGTTTTTTGCAGGGCAAGAGTCTCCGTAAACGGATGACATTTCTTCGAAAATGATTTGTGGCATTTCTTCTTGCTTGGTAAGGAACTTTATGACAGCACGAAACTCAATTTTGTCCATAGTTAGCGTTTTCTTTCCGATTGACTTGTTGATTTGGCAATAACTAAAATTTAGTGATTCGATTTTACAGAAACTTTGTATTTATTTCTGTATTGAGTGTTTTTTGTTTTGTTTTTAAGTCACCGAGTTTAATTTAGGAGGTCACCCTTTAACTATTAATTAATTCGGTAAAGAAAGTTAGGGTGAGGAGAGACGGAAATGGCGATGAAGATTAGAACAAGATTCTCGAAGGACTGGAGGTTATATCTACTTGGGAAAACGTTAGCCGGCAATGCATTCCAAAGTCTGGACGTTCGGGAGATGAATGACTGTCTATATTTCACTATACGAATAGGAATAGGGTTAACGACATACTCGTGTAGCTTGACGAGTATTTCAGAGAAAGTAGAGGAATGAGTGATCTAATTTCCGCACTACATTTACCATGAAAGTAGCGATAGTAAATGCTGAGTACTCCGATGTTTCTGTGATGCTCGAGAATCAATAGAAACCGCAACAGTTTCATCTCCAATTAGTCGGAACGCATGCTCTTAGATTCGATCGAGCAGGGCAAGATGTATTTTGGGTGCTCCAGGCCATAAATGTGAATTGTACTCTAAACGAGGTCGAATGTAGGCCTTGTAGATGGTAGCTATGTCAGGAAGCGCAAAATATTTTTTGTATTTGCGATGAATACCTAGGCGTTTGAAGGTATCAATGATAACATCAAAGATGTGTTTCCTCCAATCAAGGTGGTTATTTAACTTTACGCCTAATAAAATAAACTCATCTACTCCGATGGAATATCACGTCTGAGAGAAAGATGACAGGTCTCTATTTTTCCTGCCCCATTCCAGGATTAAGTCGAGGTCGGTGTTCAGCGAACCAAATAACTTTCTACGTTTGGAAGCAACATATTGCTTATGAGATTCCGCAGCGGAATCGAATTCAAAGGCGTTATTTAAAGTACTGTCATCTGCAAAACTACGGATTAGATTGAGAGTAGAAATCAAAAGATCACTAATAAGTGGCAATAACAGAGTGGGCGATTAGACAGAACCCTGAGGGAAACCGGAGTTGATTGGAAAGGAGGAGGAAGTAACGCCATCTAATACGACTGCATAGTGCGATTGGACAAGAAACTCTCAATCCATTGAATAAGGGAAGCATCGAGACCAATGGCCTTGAGCTTAACAAGAAGACATTCGTGCCAAACTCTGTCAAAAGCTTTTGCAATGTCAAGTGCAAGAACTTGAACTTAATAAAATAGCTCCAGGTAAAAATATTTTCCCCATCTTTTGTCTATCCCCTTCATTCCGTGAAATTTTTGACCTCCCCTCATATATTCCAATAGAAAAATGTCCACTAATTGCAAATAGCACTGGATTACCTTTTTTTATTTAATAGAAAATTTAATATGATTATGCAAAATCTCATTTACGATTCCTCTATAATACACGAAATTTATCCGACTTACTTATAATTATAATTACACATCTATTGACTTTTAATCCTCAATAGCTAACAAAACGCCGATTTCAACGATGATAGAAGTATTTCAATTGATTTCAATGATTTGTTGATTGGAGGTGTCTCTATCTTTTTTCTCGATTTATTTTGCATTGATCGAAACATTGCACATGTATCAGTTTAATAACCTAATGATTCGGATTTAGCTGACCTCTCGGCTTTATCTTCTGGCCATCGGCATGTCACTCCATAGTCACTATATCGCATTATACCCAGCTAGCTGGCGATCCGTACTTGTTCAAATTTCGAAATCAATAAAACTCCTGGAATTTTATTCAGCCTCCAATTTACAATAATCTGATGACGCTTTTGGCTAAAAAATCACGTTTTAATATTTTAATTTTTCAATTTCAAATTGCGGCGATAATTGCAAAAAAAAAAATTACGCAATGCATTAATGCCAGCGAAAAAAAAATCCTCTTTTCGGTTAGAGATAATATGTGGTCAGATTTGATGTCCGTGTGCTTGAAATAGGTAGTGGAATTCATAATTTTAATATATAATTTGATGAATCGCTTTTGTATACACGCATTATGCTCTTGTCGTGGTAAAGTCGATGTGCTAAAGCCTTATTATTATACGAGCGATGCGGTTTTCACCTACATATATATGGTATGTGCCATAATTGGGTAATCTGGAAATATATGAATTTTTGGATAGAATTTGTTTACTTTGAAAACTTTGACTAGGCATCACGTTGATTACGGAGGTAATGGCTGGCAGATGCTAAAGTGAATAATCATGATTAAAACAATTCCACGGATTCCGCAAAACTTTGCAACAATGTTTGCTTTTTAAGTTGGTCGTTTGTGGAACTGTAATTTAAAGGAAATTAATAGTTGTACGATTATCTCAATTTAATTTAGGTGTGTTTTGCACAATTGCAACAATATTAAGTGACCTTAACCGAGTTGTTATTTAAAGCTAAAGGACCTTCGACTATACAGAAAACTAGGCTAACTGACTACAAAAATTCTATACATGCTATTTATTCAATTAATTTTGATATTTCGTATTGTTTACAAATTCTTTGATTTTTTCAATCGTAGTTTGATAATTTCTATGTTAATTTTGTTAAAATATTTCAATATTTAAAACATATTTCGAGGCTTCAGGATTAAATAAATGTTTTTTTTTTCATCATGACTATTATAGTAGCAAAGCTTTGTATTGTTATTGATTAACTCAAAATACATTCAACAATTATTTATTTTACAAATTATGGAAGGCAGCAGTTCATTTATCCCTTACCAAATTTGAGAAGATAAAAATCAGTAAATTAGACTTTATTACATTGAATTACATTGAAATCACATTCCATAAAGCTGTATGCTTAAACAAAGACGATACTATAACCATAACTATAAATGTCAATATAAATTAGTTTAAATTAACATTTTACAGGTGTTATCTGCCTTATTGACAACCATTTAATACGAGTTCTCATATGTTATAACATTATTCAGTATTGATACTTACAAAGGAATTGAAAAACTATTATTATACTTCCGCTAATTGTTCACAATGCCGCTCGTAAATCACAAAGCTGCGCTCTGTACGTAACTAATTAATCCACATCATCACATACCTACAACTATGGAGCTACAATAATATTCGAAACCACACATTGAACTTATTTAATTGCTTAAGCTAAGAAAGGGTTAAGCCGATTCGAGAAAAGCATACGAAAAAACCACAACCTCATATCAAATACGGTGAACGCATCTTCCTTCGATTTGACCTCCTAACCACTCTCCTTTTAAGTAAATCAGTTTCCTAATTAATTCGAAACCCGACATATATTATCAGATTATTGCATTTTTTCTTTTGTTTATTGCTAGGTTATGTGTATCTATTGAAATTGTTCGACCGTGATCTATTGATTGATCCTTAGCAAAGTGTATTTATGTTGCTTACATTTTTGAATGTCGAAAAAAAAAAATCTTTAATCGAAGCAGAAGATTAAGAAGGCAAATTCCAAAACGTTTCACATAGCCTCGATATGAACCTTAATTGTGTAATTACAGTTCATGTTGATGGTGTTATAGGCTTAATGATCTTCTTAAAAGAGTTTCAACTTTAAAAGAGTTTGTATACTCATATATATTGCTAGAAAATTCGTGTTCAGATATTTATGTATGTCAAGTGTAACTAATTTGTAATTTGTAATTCAATTATTGTGACCTTACAGCTTTGCTTTATGCACACTTTGATTTATTAATCAACTTCGTGGATGTTATGCATTTTAATACATTTTTTCCAGTTTATGGAAATCATTTAAGCTTTTACCAATTAAAGAAAATGTATGTAATTAAAATTGAAAAATATGCTTGATGAATGTTTTCTAAAAGACATGTGTCCTGGTTTGAACGAAATAAAATATAATTTTGCAGTAACAAATAATTTGTTCTTTAAATATTGCAAAGAGAATCATCTTGGAATAAAAGAGAAAAATAAACAAATAAGTGTGAAAGTGCTTTTCAAATCGCCACAGTTTGATTAGGTTTCGACTTCATAGTCGAAACAAAATTGCTAGCTATGTATGTATTATTTCTAGTATCGCCGGTGGTCGAAATTCAACCAATTGTATGGATAAAATAACGAAATTCATCATCATCAGTAGTGCTAAAGCCCAGGTCGCGACTTGGCCTCCAGAATGCTTCGTCTCCAATTTTCTTGGTCCAATGACCGCGTCCTACGTGTCGAAAATTTCAAAAGTGATTTGCAGTCTTCGTCGATTGAATTCTTCCAGCATTTTCTCGGTTTTCGACTGGCATTTTTCCTTCCTCCTTTCCTTTTCGTAGACGTTTGGGTATTTTTCTGTCCTCCATTCGCTGTATGTCATCAGCTAACTGTAGCTTTCGAAGTTTGATGAGAGTGAAGAAAGTAGTATACAATTCCTGATTGTATCGAATTTTCCATTCGCCTTGTTTTCTCACCGGTCCGAGGTTTCGTCGTAATACCTTCCTCTCGACGGTATAATCGGAAGTACCGAGTAGTATGTCTTGTTTGTCAAATCAATCAAATTCTTTTTAAGATCCTCTACTGGGGCATAGGACAGAAACATCTTTCTTCCACAAGGCGCGATCCTGAGCATCGGCCTTAAGCTGTTGCCAGGACTTGTTTATTCCTCTGGCCTCCTGCTCAACTGCTCGGTTTCATGTGTTACATGGTCGACCAACTCGACGTCTTCCTTGAGGATTATAATCCAGAACCTGTTTGACGATGTTTCGCTCTGGTTTCCTCAAAGTATGACCGATCCACTGCCACTTCCGCCGTTGAATCTCAATACCTATTTTATTCTGGCCAGTTGTACTCCAAAGTTCGTCGTTGAAGATCACTTCTGACCAGAATATTCCTAAAATGCGTTGGAGGCATTGGTTTACGAAAGTCTGTAGTTTCTTGGTAAGCCGAACGGTCATTTTCCACGCAGTACAACCAAATAACAACACGGATTTGACGCATGCGACAAAAACTCGCAGCTTCATGCAACTACCATTATGCATCTTTTGATTTCATTGATTTCACTGCCGTCTTTGGAAAGATTGGCTCCTTAATATATGAAGTTGTTCACATTTTCTTTGTTATAGTCTGCTGTCGTTGGATTTTGTCTGATTGGCGTGTTTTTTCGTGATTGCAACATAACTTTCGTGTTGTGTTCGTTTATGCGTAACCCTACTTTTCATGCTGCCGTGTCAAGATTAACGAAGACTACCTTGGCGCCCAGTTGTAATCGCGCCAGTATGTTTATGTCGACAACGTAAGTTACTATCTGCGATAATTTAAACAGTAGCGTCCCTCTGGTGTCAGCAGGGAGTTTTTTTGCATACATATTAAGCCAGATTAAGAAGTGTAGGTGCAAGACCATCTCCTTGATTCAGCCCGGAGAGTGTGAAGCTTGTTTTCAAGTCGTTCTGGATCAATATTTGGCATGTTGAGTTCATCATTGTAAGCATGTGCCTGTCAGACCCGTTTCGCTGGTATTATTAATTTGAGCATTATTTTGTACAGAATAGTCCTATCGATACTGCCGTATACTTGCTTAAAGTCTACGAATATCTGGTGCATACCAATGTTATATTCGCAGCATTTTTCGAGCATCTGTTTCACTGTGAATATTTGATCCGTAGTTGATCGTCCGGCTCTGAATACACCTTGGTATTCTCCAATCATCTTTTCGACATAGGGTTTAATTCGGGACTCTATAGTCTTTGTAAACACTTTGTAAGACGTGCACAACAATGAAATCCCTCTATAGTTTTCGCAGCAGAGTGTTTCGCCCATTTTGTAGATTGGAAATGTAATGCTTGTACGCCAATCGTCCGGTAGTGTTCCAAATTTGCGACACCATTTTCCGTATTGCTACAGTCACCACTGCTCTTCAGAAGTTGCGCTGGTATATCATCTATGGCCGTCGACTTATTGTTTTTTAAGTTTTTAAAGGCATCTTTCACTTTTTCTTATGTTTGGAGGCTCAATAAGTTTTCGTCGTCAGCAGGTGCCTCAGTCAGGTGGTCATTAAGCACCTGTTGGAAATATTGCCCGCATCTCGTTTTTATCTCTTCCGCACTGCTAATTATGCCCCCTGCTGTGTTCTTGCAAAGGTTTGTTTTCGGTTGAAATCCTCATTTCTGCTTTTTGACTAGAACGTCCGCCGCTCTCGTGTTGTTGGAATTAAAATCTTCATCCATTTTGCACAGTTCACTAATGAGAGCATATCGTCTAAGGTCGTCAAATGTGTCTCTCTTAGCTCTCGTTGGTCGTTCAGTAAATTGTTCGTACGATGCATTTTGTTTATTGCATCTCGGCATTTATCATCGAACCAATCATTCTTCTTTCGCCGTGTTCGGTGGCCTATAACCTCCTCTGCGAAGGACTTAATACCATTTTGGCGGTGAGCCACAACTGCTCTATTGGCGTTTCGTGGTGGTTGAATATTTGACCAAAATTTCTCTCTAAAGCTGATATGTATGCGGCTGTGATGGACTCGTCCTTCAGCTTCTTGATGTCAAATTTTAGTATCGGTCAGGGTTTTACAGGTCCGCTGTTTGCTATTCGATATCGGAATGTGCCCTTGACCAAATAGTGGTCAGATTTGCAGTTAGCACCTCTGAAGGTTCTTACATCTAAAATGCTGGAGGCTTCCCTTTTGTCTATGAGAACATGGTTTATCTGATTATACGTCCTTCCATCGGGTGATGCCCAAGTTCTTTTGTGGATGCTCCGATACGGAAAGCATGTTGAGCTTACTACGATGTTTCTACCCCAGGCGAAGTCAACTAGACGTTAGTTGTTGTCATTACTAATGTCTTGGGGACTGTGCCCTCCGACTATTCCTCTATGTGTCACTTCCTTCCCAACCTTCATAATGAAATCACCTTAAATGATCTTGATGTCTTTTGAGTGCAATGAGTCATAAGTTGTTCCAAAACTCATCATTAGTTGTCTCATCCTTGTCTTCCGTTGGGGTGTGAACATTAATGAACCAGATGTTTAAAAAAGTTGTCTTTATGTGAAGTGCACACAATTTTTCGTTAATGGGTTTGAAGTCGGTGATATGTGGTTTAAATGCTTTGCTGACCATTAAAGCTACTCCAAACTCGCGACTTCGATAGTTTGCCACTTTTAAAGATTGTGTGCTACCTCATGTCCGATACTTCTCTGCCAAGCCATTTAGTTTCCTGAAGTGCGACAACATTAATGTTGAAATTATCAACTTGTTTCAGGAATGATTTTAGAGGTCCAGGTTCAAACAAGGATCGTACATTCCAGACTCCCACAGAAGGTTCAATTTTTCGTTTGCCGGGTCATTTCCGTTGAGTCTATTCAATCCGAAGCGAAAATTCAGGTTCAGTGACAAGTGCTTTTTTGTGGGGACTGATTGTTAGCCTGTCGCTCAACCCCTAATCCGGAGGACCAGTTCTGTGTACTTAGCCGCACAGACACGGCTGGACAATTTCAACTGAATAGGATATGTTAGAGTTCTCTCAGCTATGCCGCGAATCCAACTATATCCATTCTTAGACTACTTCCTGAGTGCACTGGTGTTTCTGGCTATTCAGGAATTCTTCTTCCCTCCTCTGTTTCAAACCGGGCTGAAAACCGTCTTAGGCGGTGTTAACGAAAAGCAATATTAATTTCCTTAATATCAAGCGTTCTTTAATTAGACACTTTTAGATTTCCACAGTGCATTGGATCTACTGGTGCTCGTCCGATCACCAAATCACCAAAGTCAAGCAGCATTGGACAAGTGTAGTAGTAGTAGAAATGGGATCCCACTTAATTTTACATGCCTTAACTGCAACATACAAACATGATTTTTGGTTAGTGCACATCTATGGCACAGTAACTTTTTAATGATATAACTTTCATTCCCCTCCTTTTATAATGAATAAAAAATATTAAAAAATCACCTAGAATTCTAGATGATCACATTTTAATGTAAAGTTTGTTATAGCAGGTAGTTCAATACATTACAGTGAGCTAACTTTTTTAGAATGGTGGCTGCTACGGCCTTCGGCTCTCTTCTGGTTCTGCATTGGCGCTACAGCCCAAATCGGGCCTTGACCACCTGACCTTCAAGTTTCTTAAAATGTTTATTATTAATGTAGAAGGGTTGTTAGATCTTCTATCCCAGTCTGAGTCGAGTGATAATTTTGCATTCAGATCTTGTTAGTTCAGATGCACCATCTGTGCCCAGAGATTTTGGTTGCTTTTTCATGATTCTTTATCATCATGGCTGGGATAAGAAATAGAGGTGATGTTATGGCATTATTAGCTTTTTTGTCTGCCAGAATGTTGCCTGTTATGCCGCAGTAACCTGGTGTCGAAATTAATTTTTTTCTGGCTCTGTATGTGGTTAAAGTATTCTCTTATTTCGTTAATTATTGGGGTTGCGTAGCTTGGATTTCTTAGAGCCTTAATGGCTGATAGACTGTCGATACGTATACAGAAGTTACCCTTATTTTTCTTGCAGGAGCGTATAGCAGTTAAGATCGCTGTTACTTCGGCGGTGAATATTGAGATGAAATCAAATAACCGTTTTCGTTCGATTATTGCTCCGTTCGAGGATACGCAGACATAGCCTGTAGTGCTGTGTGTTTTTGAGAACATCGCGAAGAGCTTGGAGTGAGTTTATTGTTTCAAGGAAGTGCTGTTGGTACACAGAGAGGGAAGATTGAACGTTTAAGGATGATATTATTTAAGGAAACGGTCGACGATGGGCTTGAAGGATTATAGCTTAGGTGGTAAGTAGTGATAGAATCGTAAATTTTGGATATTTTTCTTGCTTTTGAAGTGTTTGATATTAATCGTTTCAACAAGCTGTGGAAAATTTTGAAGTTGACCTTGTTAGGAGAACATTTTTTGAGAAATATTTTTGTTTGGGCTAACTCTATTCTTTTAAGAAGTGGGTTAAGGTTGGTTTCTGCTAGAAGGTTTGGGATTGGAGTGATTTGAAAAGCGCCGATGCTAATTCGTGCAGTGGCATAGTATGGACTGCATATTTTAATTTTGTAAAGTAGCCTTAAATGGGTAAGCCATAATCGATTTTGGAGATTATTAGCGTTTTCGAGATTTCCAGCGGGATCATCAACTAAGCCTCCCAAGTTTATACATGAGATGAACAATTTCGTCACTTTAGAGCTTTTGCAGAGAAATAGGAGTCTACCATTTTGCATCAGCCTTATTTTTTCGACTCGTTTGAAAACTTGAACAATAGCTTTCTGCTGCAGGTAGAAAGGTAGGTAGGTAGAGGAGGCTGCCAAATACAAGTCCGGCCGCACATGGACCATAGGTTTGTCCGTTGTGATTTCGAAAGGCCTCAGAAGAGACTCCTACTTGATGAACCAACTGCAGATTCCTATGAAGCGTTGAAACTTCTGGCTTCCGCATTTGCCAGATTACCCAGACAACCGATAAGGTATGCGCCTAGGTGGGGTTTCCTTTTTTTATAGAGAGCAGGGTAACTGCATAGCAGATGAAGAATCGTCTCTTCCTCTTTCTTATCTTTGCCGCTCCTCCAAAAATCATTAAACGATAGGCCATGTCTCTGAGCATGTCTCCCTATCAGGCAGTGTCCTGTAACAACTCCTACTACTAAGCTAATCATCTGCAGCAGAAAGGGGTTGATTTCGGTAAGTGACTTATCACCGTTAGATGGTTCAATAAAATAGATAATTCATTTTAGGATAGATTATAAATGGGGTGCTAAATCAAGCGAACTCGAGGTAAACGCGAGGCGTAGGGAGAAGTTGAATCGGAAACGACAAATTGAAATATCTCAATTATGGCTCTAGAAAACTGAAAATACGAATATAAAGGGATTTATGGGATAAAAAATAATTAAAATAAATCTATTAGGGTCTGAAAATGATGAGCTAAAAAAAAATAACTAGACGAATTTTTTTTTTTTTTTAATTGATTATATCAACCAAAAAATGCCAATAATACCGAATATATAAAAAAATTTCAAAAATCATTAATAATACAAATCTTCTTTCTTAAAGCCATTTCCTTGTTTTAAATTCAAAGCAATTTTCTTTGTATCGGAAACACTCAGTTTTTGGGGAAAAAATGCGGTTTGCTTTTAATGCAAAATAGTTTGTCCTTCCAAAAATAGTTTTTCCTTTCAGCGCGAAGTACGAGTAACGTATTTTGAAAATTTGTAAAAACAAAAAAAAGAACAATGGACTAAAAAGTAGTGAAAATAGTTTTGTTCAAAACATTATTAAATTCATCAACCCCATCATGTAAAAACTAAAACGAAAATTTTACAGGTTTTCTTCAGTCAAATGTTGTAGTCTTTCGAAAATTTCAAATAATGATATCGACACTAATAAGTTCTTCTCTGTTATACAGATATACATAGCTGCAAAATACAGCAAACTTGAAATATTATAAAAGTGCATAGCTAAAAAAAAATTGTGGATAAACAGTATGCCCTCAACATTCGTTTTTAGCTTTAATTTAAATATTTGTATAAAATGTGTGATATTTTTTATCGAAATCGTGTCCTGACACAATTCTCGAGGCAAGCAAAACATATAACGTCTCTCAAAAAGCAACCGCAAAATTCGTTTCCTGCCAGCAAATTTCACGTTTTTTGCCATTATTATTATTTTTTTTTTGACAAAAAATCGACGCAAATTGAACATCGCAAGAGCCAACAACATTCGTCAAACACACAAACATAAATGTCGAATACTGAAAGGTCGATGAAATCCAATATTTGACGTGATGCTCATGAAAAAGGAAAATTCGTACGTGTCCGAAGCAACTTGCACATTATCGCTATGTACACGGCGAGTAGTAGGTATGTTAGGTACCTGGAGAAACACAGCAAGAAAACACGTCCCGTCAAAGTTGCTCATCATATTGGACAAATTCTTGTAGTAGTTCCAGCCAGTCGCCTGGCTTAGATTGCCGAGAAGATAGCACGTACTAAAAGTTTTTTGTTTGCCAAATACGAGATTTGATTGACTTGTGCGATTTTTTGCTTCCGTCGATGATGTTCAAAGCTCACCCTGTCTGAGTTGTGAGCCCTACGTAAAAGGAACGCCCGTCTCAACAGATATCGCTACCTCCGCACTAATTTCATGGTGAAGAGCTGTTTTAATGCGATTAGCCGGACACATGAGTAGCCAATCCTTTCTACGACGACGAGACGAATTGCAAACCGTTCGGCAATCAATTGTTGATCACGTCGAACGTGGTACTCAGATTAGTTCAATAACAATAACAACAATTTTCATCAAATAATCCTCTCAAGCGAAATATCGTGCTCCACTGAAGTTATCCATAGAATCGATAATATAATTGGATAAATTCTGTTGATAATGGCCAAAGATGCATTGCGAATTAGTATCCTTTAACTATCCGAAAAGATTCAAGAGAATTTAATTAAATGCCGCCATTATATAGAGAGTTTTGTGGATTATCATCTGGATTCGGGGAATTTTTTGCCTTCAATTCCATAATTTTGTGGCAAATTAAATTATTGGAATTTTTGGTCAAGTACAAAAAATTCTTCAATAAATTTCAATTAGCATGCATGGTAATTACATAAACGATGCATTGATAAATCATGTTATCTGAAAAATGCATCATTACTACCAATAGATGTCTCTTAAAAGTTCTGCCATGAAAATTTTTTAAGTCTCCTTTTCTACAAAAGTTAAAAAAACTGTGTAATGCAGTAGACTGACATATTTCGAGTCTTTGATTCTGGAATTTTCGCACAATTTATTTCAAAACTGGGAAATGAAACCAGTTTCAGTGAAAACGCTTTACACAAATATTAGAATTATTTAAAAATATATTGTACAAAAAAAACCTAAAATTCATTACAGCAATAGGATTCAAACTTCAGGTCCTACTTAATTAAAGAAAGCGGATTCAGGCAATAAGCAAAACTTTAAAGATTTATTTTCTCAAAATGGCGTTTCCATATCTGGCGTAGAAATACTGAATCATTGACATTGGAAGGATATTTATTATTATTATTATTATTATATATTGCGGAACAATTGAGAGCACTGCGACCTTCTCGGCCTATTGTGCATTTATTTCTCCCTTCCCTTACCACAACTTGATAGTTTTGACTAATTTAAATATGTTTAAGGGAGCCATGTTGGCTAGTTCATCAGTTTTAAGGAATTCCTTTCCTAGAAGACTTTGTTTTTTCCTTACAGTGACATAGAATATTGTTATAAATCTGACAACCTCGACGTCCCCAGCAATATCGAGAGAAGTCCAGCAACATGTCAAACGCTATAAACATGTTTCCAGCAACTTCTACCGAACTCCACAATGTAGGCAATCTTTCTAGACACACACACACAACGACACCTGTCTGGAAGACTTAGTATAAATAGCCGCCAACTTTCAGACAACGAGTCAGTCATTTTGGTGACACCTATCGGTGGAAGAACGCGAATCGGTACAAGTGATAGATTGGCAGTGTTCCTGGGTTGTACGAATTAAGTTTTAGAGCGAATTTAGTGAAGTGATCGGGAAATTGTGTATAAAGTGCAATAAATAAATTATTCGTTGTTTTTAAAACGAATTGAGTTTTCTTTGGAATCTGGCGAACCCCTAGCTCGCAACAATTGGTGTCAGAAGAGTGGGATTCCAAGGATAAATTCGGGTTAAAAATCGCGAGTGAAATTAAAAATTCTCGGAACGGATAATTTTGTGAGAGCGGAAAAGTGAAACTAAAATTCTCGAACGGACAGTGAGAATTTGGTGAAACCGAATATTCTCGAGTGCTCTAGTGAACAGTGACTTTAATTAGCGAAGTAAAATCGCGGAACTAAAATTCTCGAACGGACAGTGAGAATTTTGTGAAATCGAATATTCTCGGGTAATTTAGTGAGCAGTGACGTAAATTAGCGAAGTAAAATAGCGGAACTAAAATTCTCGAACGGACAGTGAGAATTTTGTGAAAACGAATATTCTCGAGTGAGCAGTGACTTTAATTAGTGACGTAAATTTAAGTGAATTCGATCGCGGAAAATAATCGGTAGTGAGAATGCCGCGTTATTTAAAAGACTTAAAAGTAACGGAGCTGAAGGAAGAGCTCAATAGACGCGAGTTACCTACAACAGGGAGCAAGTCTGAACTTGTCAGCCGTATGATCGAGACACTTGAGGCTGAGGGTGAGAATGCAGATAGTTTTGAGTTCCAAATCGAAGAAGCTAGTAAAGAGGAGTGCTCTGGTACATCGGATGCCTTAACACAGTTAATGCAACAAATGATGCACAAATTAGAGCAACAATCAGTGGACATTAAACAACAATCTGCGGACATTAAACAACAATCTGCGGACATTAAGCAACAATCTGCGGACATTAATCACAAACTAGAGCAACAATCGGCGGATATTAATCAGAAATTAGATCAGACCTCAAAGAACCTTAACCAAAAATTGGAGCTGCAAAATAATAAAATAGACATCATGGGCAAGGCCATAGAAGAAAACGTTGAGAAGAAACTTCGAATATTCGAAGAGCAAATTACGGAAAAGATATCCGGGATTGTACAAGAAGTCGAGCGCCTAAAAAGGGACTTGGATAACGTGAAAGCAGTCGGAGTCATGAAAGCAGAGCACGTTACGCATAAGGGTTTCAAAGCTCCAATCTTCGATGGACAGACACCGTGGGCTATTTATAAGATCCAATTTGAGGCTGCCGCCAGAAACAACCATTGGAATGATCTCGAACGAGGAACGGCTCTTATATTGGCGTTAAGAGGTCCACCAGCGGAGGTTCTTCAAACGATTCCGCAGGAGCAACAACAAGATTTTTCAACGTTAGTCCAAACATTGGATCTTCATTACGGCAGTGACCGCATGAAAGAGATCTACAAAATAGAGCTGTACAACCGAACTCAAAAGAATGGTGAAACACTTCAGGAGCTGGCACGCGATATTGAACGACTCACATTATTATCGCTGCCCAATGCGCAAGCAGAGCAACGCAACGATACGGCTGTTTTCGCATTCAACAATGCTGTACTGGACAGAGAGCTGCAACAGGCGTTAAAACTGGCAGGTAAGAAAACGATTGGCGAAGCCTTAGTATATGGGCTGGCGTTCGAAGCTGCCAAGCAAAGCTCGCGGAGTAACTATCGAGTTCGAGAAATAGTAGAAGAATGTGTGTGCCAGAAAGCCGAGTACACCAAGCGGAGCGAAAGATTTGGTGCCCTCCGATGCTGGAATTGTGGACAGGCAGGACACTTGAGACTCGACTGCCGGAAAGCGACCAACTATTGTTCCGGCTGCGCTGCTAAACAACGCGAAGATAGGGATCGGGCAGGTAGATCTTGGTCAAGAACTAGTCGTCAGAGTTCAAATCTTACACACGGTTTGGATAAAAGATGCCGGAGTCGGTCGAAAACCTCGAGTCGGCAAGATCGATTGCGACAAGAACATACATCGGGAAAGATCATGGAAGCAAAGATGGACAATCGAATAAGGATCGCGAACGAACGGGTAGAAGTTGTGACGGTCAAGTACTTCATGCGAATAATCGTGACAAGACCAAACATGGGAAGCGATATGATCGAGAAGATCGCGAAAGGAAGAATGCGGAACGAGAAAAGGGAAGTAAACGTGCCGCTAAGGAGGGGAATGAGCGCGAAAAGGAAACGGAGAAAGAACGCGAACGTGAGAAGGAAAAAGAAGCCGGAAAAACCATTCGGAGGTTAACGATCGAACCAGAGGATGGATGGAATCAGCGAAAACCCCGCACTAAAATGAAAGTGGTACATCTAGACCGACTAACAAAGTACCAGGGTGCCATGGAGGAAGTGAACAACTCTGTTCGGGACGAACAGGGACTAAGGAGAGGGTAATGTTATAAATCTGACAACCTCGACGTCCCCAGCAATATCGAGAGAAGTCCAGCAACATGTCAAACGCTATAAACATGTTTCCAGCAACTTCTACCGAACTCCACAATGTAGGCAATCTTTCTAGACACACACACACAACGACACCTGTCTGGAAGACTTAGTATAAATAGCCGCCAACTTTCAGACAACGAGTCAGTCATTTTGGTGACACCTATCGGTGGAAGAACGCGAATCGGTACAAGTGATAGATTGGCAGTGTTCCTGGGTTGTACGAATTAAGTTTTAGAGCGAATTTAGTGAAGTGATCGGGAAATTGTGTATAAAGTGCAATAAATAAATTATTCGTTGTTTTTAAAACGAATTGAGTTTTCTTTGGAATCTGGCGAACCCCTAGCTCGCAACAATATGTTTTGTCGTTTCTCAGAGGCAGCAAATGTCAGTTTCAATAAGACCCATATTTTTGAGGTGGTGGTTTACTCCACTGTAGCCCGTCAAAAGGCTGATCAGAGAACTCATATCACTCTTACTTACCGTAAGGATTTCCTCCACATTGTTTTTGTGTGGTACGATTTTTTTGAGATTGATAAGTTTGGAAGTCTATTTCAGTAAATTCTGTGCTCCTGTTCAATCTACTTTCTCAGTTTTAGGTTGGAATACCCTTTCGGTTTTCTGCAGAATGGCTCTGGCTCAATAGATCATTGAAATCTTTAGAAGTAGCTTGACGCGATCGATTCAAAACTCTTCATTGAATAAACATTTCTTGATCCAAACTTTTGGAAAAAATTTAATTTAATTATGAGCGCATGTTTTTTTTAAAAAAAACATGTTTCGTTGAACTGCCAGGAACTCCAAGGTTCCACCATTATACAAAAAAATATTACCTCGGTATCTGTTCAAGACTCCACTGTAATGAATAAACTCCTTATCGTTTTTGTAGGATTCCTGAAGTACTTTCTGGAAACCCAACAGACATTATAGGCCTGAAGAATAAATAATATTTTTTGGAATTGTATAACGAAAAACTGCGAGCTTTTGACACATGCGTCAAATCCGTGTTGGTTTGTGGTTGTACCACGTAAAAAGCGACCATGACTTATCAAGAAACTACAACTTTCGTGAACCAATACCTCCGACGCATTTCAAGAATATTCTGGTCAGAAGTGATCACCAACGACGAACTTTGGAATACAACTGGACAGACTAAAACAGATATTGAGATTCAAAGGCGGAAATGGCAGTGGATCGGTCACACTTTGAGGAGCGAAACATCGCCAAACAGGCTCTGGATTATAATCCTCAAGAAAAACGTCAGGTTGGTCGACCATGTAGCACATGGAAGCGAGCAGTTGAGCAGGACGCCAGAGGAATAAACAAGTCCTGGCTTAACAGCTTAAGGCCGATGAGAGTTGTTTCTGTGCTATGCCCCTATCAATCAAATTCCTGTTACCCCCTATAGGGGGTCATAGGACAGAAACAACTCTCTTCCACAAGGCACGATCCTAGGCATCGGCATTAAGCTGTTGCCAGGACTTGTTTATTCCTCTGGCCTCCTGCTCAACTGCTCGCTTCCATGTGTTACATGGTCGACTAACCCGACGTCTTCCTTGAGGATTATAATCCAGCGCCTGTTAAGCGATGTTTCGCTCTGGTTTCCTCAAAGTATCACCAATCCACTGCCACTTCTACCTTTGAATCTCAATACCTCAATGTCCCTATAGGGGGTCTTAACAGGAATTTCTGAAATACGGAAAAGGGTGAAAGTGGTTTTTATTCCTTTTAAGCCCGAATACATGTCCTTCTGAAAACGTTAGAATAATTGATAAATATCCATCTACGCATCAACTTGGAGGAAATCGGTTGGACCGGCCCTCCTTACACTCATATGCTTTATCGAAAAATCTCTGAGTACTAAAGAGTTCACTATGGTAGCGACAGGAAGCAATTGCGGACGCACTTTTAAATCAGAAGGTCTCTTGGTATGCTGATTACTTTGATGTAGGCATCTAAGATTATTAGCGCAGAACTTGGCGTAGCATCTGCTAGAAGGAGTATTCATCATCATCAATGGCGCTACAGCCCGAATCGGACCCCGACCTCCTGAAGTCGTCGCCTCCAATCGTCTCGATCCAAATACCGCGTCCGCCAGCTGCTAATTTTGAAAATGGTTTTGCTGTCTTCATCAATCGAGCCTTCCCATGGCTTGCGTGGTTTGCCTACTGGACGGTTACCACTCACTTTACCTTTAGGAGCACGTTTGGGGATTCTCCTGTTTTCCATTCACTCTAAGTGGCCAGCCCACTGTTGTTTACGTATTTTGATTAACGTTGAAGCTTCTGGCTCGTTGTAGAGTTGATACAACTCATGGTTGAATCTTATTCGCCATTCCGTTCCTTCCATCACAGGTCCCCAAATTCTTCGGAGGACCTTTCTTAGTTCGCGTTAATGTCCACGTCTCGCTGCCATAACAGAGCACAGGTCGTAAAATAGTTTTCTATATCCGCAGCTGATTGATCCTGTGCACTTTCTTGGATTTGATTATTGGAAGTGCCGAATAATACGTCTCATTTGCAAGTATTATCCGTCGTTTGATTTCATCTGTTTCATTGCCATTCTTTACTAGATTAGCCCCAAGATATATGAAGTTGTCCAAACTCTCCAAATTATATTCCGCAATTGTTATGTTTTTTCTGATTGGCGTTTTCCTTCTTGTTTGCGTCATTACTTTTGTTTTGCTTTCATTAATGCGCAACCCGACTTCTTTTGCGGCGGAGTCAAGATTGACAAATACCTCCTTAGCACTAGGGAAGAATCTTGCTAGACTGTTAATGTCAGCGTATGCTAGTTGGGTGAACTGGAATAGTAGAGTCCCGTTGGTTTCGACTGGTATTTTTGGGAAGACATACTCTAGTGCCAAGTTGAAAAGCATAGGGGCTAGACCATCTCCCTGCTTTGAGCCACATTCCGTTCAAAAGCTGGTTGTGGAATCGGTTTGTATTCTCACTTGAGATTCAGTGTTCATCATTGTGAGTCTTGTTAGTCGCACTAGTTTTGGGGGAATTCCAAAGTCAAGCATGATTTGGTACAGTACGCTCCTGTCGATACTGTCGTATGCTTGTTTAAAATCTACGAAGATTTGGTGCACGTCTGTTTTATATGCCCAGCATTTCTCAAGCACCTGTTTCACCGAGAATATCTGGTCTGTTGTAGATCATCCCGTTCTGAATCCACCTTGGTATTGGCCAATTACTTCATTGGTATAGGGCTTAAGACGACATTCAATTATTTTTTTCAGTATTTTATAGGACGTCGAGGCTTTCGTGGCGTAGTGGGCAACGTGCTTGCTTCACAGTCAATAGGCCGTGGGTTCCATTCCCACTCTAGACAGTGAAATTTTCTTTAGCACGAACTTTCAGTTGCTACTGGCGATGAAAAATTATTCGAAACAAAATGGGTAAACGGTGTGAAAGTGAAACAGTGCCACTTCAAGAAGATCTGTGTACTCAGTTGATGGTTTCTGTTCGCTTTCTATTATTCAGTCCCTCATAACATCTGCAGATATTTATCAGTAGCAGCCAGTACAATTGAAAAATATACCAGCTTCTTCATCCGCTACGGCCATTCTTACTTCCTTCCCCCCACCTTCCCAACCCCATTTCTTCCCTCCTGTTTGTGCATTACACATAAAGGCCGAAATTATAACGCAGGTCATTCTGTAAAATGAAAGAAAGAAACAATGATATTTCTCTGTAATTCTCACAGCAGAATTTGTCTCCTTTCTTGTAAAATGTACATATGATGCTTTTTCGCCAATCGTGGGGTATGATTTTCTCTGTCCAAATTGTGCATATCATGTCGTATAGTATTTCAGCGACACAGTTTCCACCGTTTTTCAGAAGTTCAAATGGTATTTCATCAATTCCCGGCGCTTTGTAGTATCGATGATGGCTCTTCTTGAGGCCTCAATTGAAATGTTGTCTGTCGTGATCGGTGCTAATAGGGTGGGATTGAGAAGATGTTCAAAGTAGGAAGCCCATTTCCTTTTGATTTCTTGTGTGTCGCTGATGATGTTATCCTCTGCGTCTTTGCGGAAACTGGCTTTTGGCTTATTTCCCTTTTTTATGTCTTTTACTATAGCGTATGCGTCCCGCGTTCTATTTGGTCTCATATCGATGCCCAGTTTTTGTATCTTGTCATAATGGTACTTCCTTTGTTTTCGCCTGCAATTCTTTTTCGCATATCGCCTAAGCTCGTCATATGTGTGTATCGTTTTTGGATCGTGTTGGTCGTTCAGTAAAAATTTTATAAGCCTTGTTCTTTCTATCTATTGCATCGCGACATACTTGGTTGAGCCAATCATTATTTTTTCGCTGTGCTTGATATCCTAATACCTCTTCTGCGGAGGATTTGATGTCTCGTATTTTCATCCATACATTCACGTTGGCCATTGTCGTTGATTATGTCGTGGAGACTGTGCCCTCCTGTTGTTCCTCTATGAGCCCCCTCCGTTCCGACTTTTGTATTAAGATACCCTAAGACAATTTTTAGGTCATTCGAGGGCAGTGAATCATATGTTGTATCTAGGGTGGCATAAAATTCATCTTTAGTTATATCGTCCTTGTCTACTGTTGGTGCGTGGACGTTGATCAACCAAGTGTTTAAATTTTTGTCAACGGCATAGGCGACTCCAAACTCTCTGCTGCCCAACAATTTTCCACTTGGATAGATTGTATGTGATCCCATGTCCATGATTTCGTTACCGAGCTATTTCGTTTCTTGGATGGCAATTATGTTGGTGTTGTGTTTTGCCATTTCTTCGAGGAGCTCTTTCAGAGCTGCCGGCCTAAATAAGGATCGACAATTCTAAGATCCAGTAGAGTAGTTCGTTTTTCGTTTGCGGGGTCGTTGCCGATGAGTCCATCCGTTCCGAGGCTGTTCTACAGGTTTCTGGACAGTGTTTTTTTTCGGTGATGCGTTGTCGGCGCCTCGCCCAACCTCCGACCTGGAGGTACGGTCCTACATATTTGTTACACCCTAGTAAAAAGCGGGTGGGAGCTTTCAGCTAAATATGACATGCTGGAGTTCTCACAGCTATGCTGCGAGTCCAACTATATCATACTTTTTGCCTACTTCCTGAGCCTCCACGCTCCCTCCTCCTTTCTCAATCGGGCTTGGGACCGGCTATGGCGGAGTTAGGTTCCGTAATTTATTTTCATTATTTATTTTGAAAAGATTTTTAGCCCTTCGCGCAACTCTCTGTCTACGAATTTTCATGTTCGCAGATTGAGATGACCTAGGCAGTATGGTAAAATCATACATCGACCAGGATCTATCAAATAGATATGACTATGATGAAAAACTAGTGGGTCATTCTTATTTTAAAATTTTTATAAGCCTTTTAGCTGATTATTCATTCCTAATTTTTAGACAATGATTCTTACACCATCATTCGCTCGGTTGGCCGAAAATATCACAGCATTGAGTGCTATTTTGCGAGTAGATTGATTAGACGAGATTCCCTAATTTATTTCGATGATTTAAGAATAATCAAATTTAAACTTTCCAACTAACTTATTAAACTAAAGAATTCAATAAAAATTTTCTCATAACATTCTCTTCGAATAAAAAAGTTCATCACATCTGTGGGAGAAAAAAAAATTCACAAAGGCATTTTGTTCAAAATGTCATAATATACATAAGTCATCTGATAACCAAGAAATACCTCCTCGAAGCGTTCTAATTTAAATTTTAATTGTAATTAAGCCGATTATAGATGATGTGCAAAGTGCAATATTATCGTCATCTTTGCCGCCAACGGAATTCGCAAACGCAGATACCTACCTATATGTATGTTACATCAAGTGATGAGAATCATCTTAAAGGTTCACATATAGAATTAAAACCGCAAGTCACCTGCACGCTGAAGGTCGTTTACAACACTTTCACCGGGATACTGAATAAAATATGCGGATTCTCCAACAATTCTTTACGCCGTCATACTTATCCGGCTTCAAGCTTTGCCTATTCTTTTCTTATCCTTTGTACCGTGCGATAAAAGCTATTCAAAAATTTAAACTATGCTCTCGAAACAGATAGACATGCAACAGATCGAAAATTTTCCTTAGAAATTCGAACTAGATAGCCTACTGACTACAGCAACCCACTAAGAAATCGCGGCACTAAAAACACCTTAAAGGCCATCGAAATGATTCGCATAACAAGAAATTCACTCCAGTATTGGAGATCACAAACGGAAATCTCCATAGTCACTCTGTAGGTTCGGTTTGTAGTTAGCTAGCTAGGTATATCCACACAATGTTTACGTTCACCATGCAACAGGTAACTAACTAGCTTGAGGTAGACAATAGGTCCATCGAGAAGCAGCCGAGAGATCATGAAGAGGTTGGAGTGTGAGGTTGAATCGGTCCGCAGAAGAAGATATCCTCCCCACCGGGGTGCTCTAACTATTTTATGATTATTACAATTCTTTTTTTCTTTTTTTTTTCGTTTTCGGTATAGGTACATCTCTAACAACGCCAACATTATTATGAAGTCACAAGTACATCACTCTGAATGAACATTTATTACCTCGCAATGAAGTCAGCCGTGTATAGTGGCATTAGTGATTGTGGTAGTGTTGCATCTTGAGAATGAATTACTTACAAAGATTGCGGATGATGTGCTCCCTGACTGCTGTGTGGCATACCTTTCCATTTAAATCTCAGCATGTGCGATAGTGTGCTATACCCTCTCCTATCAAAGGCCTGCATAGAATTTAATCCGATCCCAGAAGTAATATAAATAGAAAACATTTCGACCGTTATAAAAAGACTGTAGATCACTGAAATCCTTTATTTGACCCCAACTTGGATTAGCGTCGAGTTATTTGACTATACTGTGCATCGCGTATTTTATCCATTTACCGAAAATCCTGTGGATTATTAGAAGTGCGTCTATCGAAGAATTGGTGTGATTTTCTATAATTCCAATAAAAGTGAGTGATCGATAATAAAAGTGTACTGAAAAAAAAAATAATAGAGAATATAATAAACTAGTGTACTAAATTTTGTGCTTCTTTACAAGGATATTACAAACATCGCACACGTACCGTCAACCCGACAAACCATCATCCAATTGAAGCAAGAAAGGAAACGACAAATATGATGTCCTCAAAATTGATTGCGCCTGCCGTAAGTATTTCCAGGATGTTCCTATTATACTACAATTCAACTTGAGCTTCGTCCTTTGTTCGCCGTGTATTTGTGCCTGCCCTTCAGGAGGTTTAACTCGAAGATATCCCCATCAGCAATCGCATGGATATGAAAACTTGCAAGTCCTCTATCACAAAACCGTTGTGACTTACAACAATGTCATAAAGATCCCTGTACACAGGAAAATCTCCCGAATGACTATCTCTCATCTTTCTTATCCTTATCCTTAACAAACTGCTGGGATTTATCTTTATATAAAGCATTTCGCGAAAGCCAAGAAAGATATGTGAGTGGATATTTTGGTTCTGACATAAAGTAAAGCGAGTTAGGGCCTTGTTGTAAAAGCCTTCGCGTCATTCCGAATCTACTTGCGGATGTCCTTTATTCAAAACTTTCTCTGTATACACATTGTTCGTATGGAGAATCTAACAAGGCACAAAGTAAAATACAATTTTTGTTTCCTGAACGTTTATATGTATGTATGTTCGTCTTCTATTTTTATACGAATTTCCATATATTTCATGGATAGGACATCCTCTGAGGGTAAGTGCCCTTTTCACGTAAAATACGTTGTGGACTGAATCCTCAATTATGTTTGCTCTCACACGTTTTTTATATATTTGCTTGATGCTGGCTGGCATTCCTAGTCCTGTTTAGACCCCTTCGATCATTTTTTTTTCATTTTTCCTGTTCTTTTGACTAAACCCAAATAGCGCTCTCTACTATCAAAATATTTTCGAATATGAAATAAAGGGCGACATGTTTGTTGGTTTGTTTGTTAAAAAAAAAAATAAATAAATATATATTAAAGTCAACATTCAGGCTAGAGGGCACGTGACGTAAATTTTCATAGGCATTAGTACGCATATGAGGACACCAATTTATTGAGATTATTCTATGATTTGATGATACGATTTTCACGCATATCCTTAAGGATTCTTGTTTTTTTCGCATTAGCATATGATTACAGGAAAAAAGGGAAATTTTATTAGAAACCCATACTTGTATATGGTATAATAATTTTCTGAAATTTTGCATTATTTTCAGATGTTATTTGCATAATTCTCTGTTGATCCAAAAGTTTTTGTTTTATTCAAAACATAATACATACGACTATGTGCATAATTTAATGTAAATATTTTATAATGAAGATTGTTCGGGGCGGACTTTAGCCTTTAAAACAAAGGTACTACTTGTCATTCAAAATACTAAATTAAGTAGTACGTTGAAATTTAATGTTTCGTTCTTAAATCAATCTGGTTGAATATTATTTATTGGTGAAGTGAGGAAGTGGAGATATTTTTCGAGCCCGTTTTAATTTATTTTCGAAATTTGTCCTCATTAAACATATGCGTCAGTTAATTAAATTATTGGTAGTGCTAGTTGCACTAGTTTATAGACATAGTTTGAACTTTTTTCAACTAGATTTCGTGCAATGGAACAATTTGTAATTTTTTTAAGCACTCGCTAGATAAGTTATAGTAAATATTAATCTTCGTAAATTTCTCTTACTACTTTTATTATTGCTGGCATAACATCAGTGTTTAAACTGTATTAAATAAATAATTAGTTTGGTGAATGTTTTCACAATGCATTTTGAACTGAAAGGAAAGATTTCCAGATTTCACGCTGTTACGCTTTATTAAATGTAACGTTTCGGTCTCTCCTGGGACCTTTATCAATTATTTTGATAAAGATCATAACAGAGACCGAAACATCACATTTAATAAAGCATAACAGTGCGATGTCCGGAAATCTTTCCTTACAAAATAAATAAATACTAACTACATAAGTAGCTACCAGAAATTTAAAAGGTGTCAATCGATTTTCCAGAACTTCAAAATAATTCCACGCACTTCCAAAGAACTTACAAACAAATAGATGGTGTTCATCATTTGTAGATTATTATTTGATACGTTTTTAATATAAAGGATTTATCGCTGTATATATGTTGTGCAATAGAAATAATTTAATAAATAATTTTCTAACCAAAAATTAATAATTTAAATTAATTCCAAATGCATTGCGAGAACATGATCTGTTTTATTAATCATCAAATCAAAATAAACTTCACCGAAAAAATTGACTGTTTTGTTGTTCTTCCTGCCTGTTAAAAAAACAGCAATCATATTGGATATATACAAGGCTCACGAAATATTCAGCTAAAATTATAAATAAATAAAAAATATTTATTAAAAAATAATATTTGTAAAAAAACTTAAAAAAAAAACGGAAATATGGAAAGTGATTTAAAAAATTTTTATTTTTCGATGATATCCAGTTTTACTCCGTTCTTTATTTTTTGATTCGATTGCAAAAATCTGAGAAATCGAATACAATCAAAAATTCGATTATCTCAGCAGCCATGAGAAGCTATGAGTTTTGTTCAACTTTGTTCTAAAATCTTTTTCGATCAAAATGTTTTTTTTTTATGTCTACTCGAGTTATCGCTGTAACACACAGACAAATGCAGCAAGGAAATCAATCAAACCGAGCTCAGTTATTGGCGAAATTGGTATATTTTTCAGTAGCACTACTTCTTAAAGGATCATGAAATGATCACCCGTGATCTTCATATACTAACTGATAGTAGAAACGGGTTCCACTGTAACGACCCTTGGAATTCGAAAACCGACCATGATTGGCTTAACAAAACCTGGCAATACCCAAGGTCTTTCCCAACACATACAGCCTGCGGTGCCTCAAGAACAATGTCCACCGTCTTTTTCGTCTCTTCACCTTAATTCTTCCACTACCTATACCGACATAGCTATGCGTTGCATTATAGGGTGAACCCCTAAGTTATACTCGGTGCCGTAAAAAACATGTTCAAGATTGCACTCTGTGCAAAAGATCTGTTGCTTAAATATTCCTATGCGGTGTATTAACAGGAAATCGGTTGACCTCCTACTGACAAAGATTGTCAGATTTTATGGAAAATATTTAGGGGATAACCCTTAAATGCATTATGCAAAGTTACATCGACATAAGTAAGGGAAATAGGTAGAAATAGGGAAGTTAGAAGGAAAACGTAGAAGGGATAAGTCTGAAATGGCGGTGAACGTTGTTTTTAATTTTATGAGTATTGTACGCCACAAGAAAAAGATTGCCCGGTAGTGCGTTCCACATCATTGGCGTCCGAGCGATGAAGGACTGCCTAAATTTCACTGTTTCTACGGCATACTCTTCACAGTGTACTTGTGAGCATGTGCAACCTGCAAGTATTACGAGGAGCATGTAAGAGGAGGTATTACCTCCCTTAGTTTCTTACTACATTTGCCGAAAAATCTAAAATAAATGTAGAGTTCTCTAACATTTCGGCGAAACTCAAGGAACTGTGTGCATAAAAGCCGATATGGATTCGTCTCCAATTAGCTGGAATACTTATTTATGGATGTGATCGACCAAAACTACGTGCAGTTTTGGGGCCCCAGGCCAGACTTGCGAGTTATACTACAGACGTGGCCGGATATAAGCTTTTTAGCCGGTAGTCAGTTAGTTTAGACGCAAAACAGAACTTCTTTTGCGATTAATACAGAATGACTTCGTTGATGTGCTAACGTCAATCAAGACGATTATTAGATTCTGCGCCAAGTAGCTCAGAGATAGTAAAGATAGTGAAATCTGCACGACACTGAAGGGCATTATGGCGGTCGAAGCCGGAACATTATATTTTGGAGATAGATGACAAGACTAAGATTTCGAGACATTACACTGAACTCTGTTTTTCTTGCCACATTCCAAGATTGGGTTTAGTTAAGTGTTTAATGAACCTATTGAATCATAACGGCATACGGATTCTGAAGTAGGACGTGCCTCCGCAGGGGAGTCAAACTGGAAGAGCTTGTCAAGTCTGCTATCATTAGCGAAACTATGAATAGGATTGAGAGTTAACTACAGAAGGTCATTAATAAAAACTGGAAAGAAGGTGGGTGACAAGACTGAGCCTTAAAAGACGCCGAAATCAATAGAAAAGAGGGCATAGGTAAGTCCATCTAGGTCAACTCGTATGAAGTGCTCAGAGAGGTAGCTCTCACGCCATTTAAGGAAGGCCGAGTTAAAGTCAAAGGCTTTAAGCTTAGCTATGAAACATTTATACCTAACTCTTTCAAACGCTTCCGCAATGTCCAGCGCAAGTCCTTCGACGAATTTGTGAATACAAAAGTTCCAACATTCAGTTAGATACACTAGGAGATCTCCCGTAGAGCGTCCTGAATGGAACCCATATTTGCGAACGTTGATCACGGTTTTTCCATAAGATATTAACTATTCTGTGATTAACAATAATTTTCATTACCTTTAAAAGCACTGAGGTAATGGCAACGGGGCGATAGTTAGCAGAGTCCTCTTTGGTTTCCGTCTTGGGAATCTGCTTAACATTCGCGACTTTCCAGGTCTGTAGGAAGCGCCCTGAAGGGAATGAAGGATGATACAGATTTTGAAGTAGTTTAACCAGAGAGGAAGGACATTTCTTAAGGACAATGCCATCCATACCAGCAGACTTGTTAAACGCAAGATCGAAAACGAATGAGTAACAGCGTGAAATCAGAGACTTGTAGGTGAGTGGAACTCTGATTTGATTGTAAATGTGTAGAGTTCCTACCAAAAGGTTTACTTTTTCCATAGTATCGAAAAATGTTTGGTCAGCACTACGAAGAGGGAGTATTCAGATATAAAGTTTTGACAAGTGACTAATAGGATGCGGAATTCTTGGGCTTTTCAATGATCTTAAGACAACGTTTTTGGCCATGCTCAAACTTAGCACGATAAGTGAGTCTCTGTTCCCGCCAGTTGGGTTGTTTCGTTATTTCAGGAGTTGCATCGAGAAATTCTATTGTGAACCAGGCATCAATCGCCGGCCTATTCCTTTTGAGGCTAGAAGGAATAAACTTCTTAATATCCTTTAGTACTGTCTTGGTTACAATTTTCGTTGACAAATCACATCTCTTCGGATCCGATAAAAAGTACAGTAGAAGTTGTCAAGTGCACCACAATCAGCACTCTTGAAATGCCAAACTGTTCTATAGGATGCTTTTGTTGCAAGTGGTTTTATTGTGGCGTTAGGAAACTGCATGCGAACAGATAATGGTGGTTTCCAATAGGTGCTCAACACAGAAACATCATATTTTAAAGGGTGAATTGTCAGTCTTAAAAGTAAAGTATCAAAACTTGACATCACTTCTACTAGGCATTTGGTATGTATCTATCCGAAGCAGATCTCATCATAGTTTTTGTTTTCAATGCCACGAAATTTCGACAATGCGACAAAAGAATTTTGTTTTTCGACAGAATTATCTGACAAAAGAGCTTAAATGTGTGACTTTTGTGATTAAATTTCTGAAATTTTCTGTCAAAAATTTTGTGACAAAAATTTTGCAAAGCTACAATTGGCGAAAAAAGATGGCAGTGCACCGAAATATATGAACTATAAATTTTTGAAACAATAAGAAACAGAAATTTTTTAAACATACTTTTCTAATAAAATTTTTCTAAAAATGTTTGAACAATTTGAACCAATACTGCGAAAAATTTCCGCATTCGAAAATCTTGAGAAATTTTGAGGGGCGGAGGATATTTTAATTGAAATGCAATAAAAATTTGGAAAAATATTTTTCTACAATTACGACAAAGTCACAAAATTGTTATGGAAATGGATGAAATGGGAGCGCAGGATTGACCAAATATCTTGTATACTTAATGTCAAGGCTGAGGACATGCGCAGGAAAATTAAGTCGCCAGAGAAGACGTCACCCTTAAGGAGCTATTTTTAAAGGATAAAATAACAGGAAGACGGTAAGAGTTCACGTTACCTACCGGTACATTCTCAAGCCCGCTTTGAGCAAATAATTGCCAGAACGTCCTATGAGGCAGGGATTCTTAGTAATAAGTAGTAGCTGAACCGGGAACAAAACTTGCCACTAATATCCTCATCATGTTGAGTTTTGGTTGACGCATATTATCTGTTTTCAGATTTTCGCTTAAGATTGTACCGGTAGTCAACGTGTACATACATATGCCGCCTTCCTTTACTTTGCCCCTTTCATCACGGCTCTTTAAGGATGGTATTTTCTCGCAATGAAGGAAGCCCATTATCTGTAAGTGGCGTCCTCCATTTTATTACAATAGGGCAACTGCTCCATTTGCAAGGACCGGCCCTGATTAGAGTTACTTTATAAAAACGAACCCTCATGACATCAGGTTCCGCGACTGGCCGGGACATTTTCAAATCGAGTTTTTTTATGTTATTTTCTGCAATCTTCTTTCTTTTTCCCATCAATTTTAGATGAAGTTTAAACTTATCCATCCGATGATTATGTTCAGGTAATTTCTTTGCAAAATCATAAATTTTTATCAACGTTTTTGTACCAGCTATCTACACAATAACTCATTTATTTCTACTCGTAAATCTCTTCTGAAATTAAAAACAATAAATAATTTAGTTGTCAATTTTTGATCTAATCAAAGTCTTCTAATTTTAAGTTCGTTTATCTTGAAATTTCCTTCGATATTAAATGTTTACTTCCTTGAAATTATTTGTCATACAAAACAATCCTTTAAGTTGACATTCCCCTAACTTGCAGAAATTTCAGTAGTAACATAGTTTTCAAGTTGCAAATCTTCAAATCCATACCGCTTATGGAATTCATTCCCAGAAACCCTTTCTCTTCATTATGGAAACTTACTTTATAACGAACTTTCTTTATCCAATATAGCAAAATTCTACTGTGCTTATTACAATTATTACTATCAAACATAAGTTATATAGTAACGAACTCTGAATAGACATAATGAACCAACAAGCACTCAGTTTTCATGGTCTCGACAAATGTCAATATTGTGATTAAATCCAGTGGCCAGAAACACACGATTGAAATTGATTAAACCTCATAATCTAAGCCCGGTAGGCTACCGTATAGTAACCGGATATTCAGCTATTCTCATTTTCTCCGTATATCCTCCGAAATACACGATTCTCATGTCACTTATTAGTCCAAACTATACATAATAGTATGACACCTACACCACACATTTGGCCGCAAATTTCTCCCGAGTCCTTATACTACCACCCTACCTACTCTTCGCTTCGATGTCAACAAATTCTCTGAAACGTATGTTTTCAGAATTACAAGTGACGACTTTATTGCATCAAATTGTCCGCACATACTTCCATCTTCAGAGTGGAACGGACATCGGTCACAGGCCTAATTTCATTAAATTTGTCGCAAACTTTGTTCCTAAATAAATCAACTGCGTATTGAAATTCGAGAATATTCGAATATGGCCCGGTAATCAGAGACAGAGTATGTACATTGGTGTGTGTGTGTGCATATGGGATTTCGAATTTTACAAAGAACGAATTAGATATTGTTACGACACGAGGTCAAAATTTAGTTTTCTGGGTGCCAAAAAGTCTTTTTGTCATACAATGTTGTATAGGGATATGTGTGCTCGACTATTAATCCAATCTCACATATTCTTCCACCTACTCGTCGAGTAGGGCCACAGGCTAATTTAATTTGCAGTGCCAAGCGAAACTCCATGTAGGAATACTTTGTATAGTGCATTAGTAGGACAAGTGTATATCCTGCTGGAATCCCGGGAGGTGGTGGTCTCATTCTCGAGAACATTGTTCCACTTTGGCCGCAGTTGAACTGCTCTGAACCTATATATGTGTACATATGGTATGTCTATAGTTTTGATTTTTTGTGGCACTTACGTGATGAGAATTCGACCTGGGAGCCATCTCATCTCGCATTTCGATAGACTAGCTGGCTCCAATCGAATTGATCGGATCGGATACGATGCGATAGCTTCGCCAGGACTAGGACACAGCCAGCATACCCATATTCAAAAAGTTTGAGGTTTTTTTTTGTGGTTCACTCGTTTCTTTCGGATAATTTTTTCAACGATATTTAACTTTTAAATTTGATTTTTATTTAAATCAAATATTTGTCCAGTAATCAATGGTTAAGGGACGTAAAAGAACCGAAGGTGTACGACGACTACACATGCATAAATTGCTGACATTGGATTAAATTTTTGCAACTGATATTTCTCGATGAGATGGCCATCGTTGGAGCCCCCGTACAATGTGTAAAAGGATCGAATTTGTAGCAATTGGCAATGGGAGCGAGCCAGCTTCATTTATCGTATTGGATGCATGATTGAAGCCAAGTGAAGCGAAAATTTTATCTCATATTTTTATGGCCTTACCCGTCTCCCACAAGCAACCAGTCCATATAAATTTTTTTTTTGCGTACGTATACATATTATGGAATATCAGAATTTAGGTATGTTTTTCATTTTAATTTTTTGAAAACAATTCGGTTGGTATTGTTTCAGTCATTATTAAAATTTAACGATGGATGCAACTTGAATGTACAATTTATGTATGTATGGTATAGCGTAATAAAAATCACATCATTTCATTTTTGAAACTGCATAATTACAGGAGTGGGGACCTTAAAGTTGACTTTGGAACAAAAGATTTCTGAATGATTTTTTTCCTCTTTGCATAGAACACGCACTTCTTATTATACAGCCCAAATCCGGCTTTTGCTCCTGACCTTCAGGCTCATTAACATTTTATTTGTTATCGTCAAAGAGTCGTTAGCCCTTCGCACAACCCTCTATAAACGAATTTTCATTTTCACAGATTGAAGTGGCCAAGACGGTGGTCATTGCAAGTCGCTTCCTGAAATTATACGTCGACCGGGATTTTAAATCCCGATCTTCGCACTGTTGACCAACATGCTACCCACTAGGCTACATCGTAGCTAGTATCATAGCAATTCTTATTGCTCCAAATTCGATTAATTTTCAAAATCCTTAAAACACACTAAAAAATCATCTTTTAGAAGGATCGAATTTTATTCTGATTTACCATAAAAATAACCGATTCCAATAATACCACACTTCTATTCAAACATATCCGCATACTTCTTATGCGAAAAATTATGCTGGAAGCATCGACAACGATCGTCATTGATTTAAATTGATAATTTTAATTATTATTTTAATCATTTTAATAAATATTATTATCATAGACTTTTACTTCACCAAGCGGGAATTTACCTTAGTGATTTTTTCTCGAAGTTGTTGGTCTCGATAAAATCGCTAAGCGTGGAATGCCAATGACATTGACGATGCGTTTCGCTGAAGATCTTCACGGTCAAGTCGAATGTTGCGGCTACCACAGAGCTTCAACAATATCTGGAACTGCAAATCATCAGGAGGCAAACTCGCAATTGCAATAAATAATTTAAACATTAAAAAAAAAGAAAATGTTTTGAATCGTTGCAATAAAAATTAAGTGTTCGTTACTGGTGACTTTATTTTCATACCGTTTTTAATAGCGTACTTAGCCATAAAAACGCATTAGAATTTCCTTTTAATTGCCCACATGATACACGTTGAATTGATCATCTCTTTAAAAGTTTTATTACTTTTCCATTGATAACATGAGAAGTGGGGTCTCCACACAAGTTGGTTACTAGTTAAAGTAATAAAATTGAAGACGTGACATAGCTAGGAAATCTCAAGATGCTTTTTATTATAATTCTAAATTTAGCTCTGATAAATCGAAGCATTAGTGCAAATGGCTTCATCTTGAATATTTTATTTAAATTTTATGTTTGTAGAAATTAACAGGATTCTATGAAACTTTATCAGTATTTATTATCGTTTAATTTAATAACAATAAACTAAGTAATTTTACTTTCATTTATGACATTCTATAATGTAATAAAGAAATCACTATGGTATTGGATTTAACGCTATAAATTACATTAGCAATAAACTTTTTTCTCTGTACATTTTTCATAATTCATAATTATGTTTCATACGGTGCGATCTGGGGCATCGTTCCTTAGATCCTGATTATTTCCCTGGTCTCCTTTTCAACTGATTGAAACCAACCAGTGGCCATCCTCAAACAACCAATATATTTTCCTTCCCTTCCTAAGATCCATTATGGGAGCATAAGTCAGAAGCAGTTCACTTCCACAAGGAGTGATCCTGAACATCGGTATCTAACTAGTCTTGCCAGAGCTTGCTTATTCCTCCAGCATCTCTTTCAACTACTCGCATCCATCTGCTAACTGGTTAATCAATCTGACGTTTTTCTTGAGCGAAATAATCCAGAGATTATTAGAACAAATTTTGCTCCGGTTTCACAAAAATGTGACCGGTCCACTAGTAATTTCGCCTTTGATTCTCAATATCTATCTCAGACTGTAAGCAGGCTTCCGTGGCGTAGTGGGCAGCGTGCTTGCTTCACAGTCAATAGGTCGTGAATTTGATTTTCACTCCAGACTCTGGGATTTTTTAAGCACGATTTTTCAGTTGGTATTGGCGTTGAAAAATTATTCGAAATAAAAATGGGCAAAATGTGCAAAAGTGAAACAGTTCCACTTCAAGAAGATCTATATACTCTGTAGATGGTTCCTGTTCGCTTTCTGTCATTCAGGCCTCCATAACATCTGCAAATATTTGTCAGTAGCAGCCAATACAACTAAAAAATATACCAGCTTCTCGACTCGTTACGGTTGTTCTTGTGGTGCGATAGTCTCTATTCATATAGATTTTCATAATGAGCAGGATTCGCAAATAACTAATGTTATTTTACTTATTATTGTAATTCTACTTTAGCAGGCGAATCCTGACTCTAAATAAAATCGTTAAGAAATAAAAAAATAAATCAGTTTGGAAAAAGTTTAAAAATGAAAACGTTGATATAGAGTCGAAAATTATAAACGTTGCTATATAGTTGATAAATAGAATTGTTGCTATAAAATTAATAATCAGTTTTAAAATTAATTAAAAATAAAAATAAGTAAATATATAATAGTGAAATGTGTTATAGAAACATATATTGTAATTGTGTTGTTAAATATTTATAATCTACTCATATTGCGATAATTAAAATAATTAATAATAATAATTTAGTGAATTATGAGTTTGTTAAAAAGATATATTAAACGCATTCATTAAAGTTCTCACTCCCCTTCCCCTACCTTCCCAACCCCATTCCTTCCGTCCAAGATTGTGTTTGTGCATTGCACATAAAGGCCGAAATTGCCTACAACACAGGTAAATCTGTACAAAAAAAAACTGTTCAATGTTCGACAATTTAAATAACGTCTGACCTGAAAATTGCTTAAATATATCGGAGGTATTGATTTACGAAAGTTTTACGCATGCGGGAAGCCTTAGTTTATAGCTCGTTTGGAGATATTTTGCTTGGATTTCTTCAAAGTGAGACTGATCCACTGCCACTTTCGTTTTTTTATACTCTAGATGAAATATGAGAGTATTATAAGTTTGCCACAAAGTTTGTAACACCAAGAAATAAGGCTCGAACAAAAAAATAAATGGTACACAAGTTCGTATAATCACTCAAAAATCTCAAAACCGTATGTCCCTCCTTCTGTCCGTGTTCTCTCTAGTTTTGAACGCGTTGAGGTTGAGAGCTAAAATTTTGTACACTTCGTTTTTGACAAAAACTTACTCTTATTAAAAAAGTCTTTAGAAACTCGCCCCTCCTTCTACCACCTTTCATACAAACTGCACAATTCACTAAATTCAATACAATAATTTTCTCAGTATCTATTAAATTTTTGAATCCTAAATTTTGTACAAAACATTTTGATGGCCACTCTAGCGTGATGGGAAAAAATTAGTTCAATATCATCACCGCCTACGAAATTTCTTAAAATCAAAAAATTCTCCCTTTCCTCTAGAGCATCGTACGATGGGGCTTTACGCCCAATCGTAGTCCTGGTTTGTTTTTCTTTTCACTCTAAATTTGAACAGTTGTGCGCAAGTAAGCACATGTCCTTCCCATGATTCATTTTATTTCAATAATCTACTGTAAAAATGTATCGAAATCCTAGCGTATATTTCTTTTACTCTGCTAAAAGTTTTATTAATATGTATTAATCGACGAAATTGCTGAGGCTTGAAAGTCATTTGAAAAGAATAATTCTTCAAAATATTTTCGGACAGTTTAAAATTATATATCAAAGTTTGTTGCGTAGCTATCAAAACTTAATGCCATCAAACCAAGACTTATGATTCAATTTCCTATTAAGACAGAAACAGTTCTCTTGAACAAAGTACGATCCTAAGCATCGGTCTTTAGTTGTCGCCAGTATTTCTTTATTCCTCTGATCTCCTGCTCAACTGCTCGCTTTCATGGCTACATGGTCGACCAGCTCGATGTCTTCCTTGAGCACTATAATCGAGAGCTTGTTTGGCGATGTTTGGCTCTGGTTTCCTCAAAGTGAGACCGATCCACTACCATTTCCCCCTTTGAATTTCATTACCTATTTAGTGTATCCAGTTGTACTCCAAAGTTCGTTGTCTGGCCGGAATATCCTTAAAATGCGTCAGAGGCATTAAATCTCGAAAGATATCAATTTCTTGGTGAGTCTAACGATCACTTTCCATGTAACAATACGGATGTGATGCATACGTCAAACACTCGCTTCTTCGTGCGAATGGAAATCTCTCTTAACATCCAGAAAGGAGAAAGCATACCGAAGGCCTGACGAGTTTTATTTATACGAGCTTCAATATCTCTTTCGGCTCCTCCGTCCATGCTGACAATGCTTCTGGTAACAGGTAACAAAACTGTTGCACCTCTTTACCTTTCACTCAGCAAAATATGTTCCTTCAATTCACACCTCAATAAAGAGTGGGATGAGTACACCGGCTGTTATTTCCGGGTCCGCTTTGAGGAGTTCAGTTGGTAGTCCATCCATACCTAGCTTTCCTTTCACGCAATTGACCAAATGGCGGAAATTATTTCTTCCTTTTCTGGGGGATCGTCTCTACTAAGGGATTGTTGTGGTTGGATATTAAGCAATTATTCTGTGTCTGGAGTGTCTTCCTTTGAAAAGCTGTTTAAAATATCACGAAAGTATTTGTTCCATCAGCGCAACTCTTGTAAGCTCCCGCTGAAATCTCTCACTAGGTAGTTGGCGGTGAAATTCCAAAGGCAAATCTCATTAGTATATATTAAATTTGCACGTTAATAGATTTAAATTCATATAACAAAAGCATTATATACACATAAAAATATCGCCTATTTAATACTTAATGTACTTGATCATATTACCGAGTTTATTTCGACGACAATTATGTTAACATAATGGGGAAAATTGGACGTATAATAGCCCCCAATAAATTCTAGAACGAACAAATAGATAGGATAAGGATTTTCATAGTGATAAAAAACACATGACGCAAAATTCATAATTTACGATAATGGGCAGGACGAAATGTTTCGTGAATGGAAACATTGATAAATGTTTTTGCTTAAGAAGGAAATTATTATCGCCTGATTTAAACTCTTTCAGAAAATTGCTAAGATTTCTTCGGTAAATAATTAATGGAATTGATGGTAAATGGAAGGATAATGATAATGGATACTGATTGAAGGAATTTATTTTGTTAAGGATTTGGACGAAAAATGTATTAAATGTTCGCGCGTTGCATTCTAAATGCAAAGACGCAGGACTGAAAATTATTGTGTGGAAAACCAAGTTCATGCACATTGATTCGAGCTCATGTACACCAATTGTTCTTAATGAATAGTTTGTGGAGCTGAAAATGATATTGAGGCTCTTATAAATAAGGCTCTTCAAGTCTTCGGAATCCTCTCCCCTTTTTCGAGGTTAAGTGAGATCACCCTTCGCACGAAGCTATGAGTATTTGACGCATGCGTCAAATCCTTGTTGTTATATGGCTGTTCTGCTTGGAAAATGACCGTTCGAGTCGCCAAAAAACTTTCACGAATCAATGCCTCCGACGAATTTTAGGGGTATTTTGGTCAAACAACATTTCCGACTACGACAGACTAAAATAAGCATTGAGATTCAATGGCGGAAGAGGCAGTTAATCGGTCACATTTTGAGAAAAACAGAGCAAAACATCGCCAAACCAGCTCTGGAATCTAATCCTTAAGGATGACATCGGGTTGTGTAGTTGAGTAAGAGGCCAGATGAATAAACAAGTCCTGGCGAAAAATAAAGATCGATGTTGAGGATCGCGAATTGTGGAAAAGAACTGTTTCTGTCCTTTGCCCCTATGGGGGTATTGATTGATTACGTAACTTTGAATTTTGACCATAAACGGCTGGATTTTAGATTCTCGAGACATAAACTTTTTTAAAGGAGTTCAAGGAGGTTGTTTGATCTCAATCAGTTGAAATCTATAGAAAGACGGATATTCAAAACTTTCACAGTCACAATAGTACCTTTTACTTTATTATTCTAATAATAGATAGATAGATTATTTATTTATATGAATTTGAGTACAGAGGTACTGGTTCTTAGAGACTAGATTACAATATCTTTACATGTACGTTTTTATAAAACTACGCTGAATTACTAAACGTTTATTTTCATCATTGTATTTCAATCCAAGGAAAAATTAAATCAGAAAACGCTGATTGTTGTTCTTAAAACTAAACTAAAATTAAAGCTAGTTTAATGCTTAGATGTAATTGCTAATTAAGACATATTTAATAGAAAACAACAAGTCCAGAACTTATTATTATAAATTTATCGTATAGATCTAATAAATTTCTGCTTAAAATGAAAAAAAATTTGGCAATAAATTAATTTAATCTAATTTTGGCTCTTATGAGTGAGAAATCTAGAGAGAAGACAGAACCATCATTTCGCATCTTATTATAACTGATGCAAATCTCTGTTTACCAAAAAACCTATTTTGGGAGACTTTTAGCTTTTTTTTGTGCATGGTGGAGAATTGGTTCCAAATGGGAGCACCGGGTTGGGTAACTATTTTAAATATTATTAATTCATTGTTCATAGTTAGCTGAGACATCCTGTTTATTAGTGGACAAAGAGCATGTATAGCATGTACATTTAGTGGTTTTAAGACTTGCTTTCAGAAAGGTCAGTTTTTTATCTAGCACAAAGCCAATGTTGGTTAAGGTGTCTGAGCAAGGAGTCAAATGTCCGATAAATTTAGTTTTACGTTGGAGGAGGTTGATCTGTTTCATTTTTCTGGAAAAGAATAAAACATTTGTTTGGGTATGGTTTATATCAATTTTCCATTTGTGGATATATTATTAAAGACTGTCAAGAACAGACTCCAACCTAGTTAGTGTGGTATTTGGATCGGTTCCACTAGTATAGATACTGGTATCATCGGCGAATATGGCAAGTTCGCACTAGGATGTGATGGTATTTCAGCTATGATGATGTTCAATAGCATAATGCTTAACCAAGAGCCTTGCGGGACACCAAACGGTTCGTTTGATAGATCCGAAACCATGTACCAGGACTAAGCTGAATTATTAATGATTTTGCATCTAGGCAAGCAAGCTACCTAACTCCTCCCTTTTATGGCAACGAAACCGAATCTCCCTATTCTTCCTTTCATAAACTGAATTGATAATATTTAGAAATCACACATATGTTTTAGTTGCAAGTCCTTTTAAACTCCCTTTCTAGAAAAAAATTATGTAGAATAATACAATTAAATAAAATATATAGGAGAAGGTCACCTATTGCTATTTTAAAGTATTTAAGAACGTTTTGAAAAAATTTTTTCCACTAATTGTTGCCCTTTGATTTAAGTAAACTTCCAATTTATTTCACCCTTTCGAAGTAGCCAGTACTTCGCACAGGAAGAAGAAATAGTTTGTCGGCGTTCAAAGTAAATTTTTTTAAGTATAATTGTTTTTGCGAATCCTTCTGACTTCTTCTTCTTCTGTAGTTTATACTCCGTCTTATAAAATAGATTGATTGTCGCTGTATGTTAAAATAAAATAATTTGCAGTGCTAGAAACTATCCTTGTACCTTGGTCCTATTTATTACTTTTACCTTGATCCGTAGCGAGTTACGAGCAATCAAGGATAGTGCAAAGTATTAGAAAAACATCCATTTGCAAAAGGTTTACAGCCGAATACCCAATTTAGGCTGTGGATGTGAAAAAGAATTCTATACCATTAATATGTTTAAACTCTAGAAAATCGATTTTAATTTAATAAAATTTATCGAATGACAAAGTTACAAGTACTTCTTATTCCTGGGATCGTTTCGACTTTCGCTACACTTTCAATCATAACATTGATAATAGTGCATTATATGTATGTTAAATGTTAAGATGTTATTTTGAAACTAAAATTTGTGCCTTTAAAACAAGATACGCAAGAAATATCAGGTAGCAATATTTTGTAGATTATATAGGTAGTGCATCAAGTGAAAATCGAAACGAGGCCAATGACCTTCCCCTATATTTAAAACTAAAACGATTTCCCCTGCATGCTAAGAATCAAAATCAAAACTTTTACTATCGTATTCCAGTTAGTATGTAGTTTAATTGCATCCCGTAATATAAAAGATCTTAAAATCTCTTTAAGGTTCAAAATCTAGACTCAAAAATTTGGATAAAATTGATCCTAGAAGCATTGAGGACTACTACAACCCTCTGTTTGAAGTGGAAATTTTTGATATATACATCAAATTTATAATAGTTATAGTGTTGATGCTAATTTACACCTATATGTAGATTGTGGAAGCATGAATAAATTATTTTAATGAATTCTTTTTTCCGCAGAACTAAGAGTTGTTTATTAAAATCTAAATTTGTCACTATTCTGGACTCATTACTATGTTTTTGTTAAATATAATTAATTAAAACTTGTTTTGGTTTTCTTTAGTCGGATACTATAATCTGCAAATATGTTGTAACTCATATTTTCCCAAGGCAAAATATCTATGAACAAACATTATACGCGTATTAACGAAACAAAACAAATATGTATACACTAATTTTAAATGATTTATGAATTTTTAAACATTACGGCCAGATGTAAATCACATAGAGCAAGTCATCACATATGGACACATGACCGCTAGCTATGTGATATATCGGTCACGAGAGATTTTCAAACAGCTCTGATGATGCACAAGATAATGATTAAAGATCATCGTTGCAATCGATATATTCGTAATTAGCATATTCTCATAGAATCTATTAAAACAGAAAATTTCATAGTAGGATCTATTAAATCAGCACTTTGAGCGCATCAAATTACGAAAATAAGAGGGCACAAAATGATTTATGTAAACTATACAGCGAAACCATGACATTTTCATATGCGAGATTAAGTAAAAATTGCGGAATGATCGTCCGCGCATCAAGGACATTTTCGTTGTCCATATTTGTAGTTCTTGTGTAATGTAATGTTTCATCAGCATTAACCATATCGTAGGCGGTCACTTTGTTATTTATAACGATGGACATATTCAAAACAATTTTAATTCGTTTAAGTAACAATCAGCGATTAAAGGCTCTTATCGCCATGCCATCATAAGACGCTCGTATACAAGGAAGTCATCAAAGGCTAACCAGCAGCGTAGACAATCGATTATTCACTATAATTTGCATGAGACGGTGAAAAATGCTAAACTAAAAAGCAAAAAGCTGTCACGGCATAAATTAAGTCGGTAATTAGACAAATTTGCAATTGGATAGCAATTAGAGATGATATTTGTCCGGTTAATTACCTTCTATAATGCGCAAAAACCAGATACAGGATCAGGTCTCACGCGCTCAACAAATTTGTCACTGACGCATATTTCTGTTAACGACGACTAGCTAGGCTTGTACTTAGCACCAACTGTCCGCTCGTTAAGCTAAGAGTTTCAATTATGCAGTTAATTAATTAAAACTATCGAATTAAGTAATTAACATAAAATAAAATTGCAAGTGCAAAAATTCCCTTCGCACCTGCATTATATGTAATTCTCCCAACCTTATTCTCATTGCGCGCGCGCAATTTTCAAAAGACGAGTACGGAATTTTTTCTTGCAATCGCGCGGTTTTTGCATTGCATAATTGAATCGCGTTCGCATGGTTTCATTTGCGTTGATTTGGTTCAACGCTATTATACTAAGCGCTTTTCTAAGATACGGTTAACTCGATCTTGTCTTTTGTCTTGTTAATTGCAATTAAGAAAAAAAAAGAAAGAAATACAGTGGGGTAGTATAGTAGTTTAGTGTGCGGGCGAACATTCGCGGCTAAGTGAAATTACATAAGAAGAATAATTAAATTTATTTTGTTAGATTCGCCTCTGGCTTGACACCATACTTTACGATGATGCACTTTCCAGATTGAAGAGGCAAAATACTGTAGGAAGTTGTGTCACCTTTTCAGATCAATCTGTCACTCCTCAATCTGCACGGCGAATAATAATTTTACTGGCACTGCATATTTTATGATTGAGTGGTCTGCGACAAAGCATGGGAGTCAATGAAATTATTAGATAATTGGCCTTTTAATATGAAGGCGATAACATAATTAAAGTTTAGGTTTTAAGTATTGTCGTGAGAAATAATAAAATTTTTTGTATTCGATCCTACTTAGCTTTTATTTATTAACACGTTTACTGACAATGTTTTAATGATAATGCACGCCCACAAGCCATCAAACACATAATGTACATAATAAATGTATTTAATATATTTTATTGAAATATTATATTACCTATTTAATTTTAAAAGAGAAAACTAAAAGATCTCCAATAAACATTGAAAAATAAAATTGGATTTGAAATAAAATTAAAATAAATTCTGACGGAATACTACCCCAATGGTTTGGTGAATGTTTTCACAGTGCATTTCGAATTGAAAGAAAAGATTTCCGGATTCTACACTGTTACGCTTTATTATTCGTCGTTCCCTGCTGAGTTTGATAAAGGTCTCAGCAGAGACCGAAACGTCACGAATAATAAAGCGTAACAGTGTAGAATCCGGAAATCTTTTCTTTCGACTATTACCCTGTTTGAACTATATTTTAACTCCCTAACTAAAATAATAAATTAGACTGTGGAGAAAATTAGTGACGAAACCTTTCTGGTTATGTATTGTCAATGAGTTAGAAATTACTATCTTAATCGACAATGGAAACATTCGTTTATTTCTGATTCGAAACTATCACAAAAAATAATTATTTTTGTGTGATTACTTAATATAATTTCTAAATATAAAAAAAAAAAAACATTACAAAAATTTATATTAATTAGGAAACACAATTGTCACTAACTGAAAGAATGTAATGATGGTTTAAGAAGTTATCCTAAAGGCTCACAACAAATCAGCTCCATACTGTCCTCGGATACCATCTTCTCCCGACCTTTTTTCGACTGTAGGGAATAGCAATGTATATATGCGATGATGTTGCCTTCCAACTAGCTCCTCAATTATGAACCTGCTCCAACCCGGAGTTCAATTACTCCTGGATAAAACTAAACATCCGAAGGTATATAATTTTTTCTGTTATGTCTACAGAAGCCCGGCTTTGAATGCAACGAACACACACGAATTGGATAAATTATCTGTCTTTCCAATCCCTGTATGCTACAAACCCCGACGTTAAAATCGTTATCGCTGGCGATTTCAATATTCATAATATTACTTGGCTGAAATATTCTACAACCACAGATCAACAGCTCTTTGCCTCCATCAACAATCTAACACCTACCTGTCTGTGAAATATTCTGTTTCAATTACCTCTCCATATCCAGTTGGCAATACCGATCATTTCTTAGTTCGAGTACAGTTTCCTATTCTTCCGGATAATTCACCTGATGTGCGGATGCCTAAAAGAACTTTTTGGTATAACAGAAGAGCAGATTGGGGAGCACTAAATCAATTCTACCGAAATTTCAACTGGAAATTATGATACAGATTGTGATACAGTTCGTCTGAGGATTACTGAAACAATCTTAAAGGGTATGAACATCCACGTACCTTCCAGCCACAAAAGAATCCAATCATCAAATGATATATGGCTCAACAAGGATTGTTTAAGTACCATACAAAAGAAAAAAAAAGTATTTGAAGTTTTCAAAGTTAACCCACCTTCTGCTAACAAATTTCTTTACAATGTGTTAAGGAATAACTGTAAATCAACTCTTGAAAATACTAAATTCCAACTTGACCAAAAGCTTCGACGGGAAATCCTTGAAACCAAAAAATGCTCAAGATCTTTTCGGTCATACGTTAAAACAGTCAATCAAAACTTCATAAAATCTTCCACACCTCCTTTTACAGATGGTGACCGAATTATTACGATTCCTGTTGAGAAGGCCAATCTTCTGGCAGCAAGAAACACTCAAATCCCACCATCAACTCAGTTTCCCCCAAAAACCACCGTACTCGGGTTTCTCACTTCCACCTATTCACTTTCGAACACGTCTTATCTCCAAGATGCTTAAGGAACTCAATATACATAAATCTGCTGGTTCTGATGGCATCCCCCCTATCACTCTTAAGAAATGTTTTTCCTCTCTGGCTAAAACCCTTCGCAATCAATTTTGCTCTATCATTCTCTTCAGGACACTTTCAAAACCATGTGAAAAAGGGCGAATGTTCGGCCAATCCCTAAGAAAGAAAACACTTCAGTACTTTCGAAAGTGAAATGGCTGTCATTCGCAAACTAGTCAGTTACCTTAAAGATAACCATGTTATCCATGATCGTCAACACGGGTTCCGTTCTGGACGTTCCACTAAAGATCTTCTAGTCCATCTGACTGAATGTTGGAACTCGTGCATTCACAAATACATTGAAGGTCAAGTATTGGCTGCGAAGGCCTTTGACAGAGTTTGGCACAAAAGTCTATTAGAAAAACTCATAGCCAAAGGTTGTAACACTACCTTTATCAAATGGATTCAGAGTTTCCTTTTTTAACGCTCGATATGAGTAGTAATGGATCGAGTATCATCCCAACCGGTTCAGATGAATTCCAGCATCCCTCAAAGCTCTGTCCTATTCCACACTCTCTTTTTAATCTTCATTAATGACCTTCTGTCAACAACACTCAATCCAATTCATCAGCTTTGCAGATGGCAGTACTCTGGATCTACAATGGCACTATAGCCCAAATCGGGCCTTGGTCACCTGACCTTCAGGTTCCTTAATATTTTTTATTTATTGTGGATGGTTTGTTAGACCTTCGTACAACCATCTATCTACGAATTTTTCATTTTCGTAGATTGAGGTGACCAAGATATATCCAAGCAGGCAGTGTACTGGAGCTATGCGTCGACCAGGATACCCTTAATAACAACTTTCAATTCGACTCCTTTACTGAAGCTCATTGTGCTGCGGTAAATTCTAAGCGCATCGAATTGTTCGATCCATTGAGCTCAGACCTCAACTAAATCCTGGTATGGGACAGGAAAAATGGAGTAGAATTCAATTCCACAAAAACTCAGTCTGTCGGGCATCTATCCCTTAAAACGGATGTTCCGATGTCCCTCGAATATAGCCTCCAGTAACATACAATTACACTCTTCAGAAGAATTCACATTACTCTGCATAAGACTTAACAAACATCTTAATTGGAGCAAACAAATTTTTAATATTGCTATTGATGCCTCAAAACGCCTTAGTGTTCTTCGAAGATGCAAAATGAATTTTACGCCTTACGATCTAGCTAATATCTACAAGGCCCACATTCATCTCGGTCTCGAGTACCCAAGACATAACCTTTGATACTCAATCGAATCCAAAAGCATACGTTCCGTCTAGTTGGAGATGAAACTATAACAGCTTCTATACATCGTAGAATTTTCGCAGTACTCAGCGCTGCATTTACTAATGGTAAATGCAGAAAAGAACTGTCCAACCCCATTCCACTTTTTTTCAACTATCCCAGAAATACTCGGCAAGCTGCACGCGCCCATGGCAGTGAATTATATTCAGTCCTTCCGATCCACGTATTCCCATCAACTTACAACATTTAGTGTTTCAAGGTTAACATCCAGCGACAGCTTAAACTCTCCCCTCCAGAAACTTCCTTGTAACCCTATCGCTCACCTACCCTATACTGCCATGACTGTGCATCCAATGTATTAAAGGGTGACCCCCTAAGTTATTTTCGGTGCTATTGAAAAAAATCAAAAAGTATTAAAAATACCTGTAAAGCTAAAGGTTTGTTACCAAGACGCATGACACGTTCAATACGGATGTGAAGACCGTATTGTTCGACGAAAATTTGGCAAGAAATTTAATTCAGATCTTGTGCTACGTCATGGTGACGGAAATCGCACACTCGCTGACCTCGCGGTACGGAGGGGCGCCAGGTTTCAAGTGCGCCGAGGGTCGATAGCGCCTAAAAGAAGTTGAAAGGAAATTACACTCGAACATTGAGATTGGGCCTCTCCTTAACAAGGGTATGAATCTTCTACCCAAAAGAAAAAGATTTTTTGTAAGATACTTCTGAAAAAACAATTTTGTAAATTTTCTTTTTCCACTTACTGCGAATTTATCTCCCTCTGGCGATTTATCGAATTTTTTAAATTTTCTTATTACACTTACTTCGAATTTATCTCCATCCGTTGATTTTTTGATCTGTTATTCTGAATTTTATAAATTTCAGGCATAAAATACAAAACACAACTAATGCTAATGCTATGATCTTAATTAGCTGCACATCGCCTGAATTAGAGTTCAGTAAAACTCTTTACAGTTGATGTTGATAAATCCGCAGATGATAACTTTCGTAAGCTCTCTGATAAAAAAATGATTCACTATTAAACCTGTCAACATGGATTTCATTTGGAAAATCGGATCCATTTGCTAAAAATTTGCACATAACTTTATTTTGGCATTATAAACTTGAACACAAAATTTCACCACAATAAGCGTGGATCAGAGCTCTGAAAATTTTGTATGGGGAGGGGCTACCGCTCTTACGCCACTTATTAAGGAACCTTAATAAAAAAAATATGAAGAAAATTGGGACACTCAAGTTTACTATCTAATACCTTCTTGAGAGTTATATCATCAAAATAACTTAATCTATATCTAGGATACAAAAATTCATAAGTGACAGGATCATATTCTGGTCAATTGATTCCTGGGTATTAACTACTTGTAGGTTGTTCGTGATATATCAAAAGAGTTTGTTCGAAACATTTGCTAGGGATATAATGTTGTAATAAAATGTCCAAATCACTGATGCTCATTCCAATTGACTTCTCGCTAATAAAATAAAAAAAAGAAATTTTATGGCATTTATATTAATAGAGTTTCTGGCATGTATTTCTAATCTTAAGTTCAAGGCTATGATGTGAGTTATTTTCAAAATCTTCAATATGATCATTAAAAGATAGCTGAAAATTTAAGAGCAAACCAAGATTGTAAATTTTATCAGACTGGAAAATAAAAAGTAATTAAAATATGTAACAATTTTAGAACGGTGAAAATGATACTTGCTTACATCCTCTAACAATATTTATTTGCGAACCATTTTTTGTGAAGTCGTTTTCAATGCAATCAAGATAGAGAATAATTCTTTTACAAATTTGCAATCGGATGATTGCAAAAAGAAGAGAATTTGAAAATTCAACTATGTTATTAGAAAATAAAAGAAAAAGAAGAGGTCCTAAAAGTGAACCTTGAGGAAACCTAGAAGTATCTGTAACGCTATAAGAACAAAAGGATGAAACTTTTGAGACTAGCTATCTATTGCTAAGATAATCTGTAAACCAAGTGTTTCAACAATACCGCATGTTTTAAGTTTAATGCTGAGTTTGTTATAATCTTTAGTTAGGTGTTTTTGATAAAAACTAAATTAATTTACGAAAATCACAATAATCATATATCTAGAACCAAAGAACATAAAAAGGTGAAACAAATTGAACTTCCACATTGATGTAACAATTGAATTGTTTTACCATTTGCGTAATATCTCTACAAATCTCCAATACTATCGTACAGAATAAAACCACCAACTTCTTATAGTTTTGGCATTTAACGAGACAAAACTTTACCTTACCTGCCAGTATCACCTTATAATGTTGTGTCAATACACGGCACCTCATACCATTAAAGATTATATTTCCCATCTTACCGTCGTCGTCGTCGTCTTCGTCGTGTCAGGTTGAAATATTAAAATTGTTAATCCGACATGTGCAACGGGAAGCAAATTTCATCAAAAGTTTAAATGTGTGCGAACAATAACTTTTAAGAGTACTATTATGCTCGTACCGACTACTATCAACTTCTTGCAATGGAAATTTCAAGGCTTGCATTTATGACTGCAGAGTTTCCTTGAGGAGGTGTGCAACATCGCAGCATTACCTGCTGATGCATTCTTTGCTATTCGCATCTGCATGAACCGTCTAACTTAAGTATTGGATTGATTCTATACACCTGACAACCAGTGATTGATTGATTGATCAACAGCGATCGGGGTGTTTAATTGACCACCGTTTTTAACCGTCTTTACCAGGTAGGTAATACGAGTATAGACGACCTCTTGAACTTGTTCATCCGCCTAGCTTTTCACGCTATTCATTTACTTGAACTTGAGTTTAGAATATTAAAAAAAGGAAAAAAAAACACCTACTTGCATACCACGAAATGACTATCTTGACCCATTCTTAACCTCACTTCATTCAAATTTATAGTAAAATCAAGGTATATATTTTAATGCGATTGTAGATAAATCATGCCATTAGGTTTTATGCTTCATTTAAATACCACGAAATGTGCTTCATATATGGTTTTTGATAATTGAGCAATCAACTTTAATCGGTATTTAATTAACAGTTTATTGTTGTTTCATTTAGATTGAGTTATTGTAACTTAATTTCAATGATGGCATCGCTTAAAAGTTTAATGTTTATACTATTCGAGAGTCTAAATGAAATCAGATAGTACGATTATATAGCGTTAGCTCTAACGTTTGTAATGCTAAGAAATAATGGTTGTACGAATCGCCAAGGATACAGAAATGGTTTGTTTTCGTTCAAACGCACGAAAAATAGAGATTCTATTCGTCTGTCTAGATAATAACTTTGGGAGACTTTGCGCTATATACAAAAAGAAAATTTTTTAGATGTTGATTATAGCAAATAATAAATTGGAATATATTAATGGTGCCATATCAAATCCCTCTCCGAATTCTTTTAACGTCTGTCATAGAAATAGAACAATTTCAGACAACCCAATTTATAAATTTGCTTGAAGATTAAGAGAGCTTCAAACATGAAATTTGGCTTACAAATTACAATTACATACATACCATATTCAAAAAATATAAACTCTCCCTCTACCCATTCCATGTATCACTTCTACATACACATGTTACTATTCAGTACTCTAATGACTTTTAAATAACATAATTTTATTGCAATAAACTCATTCCAATTTCATCCAGAGTATCTCATAATTAGCCTAGTGGGTAGCGTGTGGTTAATCCCTGTCGAAGTAATAAATAATTTCAGCACACTAGTTGCGTATTTACATATTGGCTATCTCAATCTGTGAAAATGAAAATTCGTTTGCCTCCCAATTGACTTCCAGTGTGCGCATTTCACATCCGCAAAATGTAGATGACTTTTAGCATAGAATAGTGATATATTCGCGTTTTTATTTTGGTCTCCTTGGTTAGGCTGTGTTTGTGGAGGGGTTGGACAACAATGTACGCAGGCCACCAGTGGGTCCATTATACGCCTCCGTACTTGCACCATGTGGCCATATAATGGCCTTCATCAGATCAAGGGATCGGAGATTATTTAGATCGGCGAAGCAATACTCTCCGAGAATTTGTCTTCGAACTGTTCGGAGGCATGAGCAATGGCAGAGGAAATTCTCTACGGCCTCATCTTCCTAATCGCAGCCTCTACAAATTGGTTGTAAGACGATGTCTTTGAGCATGTTTCCTAAGAAAACAGTGGCCCGTAACTATACTTACTAATGTCCGTAGGAAGCTTCTGTCGAGTGTCAATATATCCATTGATTTCTCTCTATCAAACCATCCGCATAGCATCTTCGTGGTATTACACGAGTCGCTTTTTATCCATTTGAGATTTTCCCTTTCCCGCACTTTGGTGGCGTAAATTATCTTAACTCTCAATGCAATGCCAACATTGTCCGTTTCCTCAATGGCAGCGATAGATCTATTCCTGGCCAGCCTGTCCGCCATTTCGTTTCCCGGTGTATCCCGATGACCCGCAACCTAACAAAATCGCAAAGAGGATGTTTCCACAATTCTCACAATATGTCCATACTATGATTTAAGCATCTTTTATTGCAGCTGTAAGCGGAGAGGGCTTTCTTCAGCTCGGCGCGGAGTAAAAACTAACTCTCTTACCATTTACTCCAGGACGCAAGGCCAGTTCCACCCCTTTCGAAATAGCTATTACCTCCAATTGGAAGACCGTGGCGTATTGTAATAGATGCCTGGAGATTTATAGAGCAATGTTTTCAGAAAAGATGCTGTAACCTACTCCATCTTCTATTTTCGAATTATCAGTAAATATTGCAGTCTCGTCATTCTTCATAACATGATTATCAATCCATTGCTGTCTGTGAGGGAGAGTGACTTCATAGTGCTTCACAAAGTGCATCTTTGATTACATTGTATCACTACCATAGCTTGGGAATGATGATTCTCTTTTCATACGATCCAGGATAGTCGCATGAGATGGGTCTCCTAGTTCATCCACATTAAATTGTACTTCATTTGAAAAATTTGAGATAGTCGGATAGCTGCTCCTAACCACTCGAACTCGCTTAAGCCTAAGATTTGGATATTATACAGTTTTATTTCACGATCGATCACTGATTGGCGCCCTTCCACCGCCATTCAATATTCGAACGTGCCAGAATCCAATCCATAATCCGTTTTCGAATGCCAAAAGTCGTAACCGTCCGTACATCCGAGGCACTGAATTCGTTTCTCATATTAATTAATGATCCAAACTCTTATAATAATGCAACTAAATTATTTTGAACTCAGTTTGAGCTAGATGGATTAGAAAATTAGTTTTTGATGTTTCGTCAAAGTACACAGTTTGCATGAAGGGTGGTAGAAAGAAGCGGATTGAGGGCTCTAATAAATTTTATACTGAACACTATTATCAAAAAATATATTACTTCAAGTGTCAGATCAATAGTCCTTTTCGAAATCAGTATATTATGAAGCTACGAATGCTTTATTTTCTATGAGAGGGGTTAGAAGGGCACTGAAAGAAATGAATAGACAAATTGACTAATTTTTTAGCTTACTAACTGATTTAGACAAATTGACTAATTAAATCGATCCATCAACTATTATTCTTAGAAAGAAGAACTATTTTAAGTAGTCAAACTTGCCTAAATCAATTAATAAACTGAAAATCATCTATTTTTTTACAATTATTAAAACGGATTCTGTTCCTCTTTGAATCAAACCAATTAATTAAAAAAAAAGAAAATAAAACGAATTAATGTAGTATCAAAAAATAGCAAGTGCATTAAAATTATAATTGTAAAATACTCTACAAATATTATTCATTTCCATTATTTTGCGGTTAATTGTTCCACACCACCTGAAGGTTAAATTTTTGATATCATCATAATACGAGTATAACAATCATATTCGCCTTCAGCATTGCCTCTACATTAATACCTTCGTAATAAAAACATTAAAACTACGAAAAATTCAATGATATTCATTAACAATAGGTTACCAATTATTACATAACTCTTCTATTATGTCAGCTCAAGTATAATAATATACCTACCTTTTTTTGCAATTGAAAAATCTGCACTCATAATTAATGCAGATTAATGCCATAAACGAAAAAAAAAATCCGAGAATCTTAAGCCAATCCTATTTACGCACCGACCGAAAACATCAAGTGCGCTCGATCGTGAAAAAAAAAGATTGAGAAATAAAAAAAAAGAATAAAATAAAGACAGAAAACTGCATAAAATTTACTTATACCTAGCGGGGCCATATGAACCATACCTTAGCTTTGGCATAATATCCTACCTGTAGCGAAACCAATCAATCTCTCCTATACCTACCGTAAAAACACTGCGCGATCGTTTTAGCGTCATTTCTCACGACCTACTTGCCTCGCATTTGAATTTTATTCTAATTTATTGATCTCGCTTACTATCGAGAGTATAGCTCCAGTTCGCCAGCATTATACTTAGGTACACTCTTCAAGATTATCTTCAATTGCGAAATAAGATGATCCTATTGCGCATTATCTTGCCGACATTAAACTGATCGAATACGATCGTACCACAATAGTAATAATGTAATTATAGATCTGGTACATGGGAAATTGCAACTAATGATCCGAAAAGCCATCCGAATCCTTTCAGTTTCAATTAAATTACAATTTGTGTGCACTTATAATTAACAACAATATTTAGTTACCATATTACACGATCACTAATTTTATGGAGCTGCACGGCATTCAAAAAGAGTATGGCAAAGATATCTGTATACATACATACAGATGAGATATGACCTTTCTGAGCAATGATCTTCATCATTTCTGCACATTAAAACTTAGCATCTTGGTTTTCATACAGCGATCATGTCATAGGATCGGCACGATTGCGATCAACTTGAAAATCATCAGTTACGATCGATAACAAATTCAGATTTCGTTCAAGAATTGTATTTACGAGGCTGTCAAATAATATTAGAACAATTTTAATAAAATTTAAAAATACCGATTACCCGATAACTAATTTTACAAATTTTCTTTCGTTTCAGACACTTATTCTGGTCTTTGGCACATGTGTGCTAGCCGCAGTTCCCGGAGGCAGCAATACATATCTTCCACCGAATAAAGGATACGATTATCCAACACCTTCGAAACCATTTATTCCGCCAGTGGTAAGACTACGAGAGTATCAATTTTCAGCAACATATAATTTTATTTTAATGATATGACGATTTTCGATCGTTAATCTTTCCATAAGACGCGCTTAAATTGAATTTTTCAGTTAACTCATTCGGCATAGCGTTGTTTTATCTTTTCGATGCATCATTGAAAATTTTCAATTATTTCTTAGGTCTTTCAAGTACGAGGAAGTGCATTTTTAGTGATTTTAAAGATCGTCTTTACTGGTAAATGCCGGAATGTTAGAGTGATTTATTAGCAAATTAATCGTTGATTGATTTCATCGGAAGATGGTTTCAATATTAAGCAGTTTTTTAAAATATTTTGTTCAATGTTAAATTGCTGAAAGTTCTCTATTTCTATGTATACTTAATTCCGTAACTCCGTATCATTATGAAGAAGTTGAAACTAAAAAATAATTTTAATTGGAAATATATTTGAAGATTTGAACCTTCCGATTTATAAAAGAAGGCTAAATAGATTTCCGCATCTGGAAAACTAACTGAAATTCCGTAAATGGCAAAAACTGGGGAGCACGTTGTTGGATTAAAATGTTAAATAAAAAACACCACCAATATAACTACGAATGCAAGTACGACCGAATCGTGCGAACTCTAGATAAATTAGAGACTTTTGTAACTTTTTGAAATTATTCTGTTTCGTAGAAGGATTGACGGAATTTTTTTCATCTACAATGGTAGTACTTCATCCCAAAATCGTACCACCTCGGCCTCCTGACCTTCAGGTTAACCTTTTTCATTATTTATTGTGGAAGACTTGTTCGCACAATCCTCTATTTACGATTTTTTTTATTTTCATAGATTAAAAACGCTACCCACTAGGCTGCAGCATATCTAAATCATAAACAATTAAAGTAGAAAATCACTTTAGTGATCCTTCACATTCCTCAAGTATACCTTCTTTAATTGCAAACCACTATCAAAGTCGGAACATTTAAATGTCGTACTTTTTGTCCATGTAATAGCTCATTATTGTAAAGAACATGGTATAATTTGCTTCGAACTAAAACAAAACACTAATAAAAACAGTGCAATCATGCATTGAAACTTAAAACTGAGAAGAGCATCATAAGGCAACAGAAATGCCATCTCATCGCATGCTGTATTAAGTCTAAAATTGTACCCCATAGAAAAGTATTTTTCAAGCGCGAAGCCCACTAACTATTTACAAAGTCGAACATGTTCGTTGTAAATGTTATCGTCAATTATGGAAGTAATTTCGTAAATAACTTGACTTGAGATCGATTCCTTGCAAATTTTGCCGGTGTAAGAGTCGGTACATATAGGCAGCTCTATTTTCAACCGATTCAATGAGCTGTCGACGTGCACTTCGAGAGCAAAAAGTCTTGAACTTTAAATTCCACCAAAGATCCCATAAGTTTAGTTGGGTGTAGGAAGCCGCACCTTCACAGTGATTTCAATGTTTTCACATAAAACTTGTCAGGTACCTAACATATATAAATTTGTTTTAATTATAATAAAATTTAGGCAGAACTAATTTACAAGTAGCGATGAAATTCAAATCCTGCTATTAACTATATTGAAGTGAAGATATGATATAAAACCGTGATTAATTTATTAGAACGAAACTTTGGCAATAATTGGTCTTGTTTTGAAGTACAACTAGACTCATATTTTGCATATCTTTTGCATATCCAAAAGACACCGACCAGACCCGGAATACCATCTCGACCACCAACATATCCAGGAACGCCCACTTATCCAAACAGGCCAGGTCCCCGGCCAACGCCAACAGGGCCAGTAGGTCCAACAAGACCTCCAACCAGGCCATACCAACCGGAAGTAAGTTCTAAGGCTCTTTATTTTACTCCCAAATCAAATTAAAAAAACAAATTTTTTTTTTCATAGGAACACGACCACGTCCATGTTCCCGGAATGCCTTTCGATTTCGCCTACTCGGTAAATGACGTCAATACCGCCAACGATTACGCGCATCAAGCCAAAAGCGATGGTGACGTAACCAAGGGCGAATATCGCGTCCAATTGCCCGATGGAAGGACACAAATCGTACGTTACACCGCCGACTGGAAAACCGGATACCACGCTGAAGTCAGTTACGAGGGCGAAGCCAGATACCCCGAAGGACCGTCAACGTTCGGCGGGCAAGGCAGCGGATCAAATCAGGGATACAAATATTAAATTATGCTACACTCTTTTGAGCATAGCCAGAAGCACTCTCTCTCTATTTAGTTTTAGTTGCTATCGAATTTCTTCCTTTTTCCTTGCCGGACAGTATTCAGCCTCGACTAAACAGAAGCGACAGAGCTATCTTCCGGCAATAAGATATCGAATAGCATCAGCCATTAATGTGGTTTAGTCTTACTCAATCTTTATTTCACGGTAGTTGCGGTTCGTCGTCCTTATGTGGTTTTGTCGAAGGATAGTTCCGTTCTACTTGTTCTTTCTTTTCAGTCATTTTGAATGCTTCCTATAGCGCAAAATTGTACAAATTTCAAAATGACATGCGTTTTTATACCTACACCTGAGCAGTATTACAGCTCAAAATTTTATCAAACTTGAAGTATATTAATAAATTTTTATATTTAATGAACAAGCAGCGTTTTTATTGTATTGTTGTGTAGTTTTAAGTTGACTCGCTAACCTAACTATAAAATGTTATGAGATTGATAATCATTTAATGGTGGGAGGATTTGATGTCGGTTTAGTGGAGAGAAAAAAAATTTTGGGCCAACTGCGAAAAAATCTGCCAACAAGTCTGGCGCAATTTTATTATTCTTGGAACAAGTTGAGGATACGTGGGAAGACAATATACACGTTAGGGTGAATAGGGAAGACTACGTGAATGCGGGTTCTAGGGCAGGGATGTTGTCAATTGTTTAACACTAAACTGCCACTACGAACAATAGCTCCAGTACATGGAATCAGTTGGGAGGGTAGGGGGATTCTTTAAGCTTTTGATGCACTTTTATCTGAAATATTTTTAAAAGTGTTTATGCAAAATTTCAAGTTGATAGCTTTTAATAGTTTTGTGATAATTGATCTCTTATAAATGGTCGAAAATATACTTTTTTATGGTAGGGGATAAAAGTTTTAAAGGTTTTTTTTTTTTTTTTACAGAATGACCTGTGTTATAGGCAATTTCGGCCTTTATGTGCAATGCACAAACACAGTCATGGAGGGAAGGAATGGGATTGGGAAGGTTGGGGAAGGGGAGTGAGAACGACCGTAGCGAGTGGAGAAGCTGGTATATTGCTCAGTTGTACTGGCTGCTTACTGACAAATATTTGCAGATGTTATGGGGGACTGAATGATAGAAAGCGAACAGAAACCATCTACTGAGTATCTAGGCCTTCTTGAAGTGGAACTGTTTCACTTTTACACCGTTTCCCCATTTTATTGCGAATAATTTTTTATCACCAGTAGCAACTGAAAAATTTGCGCTTAAAAAAATCCCGTCTGGAGTAGGAATCGAACCTACGACCTATTGACTGAGAAGCAAGCACGCTGCCCACTACACCACGGAAGCCCCAGGTATTCGACTAGTTAATATCTTAAACTCTTAAGCATTTTTTTTTAATGAATTTTATAAATTTTCAAGTTTGTGCTTAAAGTTTCACTCTAAAATTTAGAGTTTTTGTATTTTTATCAATACAAACACCTAGTGCCGGTTAGGGCCCCTTTTTGGTGGATAACAGCTTTGGTTCAAATTAATATTTTTTCTGAATATCAAATGGATGTATGCACGCGCAAAATTTGAACCCTGTACCTTTTACCAGAGCCATATAAAAATTAGTAAACATTTTCAACATTTTGGCCCCTTACATCTCCCCATCTTAAAGTTTTCACGAAAATTATACATCACATAGCTGAACAATTTGACAAAATTACAACTTAATACCTGTTTTGATTTCTTTATAACGGTTTCAAATTTTGGAGAGTGTGCCATTTTTGAAATGCTCCCCATTTTCCCCACTACAATTATGACCAAATTTTATATTTTTCTTGTATTCCGCTAGTATAGTTACATGTTTTAAGTTTCAATTACATAGCTTAAGAGAATGTTGAGATATTATTATAGTTTTTAAGTTTTTTTTCGCACAACCCCTTCCCTCCCCCCTGATCTTCCCCCTTACAACTATTGGCCTCCTTTTTAATAGATTATAGTGGAACTGTATGCCACCTAATTGGTCTTATAAAAAGAATTTTTTGGATCAAGTTAAAAATATTTGAAAAAAAAATCGGTCAAAAATTTATTTTATCCCCTCCTCCTTTTTCGAAACCCAATGGATAAAAAAAATTAAATTATTTTTGTAGTTTGTCCGACAATCCTCTCTATACCTATACTGATTTTCAGTCTCCTATCTCGTAGTGGAGATATTAGCAAATGTAGTTTTTGACTCTTTCCCTCTGCCTCCCCTTCCACATGACATTCCTCAAAATTTAGATAATGAAGCTCACCTATCCAATCAACAATCCACTCAAAAACGAACATATATCCATATATACGGCGTACGGACGGACAGATTTTTTTTTTTTGCTTTTTAGGCGAAAAATTTCAGGGTTGCATAATACTTTATTATTAGACCATACTAAAGGTAAATCTACCATTCATGAAAAGAAGGAAATTTTCGGGTTCAAATACTCGAAAATAACGCATATGTAAAACAGAGGATCTTAGACCTTAATTTAGGAACAAATTTTGTTTTCTTTGTTTCGAAGCATATAGGTGATCTTTATTTGTCATAGAGTTTTATTGTAGAATTCCCGTATAAAATTATTTCTTGGTTTGCTGATCCTACATAAAATAATGACCAATTAGGCGACGGGACGAGGCGTCGTGGGGGACTTGGAAATCGCGTCTGTATTCACCATGATTTATTTTATTAATTTATGAGCTCTGGAACAAAAAAAACATTTTCAATTAAACAAAAACAAAAAAGAAGTATTCAGAAAATAAAGATTCTAGATTTTACTCTGTATATTTAAATATAAGAAAAGAAGTAGTTAAAGATTCAAGTTGAAGTTAATCGTGGTTCCTTTACATTCTCAACATCGGGAAGTGACAGTAAATATCGAATGAAGATCGAGGAGGATTGAAAATATCTGAATTGCTGGGTGGGACTGTTCCTGGCAAGTCATTACAGAGGTACTGAACAAGTAGCTGGAAAGTTTGAAGAGGAAGCCAGCATAAAAGAAAAGTCCGTCGAAGACGAAAAAGCTGGAGCTAAAGTGCTACAAGTCTTTCATTGTAGTTGATATGAGGATTTTTTGATCTGGAGAAAAGGGTGCGAGTAAATTTACGCTGAACGGATTCGATGGCCCCAAAATGGTAAGTGGGGTGAGGTTTCCAAACGATGGAGTAGTATATTTTACTTTATTATTTTAATAATAAAGTATTGGGATCGACACAAAAAAAAAAAAAAGTTTGCTACCCTGAAATTTTTTTTTTTCGCGTTTCATGACTAAATTAGCCTAAAAATGCAAAAAAAAAAAAATCCGTCTGTCTGTACGCCGTCCGCCGTCCGCCGTCCGCCGTCCGCCGTCCGCCGTCCGCCGTCCGCCGTACGCCGTCCGCCGTACGCCGACGTGTACGCTCAGCGCACATTAACTCCCAAACCCTTCAAGATAGAAAATTCATTTTTGGAGGGATTGTAGATAGTTGCGGATACCCATTTTGGGGGGTGTACGGGTTCAGGGGGAGGCGGGGGGAGCGCTTAAACCGAAAAATACGAATTCAAATATCTCAACCATGGTAACAGCTAGGAAGCTAAAACTCAACACACATATAGAGGGATTTATGGGACAACTTTTAAAAATAATTTAATTTTTTTATCCATTGGGGTGCGAAAAGGGGGGGCTAAGAACCAATTGTCGGCCGAATTTTTTTTTCAAATGATTATATCTTCGAAATTACTTATCGTAAAAAAATTATATTTAGAGACCGTCAAGTTGGCATATAGTTCCATCGGAACCAGCTCAGAAAGCGGCTAATTATTGTAAGGGGGAGGGTCAGGGGAGGTGCAAAGAAAAACACTTAAAAATTAATATCTCAACTATCTTTTACGCTATGTAATTGAAACTTAAAACGTATATTAAGCTATACTAGGCAAATACAAAAAAAATATAACATGTCGAAATAATAGTAGTGGGGGGAAATGGGGAAGATTTCAAAAATGGCGCACTTTTCAAAATTACAAATCCTTATATCTCAAAAAACGGTACAGATATCAAATCAAAAATTTGTCAGATTGTAGAACTACATAATGTTTAAATTTGGTAAAAATTTTGAGCTGGGAGGTGTAAGGGGAGGGAGGTGATAAGCAAAAATGTCGAAAATTTTGAGTGATTTTTTTAGGGCTCTAGTGAAAGATAAAAAGTTAAAATTTTGCATGTGAATACCTATATTTAATGTACATCGAAAAATAATATTAACTTGATCCATATTTATTATAAACCGACTCCCCCGGTCTAACGTGCACAAGGTGTTTCATGTGCATTGAAAAAAACACATAAACTGAAAATTTTTGAGTGAAATTTTAAGGTAGAAACTTGAAAATTTGCGAAATCCATTTAAAAAAAATTTCTAAATATATGAAATATTAACTGGTCAAAAACCTTTAAAGCTTCTACCCCCTCCCATACAAAATTATTTTTTCGACCATTTTCAAGAAATCAATTATCACCTAACCATTAAAAGCTATCAAATTAAAATTTTGCAAAACAACTTACAAAAATAATTAAAATGAAATTGCGTTAAAAGTTTTAAAATCGCGCTTGCCCTTCTACCCCCTCCCATACAAAAGTATAATTTCGACTAATTTCATTAAATCAACTAATAACCAACAAATTAAAAGCTATGAACTTGAAATTTCGTACGAGTATCTAACAACCAAAATGAAAGAAAATTGCATCACAAGTTTGACGATTCCCCTACCTCCTCTACCCCCTCCCATACAAAATTATTTTTTCGAGCATTTTTAAGAAATCGGTTATCAGCTAACTCTTAAAAACTATCAATTTCAAATTTGGCATAAAAACTTATAAAAATAATTCAAATGAAGTTGCTTTAAAATTTTTGAAATCGTGCTTGCGCTTCTACCCCCTCCCATACAAAAGTATCATTTCTACCAATTTTATTAAATCAACTAATAACCAACAAACTTAAAGCTACGAACTTGAAATTCTATACAAGCACCTTACAAGAGACGCGAAATAAAACTGCGTATCAAATTCCACGATTCCCCTATATTCTCTACCCCCTCCCATACAAATGTTCGGTTTCTTGAATGTAAAATACTCCGAATTTTATGAAAATTATATGCAACTTCGTCTATGAAACACATTCTATACAGAGAATATTGGACGTGATTCAAGCAATTAATTGAAAAGCTATTAACATCCACTCACCCTTACTATTACCCCTACTCCTCCCCTCATAAAAACCCAAACTTACAGACACGAATGAAATATTGTTAACAGTCCTGCCCAAGTACTCCCTTTCACTTAGTCTTCCCTAACCACTCTAACCTGCATATTGACTTTCCACTCATCCGCAACTTGTCCCAAGAATAATAAAGTTTCGCCCGACTTGTTGGCAGTTTATTTATACTCTGGATGAAATCTGAGAATATATTGTGCTTGCCTTACCGTTTGTAATGCTAAGAAATATTGCTCGCACAGAGTCAACAAGAGTACAGAAATATTTGCTATTGTTCAAAAACCTCGATTCTGAGTGACCGTCTGTCTGTCTGTCCGTCTGTCTAGAAAATAACTCTCGAACGCTTTAAGCTAGTGCGATGAAATTTATTGCGTGTCATTTTTAGCAAAAAAATAATTTTAAGCTCGTGACAGGGCCACATCATTCCACTTCTTCTACCCTCTCCCCTACAAATATGATGAAATTTCTGAATTTCAAGAAATTTTTTTTCTTCGAAACTAATTAAGGTATCAACTTGAAAATTAGATGAAAGTATAACAATATGAATATCGTTGACGTCAAAGAAAATTAATCCTATCCTCTCACTCCTTCTACCCCCTCCCATTTAAATGGACAATTTTGAAAAATGCAATTCTTCGTTTTTCATAGAAACTAGCAAAGTTAAAAAAAAAGACATTTTTGTCGCAATTACTTTTAGTATGATTGCAATTAGTTTCACGCTACTCGTTCTGTTCCCATACAAATTTTATGAAATTTCGTAATTCGTTCGTTCGGGAACATAGCCCAACGTTGCTCCCATCCTAGATTACGGCCAGGTCGAGCTATGTTCCTGTAATATAGAATACACATCAATATTGATGTAAGAATATTGGGACAAAATGGATAAGGATGAGAACGGACCTGGCGATCACCGCTGCATTCGTCCGTACAGGTATAGGGAAGGTGGCACACCATAAAACAAACACACAACAAATTGACTCAAAATAAATAAATAAGTGATTAAAAGAACAAACAAAAAAAATATCACTTAACGCAGCTATCGGGAAAAATATAATGCTAAATATAGCACATACCCATGGAAGCCTGGGTCTGTATGGGGGCAACGGAAAGGCAGGGTGGATGCCCACACTCATTCAATTGATTAGTCGCATTACACTCCATCTGCCCCATTCCGCCTCGCTCAAATGGCGCTCGTACAAAACCCCAAGGTCGCAACCCTGAACCCATCGCTCCCTAGCCGATCCATCGAAACCGAAAATGGATCTCAAACCCTCGATGCAACCCCGCTTCAAACATTTCCAGAACCGCCCGTACGAAACCTTATGCTGACAGTCTCAAATGGCTTGATGATAATTGACCCATCAAAAATGGTCGAAAAATACCCTCGCATGAGAGGGAGATCCCCGAAGATCAGTCCACATCCCATACCTTCAAGCACCTTTCCCAAAATGAATTTGGGATAAACACTCAAGTACTCCAATCAAAAAGCCTGAGCTTCCGTATCTCTTTGAACACATACGACTCATCTCGCGCAGGCCGCGGCCCGCTCTGGCGCACAAAAATCCCGGTCTAAGCCACACACATCAAATGTATGTATGAACCAGCAAAACCTAAACCCTACATCCTCAACCAGGGAAAAGAAAAAACCACCCAAGGTTCCGACACTCCGGTTACCAAATTTCCGAATTTTGGACGACAATCCATTTCCGACGCCTCTTTCGGACCCCACTGGACTCAAAAATCAATCCACTTCTCCCCCTCCCACATACACCAATCCAAAAATCGAGCTTCAGACCATCATTCGCACTCGCAGTGAATGACGGACAACGCACAGTCGAACGGACCCTTTCCCTTTTCGCTTTTATAGGCCAATCCAGCCATGAAAAGCAAAAAAAAATCTTCACGGCAGCTAATTAATTTTTCTATCTTTTTCTTTTCGATCACAAGACCTCACTACCAGAACAACAAAGTAAAATCAATTTTATAGCCCTGGAACCATAATCTCACCAGCTGCAAAATTTCTACCTGCAACTATTATGCCATCATCAGCGAAATTTCCTTTCCCATATAAGCAGGCAACCAAATAGACACCATTCGTTATTTCAAGAATTTGGGAAATCCACCTAGACAAGACTCTCTTTGGTTTAAGCAATAAGATCGAAAACCTTGTAAGGGCGAGCGCCCAAAAAATTATCAAATTCCTGCAATACAAGTCTCCTCGCAATAGCGTATAATTGCTATGACAAACGTCTTTCAGCTGCTGTCTCTTCGTTTACCCTCCACCTCCGCCCTCCTGAGAACGCCTTGAGCGAGAAGCCCCTGACCCTGCTCAAGCCACCCCTGCCCAAAAAGCAAGGTCGAGCTCATGAATAGGCCAAAGAAGCAAACAAATAAAATAGGAAACAAAAGGGCATGCACCGCCTCCCCCCACACAAACACTTCACCGACACACACTACACCAAGGATCAATTTTAATGTCCCCACTCCCCGCAAACCATTGAATAGACAGAGAGAGACACGACCAAAGCTGAACACGAAAAAAAAGCAAGGAAAGAAACACTCTCGCGCCCGACGACGGCTCAAACGGCACTTGAATTTTATAAAATTTCGATTAAAATTTTTTTCCTTGAAACTATAAAAACAATCGACTTGAAATTTTGAGTCAAGTATAATAATAAAAATATCATTGAAATTTTTGATCCGTATACCCCCTCCCATTTTAGTAAATGCGTTATATCGATTTACATTAAAACCTTTGATAATTGCAATAAATACTACAAAATAAAGTTTATCTTCGCTCCTTTCTACCCTTCTATTGGGCTTTCCGCCCAATCATAATTCCGTTGTTTTATACGAGAGTGGAAAAGAGCAGGCCAGCTGTTCCTGGACGGTTGAACTGGATTGTCGTACGAAGGACGAAGCCAGCAAGTCTGTATTCTATTTGTCATCTCAGAATAATGATTAATGAATTTATGTGTGCGATCCAAGGTCACTACTAGATCCTTTATTGCAGATATTGTCATAAGGATGGATCCCTGAATAGAGTAAGTGAGAATAGGGGAGGTAGTCTTATGCGAAAACTCCATAGCAAAAAAATGTTGTTAGAAGACGAACGGGGTATAGCAGACAAGTCAGTCTAGATGTCCATGCAGTCAGATTAAAAGGAAAATTCCCGGAACATTTTGAGAGAGACAATTTGAAGACAAGAAATGGGCAGATCACTAATGAAGAGCGCAAATAGTTGAGAACCAAGAATCGACCCTTGTGAAGCACCAGAAACTCAGCAGATGCATCTCCATGGAACGTGATTCGCAGGCCACGATCCGAGAGGTAAGCATTAAGCCAATTCAGGAGAGAGCCAGTGACACACACAAAAGGTTGAACATAAGAATTTTCGTATTAACAGTGTCAAAAGCTTTCAAAGAATCAGTATATATGTCTTAAATAGTGCTATGACGGTCTAAAGATTGTGCTACGAAGTGTTGACTTCCGAAAACGAGTCCATGTTGGGCGGGTGATTGTAAATGGTTAAGTTTCGCCCAGATTGCATTGTGAACTAGTCTTTCAAAAAGATTGCTGAAGCAATTTAAAGTAGAAATCAGGCGATATTTGGAGACATTTACGCTATCTCCTTTCTTTAATATAATACAACGTTAGCTATTATAACTTCCAGCAATCCGGAAAAGAGCCTTCCTCAAGTGACTTATTGAGTAATAGAGAAAGGGGCCCCGAGAGATCCGATAAGGCAAATTTTATAAGCTAGGGTGGCCTAGTAGGTAGCGTGTTGGTCTTGTAATTCGAAGGTAGTGAGCTTAAATCCCGGTCGGCGCAATATATAATTCTAGCTCATTGCCTGCTTGGATATACCTAGGTTACTTCAATCTACGAAAAATGAAAAATTCGTAGATAGAGGGTTGTACGAAGGGCTAACAACCCCTCCACAAAAATTAATGAAAAATGTTAAGGAACCTGAATGTCAGGAGGCCAAAGTCCGATTTGGGCTGTAGTGCCATTGTAGAAGTAAAAGAAGAAATTTTATAAAGAGATTAGAAATCTCATCTGGCCACTGGTCTTTGGATCAAGGGGATTGATACTGAAGATAATATCACTCTTGGCAATAGAGGATTCACTGAGAGAGTTCTGTGGCGGGATGAAAAGTTTACATGCTAAGTCTTTTTTAGAGCGGCTAATCACAGAAAAAGTATTTGACTAAAAGTTCGCACATTTTTTACGGAATGGTAGTTATCTTCTATCTATGTTATGATAATTTATTCCTTAATTATATTCAGCTGCGCTATGTGTCAATAGTGTTAAAGTATAAGTAAGTTTTCTATCTGTTCTTATCATTTTTATTTGTGCTTCGTATTAGGGAAATAACAAAGGTTTATCGTATTTATTGTACTATAACTAAACACTCATTAAGCTTAGCTTTGACTCGATCCTTAAGAGTTTTGGTTTTAAGGCACAGTTGAGCTTTTCCTCGATCTGTGAACTTTAAAGCTTCAATCGATCTTAAGACAGAATTTAACATGACTGGCACTGTTGGCACGGCTTGTCGGAAACATTTTGTATATGTGCATTGGGTACAAAATTTTGTTTTAATTTTAAAAAAATATCTAGGAACTAACAAACGTCGAATGTAAGCTAAAAAATACGGACAAATAAATCACAAATAAATGCCATCAACAGTTTTTGATTTCGGGGTGCTAACTATGCTGAGCTTGATCGAAAAGGTTTGAAACACCCAAAGCTCATGATCCCTGCTCATTGGCCGGTGCCATATCCAACACCCCAGCGATTCAGTCGACAACCGTGTCGCTTTGGATGTTGGAAACTGTTTCGATAAATCTCAAATGTCATGATCCACGCTCATTGGCCGCAACCTGCATGCCCATATCCAACAGCCCAACAATATTGTCAACCATTTCTCGCTCCCAAAGACTCTTCACCTGAAATACCAAGCGGGCATAGTTCAGTTGAATGGTAATTTCACTCACAATTTTCATACAGAATCTGAACAGCCCGCTGACCACAGTTCTGCGTGCCACAACGTCGAAAAATTTCCGCTATTGATAGACAACTTAAAAATTGTCAAAACTGGGGCAGAGATATTATAGCGGCAATGTTTTAGAAATAATGCAGGGATTCCTTCAGGTCCAGCATTTGAGACATCACTGAGAGATGAGAGCTTATCAACGATAAGTTGCATGTTAAAAGAAGCTTCGTTAAAATGAAATACATTGGATTTAGGAAAACAATTGTTGATCCCTGTATTGAATGTGGGAGGCTCATACGTTTTCGAAAAGTAAGATACAAATAAGTTCGAAACAGCCTGTGGATCATTACTAAACGTTTTATCAAGATACATAATAGATGGTATTAGGTGATCTTTTTTGAAAGAGTTAATTAAGTTCCAGAAATATTTTGGATTTACGCAAATTGAGTCTTTGACCGAGGAGATGTAAGTTTTATGATCTTGGAATCTTAAATAGCCTCGATGGATTTCAAGCAAATCGGTTCATGATTGTGCTATTTTGAATTGTTTGGTGGTAAAGGGAGTGAAATAATTTGGCACATTCACAAACTTCACAAAAATAACGAATGTGAGATTTTAACTTTCTAACGCGCACTCGGGTCAGATAGACGACCATCTGGCTATGAAATTTTTGAGACACGATACGATCTGTACAACTAAATAATTGTTTCGTTGTGATAGCGAATTCTGTCCGCGCCTTTATCAATCAAATAAAATTTACAAAACTCTGACCCGAAAAAAAAATGTCGTAATGTATTTCATAAATTTCATTTAAGTTGTACTCTTATTTAGAAACCCATCTTAATAATATCTCACAGAATTCTGCAAAATATATATTAGCGTAAAATGCAGCCAGAGTAATTTGAAAACATACTTAAATCATTGTTTGCCTATTTTGAGGCGAAAAACTGAGAGATTATGCTTTGTGCACTAACAATAATTTTAATTCATCAACTGAACGTTTTTACCGCGGCATTATTTTCGTAAATGTTTCTACGTGTTTGTATTTACACATAGAAAATTATATTTGCATAAAGAAGAAAAAACTTAATAAAGCTTTCAAATTAGTTTTCGAATTCATAGTTTGCTAACGTATAATTTCAGTCATCTATAATTTATCAGTGGCATAAGACACGCATTGCTCTTACAAGAATTTTTAAATTTTCGTCACGATTGACCAAGCAAATAACAATTATTGCTAGATTACACCTCACACATACCTTTGATGGCAGCATTTTCTAAAGTTAATTAGAAAATCGAATGACCGTTTATTCAAACATAAATTATGTAGGTATGCTACTAATAAAGAATCGTGATCAATTAAAGATATTTTTTTACTAGATATACTGTATGTTCCAATTTGCCATTTGTGTAGTTCGCAGCAAAAATCAATAAAGATAAAAAAGTCTCTAAATTTTCTTAATACTTCGCGACCCTATGTAGTGATAATAACAACCAACTCTAACGCTGAAATTTGACGAAAGCCGGTAAACTTCAAGTTAGAGTCCCTTGACTAGATTCCTCTAGATCTCCGACTAAAAAAAAATATTTCAAACAGAAATTCTAGTTTTCAATAAACTAAGGATATAGCTGCCCCCCATTTCGATGTTCTCCGACGCGATGTCACGTCAAACTTTTACCAAAGATTTGTTTTGTGCAAAGGACAATCGGCACAGCAGGAATAGAAGACTTTTTAATCGTGAGTATACTTTTCGAACTCAGGGAACGTTAGTGAGAACCAGTACGTGTTGCTTGCAAACATCAGTTAAGTTTTAATTTCCGAAGAGAACGCATAAAATTGTCATATCCAACTGTGGCTGCTGTTTCTAAACTGACATCAGGACCTAAGGAAGCTTCTCTGGTAATCAGTTGAGTGAAAATAGTGAAACACTGCCAAGTACATCAGCTACAAAATTGCGAAACGTATCAGCAATCAATCCGATGAACTTTTATAGAACTGTGGGATTTTTAAATATTTTTGGAGCTCTCACGGATTTCCTTTTTTGCAAACACTTCAACATAATTACCCATAATTATTACAAACATTTGAATTCTACAAGCATATACTGTAGCGTTTCTTTTACCGCGAACAGAGTTTTTATCGCAAAATGCACTTAATAAAATTAATAATTATGGATTGTTGTAGTTTTCACCTGACGACGTGTGAGTAATATTTCATCACCATGCAAATCTTATGCAACCGAGTGAGACACATTCTCTATCTACGAGACACATTCATTGTGCTTTGCCGGAGCATTTTTTATTAGATTTTCTATATGTAATTCAAATCTGGCGGACTTACTGCATTCCAGCCGTTACACATTCTGGTGCCGATCGTCACCATTATTGAATTTCAAACTTTAAGGCAAAATATACTTACATACGTTATATTTTAGGTTAATCATATTATGTTCTCTTATTTCAAATACATCCTTTTCAACAGCGATTTAAAATTTTCCAGATTTTCAAAATTGATATCGAAGAATCTTAAAGTGGAGCTCGTCCTATTTCTAAATTTCTTGTTAAAAAATCATGAATGAAATACACGTTTATTGCATCGGTTAGATTTGTTATTACTATATTTAATTTTATCAAGGCTAACATTGCAAAAGCGTTTGCCTTCTAAGAAAAATAAATCGATCTCTCGGTCATATTTATATTTTTTTATTGCAACACCGAGTACAACTTAAATATATTATATTGATCATATCGGTAATAACTTTTTTTTTTGCAAATACATAGGTATACAGAGCCACTGCTTTTTGATGGGAATAGAGTTCAAGTGCATTTGCAATCGTTTAAGAAAGAAAAACCTTTTCAACATTAAGTGGCATTCAATATTCGAATGATGCACGCAAATCGCAACATCTCAATCCCGAAAGAGAGCACATATCGCGCAAATCTTAAGAGATATCGTATTTGCAATGCGAAGGTGGCTAAGTACTAAAGCATTATGTCTTAAGCGATAATTAAACTACAAATCACTGAAAAAAATTTATGCAATCATCGAACATGAAGTGCAACAGCAACAACGAGTCCACATGAAGACGAGAGTCGTTACGGAATCCGATCGTGATGGTGGGTGAATATTTTCCTTTACTTTTCATTTTCAGATGGCAGCACGTTTTCATTCAAAGAGTCTTTACGCGAAGACGGCATTGGTACCGCCAAAGTTACCTTATTCGCATCATAAAGCCCGAATACACGGAATACCAACAGAAATCGCATCACTAGAACCATATGTGAACCGAACGGATATTGATGACAATCTTCAACTAGCAGAAGAAGATAGAGTTTTAGAAATATCTTACATGTAATAGTCATGCACGCGCTATCACTAGCTCTGGTGAAGTAATAAGATCGGGAAAAGATAATAAGAAAATTCTTTGAAGGTAATTTATTTTTAAGAAAAAAAAAAAACAAAATATTGGTAGTACACACTTCCTTGCATTTTTTTAACGTATTATTTCTTCTTCTTCAATGGCGCTATAGTCCGAATTGGTCGTTAGTATTCCGGTCTTCACGTTACTGAACATTTTATTCATTGCGAGAGTTGTTAGTCCTTCCCACAACCCCTTAATATTAAAAAATTTGCTACCCTGAAAATTGTTCGTTTCATGTTTCATTAACAATTAATTCGAAAAATGCAATAAAAAAAATCGTCCGTCTGTACGCCGTCCGCCGTATGTGTGAGCTTACTAAAATTTTAGCGACTTATATCTTCGAAACCATTAAAAATAGAAAGTTCGTTTTTTCGTTTTCCAATCTACAATCCATCTATGTAGATTGGAAGACGATTTTTCATTACTTGAATTTCGTAAGCAAGGGTGTAGCCTAGTGAGTAGCGTGTTGGTCTACAATGCGAAGGTCGTGAGTTCAAATCCCGGTCGACGCATAATTCCAGCACATTGACAGTTCGGGTATACTTTATTTACCTCAATCTACGAAAATGAAAATTTGTAGATAAGGGCTTGTGCGAAGGGCTAAGAACTCTTTCACAATGAAAAATAAAATGTTATGGAACCTGAAGGTCAGGAGGCCAAGACCCGATTTGGGCTGTAGTGCCATTGCAGAAGCAGAAGAAATTTCGTGGTGTGTTGGTTGGAAGAGAGTGGCGAGGAGAGAGTTTGAGTCGAAACTTTACTTTAATATCTTCAATATGAATGCAGATAGAAAGCTGAAACTCGACATTCGGATACACTGATTTATAGGAATAAAATTAAAAATTAATTAAGTTGTATATTCACTACGGTATAATCATAATTATTGAACAAAAAAATATGCAATGTTAGCACCAAATGCAGCATGGAGATCCACAGTAATCGATCTTTAGATGGGGAAATCGCTATTAAGGAAGGGGGTTGGGTGGTGTGCAAAAAAAATGAAAACTAATATTTCAGCTGTTTTCTGAAAGATTTGATTTTGAAATATAAAGGACCATGTGTTGAAAATCTGATTTCCTTAGAATATTGCCTATCTTTGAACGAATATTTTGGATTAATGGTGCAAGATAATGAAACCTTTTATTATTAATTTTAATCGTTATTAAAGTTACTAGGGTGTGTATCAAAAAAATTTAAAAACTTTGTTTCAAAAATGAAATATGACGCTTATAGTTTTTAAGAATTGGAAAAGATGGCAATTTTCAAATGAATTTATTACATTTATTTCAAAAGCTAACTGCTTACTATTTGTCACAATACCAATATAAAAAGTTCACAAAAAGGGCTTGTATTGAACATATTCTTAATTTTTATAGGTTTTGTTAAAAATATGTCGAATTAAATGACGGACTGAGAAACAAAGGCGTACAAGTGCAAATTCAATTTTTTCTTTGATAGTGCTTGAAATCAATTTATAGAAGTGTGTGAAGCAATTATGTACGAAACACAAACAACCAATTAACTAGCTTAACTACTGCTAGTAGTACAGTTTGTTTCATAGAACATTATTCTCTGTTACAACATAATAGTATACCCAATTTCAATGAAAAGGTACTTGACCTTGTATTTCCGAATACAGGTACTACTAACGTGTCAATTTCATCATTCTATGGGTTTGTTCCCATATACACCTATCATCCACTATTAAATATTGCTATAACTATTCCGCTCAAACTCTTGTCACCATCTATCACGTCGACTGCTAAAAGCAATTTCCAACTAGCAATGCCAACTATAGCGCCATTAATACGGAACTTCGTTTGGTTAATTCAAACGCTATTTTGGATGCTCTTCCGTCTAACAATGCTTTAGCACTATTTCTTATTTTTTAATGTACTTGAAAAACCATTGAACAACATGAACCACTGCAAATCGAAGATTTGAACTGACTGGTATTTCTGATCTATTCGTCACACAGATTGCTTGCCTTTATTACAAATGATTAGAACCGATATCTTAGCTTCATTGAGTCGTGATTAGCTCATAATATAAATAATTCCTCCTGCTGCTACATTAAGAAGAATAGAAAGACCTCTATTTCTCATTATAATAACATCACAGCTTTGGAACCTCAAGGTATATGCGATCTTTTCGCATCATACTTCAGATCTGTTTTCTCTTCTACCGACAAGGATCTAATTTCTTTTTTGGTAGCCATGAACCTTTCGACTTCATCCCAATTTCGTTTGTCGATTTCGCAAATTGCATTAGTCTGCTTGACCCAAACACCAATGGTAGTCCGGATGGTACTCCCAGCCGGATCACTAAATGGCTTTGTGATAAGCTATCTTCCCCGCTAGTGAGGATTTTCTCTTAGAGAAGGTTTCTATCCTAGGGCGTGGAAGCTAGCTAAGTTGATCCCAATTTTTAAGCATAACAGGACTACGATTGGGCGTTAATTGTTTAGAGCATTCCATGAAAAAGTACAGTTTGTATGGGAGGTGGGGAAAGGAGGGGTAGTACACAAATAATTTATCTTATAGATCACAGTTAACAAACTGTGAAGTTCGAAGGGTAACCTGGTAACTCTACATATGTGTGATCTTGTTTGGCAATTATGCGAAGGGGCAATACTGGGTAAGCTTCGCAAAAAAGAGAATTGTATCAGGTTACAATCAAAATGCAAGGGAATTCATGTCAATGAGGCAAATTTTGTATAGAAAAATATTTCTACGCACTTTTTATTTGACATCAAAATAAAGAGAGCAAAATCAAATTTTACTCAAATGTCCGTCATTTATGACAGTGAAAACAAATTTGTATGAAATAAACTTTTCTGCGCACTTGTTATTTTGCCATATCACATAAAAATTTTCAGAGATTCATTGATGCGGGAAAATTGTTTATAAGCAAATTTTTGGCGCTCTTTTTATTTTTACATGTCAAAACAAAAACAAAATGTAGAAAGCAGTTTAGTTATGAAAATGTTAAAACTGTAGGATTTAACGCATCATGAAAAATAATAGAATTATTATATTTTATAAATTTGAAAAATGCTAAACTTTATATTATATCGTATAATGTTGTAAACAGTTGTGAAATATTAGAAATGTGCTTAAGAAATTAGCTTCCAATGTGAGTGATTCGGCATTTCAGATTTGAAAATGCCATTTTGAGAAAAACATCTTCCAAGTTTTGCTTATTGCCTGAATTCGCTTTGTGACGCTCTGGAAGCTCTTCGGTGAGATACTGCTTTTAAGACAATAATTCAATTTTCGGTAAGAAATATACGAAATTATGGTTTCAAAATGGATTTTTTGTACAAAATATTTTTAAATAATTCCAACGTATGTAAAAAACATTCTAACTGAAGCTGGTTTCATTTCCCAATTAACATCACAACTTTGAAAAATAAGAAGAGTTTTGAAACAAATTGTTCGGAAATTCAAAAATCAAAAATTCCAAATGGTCTACTGCACTGCTTAGATTTTTTTAATTTTGTACATAGAAAAGAAGACTTAAAAATAATGTCGTGGCAGCACTTTGCAGAGACATCCATTGGTAACTATGGTGCGCTTTTCAGATAACATGATCCATTACAACCCACAATATATTTAAAGTGCAGGTCGCTATACATTACTGGAGTGTACAAGCAGATATTTTTTATTCTTCGGGCCAAAATCCTAAAAATATGATGTAGTAGATTATTCGTTACCTCGATACAGACACCAAGATAATGTATGTTTTGAATAATAGTTGAACCTTGGAGTACCTGGCAGTTCAACGAAATGTGCTTAGTTGAAAAAGTGCGCTCGTTAAAAAATTTTTTTTAATTAAATTTTTACCAAAAGTTTGGATCAAAAAATGTTAATGATGATTCAATGATCTATATATCCTTCCAATGTGAGTAATTCAGTATTTCATGTTCTGAGATCCCCTCTACACCAGATTTGAAAATGCCATTTCGATAAAAAAGTCTTCAAAGCTTTGCTTATTGCCTGAATTCGTTTTGTGTTGCTCTGGATGGTAAAATGCTTCTCTCATAACAATATTTCAGTTTTCTGTCAAAAACATACGAAATTATGGTTAAAATTTTGAAAACTCTAATTTAAAGTAAACGAAAAATTTTCTTCGAACCTATTTAGTGTCATCTCCAAGGAGGATATATAATAAGGATTTTTTTCCCTCTCTTACTAGCGAAATGCTCGAAATTTTTCGAAAAAAATCATTTCGCTATCTTTGTCTGGCACACTTAAAAATATTGCAAATAACTCTTTCCCACGTTAAATTGTTCGAAACAATTGTCAAATTTTCGAAAGAACTGTTTCGCTATCCTTGTTTGGCATAACCAAAGCAACTATTTCTGTCCCGCGTTAAATTGTCCGTTGCTAAAATGTTTAGCTTAGACACAAACCAAAAACTAATAAATATTTAAGAAATAAACTCCATTGTACTGAAAATTATTTTATTGCTGACTGAATATTAGCAACCAAGAGAGAATAGCTAGGGTGTAGTCTAGTAGGTAGCGTGTTTGGTTTACAATGCGAAGGTCGTGAGTTCAAATCCCGGTCGACGCATAATCCCAGTACACTACCTGCTTGAATATACTTTGGTTATCTCAATCTACGAAAATGGAAAATTCGTAGATAGAGGGTTGTGCAAAGAGCTAACAACTCTTCCGCAATAAATAATGAAAATGTTAAGGAACCTGAAGGTCAGGAGGCCAAGACCCGATTTGGGCTGTAGCTCCATTGAAGAGAAGAAGAAGAAGAGAGAATACAAATTATGGTATTTTTTTTTGTAAAAGTTTGAAGCCATGTTAAGCTTTGACACAACTTTCGAAAATTTCCGAATCAAAAAGTATTCCCGCATGAGACCTATGAGCCTATCAGGCACTCCATTTTATATATCCTCCTTGGTCATCTCCTCTTGAAATAACTCGCAAAGTTCATTATGTAGAACCTGAGTTTGAAACGTATCGCTGTAATGAACGTTGCGGGTTTCTATACTATTACAATATATTTTTAAATAATTCAAATATTTGTGTAAAATTTTTTCACTGAAGCTAGTTTCATTTCCCCATCAATACCACAACTTTGAAAAATAAGAACAGTTTTGAAATAAATTGTTTGATAATTCTAAAATCAAAAACTTCAAAAATTCTACAGCACTGCACAGTTTTTTTTGCTTTTATAGAGAAGGAAACTTACAAATAATATCGTGACAGCACTTTGCAGAGACATCTATTGGTAGTTATGCTGCGTTTTTAAGATAACATGATCTATAGAGTAGATTGAAATCATCATAAAAGTATTTTATTCCAAATTTCAAATCAATAGCATCTATACTTTTCGAGCAAATCCGTTTATTTTCGAATTGCGAAAATGTGTCATTTTGTATGAGAACGGGTAGAATGGGTTGAGCGATTTGGCCCGTTCACAAACTTGACCTTACTTTTTCGTCAAAAATTTGAACTTTATAATATAGATATATAGATCTGTATACACCTCGTTTACTCACTTTGCTAAAGCATTTGACTCGGTGAATCCCAAAAACCTATCTTCGAAACTGAAGAAGTATGGTATCTGTTGTTCGCTTCTCAATCGAATTTTATAATATTTATCTGATCGAAGTATGAGAATGGCTTCTACAATGGCGCTAAAGCCCAAATCGGGCCTGGGCCTCCTGACTTTCATGTTCCTTAACATTTTATCAATTATTTATTGTGGAAGGGTTGTTAGACCTTCGCACAACCCTCTATCTACGAATTTTTCATTTTCGTAGATTGAGGTGACCAAGGTATACCCGAGCAGACAGTGTGCTGGAATTATGAGTAGACCGGGATTTGAACGCACGACCTTCGCATTCTAGACTAACATGCTACCTACTAGGCTACACCCTAGCTGAGAATGGCTATTTGGCCATTTTTTCAACGGATTCCGAGATTCCTCAAGGTTCCATTATCGGTCCACTCTTATTTCTTGTTATCATAAATGACCTATTATCATTTTTATCTTCTGACTATCTCTTAAGTACTGATAACCACAAAATATTCAGATTGATCGATTCTCTTTCTGACTGTCTGGCACTGCAAAGTTACATTTATTCTCTATTTAAGTGGTGTCTTAACAACGACATTCTTCTTAACATTGAGAAATGTTTATGAAGTTTTTTTGTCAATTTAACCCACTTAACTTTACCTCGACTCTTCTTTCTGAAGTTAACACTTATAAAGACCTTAGAGTTCTATTTGATAATATACTAAAGTTAACGAATAACTATGCTAAAATCTCAGTAAGATTCTATTGCCTATCGGGTTTTATATTGCGGTTCACTGAGTCCTTATCGAGTATGACTGCTGCTGTCTTTTTGTTCAAAACGTAAGTTGGTCCTATTTTAGAATACTAATTACCCATTTGGAATCCCCATTGTCAACATGACATTGAACTTATTGAGTCTGCCCAACGTTAATTCACTGTCTCCCTATTCTATCGCTTCGACTTACCTCATGTTTCCTTTGTAGCTTGATTTTCCATCTCTTTATCAGAGACGTATTTTAATCTACCATTGTACATTATACAAAATCGCTAATGTGTTGTGATACTCTAGGCGAAATGGTAAAGAGTTTGACATACCGGGAATTATGTCATCTCAAATTCTTTCGAATAGTAAAAAGTGACTTTTGTTTGGAAGGTGGCAGAAGTAGGGAGGAGGTTCGTAATTTTTGTATATAACACCGAACGTAGTGTGCCAATGTTTCATCATAAATTTAAAGTTTGTAGCTTTTATAATTTGCAAGAAAATTAAACGTGGTTTTTCTGAAATTGGGGCATTTATATGGGAGGTGGCAGAGGAAGTGAAAGGCATTGGATGATTTTGAAACCGCTAATCAACATCCTTATCACCATGATTTGTTCCAATTTCAGAGTCGATAGCGCCGATATATTCAAAGCAAAACTGCTTTTCTTGAAATTGTAATACAGAAATTTGTATGGGAGGGACTAAAAGGAGTGAAGCGAAGCTGATATTGCAATTATAAGGGGACAATTTTTGGCAAATATCTTAAGTTTCTAGTTTTAATGGAAATCGACTTAGTGCATTTACCAAAATTATTATTTCCATGTGAGAAGGTAGCAGGAGTAAACGGATTAAAAGAAAATTCGACGTTAATGATATTTGCCTTATTATACTTTTCTCAAAATTTCAATTTGATAGCCATAAGAATTTCGAAAAAAAAGTTTATTTGAAATTAAGTTAAATTTTTATGGGGAATGAGTGAATAAGTGAGTGAGTGTTGATAAAATTTTTCAAAATTGATTGCAATTATAATAAAACTAATTCTAGCAAAAACTCCTAATTTTAGCTTTGAGGGTTTCAATCAAAAACGAAGAAATGCATTTTTCAGAATTGTTCATTTATATGGGAGAAGGTAGAATGAGTGAAATCAAATCATTGTAATTTGACCTAATTTTCGAGTCAATTTCTTTAAATTTCCAAATTTTATGAAATTTGTATGAGATGGGGAAGAAGGAGTGGAGGATGCTGCCTGTTTATTTTTTGCTCAAAATAACATTAAACATATTTCAGTACGAAAGCTCAAGGCGTTCGAGAATTATGTTGTAGACTGACGGACAGACGGTCAATCGGTTTCGAAGTTTTTCGGCTACAGCAAATATCTATGTATTCTTAGCGACTCTGTGCGAGCATTATTTCTTAACGTTACGAACGGAAAGGCCAACTCAATATGCTCTCATCTAGAGTATAAAAATGTCGCATTTTTAGCAACAGTGAGAGGTGTATTATTATAGAATTTATTCCGACAACTTCATGACAAAACTATGTTGAAAAAAGTCAAATTTCATTATGTCACAAACATGTCGGTAAAATGTCGTACTATTGTCATACATTTTTTTGCCAAATAACTGTATCAAATTATTGTTAACAAAAATGTTACAAATATCTGGAATGTATTTCTACACGCCGAAAATACCAGTGAACCCGGCCTCAATTTCATAACAATTTCGTCAATTTGTTGGAAATCTATTTTATAACAGATTTTCTATTTAATTGTTTTAATATTGCATGTGAAAACATAACGTTCTATTTATGATTTCATAAAAATGTTTGAGGAGCTAATAATGTTGAAAATATTAAAAATAAAATCTCTTAAAAACTGTTATTTTTTAAATTATCCCAATTGAGATTATTAAAAACAACAACCGTGAAAATTTTAATCACGATCTACATGATATGACGTAAAATTACTGAATAGTTTATTATGTCCTCATACCCATACCTACGTATACATAATCTCATCTCTGAAAGAATAATAAAGTTAATGAAGGTCTATAACACGCCAGTACGAAAATCGCAAATATTACAAGACTAAACAATAGTTTGACGTGTGACCTAGTGCTACATAGTTAGTTACAGGATCATGCTGTAAGAAAAAGCTACCATTACGAAAGCAAGTAGTTACTGCATTCGCGGATCCAAATGTGGACCAAGTTCCCTGCGCTTTACCGATAGTAAAACAGACTGTCAGCGCTATGTGCTCGTACGTGAACTAGGTAACTGGCATACCTTGCTCCGGTTCGATGTTATGATAGATTAAGAGTGGATGGCGGCGGAAATCGCATATACAAAAGATTAACCCCCTCGATCATCGGTAACTAGGATCCAACGGCTGATATTGCACTTCATCGTCGCCGCCATCTATCGAGCCGATTCTCCTTTATGGTTCCGCCATTACGAGTATTAGATAATAAAAGTAATATTGCGCTTTATGGCGCAATTCATTTCGAATTGCAGAAAATCGTCGTCTGGCCTAGCAGCATCATCTTGGGCCGCTCTAATTCGCTGTTTCATCTTGTGCCGTCGCCATATGATATCGCAACCAAAACAGCAGCTGATTGTTCCGATCGCGCAGATGCACAACGCGAATTTCATGTATCACGACGCAAAATTAAAAGAAAGGAAGAACTGAAGATGCACATGGACCCAAGACAAGAAGACAGTCAGACGACATGATGTTATGTAAATCTACGGTACGGATGTGCATGCATGTACGCCGAGTATATTTGTTAACTACACATCGCATATAAAACTTTTAGAAGTCGCAGTTTACGTATGTTTCATTCTCGAAATTTTTAGTCGTTTTCAACGCTGCTTGATGTGTTCTTGTTAAACAAATTCACACTTGGCTCAAAATTATTATGTGGATTTTTGTGAGCTCAATCTGTGATAGATAGGTTATCGTGCAATTGAAGGAAGTGAAAGGTTCCATCAAGAAAATATAAAATAAATTTAGGTAGGTGGAATGCACGAATTTATGGTAAGTTTAAGCGAATCGAAGATCATCATCGATGAGAATTAATTTGTTTTTTCAAAATCCTTTTCAATATGGAGATAAGCGCATGTTAAGAAAAAATAATCAAGAAAGAGATATGTTCTGCATATGCTTTCATAAAATCAATACTTTTCCGGTATGGAATTAGGATAATTTAGGGTTAAAATTTTTGGAAACAAATAATTTCAAGTTATTAAACGAGATTGACCTAATAAAGTAAAATCACATGTGGTTGAACCTAGAGAGCTTCTATATTTTCGGTTGAATTCTCGAAATCTTCCAGAATTAAGGAGCAACCAGTTTGAATGCAGGTCCACTTGCAGCCATTTGTTTACCAATAATGTCGAGAGGGAGCAGATAAAACAATACTTCTATTGCTGTGGAAGGGGTTGTTCTCATGGCCCCACTTATGCACTATAGGGTGGCACTTAGCAATATGGTCTGTTCCAAAATAATATAATTAATATGTATTAATTGTATAATTTGTTCTTCTTAGAGAGGATTTAGTAGTAGTTGGGTAGTTTCTACGGTCTTCGGCAACGATCTCTCTAATTATTTCTCATTTGCATCTTTTATGAGAATTTTATAGCATTCCTGAATTAGTTTGACACCCCTTTCTACAGCACCATTCACAAAAATTGTCTTATCAAGTTTTTCAATTCAACTTTTGTAACCAGAATCATCCTGCCCTGTTGAAAGGTCTTTGTGAGAAAATCGAAGCCGATACTATGGAAAATCGAGTAAAGAAAGCTTTTATAGCGGGAGTTACAAAAGACCAAAACTCGTTATTTAGAAAAGTCATTTTAACCCACATTGTTCCTCATTATTTGATTTTTTTTTCTGTTCTTTACCTTCATCTGCTTCCAGCATAACCTGAGCCACATTTGCCTTAACCGTGGTTAGAACTTTGTCAACAAATAAAGAGCCATAGTTTCGGAAGCTAAGAGATGGTTTGACAATTTTTTCTCAGCGCCAACTAAGTCTATGTTATTGTAATTACATTGAATAATGGAACATTTAACAAGTATTTAATAAAAAGAAAAACTCATTTATTTATCTAGATCCAATACCAAAGATTAAGATTTTGTACAGGATGGGATTAATTGGGTGTGGGTTTAACCCTAATTAAACTAGCTAGCCAATTAAATTTGAGCATAATAATAAATCACATAACATATTTCACAAGGTAAGTATTTCAAACTCTTCATGCTCGATGAGTGTTGCCTCGCAGTTTTCGGATTGAGCTAAAATTTTTTTCTTGTTGATTGAAGCAAGATACGCTGGTGGGAGCAAGACTTTTAGGAAGTTGAAAAATAAGGGCACAAACATGCTATTCTCTGCATCTTGCGGAGGATTTCTTCATGTAGCTGAGAATTGAGGGGTAGAGAGACTTTCACGAGGTCTTGATACTTTGGATGTCTCTTCTACCGTACCGCAAAAGACTTTCCGCTGCACTTTCCTCAAATTCGTTTTATAACACCGAACGGCTTGCTTGTAGGATTCCGAGCCTAAGGCCTCCTTGGTTCTCTTGGCCTTATTAAAAAGTCGCCAACAGTCTTCTGAATTCTGTTTGCCTCATGGCTTCCTAGTGGGACTAAAACGTAACATTGCCCCATTTAAGGCCCTCGTTAGGTTAGACACGATTCCATCAAGAGCAACAGTGGTGTCCTGAAGACTTGGAACAATGTAGAAAAGTAGTTCCTTGATAGTATCCCTGTACTTGGACCATTTATTCTTCCTGTAGTTCCTGAAGACTGGTTTGTCGGGAGGATGGTCACCTAAGCCAAATTGGAGGTTTCGATCTTCTAAGAAGGAATGCTCATTAAGCACCATCGAGTTCCTATCCAAATGCGCGATATTCTCTGTGACAGGTCAATGCCTAGGACTTCCTATCTATTCCTAGTAACAAAAGTGAGTTGCTCCCTCCGCCCTCCTTTGGAGACCAGTAGGTTGGTTTTGGAGCAAGACTAAGTCTTTTCCTTGCTGGTTCAACAGGACAACGAAGGAGACTGATACCAATTGGGAGTGCTGAAGTTTAATTTGCAGAAATTTTAATATCTGGTTCATTTCTAAGTTTATTTACTACCACAGTGGTATTTGTTTCTTCCGGCTCGGAATCCAAAAGTTCGTTCTCGCTGAGCGGATGCAAACTAAAATGCTCGTTCTTCATCTGAAAGCCTGACGACTAACAGATGTCTTTGCTAATGGACAAAATAGCGACATGAAGAACTGGATTGGGAATAGACGTAGAGTCTTTCTCCTCCGTTTCCATCATGGGTACTGAAGAAATGGAATGCTGTCCTCTTCCATTGTATATATTGACATGTACTAGGGGTTGCTGAATTTCAAGTAAAAATTAAACACCATTCCGCTTTCCTTTTTTCCGACTCTTCCGCTTTCCTAAACTTCGGCTACCTCCGTCGACTGCTCAATCTCGACTGAATGTTTCATGAACGCTCGCTGCTTTTCGTTTTTTCGTTTTTGTCGGCCCTTCATGCGGAATCATTTTATTACCGAATGTTGATGAGTAATCCAATGTACGTCGGAATCAGAATGTGCACGTGTGATTGCTGTTGCTTTTCCTTACCAAATGTCGATGAGTAATCCAAATTGTGTCGGCATCGGAATATGCGCATATGATTATTGTTTGTTTTCTATCTCGGCAAAGAACTCACAGGTGTTCTTTTAATTAGCACAAAATTGTTTCTGGATGAAAATAACTGAAAACGTCACATTCTAGCGAGCGACTATGGCTGACATGTAACAGTACCTTCATTGTAATGGCACCAAACCCATAATTCTCCGGTTTTGCGAAGGAAACTATGGAATCTTTGTTGATCACCATTAGAGTTCATCTAGAATTCTCTTTAATCTCCTCCACCTTCCCAAGCTCCCAGTTATGGGTAAAAAGATTTGGGTTGCACGACCGAATTATGTCCAATATTGCGCCCGCATCACTCGGTTGTAGAAGTAACCATATACCTGCTCGAGAATGGCTTGGGATCTCATCTCTTGACACAATTTCGAGTTGAGCGGCTGGCCACACATCTCCTAATCTTGCGATTGCGATTTTGTATCCGCGAACCTTTGGTCGGCACACTGGATCTGCCTGACATGACCTTCGTGCCTCCGCCGTCTTGGAACACCGGTGGACGACCAGGATGGTCACAAAATGCCTAGTTGACCAGTTGACTGAAAATTTATTTACAACCTTCCTCCAGCGCTCATGGGTAATGCGTCCATATTCATCATTTTTGTCGATGATAACCACTACCAGGAACCTTGACATACCTCCAGTACCAATGATGGCTGTCTTCAGCCTCTTTGCTTCCTTAGCAGACTCATTCCGAGACTTTGTACACTTTCCTGCTGAGGAGGAGTCTGTACATTCGGTGATTATTCTGGTAGCTTTTCGGCTCAGAGGTATTCCTGGATGTTTCTAAGGCGACAGAGGCCTTTGAACGCTACGGCGCTATTTTGAGGGTGGAATCCTTCGATTTCTCCATGATGTAGCCACTGGGGATTTGGGTGGAACCGCTACAACAATTCCACAGTGCATACCGCTATTGGGTACAGGTATAGTATCCTTTGACTTCACCGGCTGAGCGCTATCTGCATCACGCTTAGAGGAAACTGATTATTTCCCCGCGTGCCCTAAGCTGCTAGATACGGGTCTTGGGTCCAAAAATTCAGCTGCTTGCACGTTGGGGGCCTTGCGATTTTTACTTAGAACAAGTTTGGTTGCCATTGTCATTGCAGCGCCCATTATGATTAAGGATTAAATTATCCGGAAGGCGCCAGATATCCGGATCTTCCGCGACGAGGCTATTTAACTTAATAAAATATTTTACTATTTAATTAATCGGTAAATTATCCTGTTTTTCACTCTTTGACCGAACTACTTTGTATCTTGCAAGAAACAAAACTGTTTACTTGCAGATGAGTTAATTTCAAAACTGTTTTTTGCAATTCATAGTTCCGAAACTCGTCCTTATTGTAGCTATATTTTTAATGAAAAATAGTTTCCTTATTGCATGGATCTGGACTATATTGCAGTCCAATAATAAACAGCAAAAAGGAAATAGCACAAATGCTTACCAAAAGATTCCTGCAAAACGGATAAGAATGCAAGTAATGAGTTTTGGAACTCAATGCCTCATATATAAACCGAAAACCCGAGATTTGAAAGAATATATAAGAGGCGCTCATATCACTCACTGTTGAAGGCTCTTTCTATGACCAATAAAACGAGTTGATTGTTTTGTGACATTTTTTTTTAAATATTACTGGCGACTCTAAACAATTGGAGATTTATCGAAAGAAAAAGAGCTAGGATGCTAGGGTGTTGCCTAGTGGGTAGTGTGTTGGTCTTTAATGAGAAGGTTGTGAGTTCGAATCCCTATCGACGTATAAATCCTGGACGCTTCCTGTTTGGGTAGACCTTGGTCACTTCAATCTACGAAAATAAAAATTTTATAGATAGAGAAATGTGCGAAGGGCTAACAACCCTTCCACGATAAATAATGAAAAATATTAAGGACCTTGAAGGTCAAGACCCGACTTGGCCTGTAGTGCTATGGTACAAGAAGGAAAGACTTTTCGATCTGGAAGGGAGAAATTATTTTGTCGGCTTCAACTTTTAACTTTGAGATGAAAGAACACTTTTTCAAAAAGTCTGCTCAAAGGAAGCAAGTAGGTAAACCAATCCTATGATCTTTTCCAGCTTCAAGGTTGAGGGAAATGACTTCGTTTTTCCAGCAGTATGAATAATACCCAAGTTTTATGACAAGCATTACATAAAATTTGACTTTCGCAAGCAATTCGGTTGGTCCATATGAAATTAGTGAATACAATTTTCTACCTAAGGGTAATCGAATCTAATGGATTAACCACCTTTTACCATTTGACCACCTAGCTCTCGATTGTCTGTCATCTAAATAGTTGCACCATACGTTTTGGACCAAACTCGACAACGATACATTTTCGTTTCAAAAAATAATTGTGGTAGACGCTAAGAATATTGATTTATAATATCGAATAGATAATTCAAAAAAAATAATAATTTATCGCAATCATAAAAAAATCTTTAAAAAAAAGTACAATTTCCAAATTTTATTCAAAATTGGTAATTTTACTTTATTATTCTAATAATAAAGTATTGTGATCGACACAGAAAAAAAAAATTTGTTATCCTGAAATTTTGTTTTTTCGCGTTTCATAACTAAATTAGCCTAAAAATGCAAAAAAAATCCATCCCGCCGTACGTCGTATCTCCGAGACCGTTAAAGGTAGAATTTGCGTTTTTAGGTGGATTGTGAATTGGTTATGTGAGCTCCATTATACTAATTTTGTTGAGTGTCAGGTGGAAGAAGGAGGCCCTCCTCTCGCCTCCTCCTTTCACCTGACACTGACCACTGACACTAAAAGAGTCAAAAACTACACTTGTTAATATCTCCACACGGGAAGCTGAAAATCATCATACATATAGAAAGGGCTGTGGGGCTAATTATAAAAATAATTTAATTCGTTTACCCATTGGTGTCCGAAAAGGGGGGGGAGCTAAAAAGAAATTGTCGGCCGATTTTTTTTTAAGTGATTATATCTTCGAAATTACTAACCATAAAAAATTAATACTTTGGGGCCATTAAGTTGGTATACAATTAGAATTATATTATAAGGAGGCTAATCATTGTAAGAGGGAGGGTCAGGGGGGATGCAAAGAAAAACACTTAAGAATGAATATCTTAACTATCTTCTAAGCTATGTAATACAAAAACATATATTAAGCTATTGTAGCGAAATACAAGAAAAATGTAAAAATTGGTTATAGCAGTAGTGGGGGGAATGGGGAGCATTTTAAAAATGGTGCTTTTTTCCAAAATTTCAAACCGGTATATCTCAAAACTGAGTACAGATATCAATTCTTCAGATTGTAGAGCTACATAGTCTTTAATTTTGGTAAAAACTTCAAGTTGGGGGTGTAAGGATAGGGAGGTTGTAAGCAAAAATGTCCAAAATTTTGAGTAATTTTTTTAGGGCTCTGATGAAATATACAAAATTTTAAATTTTACTTTAGGATTTTCTATTTGATATACATAGAAAAAAATAATGATTTGGTCCACAATTGTTATGCACCGACTCCCCTGGTCCAACATTCACAAGGTGTTTCATGTGCAATGAAAAAATACATAAACTCAAAATTTTTGAAAAAAATTTTAAGATAGAAACTTGAAAATTTGCAAAACTCATTTAAAAAAAACCTCAAAAGTATGAATTTTGAATTTTTGATTTCGATTAATTTCAAAAAATTAACTAATAACTAACAAATTAAAAGCTATGAACTTGAAATTTTGTACAAGCACTTCACAAGAGAAACGAAATAAAACTGTATTATAAATTTTACGATTGCCTTACCTTCTCTACCCCGTCCCATACAAATGTTGGGTTTCGTTAATATAAAATATTTTATGAACATTTTATGCAACTTCGTCTATGAAACTAACATTCTATACAGAGAATATTAAACGTGATTCAAGCAATCAATTAAAAAAATTATTAATATCTACCCACCCTTACTATCAGCCGTCACCGCTCACCCCTTCCCTCATAAAAACTCAATCTTGCATAAATAAACGAATAAAATATTGATTATATGTACTGGAGCGCTATTGATCGTATCCGCTATTAAGTGTTAAATTGACAACAGCCATGTCTAGGAACCCCCCTTCAATAAATCTTCATTAACCACTTTAACCTGCATATTGACTTTCCACGCATCCGCAATTTGTCCCAAGAATAATAAAGTTTTGCCGACTTGTTGGCAGTTTATTTTAGCACATACATGGAGTGGATACTACTTTTGGTATGTGGTAGTATCCTTTTCAAATAAAATAGTCATTCGTTTTTAACAATAACAATCACTTGATGGTAGATTTATGCACATTTTTAGGCACTTAAAAAAAATTGGGGTGTAAAAAACATGTGTGACAGCCGAGGGTTAAACTATTTCGAAATTATTTTCAACAATAAAAATACGGGGAAAAAATTAGTTTATTGTAAAACAATTTTTTGAAAAGAATATACCTAAGTAATAATAATAATCGTAATTTCTATATCAGCTCTCGTTGATCAAAAATAAATTTACATGTGATTACAATAATCGCAAGCCTGCAACAACGCAATGCAATTTTGTGGTCATGATGTGCATTAAGTAGTTATTGCAATCAATGGCTTTTCAGTACTTTGCGTTATAAATTCTACGATGTACGATGTTATTGCTTCAGTTCATGTTGGACATCAGTCATCATTTCGCTAATGTTTTAATCGTCGTAAATAAGCTTGGAATCGAAATCAGGATTGATGAAAAAATTGTCAAAAAATTCAGTTCCATTGGGCTTCGATTACATGATCTTCTAATTTAGAAAGTTTTATGACTTCTTGCGCTAACCGTGATTAAGTTAAGTTGAGCTTCGATTATGGTATTATCCGTTTTAATTGTTGAGATTAGATCTTGTGCAAAAAAAATGGGTAATTACTTGAATTAAATGTTGAATCTGATATTTATTCTAAATACAGAACACCTTCTTGATCTTCCTCTCACCATTTGGAACAAGAATAGCGTGTTGATGAATTTTGAATGGCTGTTTTTGAATCGGAAAATGTTGTTTTGGCTTATTGGTAAGGTTTTAACTCATGATATTTTCTTCTTCAACAATGGCACTACAGCCCAAGCCGAGCCTAGCCTTCTGACCTTCAGATTCCTTAATATTTTCATTATTTATTGGGGAAGGATTGTTAACCCTTCGCACAACCCTTTATCAACAAATTTTCCATTTTTGTAGATTGAGGTAATCAAGGTATATCCAAAGAAGGCAGTATGCTGGAGTAATACGTCGAATGGGATTTGAACTCACGATTTTGCATTGTAAACCAACACACTACCCGCTACGGTACTGCCTTTTAACTCATGATTAGCCATACCAATATTTGTATTCTGGTCTAATGGTTTATTACGAGTTCTAAGCACGGAAGTTCAGTTCCTTGCTATACTGTTTTGGTATTCTAAATTGTCATTTTGGAAAATTAAGAGTAGTGTCGAGACCGAATTTCTATAATGACTACCATAATGTCCATAATGACTACTTTTTCGAGTGATCTGGATATTATCATAAACTTACATCACATGATTTTGAGGGAAAAATGGTTGACTTTATATAATCCTGCGCAATATTTTGTTTTTAAGAAAATTAAGGATAGATCTTTAGTTTTTTTTTTTTTTCTAACTTTCACTCCCCAATCTTACGGTTAAAGATATACTAACCATGACTTTCTTAAGAACCCTGACAGTATTTTGGGTCAACTTTTGAATACTTGCAGACGTACATATCGTCGCAGTCAGTCAGTTATTCTCATTGTTGATTCTTCAGAGTGTAAAAAAATATCTCTTAGTGACCTTTTTGTATATCACATTGAGAATCCCTTACGTTTATATCCGTAGGTCAAAGCCCCGAGATTGATTTGGGTAGTGGCGCCACTGGAGTATAAAATAGGAGGAACTACGTAATTATAGAGAGGAAGTAATAAAACGTAACTCATCTACTCAATGTTAATCAGAAGTGGAGCTATTGTACTTTCCCGTCGCTTGCAATGTTAGCAACTATAATAAATATTTAAAATAATTATCGCCTCAAGCTGGAATTGAACCCGTGACCTTCGGCTTAAACGATGCTAGTCATTGTCGACATCGATATTTTTATTGCACCTGAGTAATGTGAGTTAATAACATTAGCATGGGGATAAGTACAACTTAACTATTATTATTGCAATATTTAATAATATTCATAGAAAATTCAACTTCCGTCCTCTATTTTGTTTTCTTTTCCCATCGCCTTGGCATTGATCTTGAATTTCAAAATTTCGATTCCACCCAGGCCCTAAGCAAACAAGAATTTTACTCCATAAATTTTAACCGCACTAGTCTAGTCACTAGCTTGCACGACAACAAAAAAAAAATCAAAGTATCTATCGGAATAACAAAATTGCCACAAACTATAAAAATTGGGCAGCCTGTACAACAGACTTATACAACTTTCGCCGAAATCCACCGGCTAGAAACGAAGGATATCACTGGTCATTGCTAACAAAAGAAAAAAACGATGCAACTGATGCGCCTCACTAGTGCCTAATTTCGGACTGAAGATGGTCATCACTAGAGACGATCGCCAAGGAAAAAACCACGTACTCGAGTCGCAATGGTACTTGAACTCGACTCGCAATGGGCTATTAGATGACATGCGTGACAGGCTAAGAACGCACTTTTGTGTGGATTGCGCGAATCCGCGGCTGCAACTAAGCCAAGCTCCCGAAATCGCAGATCATCGATATTTGCTTTCGACTATCTTGCCTGGCAGAGCTGTGGGTTACCTTGAGATAATTGTGATGTACTCTAATGCTGTCACAACCACCTCTCAGAAGTAATTGTTTCGATGTCTCTGTTTTAGGAGACGTGCAGCATAGAAGAGGAGCATACCTGGTATTGTACCGTCGCGCGACTCGTAACGAATCCGTGGCACGTTTGCAGCACGACTTACAGACATATGTGCTGCTGCGATGCCAGCATTCAGAAATGAATGGTTTCGGCAACAAATTTTTACCTTCGCCATCGTCAGCCATCGTGCACCTCTTCTTCATTGACTTTTTGGACGAAGATGTCTTCCAATTGTTTTTGTGATTGCCGTACACATATACTGGGATTGGGTTCCTCTTATCTAGCCCTCCACTGTACACATATGATATCTATACATGCTACATATGTCTAATTCGTTCGACAATCTTTTCATATAAATAGAAGAAAACTTGGACTATCTAAGTCAGTCAGAATTTGTTTCCGATCCTGAGGCAATTGTTTCAGAGCAAACTTTCAGCTCAGGATATTCCAGGAATTAAGATGCTAAAGGTTTGTACTTGAATTCGAGTTTCTTATTTATGAGAAAAAGGACGAATAATTGAACGTTACTTCCCGGATAGTTTTTGTGCCTTGCGTTGATAGCATCAACAGGATTAGCGCGTCCCGAGCCTCCCGTAAACTCATACCTTCCGCCAGGCAGAGGGCAAAATGGCAATGGATTTGGATCGTCGAACGGACAGAGTCCTTCGTCATCGTACGGTGCGCCAGGCAGAGGGCAAAACGGCAATGGATTTGGATCGTCGAACGGACTAGGTAGTTCCGGTTCAGGTGGCTTCGGCGGTGCTCCTTCATCAAGTTACGGTCCACCAGGACAAAATGGAGGACTGCAAAATGGTGGATCGTCAGGTAGGCCATCAGACAGCTACGGACCACCAAGTTCTGGACAACCTGGCCGAGGAGGACAACAAAATGGCGGGGGAAAACCTTCGGACAGTTATGGACCACCAAGTTCAGGACAGCCAGGACGCGGCGGACAACAAAACGGAGGAGGATCCAGACGACCTTCAGATAGCTACGGACCACCAAGCTCTGGACAGCCTGGCCGCGGAGGACAACAGAATGGCGGAGGAAGACCTTCGGACAGTTATGGACCACCAAGTTCAGGACAGCCAGGACGCGGCGGACAACAAAACGGAGGAGGACTCGGACGACCTTCAGATAGTTATGGACCACCCAGCTCTGGACAACCGAATCAACCCTCATCGTCATATCTTCCACCCAATCAACAGTCTGGTGGGTCGGGCGGATCAGGACAAGGCGGCGGCGGCCAGAACGGTTTCGGTAACGGAGGAGGTAATGGCGGTAATTCACAAAACGGTTATGATTACGATCAGGGTGGGCAAGGAGGCGGAAATGGCGGAAATAATGGCGGACAAAATGGCGGCGGAAATAATGAAAACGGTGGCTTCGGAAATGGCGACGATGGCAATAACGTAAGCAATCGGTTTTTAATAAGTGAAAAACTCACAGAAAATCTTACTTGTTTCCTTCCTGGTATGATGATGAATCTTTGTAGGAACCAGCTAAATACGAATTTAGTTATGAAGTTGAAGATGCCCCGAGTGGCTTATCTTTCGGGCACTCAGAAAAACGTGACGGCGACCTTGCAACTGGTCAGTACAATGTATTGTTGCCAGATGGCAGGAAACAAGTAAGAAAACTCTTTAATCTCTCGAATTCTTATGAAAAAGCCGCAATTAAAACCAACGCATTTTCTCTTGCAGATTGTTGAATACGAAGCTGATGTGGGAGGCTATCGGCCACAAATTCGTTACGAGGGTGAAGCAACAAATGGTGGTGGTGCTGGTGGACAAGGTGGGCAAGGTGCCGGCGGTGAAGATGGTTATAATTACGCGGACGGACAAGCTGGTGTGGGTGGTTCAGGTGGTGGAGCTAGAGGATTTGGCGGATCGTCGGGTGGACAAAACGGTGCCGATGGAAGCAATGGTGAAGATGGTTATAACTACAATCAGCCAGGTGCTAGCCAAAATGGTAACGGTGGTAACGGATATTCCAATGGAGGCGATTCAAATGGAGGTGGACGTGGTTCTGGATCAGGAGGACAGAATTTAGGACAAAATGGCTACTCGAATGGCCGACCAGAAAATGGTGGGAGTAATGGTTCCGGTGGGGGATTAGGAGGACAGAATTTAGGACAAAACGGCTACTCAAATGGCCGACCAGGAAACGGTGGGGGTAACGGTCAAAATGGACGGGGCAGTCAAAATGGTAATGGTGGATCAGGTTTCGGGCAGGACCTAGGCGATCAAGGATATTCAAATGGTCGACCAGGCGGCAATGGTAATGGCAATGGTAATGGCAATGGTAACGGCAATGGTAACGGCAATGGTAACGGCAATGGTAACGGCAATGGTAATGGCAGAAGCAATGGACAAGATCTAGGCAATCAAGGATATTCGAATGGTCGACCTGGTCAGCAGAATGGACAGGGTCGGGGCAATGGAGGCCGAAATGGCGGCGAAGAAGGATACAACTATGATCGGCCATCGACAGGATTTGGGCAACAGAATGGCAATGGTGGTAATGGTGGTTCTGCGAACCAAGGCGGTCAAAATGGTGGTTCAGGTGGATATCAGTACTGAACATAAAACATAAAACATTCACGTCACCTTGTTACATTTTAGTTAATCTCATGCATATAATCTTAATGAACTTATGAAATTTTTTGTATATTTATTTAAGTGTTTAATTATAATATTGCTCCAATATTTTATTTGATGTTTTAATTATTTCAGTGTCATTTGAGACAATGGATATTTCAAGAATAGAATAATGGCTGAATTTCAGTTTTTCCTCTTCATTAATTACCAAACTTGAAGTTGCAAATTTATCTACTTTCAAGAAAGTCTCTCTTGCTGAATAAAAACAATTAAGAACGACTGTTTTTGACATGAATATGTCTAATAACTGAATTCAATCACAAATTTTTGCGTCCCGAAAATCATTACCGTGAAATATCTCTCTAACAGGCGCCCAAAATCTCAATCGAGCAGCAAGGAAAAAAATATCAACCAACTCATGATGTCCGTTCGAAAAAAATCCGGCTAAAAATTCCAAAATTTCATACCGAAAGAAGTCTGAGCAACCCTGCGACCCTAACTCAAGCAACCGAACCTCGAGTCCTTGTCTTCTCTCTGTCTCTCTCTCTCTCTCTTTCTTACTTCCTCTCAAAAATATTCAGTCCTGCACATAAACTCGCAGTCGGTCGAAAAATTCGTATTTCTCCCATACCGAACTGAATCCAAAACACCAGGCATGCAGAACTATGTTCGCCAGGTTGCTCAGATTCCATTTCATATGAAAATTGCGAAATTTCTGGCCAGATTCTACTCCTCCTGCTCGGTTGAGATTATGGACGCCTGTTGGTCAAAGCTCGTTTTGTAGGATTTCATTTGTTGGCTGCCCAGCTTTTGAGTTTTGTTTTTTCAGGAATGACTTGTGTTAAAGACAATTTTGGCCTTTATGTGCACAAGCAGAGTTGTGGAGGAAAAGAATGAGCTTGTAAAGTTGGAGAAAGGGGAGTGAGATCGACCAAATCGAATTGATGATTCTGCGTCATCGACCGCGTAGCCTCAAGGCGAATAGAACAGAACATCAGAGAAGTCACGGGGCGGTGCTGCTAAGTATCGCGCGCCTTGCAGAAGATAGAGAGAGGAAGGAGTGTGGTCTTATCTGTGTGTCTATCTTTCTCGCACTTATGTGTATTTATATGCATACATAAAGTTTGTATAGTTTTTGACCACTGCTCAGTCAAGGTTATAAGCGCCTGTTGGTCGGCGCTCGTTTTGTGGGATTTTCAATTGATGGTTGCCCAGATATTGAGTTCTGTCTAGTTGCTATTGGATTCTGCATCATTGGGATGATCGACCGCATTTAAAATTTGCTGGCTTCTAACCCAAAGCTGAAAGGTTTGTTTAAAAAGCTTGGAAAACTTTGAAATTATAAAATGCCGATAGTTCTGAATTTACGCGGCTCTAATAGTGCCGAATTTATCGATTTATGCACGACGGAATCAGATTGGCACTCAACAACGATGTCGCCGTTTCCGCCTCACGCAAGTCGACCTCAATCGAAGCAATTTTTTAACGACCATCTGGAAACACCAGCCCAAGTATTGTATTTTAGTAGCCACCGTCTTTTGTCAATAACCTCGCGCTCTAACAATTGTGGGAAATAAATATCATTATATTTGATTAATGAATGATTTATAAGGAGCACTTGCATGAACGCTATGCTACTCGTTCAACGTCTCTAACAACAATAACACGTGCGAGTAGAGAAGCGCCCGACAGCAATCGGGCGACAAAGGAATTACTCGGACGAGAAATAAACGCTTTATAGGTCTCAACACATAGTAATTAAAGATCATGTGTACTCCAGAACACGCGTCCATCATTCAACCAACTAACAACAGATTACACGGGTATGTAGAGAAACAGCAACAACCACACGTAGGTGCTCGCACGACAGGAAAAAGACTCGGATGATGAGGATATGCCTTATAAAAGCATTTGACAGCGCTCGGCCGAGAATAAAATGATTCACACGACATGGGGAATGATTCGGCTGACAAAAGCAATATAAAAAGACAAGCGTTTTCGATGAACAGTCAGTCTGGTTTGGAGCCGTCAACGAATCAGTCGATGTTTAGAAAGCGAAAGAGAGTTTGGCAAGCGATAATTTGTGAGCGAAAAAGTCTGAAGTGGGAAGATAACCAAATAATGTTTTGCGTTTAAATTAAAGTGAACTTGTTGAACTTGTAGTTTTATTTTTACTTCAAACCCAGAGGCATTGGGCACACTTCAATAAATACAAAGCTATATCTATGTTCCTTATGCTCTTCTGTGCAGCGGAGGTAATTTTTTTCAATTTCATCCTCAACTCGAAATATTTATCCACGATTAAAAGAATTTTTCTACCAACCTCCTTAGTTACTTACATACTTTTTGAATAATTTAATTAATAAGCAAATAATGCAAGTCTTGCCGTCATTTATTTTTCGAGAAAAGTTGATTGGCAAACACGAATTTCTTTTAGCATTTCCGATGTAAGAATAAAGTTAAACTGGAAATAAAAAATATCTCTCAACTGGTTTTAGTAAATAATAATTTTATACAAATAAGTCTCGATTTGCTAAAAAAAAAGCTTCAGTGGTCTGTCCCATTTCAACGGCATTAAAAGCCGAGTGGTAGAGAGAAAGATGCCTCGCATCGCGGAATATCAATATAAATAAATATTTTTTTGATAACAACGATTTTAAATTATTTCACAATAGAAATAAATTTTATAATAAATACCTACAACTAGACGACTTATACAAAAACTCTTTTAATTTCATAATCTCCGAAATTTGTCCAAGTATTATCCCAAAATATTGGATCTGCGGACGGATCTAGTGGTTTATTTCCAGGTGCTATGGCCGTTTTGTTATATTTTTCCAATGCTTTGAGTAGACTATTTAAAATGTTCGGATATCTTAAAAAAGAACAATAAAATTAAAAGTAATAAAAAAGATTGCTTAATAGAAGATTGATGTCTTACTTTTGTGCAACGTTGGCTTCCTCACAAGGATCCACTTTTACATTAAACAAGCACGGTCGAACCAATGGCTTGCAAGTTTCGCTATCTGTTTCGTGCGCAGACGTCGATACACAGCGAACGGAAGCATTTTCTCGTAATCCCTTGATTTCTTCGATTGTTGGCATTAAATTCAAATTTGCCAAAGCTCTTCCCGCACGACAGGTAAGTACACTCAAAATGTCATAATCACTAGGATCTCGATCTCCTGCTGGTCCGTACCAGCCATCCCAATCACCCTTATAGTTGGTCCCTTTCAAAACTTTCCAATCGCCAACTGTTAGAGCAGCACTACCCCATATATCGTCAATGTTATGCAGGATTTCTTTCCGATTCGTTGGCAAATTTGCTGAAAGTTCGTTCCAAACGCTTATTCCATCCAAAGATGAGTTTAGGTTGCTGAAAGAATGCATTAGGATTTTGATTAATTTATTTATTGTTTTTTTTTTCGGGAATAAAAGAATATTTTCGCAAAATCCCTGTATTTCAATTAGAAGAATACAAATAGTTTCAGCATCCTTGCTAAACAAATAATCCAATATTTGGTTTGGTGAATGTTTTCACAGTGCATTTCGAATTGAAAGGACAGATTTCCGGATCTCATACTTTTTGCTTTACTATGTGTACCGTTTCGGTATCTGCTGAAATCTTTATTAACCTTGATAAAGATCCCAGCAGTGACCGAAACATCACACATAATAGAGCAAACAGTGTAAAATCTGGAAATCTTTCCTTTCGACCCAGTATTTATTCAAAACAAAAATTCATACCATAGATCACCTCCGGCCGCTTCATAAAGAGTGGGCAACCAGTCCGATATGTGCATTACTTGATCCGAAACCCTTTTCGTTTTATTCAAAACCGGACTCCAAATTAAACCTGCACCGCGAACTCCTCCTTCCCAGAGCGTGTTCTTAACACCTCGTAACGGCCAATTTGATGCATGATTCGAATTAAAACCGGCAGCAGGACCTCCATTATCCGTACTAAAAATGATGATCGAATCTTTTAGCATATTTTTCTTGTGGAGTTCAATAACGATAGCGCCAACAGAATCGTCCATTTTCGATAGCATCGCTAAGAGCATAAAATTTTCACATTTACACGTGTTTCACTAAGCTCCACTATAATTACCAGCATATTTGCGTCTATTGAAATCATCAATATGTGACATATTTGCAACTCTTTCGTCGGGAGCTGGAAGCGGATTATAACCATTTCCGGAATGGACTGCAGCATGCGCTACGTACAAGAAGAGCGGAGTCGATGCATTATGATGGCGAATAACTCTTATCGATTCATCGGTTACAATGTCGGTTGTGTATTTTCCATGCAAGTCCAAAGGAAAATCAATACCTAAAATGGGGATTGTTGAACAAGTAATCTTTAAGAATCTTAGTAATTAGTGAATTCAGATTTTGTAAGTTCATTTCGTTTTCAGCTCATCACTTCGTTACCTCGTCGTATATCGAATCCCCAACTATTACTCTCGACAGCGGTATGATCGAAATAGTCGTGATGTCCTGTCCAGTATCCGACATGCGATTCGAAACCCCTATACAGCGGTGTATATGCCAGTTTATAGTGTCCCAAATGCCACTTACCCGAAATATGAGACGAATATCTGATCAAAGGAAGCAGAAATTGAAAATGTATTGTAAACGGTAAAGATATTTTCTAAAACGTACCCAAGCTCATTTAGATATTGGGGCAGAAGTTTTTCCGAAAGTGGAAGTCCTCGCGGCTCTGCGCCATAAAGAACAGTATGTTGCATCCCTTAAACGATTGTTATCAGTTTCATAAATCATTTCCGTACTCGACAATTTACCTGTATGGATTGGATGCTTTCCCGTCATCAGAGCCGATCTGGATGGGGTGCAGATTGGAGCTACATAGTAATTATTCAGTATTATTCCTGAATATGCTAGGGCATCTATGTTTGGTGTAGGAATTTGAGCTGAACCGCGAAATCCCAAATCATTAAACCCCTAAAAAGAATACAATGCTATAAAATCCTCAGCCGCTAATTCGGTAAACTCACCAAATCATCTGCTAAAATAAATATGATATGTGGTCGTTTCACAGAAGCATTTGTTAAATTTATTGAAATTAGGAATGTAATAATAGAAGTTAATACAGTTGACCGAAGATCTGTTAAAAAATTAAAAATGCCAATTAGTATGGACTTACTTCAGATGAGCTGAAAGAAAAACTTTAATAAAACAAAATAAACCAACCTACAGCCATCTATCCACAATCTATGCATCCATACACATAAATGAAGCTATGAGAGCAAGAGTGACCTAACTCCAAAAGAAACGTATGGGGCCACTTTTGTTCTCATAGCCTTAAATATAATTGTAGTGTCTGTCTTTTATTTATTTATAAACGGCTATAAGTTAGTGTTTTATTTATTTAGATAATAACTAAGCATAAAAATTCAATTTTGACATTCTACTCAGTCTATCTGGCTCTCTGTATGTCTAGAATTAACTCAAAAACAGCTGAACTGATTCTAATGAAACTTTCACAATTTTTTGGGTATGTTTGCCATAATCTGCTTTTGGTTTTACTTCAATTTACTTTCGCCTTCTACCACCTCCCATATAAATGTCGCAATTTCACCAAATAAAAACTTTTTTTGGTGATTTGGTTGTAGTAAAAGGGAGCAAGATTATTTAAATTTCCTTCCCTCTCCTTTCACCTCCCATACAAAATGTGTCATTTTTAGATTTTTTGGACCATTTTCATGAAATGTGTCAAAGTTAGTCACCACAGATTTGGTAGAAGACGCCTTAGTATTAATTCGGTGGGGAATAATCCCTTATATATACAAAAATACAAAAATTTCCTTACTGAATACAATAAACTTTTGAAGAAGTTAAGAAAAGAGTCAAGGAGAAGATTTTGTGCAGAGATAGATGACCTCCCAACAGCCTCAAGACTCCATAAGGTATTAAAAAAAGACAACCCGATTGATATCGGGCTCTTGAGGAGACCATATGAAGACCAAAAGTCGAATGGAAACGCTTGAAGTGTTGGTTTAGTGAATGTTTTCAATTAAAAAGGAAGATTTCCGGATTTTACACTGTTTGCTTTGTTACGTGTGACGTTTCGATTTCTGCTGAGACCTTAAGATAAAGATCTCAGCTAAGACCGAAAAATCACGCATAATAAAGCTAACAGAGTAAGATCCGGAAATTATTCCTTTTTCTTGAAGTGTTATTGACAACTTATTTTCCAGGCTGCAAAAGAATAAATAATGAGGATTTAGAAGAAGAAGAAAGGACATATCGTCAAACTCCCTTCAGCAATTATCACCGTTTAAACCCTTCAAATCAACCGGAGTAGATAAAACATTCACCGCATCACTGCAGAAGGGATCCTATTATTAATCTTGATAAGGATCTTTAAAGCCAGTTTTATATCGGAAATACCATATTCCAAAAATTTGGAAGAAAGTGAGGGTAAAATTTGTACCAAAAGCAGAGAATTGTCTCATGGACCAGACTTAATTATATCACACTATAAGCCTTTGTAGCGAGTGAGCGGCTACAGCGCTATGTTGCGTGTCACTGTCACTGTCACTGGTGGGGCAGTACTGTGGCGGCATATACTGCACTCGCTACATTGGTGACCCCGACGTGATCAAGACGATCACACCTTCGTCTCGCTAGCACACAGTATATTCTCATTCACACTGCACCTAAGCTCATGGATCGTCTAGAAGAATAAGGCAACAAGGTAGTAGGGTATACCGATGACCTTGCCATTAGCACTAGAAGTAAACATGACGCAACTTTGTCGGAAAGGATACAATCTTCCTTAAAAGTGACAATGAACTGGTGTCAGACTAAGAATTTGAACATCAACCCAAGTAAGACTGAGACAGTACCGTTTACGAATAGAAGGAAAATCTTCATAGCATCCCTTTTATAACTGAAACATTAATACCCTTCTCGAATGAGGCAAATTTCTAGGTGCTACTTTTGATAACAAACTCAACTGAAATAAATATATTGAATGAACTCATGCCTCATGTTACGCATTTAAAGGGAAAATAAATACAAATCGGTGTACCACTAAGGTCATCTCAAAATACTACAAAACCCGAAAAAGTGATTCCAATCTCAACAATTTCGGACATTATGCCGACTAAATTCAACTTTGAAACGATCTTCAAAGTTATAATGAGAGAACGCAAGGACTGGCAATCCATTCTGCTGGAAATGGAAAGGGTATTAATCTCCTGGTATACAGATGGCTCATGCACTACAGCGGGAACTGGAGCCGGAGTTAAAGGTCCAAACTTCTTGGCTTCAATACCACGATCTTCCAGGCCACACCAATTGCAATTCAAATATGCCTCCGAGAGAATATTAGGGGAGCTCGTCGCAACAAAACAATTTATGTCTTATTGGATAGTAAGGCAGTTCCAAAAGCCCTAGCATCCAACAAATACGAATCAAGGCTAGTTTGGGACTGTCTTCAAGACCTAATCGCCCTGGGAAAAAAGGAACAAAGTAGTCTTAATGTGGGTGCCAGGACACGACACATAAGGATTAAGAGAAATGAAGTGGCCTTGAAAAAAATTGCTCTGATAAACCAGAGACATTCTGTAGTAAACTAGTAGATTGAACAAGATCACAGAATCTAATGGAATAGACTTCTAGGTTTATGTTTATCTTAGAGAAATTAATCCTACCACAGAAAAACAAAATTCAGGAAATCCTTAAACTAAGCAAGAGTGATATCTCGTCTCTGATCAGCCTCTTGGCGGATCACAGTGGAGTAAAGCACCACATCAAAAATATGGGTCCAGCTGAAATCGATATCTGCCGCCTCTGTCTGTCCGTACACATGAACTTATATTTCCGAGATCGTTAAATATATAAATTTAATTTTTGGGTGGTTTGTTAATTTTTGGAAATGTCAGGTGGAAGGAGCAAACAGAGGAGGACTAGCGTCAAAAAATACACTTACTAATATCTCGAATGCAGATACAAGACGAAAGCAATTGTTAAACAATAACTGCAACCTATACATTTCTGCTAGCTCAAAAAGCAATAAATTGCACACATCCATAGTTAAAAATTGACATGATAAAGGCTAAAGCTGCACGCATTCCGGCTGCGGATCGCGAGTTAAAGCCTTTGCAGAGGATGCGAGGAAGAAGAAAAACCTATCGAACATTATCTTTGTCACTGTCTGCAAATCTCCAACAGTCGTCTCCCTTGCTTAAGCTCTAGATTCTTCTCAGAACTAGACGACCTCAGACGCGTCAAACACCGAAGCCTGCTTCGTTTCGCAAATCGAACTAAGTGGCTAGCACAGGAGAAGTAAAACCCATCTCATAATAAATAGGGGAAGTACAATGGGCCCAACTAGATGGCCACAATGCATTGTGGTTCAACGAAACTACACTCCTACAAACTAAACCTAAGGCAATTACCAATGATTTGTTTAGTATTAGATGGTAGCAACTTCGCCGATACCCACATAGTTCTTAAAAGAATGTAGATCGTTCTAGATGCCATATTTACGTGGTCGTTCAGTCTTATTAAGAAAAATTCCCAAATTTCTCACAGTACGCTAGCATTGAGTCCATAAGAATTGATGTAAAAGAAGATTTATCAAGAGTTTTTTTATGCCTAAAACTATGCACTGTGATTTAGACCATTATCACTAGCCCAGAAATTAATTTAACACAAAACATCATTAATAAACTTTACACATGAAAAAGCATCGCTTTGGGAACAGCTTAGGTAGACATGAACATTGTCAGCATATAGATGAACAGTTACATTCCTTTTGGTAAATCATCACAAAACATGCAAAATAACAGAGGCCCTACGACCGAGGACACACCCCACAGCACCGAACTAAAAGATGACTCCATTTCTCCAATACTAACACTTTGAACTCTGCGATTCAAATAGCTATTGATAAATAAGAAAGCTGACGGTGAAAAACTAAAAGTATGCTTTAATTTCCCAACTAATAATAAAAAGATTACACTAGCAAAAGCTTTTGAAAAATCCAGTAAGGTCGTGAGGGTAATGTGATTCATATCAGCTTACATATATCATTAACTATTTTAGTCAGTGCCGTACTACAAATTTGCTTAGCACTGAAGCCTAACTGCGAAGCTGTTAAGTGGTTAGTGTTTTTTTGATAATTTTTAGAACTCATTAACTTTTGCAATATCTTCAAAATTAGTGAAACTATATGAACGCCTCTAAACTCTTCTGGTTCAATTGCCTTCTTGTTTTTAGTATTGGTAATAACAATAGATTTTTTCCTTAGAACCGGAAAAGTCAATTGCGTAATACTAGAGGTGAAGATATGAGTTAACAAAGGGTAATATTAGCTTAAAAATTGACGTGTTTTTAAGATTTAACCTGATTCAAACTCTGCACAAGAAGAGTTGGTAAATTGTCGAATGTCATATATTAAATGGTGGTTACCTGCAAAAAATCTTTATTTAGAATGGTAGCCTATACATGTAGGTTGAATCACGTTGTTTTTCTAATCCCAGCTGCTGAAAATCCTGCAAGAGATGTTTACTGGCTCTGCTCGGTTCAAATAGTTTGTTGTAATAATTAATTATTTTTCTGTATCTTATTTCAGTTTTACCCTTACTGCGTTTTTATTCTCTAGATGAAATCTGAGAGTATTATAATGTTGCTATCCACTTTGTAACGCTGAGAAATAAGACTTGGAAAATTAATGACACAGAAGTTAAAATTATCACTCTAAAATTTCAAAACCGGATGTCTATCCGTCCGTCCGTCCGTGCGCTTTCTAGCTTGAAAATACGCTAAGCTAGTAAGTTAAAATTTTGTACACATCATTTTTGACGAGCCACATCGCTCCACCCCTTCTACCACCTCCAACACAAAATGACTCATTTTCAATGAATTAAAATAATCAATTTTTCTGAAAAACCGTAAGAGTTAATAAATTGAAATTTTGAATATATGTATTATTTTTATCATAAATATGATCCATGGTAAGCAAATTATTTGAATTCCCCTACTCCTTTCACCACCTCCCATATAAAATGCACTTCTCATGAAACACTCTAAACCAATTTTCTCAGTACTTATGAAATTTGTCGAGGTCAAATTTTGTAATAAATCCTTAATTAGCATTATTATTGATATCGGGAAAAAATAAACTGATTAGCTTCCATCCTTCTACCCCTCACACACAATGTGACACAATTTCACAAATTTTCAAAAGATCGACTTTTTTTTAGAAGTATGAATATTATTGATCTACAAGTTAAAATATGTCAATTGCATGATGATTATAGTTGTTTCACAAAAAATTACTAAAAACTCCCCATTCCTTCTACCGCCTCCCATACAAACTGCACAATTTCACTAAATCCAATACTCTAATTTTCTAAGCTAGGGTGTAGCCTTAGGTAGCATGTTGGTCTTGTAATGCGAAGGTCGTGAGTTCAAATCCCGGTCCGTGCAATATATAATTCTAGCGCATTGCCTGCTTGGATATACCTTGGTTACTTCAATCTACGAAAATGAAAAATTCGTAGATAGAGGGTTGTGCGAAGGGCTAGCAACCCCTCCACAATAAGTAATGAAAAATGTTAAGGAAGCTGAATGTCAGGAGGTCAAAGACCGATTTGGGCTGTAGTGCCATTGTAGAAGTAGAAGTAGAAGAATTTTCTAAGTATCTATTCAATATTTAAAGCTTAAATTTGGTACCAAACATTTTTATAATATGATGTGAAGTAAATTAGTTCAATGATGTTACCCCTTCTACCACTCCCCATACAAAATTTCTTAATATCACAAAAATCTCAATTGCATCTTGAGTATCAGCAGTAAATTTTAAACTTTTGCACAAAGGGACAAGCCAAAATTTACCAACAATTTACCAACCAAACTTATACGTGTGAAAAAGCGAATAAATAAAGTTTGTGATTGATTATTATATTATTATTGTAATTTATAATCAAATCAAATCTGTCGACCCGAGCTCACTTCATTATTCATAATACAAATCAACACTATGTCATTAGCGCTAAGAAAATCATAAAAGTTTCATATTTGTCAATAATTTTGGTGATTGATAGAAATCTTTAGGCAGCTAATATATACTCGTAATATACCAAAAATTTACACCTTTTAAAATAGTAGAGTAGACGGGCACCCTGCTAAGTTTTGTTTACGAAATGAAACTGATAGCACCATGTTTTCTTTTTCACTTTTTTTGTGCTTAAATCGTCGCTGATACGATTACGCATAAAAATACGTTACACAAACAACCGAATAAATTTTTTTATATATTTTAAAAATAGGTTGAACGTCCAGACTTTGGAACGCATTCCCTGCTAGCATACTTCCAAGTATGTTTAACCTGCAGTGCTTCAAATAATGTACATCGCCATTTCCATCTCTCTCTAACGAAATACCCATAACATTACCACATCTTCTTCCTATGTCGACATAACTGTGCAATGCATTAAAGGATAACCCTAAAAGTTATAATCGGTGCCTAACAAAAAAGTTTTGGAAATTGCTAAAATATAATTGCGGTACCTTCGACAAATCTCAGTCACTCTTCGACACTTGTGAATTTGTAAGAATGAAATTATAACCAATCAGGAGTTGTATTAAAACAATAAATAGGAATACAAATGCTTATAATCGAGCACAGTGAAGTTATAGAATCGAGGATCTACCCCTTTATAAACTCATTATATATAAACTTTAGATTATACCTGAGAGTATTAAAAGTTTGCCACAAAGTTTGTATAATAAGAAATGAGGTTCGGAGAAAAAACTCAATGATACAGAAGTTCATATTATCACATAAAAATATCAAAACCGGATGTTCGTCCGTCCATGTCTTCTCTAGCTCGAAAATGCATTGAGCTAGGAAGTTCAAATTTTGAACATAACATTTTTAACGGAAAAGTAAGGTCAGGTTCGTGATCTTGCCAAATCGCTGACTCAATTTCGGAATTTCATAATAAATGGATTTTCTCAAGAATGAAAGCTATAGGTTTGAAATTTAGAAAATATAATTTTAGTGATGATTTTAAACTGTGGTATAAAAGTTGTTCGAATCCTCGCACTTCTTTCACCACCTCCCATACAAACTGCACATTTTATTGAAACACTATAATCCAATTTCCTCAGTACGTATAAAATTTATCGGGCTGAAATTATGCGCTAAATATTTATTTAGAATTATTTGTAAGATCAAAAAAGATTAATTGATTAGTTTCACTCCTTCTACCCACTCCCATACAAAGTGACACATTTTCAGAACTTTACATAAATTCGATTGTTTTTTTTTTTAAAAGTTATTGGTCTGAAATTTGGGAGATGTCAATTGCATAATCTTCATAGCTATTATTGAAAAAAAAAAACAATGAAAACCCCCGCTCCTTCTACCACCTCCCATACAAAATGCGAAATTTCACTAAATTTAACACACCAATTATGTATAAAACATTTTGATCGCAACTCTATCATGATGTGAAAAAATAATTTCAATGCCGTCACTCCTTCTACGACTCCCCATACAAAATTTCTTAAAATTAAGAAATTTCTGTTTGATCGAGAGTATCGCACGATTGGGCCTTACGCCCACTCATAGTCCTCTTACGTTTTAAATTTTATTAGAAGTCTTTTGTTTATAACTCTATCAAATTTCGATGTTGCTGCTTTTTAGTAATCGAGCAAAAGAAGAACGATTGAAAAAGATCAAGGTTTTAAAAACTACCCGCAGGAGAAGTGTGTAAATTTGTGACAATTTAGGTGCAGCTATGCTGGAGAGTGTCACCTTTACCCTACACAATTTATGTTGCGAAAACCGCTGAGATTTTAGAGGTAAATCATTAACGATAAAAATGCTTAATAACTAGCTCACCGATAAATTAAGATTTCATTATTGTAAGGCATTTCTAACTGGTTGATTCCATCAAGGTTATACCCAGGAATATATGTCACGCCTGCTAAAGTACATAATAATTTCAAAATTTTAACAAGAACCATTATCGCTTTTGTTGAAATTATCACCTTTTCAGCTATTAACCCAGTTAAACGCCCGGAAAACTGCACATGACTGGCTACTAATAATAATAATAATAATTTATCGCAGGTATTGTGATATTTAACTTTCGATTTCGGCTCCCAAATGCGTTGTAATGGGTAATGGCACATTGTTCGATAACAAAAATCTGATCGGTCAAGTCGGACACTTAGCCAAGCGGTAAATAATCAAAGTTAAGATGATACGAACCGGCGATGAACACAAGAAGCATTTTATTGTATTTATGCGAAAATGCTGATGTCGGTTGATTCTGCTCACTCTCAAGCACTTGAACACTTTATAAAACACCTCGAAGACAGTTAATCTTATCTTATCCACCCAACAAGCAAGTAGCACGATTTCCAAACGAACGACCGTATTAATGGTTGATAATAAACTGGCACTCTGTGTCGCCTATGGGACTGGCATGGCAAGTGCGAACAGCTCAATTGAACTTATTAGTGCGATACACTATGCCACTGGGATGATCGTATTTAGCTTGCGAGCTAGCATCTAGCTCCTAACCTCGCCAATGGTCTGCTTTACCTACGTTCGGATCATCGTGGCATTGGCGACCAACAGTGCGGACCAATTGATCAAGCTTCCCTGCTATCGGAAATTTGAATCAGCTTAATAAACAATGCCATTTGATGGCTAATTCAATATTTGCGTCGGCTATTTGTTAGCGATTATTTACAAACAATAAGAGCCGTTGTTCTGTTTTCGGTCGTCTTCAAATTTTCGCCATTCTCGCGGGACAAGTTAGCGAAAACTCGAATGACAAACCGAAAAACCGGATATGCGAGATACGAGTATACAGGGTGGGCCATCCAGTGGTTTCTTTTTAAATCAGAGGTTATTTTGACACTGAAAGCTGTTTCCCGCTCGAAATCTTGATAGAAAGTCAGTATCTTAACTCCGCGGAACGAAATGAGTCGCTTTACACTTGAAAACATTGGGAAATATTGAAAACTTATTGGACAACGATTTTGGGCGAAAAATCATCTTTTCTGACGAGGCGCATTTTCATCTCGGCGGCTACGTTAACAAACAAAATTACCGCATCTGGGGCTCGGAAAACCCGCACGTTATTGTCGAGAAGCCAATGCATCCAGAGAGAGTGACAGTTTGGTGCGGATTGTGGAGTGGTGGCATCATTGGACCATTTTTCTTCGAAAATGAGGCTGGGAACTACGTTTCGGTCAACGGTGAACGTTACAGAGCCATGTTATCCGACTTTTTTTTACTGAAATTGAAGACATGGATTTGAACGATCTCTAGTTCATGCAGAATGGCGCGCCATGCCACACAGCCCATGCTACAATCGATCTTTTACGCACCGAATTCCCAAATCGTGTTATCAGCCGTCTTGGCGATGTCAAATGGCCGCCTCGATTTGACCCCTTTTAACTTATTTTTCTGGGGAACCGTGAAGGACCGATGTTATGCCAACAATCCAGAAACGATTCAAGTACTTAAGGCCAATATCATCCAAGCAATCCGTGAGCTACAGCCCGAAACCATCGACATGGTCTTGGAAAATTGGAGTGACAGAATGCGCTACTGCGAAGCCAGCTGAGGCAGCCACTTGAACAAAGCTGTACTTCATCAGTAATGGGAATGTTTGTTCTTACTAATGAAGCCATAATACATGGAAAAAAGTTTAATTGTGTTTATTTTATTGCATTTTTAAAAAGAAACTTATATTTGGCCCACCCTGTATAATAGAAATGTTAAGTATTCGAACCGGAATCCTAAGCAGAATGATACTTAAACGGGCTGGGTTAAGATCGCTGATGCAATTTTTTTGGCACTATCTCGAGCTGGTGGTAATGTTTATGATGCTCGCATTATATTTACTTACAATGAATGTGAGACTATAAAAGTTGGATGAACTTAAAACGAGTACAATAGGCAATTTGTTTTATTATTATCAATTATCACCTTTTATGGCACCGCACAAGCAGCAAAATCACACAAATACGAAAAAAGTTTTAAAGTAATTCTATAAAATTTAAAATACGCTAAAGTTTGTTTTTGTACGATCGATAAAATGTAACTTGAATCTGCTATAAATTTGAACATGACGCCTTGATATGGTCGCTACCATGTCAAAATACCGAATGTGAAAAAATACCTTTTTCATTGTCGATACTTTGCGCTTGCATTGGACGCGATAAAATTACTTATAACTCGATAGCTTACTTGAAATATCTGCCAACAAGTCAGGCGCACTTACATATATTATTGTTGCGAGCTAGAGGTTCGCCGGGATTTGAAGTAAAAAAAAACACAATTCATTTAAAAATAAGTGATAATTTATTTATTACCACTTTAATTCAATTTCCCGCTTAATTCGCACTATATGGCAATACCGCCGCGTACTTTTCTATCGCTTTAACTGGTTCGCGTCTAAAAATGACTGACTCTCTCGCTGAAAGCTTTCGTGCTTTTATACATCTTTTGCCATAATCATGAGTGTTCTCGAAGCTTCCTTCGGTGTGTATGTGTGAACTATACTGGAAAGCTCTAGATCTTTAATTGTGGCTTTCTACATAGTGGAGTATACTGTTCTACATAATTCTTGTCTATTCGAGAGATATCGAGCGGCGGGGCTGCCAGGTCTGCATGTAACATTATTATTTGGACAAGTTGGGAATGCGTGGGAAGTCAATATTCGGGTAAAAGTGGAGCAGTAAGAGGAGCCGAAAGGGTTGGGGTTTGTTGACAATTATTTAACAATTAATTTTTTAACAATTTTGATCAATTGGTTAAGATTTGAAATGATGTTTCCTCGTTGATAGTTGCTGGGCAAGAGTGCGATATTTATTTTAAATTCATAAAGTTGGTTTTGAACAATAGCAGATCAATATACATAGTTAGGTTAGCAATACATACTATCGTTCTGATAATTTAAGTACTTAGTGGGTATTCAATATACAATTAGATATACATAGTATTTAAGTAACAAGTTACATAAAAGAGCATGATTAATCCTGAACAAGATTCATTATTTAATTCGTTTATTCAGGCAGCAAGTTTGAATTTATTTAGGAGTAATAGAACAGGTTGTTAATAGTTTTTTATCAATCACTTGAATTATGTTCGATATTCTCTGCACCGAATGATGAAGTAAATTCCAAGAAATTTGGTGGAATTCATATAGCGGGTGTTTTTTTTTAGAGGCAGCAAACTTTAAATTAAAATAAAACACAGAAAAATATTTTTAATATTCATGAAATTGGCTTTATTTGAAAGAAAGGCACGAAAAAGTTAGTAATCATGTCTCTGTACCGCTCACCATTGACTATAACGTTCTGATCATCAAAATTGATTCCACCGGCCCATAAAGCGCACCAAACGGTGACTTTTTCTGGATGTAATGGTGTTTCGACAATGGGTTGTGGATTATCATTGCCCCAAATGCGGCAATTCTATTCACTGACATAGCCATTTAGCCAAAAGTATGATTCATCACTAAACACAATTTTAAAAATGTTCAAATTTGAACAATTTGCAAACTTTGCTCCAGCGTAAGTCTAGTTACGATGCATTGCCAAACCAAACTGTTCTCAAAACAACTGAAAACTGTCAAATCCGCTGTCAGGAAACAGTGTTGCTAATTTAAAGTTCTTCGCCTCTAAAAAAAAACACCTTTTAGAAGTAGAAAGGACCGTGCAGAAGAGATATTAGGATACCAAGGGTGGCGAAAAACTAATGACTGGTTCGACCGAGAATGTTGTGATGCGATATCCAGAAACCGAAACATCCCACGTAATAAATCAAACACTGTAAAATCCGGAAATGTTTCGTTTTAATCACATACCTATTAAACTTTTATTATTTTTAAATTCACAAAATAATTATTGAGCAGGTGATATTTATACTGAGTAGGTAAGGTATATTTACACAGCCAAATATGTAATGTAACAATAAAATATAATACAATGAACATAACAGAATTATGATTGGGCGTAAGGCCCAATCATGCGGTGACTTTTGTATGAGAGAGAGGGAGGTTTGTAATTTTACTTTATTATTCTAATAATAAAGTATTGTAATCGACACAAAAACAAACAAATTTGCTACCCTGAAATTTTTTTTCGCGTTTCATGACTAAATTAGCCTAAATAAACTGCCAACAAGTTGGGCGAAACTTTATTATTCTTGGTATAAGTTGCGGATGAGTGCAAAGTCAATATGCAGGCTAGAGTAGTTAGGGAAGATTAAGTGAAAGAGAGTTCTTGAGCACGGCTGTTGTCAATTTAACAATATTTCATTCGTTTCTGCAAGTTTGAGTTTTTATGAGGGGAGGAGGAGGGGTAGTAGTAAGGGTGGGTGGATGTTAATAGGTTTTTAATTGATTGCTTGAATCACGTCCAATATTCTCTGTATAGAATGTGTTTCATAGACGAAGTTGCATAGAATTTTCATAAAATTCGGTGTATTTTACATTCACGAAACGAACATTTGTATGGGAGGGGGTAGAGCGGGTAAGGGAATCATAAAATTTGTCATGCAGTTTTATTGCATTTCTCTTGTAAGGTGCTTGTACAAAGTTCGTAGCTTTTAATTTGTTGGTTATTAGTTCATTTAATGAAATTAGTCGGAATCACACTTTTGTATGGGAGGGGGTAGAAGAGCAAGAGGGATTTCAAAACTTTTGACGCAATTTTGTTTCAACTATTTATAATAGTTCTTAAGCAAAATTTTAAATTGATAGCTGTAAATAGTTAGGTGATAATTGATTTCTTGAAAATGGTGGAAAAAATAATTTTGTATGGGAGGGGGTAGAAGTTTTAAAGGTTTTCGACCAGTTAATATTTCGTACATTTAGGGAATTTTTTTTAAATGCATTTTACAAATTTTCAAGTTTCTACCTTAAATTTTCACCCAAAAATTTTCAGTTTATGTGTTCTTTTCAATGCACAGTTTTTTAAGATATCAGCATTTGTAATTTTGAAAAGTGCGTCTTTTTTGAAATGCTTCCCATTTCCCCCTACTACTATTATTTCAACATGTTATATTTTTGTCGTATTTTCGTAGTATAGCTTAATATAAGGACTGGACACGAAAGTTCTGCACGGTTTTTGATCAATGATAAATAAAGGTAGAATAAAGTTTTTTTCATTTTTTTTTTTACAATAAAGCACAACATATATTACAAAAAATCAAGTTAACTTTTTTAATTAATAGCTTGTCGACTAAATTCTCGCAATTTTTTCTTGATGGAAGACATTAAATTCTGCAAAACCCGATCCGCTACTTTCTTGCTTGCTATGGACCACAAGCGGAAAAAATTCCGCAGTGAAGTTGCACTTCTTCCGTCTTTCCGTAAAACACTTTTCACTAGAGCCCAATATCTTTCTATTGGCCTGAGCTCCGGGACGTTGGGTGGATTCATCTCTTTTCCCACAAAATTAATGTTTTTTTCCTTAAGCCAATCCTTCGTCTTTTTTGCGTAATGGGATGTTGCTAGATCAGGCCAAAAGATAATATTGCCGTCATGACGTTTAATAAAAGGCATCAATCTCTTTTTCAGACATTCCTCAACATAAACATCAGTGTTAACGGTCCCTTCTATGAAAAAAGGATTGCTTCTCATCCCACATTGGCAGATAGCTTGCCACACCAGCACCTTTTTACCAAATTTTTCAACCTGGATGTGTTTATCGACATCACAAACATCCCTTTTGTCTTTTGCACTGTAGTATTGAGGTCCAGGTAGTGTACTGAAATCATATTTAAAATATGATTCGTCATCCATTACAATGCAATCGTCTTCATCGCAAATTTTTTTATACAACTTTTTTGACCTTCTAATAGCCTCTTGTTTTTGCTTGACGGTTCGTTTTGCACATTTTTGTTTTTTGAATGTCTTTATATTATTCCTTTTTTTATTTTATTTATTAAAGAATGACTCACACCGAACTTTTTTGCCAAGTCACGAATTGACATCGATCTGTTCCTTTCAATGAAGCCAACTACCTTTTTTTCCAAATTTGGATCACTCGCACCTTTTGGCCTTCCACTTCTGGGATAGTCTTTCACTGAGAACCCTTCGTTGAACTTGTCTATAGCGCGCTTGACCGTCCATCGTGAACATTTCACTTTTTTTGCAATCGCGGAATACGAAAAACACTTATTTTCCGAAAAAATTCGCAAAATTTTTTTTACGCACGTCTTCTCTATTCGAACTCATGACTAGTAATACGTCAAAGGAACCATATTTCATAATTGCCTCAATAAACCACATGAATCACTGAAACAACCCAGTGCTCAGTTAGGGCTGCCAGACTTTGCTTCATTTTATAACTAGCAGGTAAAACATGTGCAAAACTTTCGTGTCCAGTCCTTATGTTTTAAGTTTCAATTACATAGCTTAAGAGATAGTTGAGATATTCATTTTTAAGTGTTTTTCGTTGCACCCCTGACGCTCCCCTTACAATAATAAGCCACTCTCTAAGCTGATTCCGGTGAAGCTATATGCCACCTTAATGGTCCCAAAATATGAATTTTTTACGATAAGTAATTTCGAAGATATAATCATTTGAAAAAACAATTCGGCCGACAATTAGTTTTTAGCCCCCCCTTTTCGGACGCACCCACCAAAATTTAATAAAAAGAGCTCACTTACCCAATCAACAATTCACCTAAAAATGAACATTCTATCTTTTACGGTCTCAGAGATATGAGTCCATATGTACGGCGTACGGCGGGACGGATTTTTTTTCCATTTTTAGGCTAATTTAGTCATGAAACGCGAAAAAACAAAATTTCAGGTTAGCAAATTTTTTTTTTTTTTTGTGTTGATCACAATACTTTATTATTAGAATAATAAAGTTAAATGAAAAAAAAAATCCGTCCCGCCGTACGCCGTACATATGGACTCATATCTCCGAGACCGTTGAAGGTAGAATGTTCGTTTTTAGGTGAATTGTTGATTTGAGTAAGTGGTTTCTAATATCTAAATTTTTGTGAGTGTCAAGTGGAAGGGGGAGACGGGGGAAGGGAAACAGTCAAAAATTACACTTGCCAATATCTCCACCATGAATGCAGATTGGAAGCTGAAAATCAGCAGAGATACGAAGAGGGTTGTGGGACAAACTTTCAAAATAATTTAATCTTTTTATCCAATCCGAAAAGGGGAGGCTAAAAACAAATTGTCGGCTGAATTTTTTATTTTTTTTTCAAATATATATATCTTTGAAATTAGTAATCACAAAAAAATCATATTTTGGGACCATTAAGATAGCATATAGATCCACTAGAATCAGCTTGGAAAGAGACTAATTATTGAAAGGGAGAGGGTCAGGGACTGTGCAATCGAAATCACTTAAAAATCAATATCTCGGCTTTTTCTTAATTTAATATGTAATTGAAACTTGGCACTTATATTAAACTATACTACCGAAATATGAAAAATATATAACATGTGGGCATAATAGTAGTGGAGGAAAATGGAGAGCATTTCAAAAATGGCGCACTTTCCAAAATTTCAAATCCTTATATCAAAAAATTGAGTACAGATATCAAATCAAAAATTTGTCAGATTGTAGAACTATATAGTTTTTAATTTTGGTAAGAAATCTAATTTGGAGGGTGTAAGGAGAGGGAGGAGGAAAGCAAAAATGTTGAAAATTTTGAGTGATTTTTTAGGGCTCTGGTAAAAGATACAATGTTTAAATTTTGCTCGTCGATACATCTATTTGATGTACATAGAAAAAAAATAATAATTTCTTCCAAAATTGTTATGCACCGAAGTGGGGTCTAACGTGCACAAGGTGTCTCATGTGTAATGAAAAAAACACATAAACTGAAAATTTTTGGGTTCCCGAAGTTTCTGTTTTACTAAAACCGATATAGAAAAAAATTTCAGCCTGATAGCTCAAAGCGTTCGATAGTTATGTTGTAGATAGCCGAACAGACGGGCAGACGGTCACTCTGAATCGAGGTTTTTGAGCGACAATAAAAATTTCTGTATCCTTGACGACTCTGAGCGACCATTATTTCTTAGCGTTATAAACGGTAAGGCAATCATAATATACTCTCAGATTTCATCTAGAGTATGAGAACATTCAGCATCTATCTAACTATAGATCGTTTCAAAAATCGTAACATCAGCTGTAAAATTTTCCAATCGATCTTAAATGTGTTGTTGAGATACGAGTACCAACAAATTACTAGTCTCCTACTGTGTCAATTTCGAGCTTATACTCGTAGCAGGTATTTAATGATTAAAGTCAATATTTGGATCACCCATTCCAGCGGCTTTTATTTGTTAGAAATTTGTTATTTAGACTATCTAAAGCGATGTTAACATTATTTTAATTGAATACAAGTGGCTTTTGTATAACATTAAGTAGTGCAATGTACTTGGGTACGAGTACATTGTACTACTTTCCCTGATAGCCAAAAGACGGAAAAAATCATGCCTTCCCAGCAAACAAAGTAATTCATTAAAAACTCGTTAATGAAATATATTATCGAGTGTTTTGATCATTACCCACCGTCGTTAACGATACATTAACGAGTTATCAAGCGGACTAAATGAGCATTCATTAATGAATTACTTTCAACTATTCAGTAATGAATTGTAAAACGCTTACAAGAAACGAGTATATAAGCAATTTTAGAATCGAAGATCGCAATTGCTTCTGTTTATACTCTAGATGAAATCTGAGAGTATTCTAAGTTTGCTCTAAAGTTTGTAACGCCAAGAAATAAGGCTCGGAGAAAAAAATGATGAATACAGAAATTAATATTATCACTCAAAAATCTCAAAACCGGATGTCCGTCCGTCCGTCCGTCCGTCCGTCCGTCTGTGCGCGCTCTAGCTTGAGAACGCGTTGAGCTAGATAGTTCAAATTTTGTACACGTCGTTTTTGACAAAAAAGTAAGGTCAAGTTCGTGAACGGGCCAAATCGCTCCACCCCTTCTACCCCCTCCCATACAAAATGACACAATTGCGCAATTTGACAATAAACGGATTTGCACGAAAAGTATAAAAGCTATTGGCCTGAAATTTGGAATATGTTACTTTTATGATAATATCAATCTACCGTACGAAAATTATGCGTATCCTCCCCCTCCTTCTACCACCTCCCATACAAACTGTACTTGTCATGAATTACTCTAAGCCAATTTACTCATTGCGTATACAATTTAGAGAGCTCAAATTGTGCACCAAATATTTATTTAAAATTGTTAGTAAGCCCAAAAAAATTTAGACTATTAGCTTCACCCCTTCTACCCCCTCCCATACAAAATGACACAATTTCGTAATTTGACAATAAACGGATTTACTCGAAAAGTATAAAAGCTATTAGTCTGAATTTTCGGATATATTATTTTCATAGTAATTTTAATCTACAGTAGAAAAATTATTTGCTTCCTCCTTCTCCTTCCACCCCCTCCCATACAAACTACACTTTTTCATGAAATGCTCTAAGACGATTTTCTCAGAACATATAACATTTATTGAGCTCATATTTTGTAATAAATACTTAATTAGTATTAGCACTAACATCAGAAAAAAATATTTGATTAGCTTCACTGCTTCTACCCCCTCCCATACAATATGACACAGTTTCACAACTTCACAAAAAATCGATTTTCTTGAAAAGTATAAATGGCACTAGTCTGAAATTTCAGGGATGTCAATTTTACAATATTCCTAGTTATTTCTGAAAAAAATCACTCTAATCGCCCCACTCTTTCTACCACCTCCAATACAAACTGCACATTTTCACTAAATCTAACTCACTAATTTTTTCAGTTCCCATTCAATTTTTGGAGTAAGCATTTTGTACAAAACATTTTTATAGCTACTTTAGCATGATGGGGAAAAATTAGTTCAATGCTGTCATCCCTTCTAATACTTCCCATGCGAAATTTCTTGGGATCACAAAAAATTCTATTTCATCTAGAGTATCGTAAGATTGCGCTTTACGCGCAATCGTAGCCCTGATATGTTTTTCTGTTGTGTATGCTTTGAATATTTCACGCACAAATGAAATGTTCGATATGCCTCTAGACATAGTCGACATCATTTTCGGACTCGCATATCGCACGTGTGATGTGAACTCTGCAGAGTTTGGTTTACATATGGTTTTCATAATTTTATTTTACCCTCCTGCTCGGTTTTCGAACGTTTAGATTACTTATCATGTTATTTGTTTTTCAAGCATATTGCAGCTCGGGTATGCAAAACGATTGTTTTTCGATCACTGGGTTCTTATGTATGAACCAATACTATGGTACCGAAAATTCGAAAGTGTGCATACCGATGTAAACAAAACCAAGAAATCATCAGTTAGCATATATATATATCTAATTTGCTTACTCTCGATAAAAAAAGGACAGAACTAAATTCGGTCCACTTCATATTTTCCCGTAAGGGTCTTCTCCTTACGGAATAAACAGTATCAATGGAAAAAGAAAAAGATTTCTTTGTTTTCGGTTTAGTTTTACTTTAGATCTCAAGAATTTATATATATATCTATGCTAACTGATGATTTCTTGCATTTTTACACCAGCACCTACATTTGCGAAATTTTGGTACTAAAGTATTGGTTCGTACATAAGAAGTCATGATTTTTTCCGAGTTTTGGCTATCAGGAAGAGAAATAAACCCTGATAGTCAAATATCAATGAATTACCGCTCATCGCTGATCGGTAATAGGATCTTCATACCTATTTAGGCAATATCGTTCGACAATGAATGGTAATGAATCATTCATTAATACTTATTAATGAACGCTCAGTGCAAAAAACATGTATCTCTTTCGCACTCACTCATTTTGTTATTCAATCTTGAGATAGCATCTTCAATGCACCAATGAGTACGATACAGAGATTACAATATGGCTTACAGCTGGTTAGAAAGAAAAGGAAATACTCATGTATTCACAGATAGAAGATATATAGGTGAATTTTCTCCAGGCTGATAATTTGTTTTCACCAAAAGGTTTCGAAACTGTTCATCAACTCTTCAGAGGTGTTTCATCAATATTTGTATATCAGGGTATTATTCGGTACTACCAATAACAAAATCTAAGAAATTGCAGAGCAACAACAAGCTTGGAATATATATGTAGAACAAATGCACGACCTATGCTCTGTTATGACGGCGAGAAGTGGACATCAACGCGAACTTCCGAAAAAGCAGTTAACGCATTCGAAAGAAAGGTCCTCCGAAGAATTTTGGGACCTGTGAAGGAAGGAACGGAATGGCGAATAAGATACAACCATGAGTTGTATCAACTCTACGACGAGCCAGAAGCTTGAACGTTCATCAAGCTACGTAAACTGGAGTGGGCTGGCCATGTAGAGCGAATGGAAGATGGAAGAATCCCCAAACATGCTCTTAAAGGTAAATCGAGTGGCAACAGACTAGTGGGCAAAGCAGGCTAGCGATAAGAAGACTCGGTTGATAAAGATATCAAAGCCATCTTAAAAAACATAACAGAATTATGATTGGGCGTAAAGCCCAAGCATATGATACTCTAGATGAAATGGGAAAGCGTTCAATGTACCGGTCAATATGTCATTTCAAATTCTTTCGAATAGTGAATAGAGACTTTTGTATGGGAGGTGGTAAAAGCAGAGGGAGGAGGTTTGTAATTTTTCGTATATGACACCGAACATGACATGCAAAATATTTCGTGCTGAATTTAAAGTTTTTAGTTTTCATTATTTTTAAAGAAATTGGACATAGTTTTCCTGAAATTGGAGATGGTGGCAGAGGAAGTGGAGCGTTTAAGATTTTTAAACTGCTGGTCATCATCCTTATGACCATGCTTTGAATCAATTTCAAAGTCGATAGCTCTCATATATTTCGAAGTAGAAATGCTTTTCTTGAATTTATAAGACAAATATTTGTATGGGAGAGGGTAGAAGGAATGAAGCGAAGCTGATAATTTTTTCTAACATTTATTCCAATTATTAAGAAAAAAATTCTGGAGAAATTTTAAGTTTGTACTTTTTCTAGTTTTAATGGAAATTGATATAATGCAACAAAAATTATGCATTTGTATGGGAGGGGGTAGAAGGAGTATACGGACCAAAACAATTTTTTTGCGTTAATGGTGTTTCTATTGTTATACTTTGCACAAAATTTCAAGTCGATAGCTTTGACAGTTTGGAAGAAAAATAATTTAATTGAAATTTCAAAATTTCTTGAAATTTGTATGGGAGGGTTTAGAACGAGTGAGGTGAAGTTGATAATTTTTTTAAACTAATTGCAATTATAGTAGAATTAATTCTGGCAAAATTTCGTTTTCTCAGCTTTTTTAGCTTCAATGAAAATCTAAATTGTCCATTTGCATGGGAGGGGGTAGAAAGAGTGAGGGATCCGGATAAATATTCCGTGATATTACTCATAATACTTTGACCCAAGCATATAGCTTAAATAGTTTCGAAGAAAAATCAATTTCTTATAATTTAGAAATTTCATGAAATTTGTATTGGAGGAGGTAGAAGGAGTGGGGGATGTAGCCCATTCACGAACTTAAAGTTACTTTTTTGCTAAAAATGACATACAAAAAGCTACAGCACAATAGCTCAAAGTTTTCGATAGTTATGTTGTACACTGACGCACATACGGACTGACGGTCACTCAGAATCGAGGTTTTTGAGCGACAACAAATTTTTCTGTACCCTTATCGGATCTGTGCAAGCGTTATTTCTTAGCGTTACAAACGGTAAAGCAAACACAATATACTCTCAGATTTCATCTAGAGTATAAACATAGCAGGGCTACGATTGCGTGTAAAGTGCAATCTTACAATACTCTAGATGAAATAGAAATTTTCGTAATCCCTAGAAATTTTGTACGGAGAATGGTAGAAGGAGTGATAGCATTGAACTAATTTTTTTCCCATCATGCTAAAGTAGCTACAAAAATGTGTTAAACAAAATGCAACCTCCAAAATTTTAATAGAAACTGAGAAAATTAGTGTATATATAGTTAAATTGTACAGTTTGTATGGGAGATGGTGAAAGGAGTGGGGGAGTCAAATAATATTTTTACCATCACGTATATGGGTCTCCACCCCTTCTACCCCCTCGATTTGGCCGGTTCACGAATTTGACCATATTTTTTTGCCAAAAACGACATGTACAAAATTTGGACTTTCTAGCTCGACGCAATCTCAAGGTAGAGAGCGAATGGACGGAGGGACAGACGGACAGACGGACGGACGAACATCCGGTTTTGAGATTTTTGAGAGACAACAAATATTTCTGTACCCTTGACGGCTCTGTGCGACCATTATTTCTTGGCGTTACAAACTTTAGAGCAAACTTATAATACTCTCAGATTTCATCTGGAGTAAAAACAGAACAGGACTACGATTGAGCGTAAAGCCCAATCATGCGAAACTCTATATGAAAGTAAAATTTGTTGATTTTAAAAAATTCTTTAAGGGAAGGGGTTTTCAGTATTTTTTTTTTTTTTGTTTTTTTTTCAGTAATAACTATTATGTTAAGATTATACAATTGACATCTCTCAAATTTCAAGACAATAACATTCATAATTTTCAACAAAATAGATTTTATGGAAAGTTCTGGAAATGTGTCACTTTGTATGGGATCGGGTGGAAGGAGTGAATCAGTTAATTTTTATCAATCTTACTAATAATTTTAAATAAATATTTAGTGCACAGTTTCAGCTCGATAAATTTTATACGTACTGAGTAAATTGGCTTATAGTAATTCAACAAAAAGTGCAGTTTGTATGGAAGGTGGTAGAAGGAGTGAAGCAGTTAAAATAATGTTTGCCTATGGTCTTCATAAAAATAATACATTTTAAATTTCAGATCTATAGCTTTCAAAGTTTTTGAGAAAACCGTTTATCGGGAAATTCCAAAATTGAATCATTTTATATGGGAGGAGGTAGAGCGATTTGGTCCGTTAACGCACTTAGCCTTATTTTTTCGTTAGAAATGACGTAAGAAAATTTGAACTAGCTCAATGCGTTCTCGAGCTGGAGAGGGCACGGGCGGACGGACAGACGGACGGGCATTCGGGTTTGAGGTTTTTGAGTGATAATATGAACTTTTGCATCATCCATTTTTTCCTCTGATTTTTTTTTCTTAGCGATACAAACTTTGTGGTAAACTTATAATACTCTCAGATTTAATCTAGAGTATAGTTTGCAGCTAGAGGACGAGGTCTTTGGATCGAGACGATTGGAGGCGACGACTTCAGGAGGTCAGGGCCCGACTTGGGCTGCCACGCCATTGATGATAATTATGATGATAATCTGCTTAGTCTAATGGCTCTTTCAACACAATGTTTTGTACCCTCTTGAAATTAGAACCATAAATTATTTAAAAATGAAACCGTGATACTCGTATTTGCATGGGACTGGCCCGTGTTCACGGAGATTTGAGAAGAGATACGTATTGAAGAGCGTTAAGGAAATGTAAACAGTTGTAGCTTGTGTCAATTAAAAAAAAAAAGTATAAATAAAATATTATATAGCTCAAAAACATAACAGGACTACGAATGTGCATTTTATATGGGAGGTGGTGGAAGGAGTGGGGAAATTAAAACCCGTTGATCAAATTTATAGATAGAAAGATGGGCAGGAAGATGTTCGTGTTATTATGACGATTTCCGAAAACTAATTTTTAAAAAATCCGTCGGTCGAGCTTTGCAATGGATCGAGCTTTTGCAATGGATCGAGCTTTGCAATTACTTTCTAAATATTCGAAATAATTAATAAAAAAAAAAACAAATAAAAAAACAAAAACTTTTTTTCATAATTTTTCTCAAAATTTACTGATTTAAATTTATCCCATATTCGAACCGAAATAAGTCTTAGCTTAACGTCATTTTGGCGCTCAAATTGATTGACAATCCGTGTTCTTCGCCAAACAGATGCTGTGAGCTAAAGTTTGTTGTCATCGTAGTTTTCTTGTAAATCCAGTGCAAATTAATTAGCTTAAATCCTTTTAAAAGGCGCATCATGTCTGCGAAAGGATCCAGAAGAAGTGAGAGTTCGGTAAGAACAATTTTCGATTGAACTAATTCGGCTTCGGTCTGAACGGAATAGCAATATTTTTTCGTTGAGACTGATTTGGTGCCTCGATGCGCCAAGGCTTGAGATCGCATGATGCGGCTCTAGAATTCTTAAGATTTTTTCAAATATTCGAAATTAAAAGATGACGATTTCTTGCAGAATGAAAGCGATGAAGAGGAGAAAGTCCCATCGATGAAAAAAAAGGAGGCGTTGGACGCAAAACTTGAGGCCGCGCTGGACAAGCGCTTCGAATTTTTGCTAAAACAAACGGAAATCTTCTCGCACTTTATGAGCAACCCGGACTCCAAAAGTCCGAAGAAAAACAAAGGCGGAAAAAATGCCAGAAAGCAGAAAGAAGCCAGCAAATCGTCAGCCGCTGAGTGAGTTGGAAATTGCGAAAAAAAAAATTCCGTTTAAATTTCTTTTCTGTAAATTATCGTAGCCATCGTCATCGGAAAACTGAAAAGGAGGAAGACGAGGAATTAGTGGAGGAGAATTTGAAGACGAAGACCATTCTACGATTCGAAACGTCACCCTCCTACATCAAGAACGGAGAGATGCGCGATTATCAAGTTCGCGGTCTGAACTGGATGATTTCGCTGTACGAGAACGGAATCAATGGAATCCTGGCGGATGAAATGGGTCTGGGCAAAACCTTACAAACCATTTCGTTGTTGGGATACTTGAAGCATTTCAGGTAAAACAAATTTGACTTTGTCGTTAACTGCTGCATCTTTATTCCACCGCCATTCTACTTTCAGAAACAATTCCGGACCGCATATTGTCATCGTTCCAAAATCCACGCTTCAAAACTGGATGAATGAATTCAAGAAGTGGTGCCCATCGATTCGAACCGTTTGCCTGATAGGCAACAAAGATCAGCGAACTACAATTTTTCGCGAAGATGTAAAGTCCGGTAATTGGGATGTGCTCGTCACTTCGTACGAAATGATAAACCTCGAACAAGTACCACTTAGGAAAATCAAATGGCGCTACTTGGTCATTGACGAGGCGCATCGAATTAAGAATGAAAAAACCATTCTTGCGGGGATTCTTCGATCATTCTCGACAACAAATCGACTGCTCCTGACTGGCACACCGCTGCAGAACAACTTGCACGAATTATGGGCGCTACTAAACTTCCTTCTACCCGACGTTTTCGACAGCTCCGAGGATTTCGATTCGTGGTTCAACACGGATACATGCCTGGGTGATAATACGCTAGTCGAACGTCTGCATGCCGTTCTAAGACCGTTCTTGCTGCGACGCCTAAAATCCGAAGTCGAGAAAGGCCTGTTGCCCAAAAAGGAGGTTAAAATATATGTCGGACTGGCGAAAATGCAACGCGAATGGTACACCAAAATCCTTTTAAAAGATATCGATATTGTCAATGCAGCCGGCTTCAAGGAGAAGATGCGTATGCTTCACATCGTCATGCACCTGCAGAAGTGCGCAAATCATCCGTACTTGTTTGATGGCGCCGAAGAAGGTCCGCCGTACACGACCGACGAGCATTTGGTTTTTAATGCCGGCAAGATGACGATTTTGGATAAACTTTTGCCCAAGCTGAAAAGTCAGGGATCGCGAGTTCTGCTCTTCTCACAAATGACGCGCATGTTGAACATCTTGGAGGACTATTGCATGTGGCGCGGCTACGATTATAGCCGATTGGACGGTGAAACAAAGCACGAAGACCGGAACGAACGAATCGAAGAATTCAATTCTGAAAACAGTTCGAAATTTATTTTCCTGTTGTCGACTCGTGCCGGCGGTCTTGGCATCAACTTAGCATCGGCCGATATCGTCATATTTTATGACTCCGATTGGAATCCGCAGATGGACCTGCAAGCGATGGACCGTGCTCATCGGATCGGGCAGAAGAAGCAGGTTCGCGTTTTCCGATTGATCACCGAAAACACGGTCGAAGAGAAAATTGTCGAACGCGCCGAAATTAAGCTGCGTCTGGACAAGCTGGTCATACAACAAGGTCGTCTAACCGACAGCAAAGCGGCTCAAGCGAACAAAGAAGAAATGATGAACATTATCCGTTTCGGAGCGAACCATGTTTTCTCCTCGAAAGATTCAGAACTGACCGACGAAGATATCGATACGATTCTCGAACGTGGCGAAGCCAGAACGCAGGAACAAAAGGAAAAATTGGACAAATTAGGCGAGAGCTCATTGCGTAATTTCACACTGGAAAATTCCGAAACGAAATCAGTCTATCAGTTCGAAGGAGAAGATTATCGGGAAAAGCGCAAGATAAATGTGCTCGAGAATTGGATTGAGCCGCCGAAACGCGAACGTCGACAGATTGTGGCCGATTTGCATTCCAACGAAGTATCGCGTGAGACAAAAATGTCGAAGGGACCGAGACCGCCGAAGCAGCCGATTCTTCTCGATTTTCAATTTTTCTCGCCTCGTCTGTTCGAACTTCTGAATAAAGAAAAATATCACTATCGCAAGACAATTGGCTACAAGGTCCCTAGGAATTTCGAACTTATAATCAACGACTCGCTGAAAGATCAAAGCGAGCGGCAGCAGAAAATCGATGAAGCGCAGCCGTTGACGGAAGAAGAACTTGCCGAAAAGGATCAACTGTACAACGAAGGTAAGAATTGATTTTGGAGAATTCGAAATTGGTGATGACGCGAGAGTTTTTCTTTCAGGCTTTTTGAATTGGACGAAACGAGATCTAATGCAATTTGTTCGAGCAGTTGAAAAATACGGTAGTGATAATCTCGAAGAAATTGCCAACGATATCGAAGGTAAATCAGTGGAGGAGGTGAGCAGATATAGTGATGTATTTTGGGAACGTTGTCACGAATTGGACGACTCTGAACGCATTCTGGCACAAATCGAGAGAGGAAAAGCCAAAATACAGCGACGATTGCAAACTCGTGTCGCCTTAGATGAAAAGGTATCTTGCGCGCTATCCAATTTTAACAAAATTACTAAATCATTACGAATTAATTTTTACTGTAGATGTCACAATATCGAGCACCATTTCATCAATTAAAGCTTTTCAACGTTCGAACAAGAAACTACAGTGAAACTCAGGACAGATTTCTTCTATGCATGATCCATAAATTGGGGTTGGAAAATGAAAATGCCTATGATGAAATGCGGGCCGTTATCAGGTAAGAATATCTTCAATTTTTTTTTTGTGGTATCAAAGATAACCGATTTCGATTTTCAGGGCATCACCACAATTTCGTTTCGATTGGTTTCTGAAATCGCGAACTGCGCTGGAATTGAAACGTCGGTGCACCATGCTTATAACGCTAACCGAACGAGAAATTGAGGAAAAGGAGCAACAAGAGAAGAAAGAAAAGAGCGAAATGCCCAAGAAGAAGGTCGATGCACAAAAAAATTCGGGGCCGGTCAAGGCAGGACAAAAGAGGCCTCCGGAACCTCTGAATAATGGCGTCAAAGATAAGAGAACGCGCAATTTAACAACGAAAGTAGTTAAGCCAGCTTGTTGAATAGCCTCCCCATAAATCTCTTTTTCCATTAGTTGTAATTTTTGTTGAATGTTCTCCGATTTTTATTTTGTAAGTTACGATATTGTTATTAGAACCTCTTTTGCAGCATAAAGATTTATTTCCTATTTTTCCCAAATCAGATTTTTGGATTTTGTTAATCCTAAAAAGAAATTCCGAATTTTACGTGCGGAAAATTGTATTGGTGCCGTTTCCATAAAGCCCTATGTCAACCAAGAGGTGTTCGCCCACCTGGCCCCTCCATTTCATTGAAAATGAACGAAAAACTACAGAATTATGCACTCTCGGAACCACCAGGAAAAATCTGCAAATTTCTACTAAAAAAATTTACAATTAAATTGAGACAAGCATACAGCTTATCGATTTAATTATTTACGGAAGGTAAAATCTGTCGCCATTTTACCATTTTAAACAAGGTATGTACTTACATTTTTATAAATACCACGCCTTTTTGGTTCTAATGACAAAAAAATGTTTTGTTTATGTATCGACCCATAAAAACTATGCAAAGTTTTCAAACAAAACCCGCAAATATTAAGCTTGCCACAGAATATCTGCTACAATTTTCGAAATTAATAATAATGGATTTAACATCTTTACACTTAATTCAGCTAGCGAGGAGTAGAAAGATTCGAAATTAAAAAAAAACGATTTTTTAATCATTTATAAAAGTAGAATCCTTTAAGAACATTTTACCGCAAGAAAAACTTGGAAATTCGCAAAATCGAAGCCAATAGTTCGGTTCTGTAACTCTCATCATGAAATATTTCTCACGAAAACGTCATTGTGAATAAAAATTCATCCTGTTTTATGTCCTGTATTACCGCACCAGTGAGAAAATACAGTGAATCGAACAAGTTCAGGCACAGGCAACGTTTTTGCGAAAACGTGTGTTAAAATTCGTAGTTTCGTAAGCCGACAAATTTTTTTTGATGTAGTTAGTATCATTAGTTCATCCCCAGAAAACAACCCACAATAAATGTCACGATACTTGATACACAACTTGAAATACATATAAGAAAATGACAAAAAAAATGAAAAAAAAAACATCAAAAAAGTTTAGGCAGACTTCTTCTGTGTGTCATGTTTTTGCTAATATAACGGTAATCTTTTAATGTCCTTTGCTCTATTTGACTTAATACATACATACATAATTATTATACAGTTGTCCAATTATCGAAGGGTTTTAGTTAGTATTGATCTTGATTTCCTGATAGGATGGACAAAATACGAAAATTCCGGTAGATGTTCGTAAAATTATAATTAATCTTCACGAATAGCATAAATCTTATCGCGATATTGGCAACATAGTGCAGAGAACATATTCAAGTGTACGAAACATTATAAAGCATTACATAAATACTGGAAAATTACAGCGTGATAACAGATCTGGACAGCCAAAAAAAATTACACCGCGCCAGGAGCGGATTGAAGTAGCTTCAATTGAAAGATTTCGGCTGTCAAATTATGCCATGATCTGCAAAAAAAATGTAAAGAAAACTTCGATCCCCAAACTATACAGAATAACCTAAATAGAGCTGGTTATCATGGACAAGTTCCTCGGCGTAAACCGTTCATTTCGACTGTGAATAAGAAAAAGAGGCTGGAGTTCGCTCCATGTTTATCAGTCGGAATCATTTTGGAAGAGCGTGATATTTAGTGACGAATCAAAGTTTAACCTATTTGGCTCAGACGGCGCACAAAAAATATGGTGAAAACCAAACAAAGAGTAAATGATCGATCTGGCTCTGAGTAACATCATCAGGGGAAATCCAAGATCTCTTATGGTGACTCTTGTGTGGAAAAAGGGTCCCTCCGATGACCATTTACCGAGTACTACAAAACTACAAATAGTTCGCCGTTTTTGGGTCTCTTAATCCAAGGTCGTGACGCGTCGACCCAAGGGTCACCATGCCTCCCCCATGACGTGTTCTAATCCAGTGTTGTCAGAGCCAACCTGGGCGTTCATATCTCCTGAAATGATAATAATATCACCTCTTGGGACAAGCTCGAAAGTGGGACTCAGTTGGCTATAAGACTCTTTTTTGTCACCAGGTGTTGCGATATTAGTTGTTGCGTAGCACTATAGAATTGTGACGTTTCTGACACTAGTCCTGAGCCTGACGACGATAATCCTATCCGAGATTGGTTCCCAGCTAATGAGACTGTTTCTCGCTCTCGGCGTAAGGACGAACGCCACGCCATTTTTAACTTCACTTTCAGGACCAACGTAGTGAATGGTGTTTCCGCTAGAGGTTCGTTCTCCTGATCCTGTCCACCTGACCTCACTCAAGCCCAAGATTTGGATATTATAGTGCTCCATTTCACGGTCGATCACAGCTAGGGTGTAGCCTAGTGGGTAGCGTGTAGGTCTACAATACGAAGGTCGTGAGTTCAAATCCTGGTTGAAGCATAATTCCAGCACACTGCCTGCTTGGGTATACCTTGATCACCTCAATCTACAAAATTGAAAAATTCGTAGATAGAGAGTTGTGCAAAGGTCTAACAACCCTCCCACAATAAATAATGAAAAAAAAATGTTAAGGAACCTGAAGGTCAGGTGGCCAAGGCCCGATTTGGGCTGTAGTACCATTGTAGAGATGGATTTCACGGTCGATCACTGATTAACGGTGCAAGGACCAAGTGACCCCGGCCCTTCCCCCGTAATTCAATGCTCGAACTTTCCAGAGCCCAATCATAGTCCGTTTTTGAATGCCGAAAGTCGTTACCGTAGATTCCGTCCGTATCTGAGGCGCTATATCCATTTCTCGTATCAGTTAGGACTTAAGATCACGGGTGATACGACCACGATCCAGTGAATGTCCATTTGCCATTTTTAGGAGAAGCAGGACTGGCTGTGGGTGAATTATACTGCCCCCATCCCACAGGGGGATAGTTAGCTCAGGTCCATGGAGTTGCTAGTCTCCAAAGATAGTTGCAGGAATTGGTAAAAACTGCATCCTACAACTACCCTCCTGCGGGGAAAAATAATTTAAAAACCTCTAATTTGTGGTCAGCACCTCAAATTGGTCATGGCAAAATTTTAAACGTCATTAGAGATCCAAATTCCATTTTAGACTGTGAGTATGATGGCATGAACCAACCGCAGGTTGAGAAACGGAAGTTTCATATTAAGTTTTCTGAATGAAACGAATGGGCAACAAACACGATACACAGCACCTGTACAGGTCCTCATCTCTATACGGACGGATCTAAAACTAACCAGTGGACAGGTGCAGGGATTTATTCCCACCACATCGACATCCACACTTCGTTTCATCTTTCAGAACACGCGACTGTGTGCCAAGCGGAAGTATTAGCTAATAACGACTGCACAACAATTATTTTAGATGTGCAGAACAGTATCGGATAATGTTACATTTTCTTGGACAGCAGGACTGCACTTCTGGCACTCCAATCCTGTAAGACTACGCCCAAACTAGTGTCCATTTGTAGACACAATTTAAAGCGCTTAGTGGCTATAACCAAAGTATTTCTAATTTGGATATCGGGTTATAGCGACCTGTTAGGAAACGACGCAGCAGACACGCTTGCACGGCAAGGATCTACAAATATTAACTCCACTAGGAAGTCAGTCGATGTAGCACCAACAGTGCTGAAGAGTAGCTTCAAACAAACTATTTTGGATTCTTTCTTGGCGGGGTGGCGGCAACTGGACAGCTTAAGAACGACCAAATCCTTTTGGGAAGAACCGAATACAAATATCACAGTTCAGCTGTTACAACGTAGTCGCTATAGCGTCCGAACTATTGTTGGCCTGACCACAGATCATTGCTTGCTAAAGCTGCATGCATTTAGGCTGCGGATCGCGAGCGTCTGCCTTTGCAGAGGTTGCGAGAAAGACGAAGAATCTATCGATTATTATCTTTGTCACTGTTCGCAAATCTCCAACAGTGGTCTCCTACTACTTCGGCTCACAAATCGAACCAAGTAGCTAGAACAGACGGAGTAAAAACCATCTCATAATGAAAAGGGGGAGTACAATGGGCCCAACTAAATTACCCCAGTGCATTGTGGCTCTACGAAACCACCATCTTACAATCTAAACCTAAGTATCAAAAGCTTGTCTCTAGTTGTATTGAGACTATAATAAAGTACGACCACAATCATCACTCCTTTAACTTTGAGAAATATTTTACTAGATTTAACTCAGTAAAAAGGAAATTTGATAAAGGTCTTAGGAGAGACCGAAACGTCACGAATAATATAACGTAAAAGTGTAGAATCTGGAAATCTTTTCTTTTAAAAATTAATATCTTATACTCAATGAATAAGTAATTTTTTTTAATATAAATTTTCCTAAATGTTGTCTAATGTATTAGTTTTAATGAAAGAAAATCGTGAAACCCTCTTAAGTTAAGGTGAACTTTACGGATAGTTGTACGCAATCAATAGTGTTTTAAATGTATTTCAAGGGAAGAAAATTTCAAGAACGCTTTACAGATATGTGTTGAAAAACTGGTCTAATTTGCTTCGAAAGCCTCCAGTTAAGCCGACGTGGAACCGAAATACCGGGCACGCAGAACTTAGGTCGTCAGGTTGTTCAGATTCAACACTATATACTTGGGCAGACATGAGTGCGAAAATGCGATGAAGTGTGCGACACACCGATACGCTTGAATACAAATGTGTGTTGAGGAAAGCACACCGCACCGCTGTAATGAACACTACGGTGTGTAAAAATGTCACATTATATGAGTTAGTCTTAGCGCATCCATGGTTTTAAAAAGCAGACCTGAGATTAAACGCAATACAGCGGTCAGTTCGTAGTTCGTCGTTAGAGACGATATTTGACCACAATATCCCTAAAATGTGTCGAAGGCATTGCTTCAAAAAAGCTTAACGGTCACTTTCCATGTGGTACAACCTTATAGCAACATAGATTTGATGCATGCATCAAACAGCAGTAGTTACGAGTAAGTACGATTTTAACATAGTTCACAATCACTCTAGTTACGACTGTCGTGTCTTTTGTGTACAACACGCGCAAATTTGTATGACGCTCAACTAGCAATCGTCAATTCAATTTTTCATGGAATTCTTAAATATATCAATAACAATGTCAAAAAGGTTAAATTTTTTTGATAATGGATAATAGTGCAAATAACTGTTTGACTGTCAAATGCACTTTTGAATATTTAATTTTATTTTGAATATGAAATTCACACACATTTTGGTATTTACTTTTTACTAATTAGACAGTGAATTTCAGTTGAGTAAATTGTTTGATCTCTGCAAAAAATTGTAATGAATATTAATAAATAAATTGAAACTAATATAAAAGGAGTCTCGGAAACGACATTAATTAGTTGATCGCTGCAATTTATTCATTAAGCAAGAAGTAAGTGAAGTATTAATAATTTTGTATAGTATTTAAGAAAAAAACTATTTTCTACTATTTATTAAAGCAGCAAAAATATATAAACTCTATAGTTAGCTAATTCTAAAATTATTGAAGCTTGCAGAGATGTTTGAAACTGATCTGACAGAGTTTCGGTCAGAAACCTGAATAATTTTAATATTAACAAAAAAATTCCAATTTTTAATACAGTCAAGATGAAGTGCACACCGCTACTTTTTGTGTTTCTTGCTGTCACAGTAACACTATCATGGGGATTTGATATCAACAGGTTGACTGATGAGGCCGAGCTCACGGAACAATTGAGGCAACGTCGTCAGGATGATACAACGGAAGCAACTGAACCTGAAGAAACAACTGTCGCTGAAGATGAAGAAACAGTAGCCGACGCTACTACTACAACAGTAGCCGACGCTACTACTACAACAGTAGCCGACGCTACTACTACAACAGTAGCTGGCGCTACTACCACAACACTAGCCAGTGCTATCACAACAGTAACACCGCGAACTGTAACGCGCCTCGTATATGTTAAGGTTCCTTGCAAAAAAAGGATTACACGGTACCGAATTCCCAGAAAGCGTGTACTTGTAATACCCTTCAAACGTGGAGCTATCAAACCTATACGTAATAGACGTGTGATGGTCATACCTCAAAGTTACAGACGTGTTCCTGTGAGATTCGGAGCTGGTAAAATTCGCGGATGACGCAGTATCGTTATCGGCTAAGTAAACCACAAAATGTCCAAAATTTTATTTAGCTTTCTTCAGGAATAGATCGAGTAGAGCTTAAAAATTTTACGAAAAAAATTGGAATTAAAAATGAAATTGAGACAAACATAAAATATCGCTTTTATTACGATTTAATTAATTCTTTAAGGGCTTTTAAGGAAGATCTACCGCGATTTTAGAGCTTTAAGGAGATGACTTACATCTTTACATACAAAACGCCTTCTTGGTTTTAAAGACCAAGATAGATAGTGTTGTTTCTGTCGACTTCTAAAAATACTCTTTCAATTTATAGGAGCTATCACATCGGTGTCTAATAAACTGTTGAGAATTTTTCCTATCGATTTCGAATTTTTCAAAACCTCTAACCAACCACCTCCCATACAAATGCTACAATATTAGAAAAGTTTTCATATTTTTAAAACGTTAATCTGAAACATATTACAGAATATTTGCTACAATTTTCAATAAAGAACAGTGTTACATACATACCTAACATACATATTACTGAGTAAGGAGATTTGAAGAATGTTTTATAAGGTATTGAGGGGATAATTGTTCTGTAGCACCAGTAGATTATATTGGCCTGTAATCCCCATTTCCTACCAAATAAGCTTTTGTAGGCCCAAAACACCTTTAGTGCTTTGGCATGAGTCCATTCTATATGTTTGTTCCAGTTGAGTTTGTTATCAAGATATTTGACCTCATCTGAAAAGAGTATTAGCATTCCATCTATAGAAGGAGGTGTTATGTAGATTTTCCTTATATTCGTAAATGGTACTATTTTAGTCTTAATTGGGTTGATGTTCAAGTTCTTAGACTGACACCAGTTCATAATCACTTCCAAGGCAGATTGTTACGTTTCCGACAAAGTTACATCATATTTGCCTCTAATGATAATAACAAGGTCATCGGCATATCCTATTACCGCATAGCCTTGTTCTGTTAGACGATCTAGGAGCTCATCTACTGCGATTGACCAAAGAAGTGGAGATAGTACTCCTCCTTGGGGACATCTCCTGTAGGTCTGAACAATCAATGTGCTATCACCTAGACCCGCGGTTGTCAATCGGTACCTTTGCCGATTCAAGTCTTTTTTCCTAGCTGCCGCTATTATGGCGTCATGTGGAGTAATTTCGAAAATTCCTTCAATATCCAGGAATGCACAAAGGGCGATTTGTTTGTATCCTTTTCTATTGGCCTAACTAGACCGTGAAGGGCTAACTCGGTTGATTTGCCTTTCTGGTAGACATGTTAATTCTTATTAAGACATACTTTGCTAGGTCCTGTTCTTATGTGAAGGTTCACTAGTTTCTCCATTGTCTTTACAAAGAAGGAGACGATATGACTTAGATTGATCAATGGGCGATTCCCTGCCTTCGGTACAAATACCACCCTCGCTTTTCTCCTAATAATTGGGATATATATAAAACTTGGTTTGGTGAATGTTTTCACAGTGCATTTCGAATTGAAAGAAAAGATTTCCAGATTCTACACTGTTACGCTTTATTAATCGTGTGTTTAGTGTATTGTTATTCCAGTTGATAACGGCACACAGCCGGTGTATTTGTGCTTGTATTGCCCACGATGGCTAATTGCGCTTGTTGTAATTGTGTTAACAAGGCTAATAAAACGCCCATTATTTGTTGTTCCGGTTTCTGCTGAAAAATTTTCCACAGCAAATGCGTCGGAGACTTCCTGGGGTCGTTGGTGACTCTGCCATCAAGGCTGATAGTGGACTGTATCGGCTTTGCGGTTCATGCCGATCAACCTCATCATCAGCTTATGTTTCTAAGGTATTATCTACAAAATCTGCTGTACCATCACTATTCAATGAGTTTACCTCTTTAAAACTGAAACTTGACGCAGCGATTCATGACATCGAACAAGTTTGCCTTCTCTTCCCCTGGTTGGCTGTATGGATTCTTCTACGTCAGCTATTGCAGTACCTGCAGTAACTCCTACGGATAGGAGAATACGACTACGTCTAAGGCTGAACGGGTCATCGACCGCAGCTCCGTCCACGAGCAAGAAACCTACAGAAACTAATGTGTCAAAAAAAAATGCTTCTATTGCTGCTCCTGAAACGTTAAACTCAGCTTTGAAGTCACCAAATAAATTGGATAGTTCTGAAAATACTAATATTTTACGTTCTGTTGAAAAATCAATAAATTCGACCTCAAATATTGCCTCTATAAGCCAACCAACACCTCTTAATAGTTTCGCTTGGAATACAATTCAAAAGAAAGATAAAAAGCAACGACCGGTCGACGAATCATCGGAAATGGCAATGCATCAGACAGTTTGAAAATCGTTACCGGGTATAAGTGGCTGGATCTTTCCCGTTTTGATATTAACACTAATGAGTCGGAAATCACTAATTTCGTTGCCAATAAATTGAATTCGTCGCATGATGACATCAAATGTTTTAAACTTATCAAAACCGAAACTGACACAAGCATCTTGCGGTTTATCAATTTTAAAGTTGGAATTTCAGCCAACTTGTTTACTAATTGTTTTTCGTCTGAATTTTGGCCTCTCGGACTGCATGTCCGCCCATTTAGGAACCTAGCAAAAAACGAGGTACCCGGAAAAATTCAGAACGGAACTGAATGAAATTATGTGCTATTACCACATACAGGCCATTGAAGATCTGACAAACAAGGCAGAATCTGCGGCTTACCTTGGGGATATGGGTTCACTATTCAAAATCATGAAACAGTTGACGAATTTCAGCGCCAACCACCTGGTGAGAGAAGTCAACGGAACTCTCCTTAATATGAGTGAACACTAGTTGCGGCGATGGAAGGAATACTTCTCTGATATTTTAAACATCTTGTCAGAGGAAGATATTCCAGAAACAGAACAACTACCAAACATCCAACCGCAACAATCCTCTATTAGGGACGGTCCCCCAGATAAGGAAGAGATAGTTTCCGCCATTCGGTCAATGGCGGGAAGGAAAGCTCCAGGTATAGACGGACTACCAACCGAACTCCTCAAAGCGGACCCGGAAATAACAGCCGATATACTCCTCCCACTCTTCACTAAGGTGTGGAATGAAGGAAGATATCCGACTGAATGGAAGGAGGGCGTCATTGTGAAAATTCCGAAGAAGGGCGACCTTCGGGATTGTGGCAATTGGCGTGGTATATGTCTACTTACTGCCGTATCAAAAATTATGGCTAAGGTAATTCTCAATAGGATTAGTGATGGATTATGAGAGCACTCTCAAAGTTTATCACGCTAGATTCCGTAAAGGGTCGCCTTGTATCGACCACACAAATACCCTACGGATAATATTAGAGCAGTCAGCCGAAATGGGTTCGCCACTACATCTCATGCTTGTGGACTTCGAGAAGGCTTTCGACAGCGTTAAGCGAGATTACGTATGGAATGCTTTGCGTAGGAGAGGTATTCCAGATAAGGTCATAGCTATGATTAAAGAATCCTACGAAGATGCAAGGTATCGCGTCTTGCATAGAGGAGTGCTGTTCGAGAGCTTCCCTGTGCGAACGGGTAACAGACAAGGCTGCATATTATCACCAGCCCTGTTTCTGGTGGTAATAAATGACATCTTGAAAGCTGCACTGGAAGGTGGGGAAGGTAAAGGTCTTCAATGGAGACTATTCAACATCTTAAGTCACCTTAATTATGCTGATGACGTGTGTTTGCTTGCACATAACCGTTCGAACTTAGAGTCAAATGTTCGCTCGTTGCATTCTAAATGCAAAGAGGCGGGACTGAAAATAAATGTGCGTAAAACATGGGTTCGAACGCAAGCACACCGATTGTTCTTAACGGACAAGATGTGGAAAAGGTGCAAGATTTTTGCTATCTCGGAAGCATTGTCAGCATGGACGGCGGAGTCGAAAAGGATGTTGAAGCTCGGCTAAATAAAGCTCGTCAGGCCTTCGGTATCCGGGAGGTTAAAACAGATCTCCCTTCGCACGAAGCTGCGAGTTTTTGATGCATGCGTCAAATCCGTGTTGTTATATGGTTGTACTACGTGGAAAGTGACCGTTCGGCTTACCAAGAAACTACAGACTTTCGTGAACCAATGCCTCCAAAGCAATTTAGGAATATTCTGGCCAGAAGTGATCTCCAACGACGAACTTTGGAGTACAACTGGCCAGACTAAAATAGGTATTGAGATTCAAAGGCGGAAGTGGCAGTGGATCGGTCATACTTTGAGGAAACCAGAGCGAAACATCGCCAAACAGGCTCTGGATTATAATCCTCAAGGAAGACGTCGGGTTGGTCGACCATGTAACACATGGAAGCGAGCAGTTGAGCAGGAGACCAGAGGAATAAACAAGTCCTGACAACAGTTTAAGGCCGATGCTCAGGATCGCGTCTTGTGGAAGAGAGTTGTTTCTGTCCTATGCTCCTATAGGGCGTCTTAACAGGAATTTGATTGATTGATTGATTCTGTTAGTTTTAGTGTGAACTACTTTTGGATCTACTTCTTGATTAATGGACTTGATATGAGACAATAATTCTTCACTGGAGTACTCCCTTTCGAGTCCGTGTATTATTAAACGTGGGATTCGTTGTCTTGTCGGCTTAATAATACAGGAATGTCCAAGTTCCGCGTCCATTTCCTTAAGAAGAATCGCATTATTCACTTTATTATCAGTTATTATTAGGATTGCTCCATTGCATAGTGTCTGAAGACAATTGAAGTTTTCAAACTCGAGGGTCTTATTTCTTGTCGAATCAGTGAAATGGTGCTATCTTAGTTTTGCTGTCTTTGGTTTGACAACTATTCCACCATTATAATATTTTGTCCGTTTGTCTGTAGGTACTGTTGCGGCTTTAGCAACCGTTGCGCATGTCCACCACAGCGAAAGAGGACAGAGTGCACAAATTTGCCATGTTGCCCATAGATCAAAAAAATTTTCGAATAAAAAAATTCTTACCTCTCAAATTAACAGCTGATTACTAAGGCATAATTTACACGTAGATTGCTCGCATGTGTGCTTGAAGATTGCACGCATATTGGTGAGTTCAGTTCAAGAAGTTCTTTCCAGTTCGTAAACTGTTTTACGTATAATTAAACTGTGATGTTAACTTTGTATTATTATTTTCGGTATGACTGGTTTTCTTTTCAAGATTACATACCTTTTCGTTTATATTTTCCATTAACTCGATGATTTTGTTGAAACCATCGCATTGACTTTGACTGAATTTTAAAGATTCTCCAAATTGATTGTTTATCAGCCTTTCAAAGTGCAGCTGGTCCTCCGAGCAGAGCCAAAGAACTGTCGAATTATTTTTATTTCGAATATTTGAGTCAAAGTAACGAACACCCATTGTGCGAAGTTCTTAATACACTAGTCGACGTATTAAATAAACTGTGTTTTACTTGAAATTCCGGCGAACCCCTAGCTCGCAACAGTATTTTACTGGAAAAAAATGTAATAATATTATTATAATGAAGAAATGCAACATTTCCAAGCTACCCGGGAGGTAGTTGCGACGCTCGTTTTTTTTAACGGAGTATCGCCTGTAGTCCTAATACCCGACAAATTTTGCATACCCTACACGTCGTCGTCCGACTTCACAACAATTTCGTAGATAGTTTCTTCCTCTTCCTCGTCCTCTTCTGCCTCCTCCTCGTCCGACTTCATAACAACTTCGTGGATAGTTTCTTCCTTTTCCTCGTCCTCTTCTGCCTCCTCCTCGTGTTTTGGACTGGCCAGTGTTATCTCCCGATCTGAATATCATCGAGAATTTGTGGGGATACTTATCTCGACGCAAACAGCAAGCAGTACGGACAGCAGATCATCCCTTATAAAGAGAGAATGGAGGAATATTCCTTTGGACTTCGTTCAAAAATTGTACAGATCGGTTCCCAGCCGAATTTTCGAGACAATACAAAACAGTGGAAAACACACTCACTATTAAAAATTATAAATTATTTTATTTGTCTTATTTTTTCCATAATTTTCATGTGGTCATAAACAGTCGTCGCGCCTTTGAATACTATTTCAGGCAATTAAATTTGTGCTGAAAGGAACTTACCTTGATTTAACTTTCTTCTCGCGTCGTCTATAAACTTTGTAATACTAATAATAATTTTTATTTAGTTTCACAAATCACCAGTATCAAATCACATTCGCGTAAATTTCGAAAAGTGGAAAAAAAACAGTTGAATTCGCATTGTGTCATTTCTGAATTCATGGCCTGCTCTTTTTACAAAAATTAGAATATTTGAAAAAGAGATATTACGATTGACCCACCAACAAGCGGAATAAACACGAATAATAAATAAATAATGGAATTATTTCTTTATTAGTAAGATTAGAGTCACTGTATAACTGAGCTACTCGGTAAAGGAGTCTGGCAGATGCGTATCAGAGTTGAAACCGTTAAGTTTGAATTTTTTGGTGTATATACATATTCGGTTAGATATTTATCAAAATGCTATTGGAATTCGATTATGTGCCCTGAAAAATTAATATCATTGTGCCATTCCATTAGAAACAGCCAAAAATTCAATTTTATTTTGCAATTTTCTGCACCCACACATCTTTACCAAACAGGTTTTTAGTCTAGTTTATGATTCTGTTTGTTGACACATGGCGGAAAAACATCCCAACAGGGATTTTTGCAATCCATTCCCTTTTATTGAAAATCATTCAAATTGAGAAATCATTCAAATCGACCTAAGAAATTTGCAATGCATTCTGAAGTAATGTGAAGGCATTACATAAAGTAGCAGTTTATTTAGGGAATTTGATATGCATTGAAAGGTAATGTGAGAAGATTGCATAAAATAAATGATCATCTTCAAAACGTGCCGCGCACAAAACGAAAGATTAATAATAGAAAACATTATTATTATCATAACCCGTTTGCTTTCTAATATTCCCGTAAAATTTTACAAGTTGTTCATTGCGAGAAAAAAAATCTTAAGTCGCATTTTTCAAGCAACAAAATTAGTTAAATTATACCAACAGAATTTAAAATACTGAATTCATATCAAAAGCAGGATCCAATTTCATCACATTTTTCAATATTAATTCAAAATGAATCGCTCCCTCAATATGAGAATACCTTCTCAAAGATTAATTTGCTTTCTATTCTTTTGTAACCATTCCATCGTAGATTCTATTGCGACCATTATATTGTCGATTTTTTTCCAATCATTACATTATTCATTCGTTTCCCTAGATTCCAATGTCGATTCTTTGTAATGCAGAAAGTAGAAAAAAACGAATGCTTGCCTATGACATTGCAATATTAAAATAATCTATGTTTTACGACAGGAAGTAGCTGTAATAGCTTCATGGTAAGAATCATCGGCGGGGTAATGATTCCACTTCCTACTGGGATATGTCAGAATGACTACACAGTCTACACTTATTTTCACCAACACTTTGATCTTTCGAACGTTCGATTTTTAGTACCAAATTTTTTAGCACGTTCGATTTTTGTACTAAAATAGCTATCTGCCAGACTCCTGGACCGAGTAGCTCAGTTATACAGTGACTCTAAGTAAGATTTAGTTGTAGAAAGTAAAATATCGTTGTCGGACATTTCTGGGCTAAGGTGCTCTGGCTATGTGCACAGCCTATCCAATACCCGAACCAAACTGAGCGGTACCAAGTGTCGAGGTTCCAATACCGGAAAATCACACAATCGACAACTTCACGATGGTTTTTCCGTATACGCGAGAGAGTTTTTGCCGCTCAGCGCGGGCAGGCGTTTTGTTTGGGTTTTAGCGAAAAATTCGATTGCTATTGCAAAGAAAATCTATTTTTTAAGTGAAAACTATGGCCGAGAAAGAGGAAGTGCCCGAGCTGCCCGACACAAATGAAAATTCGGTAAGCATTACACAAATTCGTCGGTGAATTAATTGGCTGACACGAGGCGGGCTTTGTGTCCGCGTCGCACCTGCATGTTGTCAAGTTTTTTCGGGCCGGTCTGGACTACCAACTTTGTGTTTCCGAAATTGAAATCATGATTTTGTTTTAGAGCGAATGCAGCGGCGAGGAGTCCAATTCCTCCGCCGAAAAGGAACTCGAATTCGACACGAAAATCGAATCGGATCGTGGCAAGCGCTTCGATTATCTGCTGAAGCAGACTGAGATTTTCACGCATTTCATGACCAACACCGGCCCCAAAAGTCCGGCTAAAGGGAAACCTGTGGGACGGCCGCGTAAACAGAAAGATCCGAAGGAAACGTCCGCGGAGGCTGCTGCAGCCGAAGCTGCTGAGTAAGTGGACGTTTTTTTTTATATTTTCCATTTAACATCTTTCGGGTTTCGTCCGCAGTCACCGACACCGAAAAACCGAACAGGAGGAGGATGAGGAATTATTGGCCGAGGACTCGACAACGAAAAGCGTGTTTCGCTTTGAAGTCTCGCCCAGCTACATTCACAGCGGGGAGCTCAGGGATTATCAGATTCGCGGTTTAAACTGGATGATCTCGCTCTATGAGAACGGAATTAATGGAATCCTGGCCGACGAGATGGGTCTGGGTAAGACTTTGCAAACTATTTCGTTGCTGGGATACCTGAAACATTTCAAGTAAGTAGTTTTGAGCTCCTGGTTTTGTCAGGAACAGCAGATTTATTTAAGAATGAGGGAAAGAGAACTCATAAACTAGGATCGATATATTCAGAAAAGATCCTGAAGTTCACTGTTCTTATTTCCGCTGGCTTCCATAAAAACGCTCTTACGTATTACAGAAACAACCCCGGCCCACATATCGTAGTCGTGCCCAAATCCACCCTGCAAAATTGGATGAACGAATTCAAGAAGTGGTGCCCATCGCTCCGTGCCGTTTGCCTCATTGGCGATCAAGAAGCTCGAAACACATTCATTCGCGATGTCCTCATGCCTGGCGAATGGGATGTCTGTGTTACGTCATACGAAATGTGCATCCGCGAGAAATCCGTCTTCAAGAAGTTCAACTGGCGCTACATGGTCATCGACGAGGCGCATCGTATCAAGAATGAAAAATCGAAACTTTCGGAAATCCTACGTGAATTCAAAACGGCGAACCGTTTGCTCATCACCGGCACTCCGCTACAAAACAACTTACATGAATTGTGGGCACTGCTGAACTTCCTTCTGCCCGACGTTTTCAATAGTTCCGAGGATTTCGATTCGTGGTTCAACACGAACACCTGCCTGGGCGATAACGCACTAATCGAACGTCTGCATGCTGTCCTCAAACCATTCTTGTTGCGTCGTCTCAAAGCCGAGGTCGAGAAGCGACTGAAACCGAAAAAGGAAATCAAAATTTTCGTCGGACTATCGAAAATGCAACGCGAATGGTACACGAAAATCCTGCTAAAGGACATCGACGTGGTCAACGGAGCCGGCAAGGTGGAGAAGATGCGCCTGCAAAATATTCTCATGCAGCTGCGAAAGTGCACAAATCATCCGTATTTGTTCGACGGTGCCGAACCTGGTCCGCCGTACACGACCGACGAGCATCTCGTCTTCAATGCCGGTAAAATGGCAATTCTGGACAAATTGTTACCGAAACTGCAAGAGCAAGGATCTCGCGTATTGATTTTCTCCCAAATGACACGAATGATGGACATTCTGGAGGATTATTGCTTGTGGCGTTGCTACAACTACTGCCGATTGGACGGCCAGACGCCGCACGAGGACCGGAATCGACAGATCGAAGAGTTCAATAGCGAAAACAGTTCGAAGTTCGTCTTCATGCTGTCGACTCGTGCCGGCGGTCTTGGTATTAATTTGGCAACGGCCGACGTTGTCGTCATCTACGATTCGGATTGGAATCCACAGATGGACTTGCAAGCGATGGACCGTGCCCATCGGATCGGTCAAAAGAAACAAGTTCGCGTTTTCCGTCTGATTACCGAGAACACGGTCGAGGAGAAAATCGTCGAGCGGGCCGAAGTGAAATTGCGTCTCGATAAGATGGTCATACAGCAAGGCCGATTAGTCGACAATCGCGTCAATCAACTGAACAAGGACGAAATGTTGAATATCATTCGTTTCGGAGCTAATCACGTTTTCTCGTCGAAAGACTCGGAACTCACCGACGACGATATCGACACGATCCTGGAACGTGGCGAGGCGCTCACGAATCAACAGAAACAGAAATTCGATGAATTGGGTGAGAGTTCATTGCGGAATTTCACCGTTGAGAATGGCGGCGAAGGAAAATCGCTCTATCAGTTCGAAGGCGAAGATTATCGAGAAAAACAAAAAATGAATGCCATGGGAAACTGGATCGAGCCACCAAAACGCGAACGAAAGGCCAATTATGCAGTCGATGCTTACTTCCGCGAAGCTTTGCGTGTTGCCGAACCGAAGGCACCGAAAGCGCCACGTCCTCCGAAACAGCCAATCGTGCAAGACTTTCAATTCTTCCCGCCTCGCTTATTCGAACTTCTCGATCAAGAGATCTACTACTATCGTAAAACTCTGGGCTACAAGGTACCTAAGAATGTCGAATTGGGATCGGAGGCGACGCGAGCGCAGCGCGAAGAGCAAAAGAAAATTGACGATGCCGAACCGCTTACTGATGAAGAGCTTTCTGAAAAGGAGGCACTTTTAACGCAAGGTAAACCCGGATGAGCCATGTAAATCGTGATAATTCATTAATTTTTTTTATTATTCTAGGCTTCACAAATTGGACGAAACGAGATTTCAATCAGTTTATTAAAGCGAATGAAAAATACGGACGCGACGATATCGAAAACATAGCCAAGGACGTGGAAGGTAAAACTCCAGAAGAAGTTATCGAGTACAGTTCAGTATTTTGGGAACGATGTCACGAACTTCAAGATATCGAACGCATCATGGCTCAGATTGAGCGGGGCGAAACGAAAATTCAAAGACGACTATCGATTAAGAAAGCTTTAGATCAGAAGGTGAGTAGTGTAGGAAATTTTTGAATTTCTTTGGGGAACAAAAAAATCATAAATTCTCTCGATAGATGGCCAGATATCGTGCACCATTCCACCAGCTCAGATTGCAATACGGCAATAACAAGGGCAAAAACTACACAGAGGTCGAGGATAGATTTCTTGTATGCATGCTTCATAAATTGGGTTTCGACAAGGAGAACGTGTACGAAGAATTGCGAGCTGCTATCCGGTAAAACTTATTTTTTTTTGGTTCGAAAAAAAAAAATACTAAACGAATAATTTTTAGAGCTTCGGCACAATTCCGTTTTGATTGGTTCCTTAAATCTCGAACAGCATTAGAATTACAACGTCGCTGTAATACGCTCATCACACTTATCGAACGCGAGAATCAAGAACTCGAAGAGAAGGAACGGCAAGAGAAGAAAAAGAAAGCGGCCAAAGGTGGAACTGGAATTCTGACTAATTCGGGGCAAGTAAAGTCGGGACAAAAACGAAAATCGGAAGTTTTAAATAACGATAAGAACAAGAAGAAGAAGAAATAAAGTTTGAACGAGTGTTTTTATTGTAATAATCGATCCCGATGTTGTGCACGGAAGTGGGAAATTAATTATAGATATTTTGTGTTTATTAGAAATTAAGATTTGATTGTATTTAAATAAATAGCTCCACATTTTTTTTAAAGTAATTATACGTACGATTAAGTAGGCTTAAAGTTGTTTTTTTTTTGGATTTTTGTTGGTTGCAGTTTTAATGAATTGTCTGTGGGCGCTTTCTGCTGGCGCATGGCAGAAGCGGGCGATTTTCATCATCGATTTCACAATCGAAGTTGCTATCGGACATTTGGCTTAAATTGCAAATTTCCTTTGGTAACTTGAGTACGAAACATTGGCGACTGATGAAGGCACCAACTCGATTAACTCGTGCCTAGAGATGGTATGGTATTTCACGATTTTGGTATTAGAAAAGAGCAATCGCATACTGCGATTGAATATTGAAAAGAGCTGCGATTAGAAGAGCAGAGGAAATGCACAGTGCCTGCGTTCAATGGAATTGGCGCAATGATAATTTCAAGAAATCGCAGACCTTTTGTTGTGACTCCCACATTACTGAGGCTGCGTTTGTTTTAGGTCGCCAAATATATCGCAATCAGAGACGCTGTATCAAGGATAGAGGAAATCAGTGGTTCCAAGAGCTGCTCTTTTTCACAGATATTGAGAAAAACCAATTGGAGTTAATAGCTGCGATTGAAAAAGAACGGATTTTGCCATCCCTGCTCCTGTCAAAAAGTAGTCCTGAGTGCATGTTTACCTGTACCACCGTAGCCATGCAGGTGCTCTGCCATTGGACTCGGAGGTGAAGCGTCGAGCTATCACCTACAAGATCCGGAAGGGACTCCCACTGCTGGATAACGACTAGTTAACTTTGGAAGAGGTTAGGAAAATGACCCTTAGCGCATGCAAAAAAACTCATCGAACTTAAGGTCACGTTATTGTGGTAAGCCAAGTGGGATAGAAGTGACAAGGCTAGGGTTACACATCGGTTAATTGAGGCCACAAGCTTCGCGAGAGATAACCGAGACTTTGACTTCTGTCTTAGTCTTGGTTATCTCTTGACGGGCCACGGCAGCATAAATGAGTTCCTCGACAGGATTGGCCATAGCGAAATGGCGGGCTGCGGTGCTAGATATTTAATTGCTTCCTTAGATATGATGGTCTGACTGCCGACCTGAATGTTCGTGTATTCAATTTTCTTTCGACTAGTTATTAGATCAGCTTGTGTTTTGTGGTCAGCTAATTCTAAACCGGCGGACTCTAGCCAGTCTTTAATTTTGTGACTGCTTCGTTTGTTGCTGATTTTATTTCGTGCATGGTAACAGTGGCGATGTTGTCAACGAACCCGATTAATTTAACTCTGCGGTGACGATAGTTGAAGAATTCCGTCGTACATGATAAACCACAGGAAAGGGCCCAGCCTTTATGGAACTCGAGCGGTAACGTGGAAGTACTTTACCCCTAACCAACTTCCTGTTGGTCAAGTAGTTGTCAACTATTCTCAACAAGCAGTATGGTGTATCCTGCCCAACGAACTCTTTTTAAATAGCCAATCTGCCGAGTTAAAGGCATTTTTGTGAAAACATTCACCAAAGCATTTTTGATGTTTACTGTCACTACTGAATAATATTTCTTTATCGCTCATTGCCATCGTTCTCCTTATATCGTCTCAGCTGCTGCGTCGACTACCGTTTTTATAGTGTGAACAGTGGAACGCGATTTCCTGAATCCGAACTGGGGGATTGATAGTGCTCCTTTCTGATCTGCTATTACATACAATCAGTCTGTTGTATATAGGTAATTCGTTCATGGATCTTTCCCAACGTGTTAAGTGGACATATTCGGCGATATGACGATGGTTCTCCAGAAGGCTTGTTTCTTTTTGGTAACAGTTCCAAATGTTGGAGCTTTCATTGTTCTGGAGTATTTCCTTCCTCTAAAGGTCCTCCTTATAAAGTTTTCGGGCCTCTTTTGAACAGCTAATTTTACTTTTTTTAAGGAACCGAGTATAACTTAGGGGTCACTCTATAACGTTATGCACAGCTTTGTCGGTATAGGAATTAGAGAAAAAAAAATTAAACTGCCATATTTGGTATACCATCGGGTCTAAGTGCCTTGTTGTTGCCTATATTCCTGCATGCTTTAAATAGTTCCTCCGACATAATTTCAGGGATAGACTTTTTGCTGATCTGGCTGGTAAGGCTACACATAGTAGTTGACCTTTAGGGGAACATGTACTTGAGGGTCCTCAACTTCGCCTGCTTTGCTAAGATTTCGCTAATGGCACCTTTGTGTTCGCCAGTAGTGGCTCACGTCTCCTTAAGTAAGTTAAATTAGAAGATCTCCTTTTTGTGTTTATCTGATCCTCGGTACCGCCCTTTGCTTCGATAACAATAGCGTCTTATTTTTATCTTACGATAGCGCTCAAATCGGGCCTTGGTCTCCTGAATACTTCGTTTCCATCCATATCGGTTTAGTGACCGCGTTCTCCAGTTTGAGAATCTTAGCAGTGATTTGCTGTCTGCGTCAATCGAATTCTCCCAGCGCTTCCGTAGTTTTCCGACCGGTCATTGTCCATTAACTTTCCCTTTCAGTGTGCCTTTAGGAATTCTTCCGTCATCTATCCGCTCCACATGATCAGCCCATTGCAGCTTCTTAAATTTGACGAGGGTTGACACTTCAGGACTGTCGAAGATGGAATACAGTTCTCTATGGTATCGTATTCACCAGATCGAGTCCTCTCTCACAGGCCCGAGGATTCTTCTGAGGACCTTTATCTCAAAGGCATTAATGATTTTTTTCGGATGCCTGAGTTAATGTCCACGTTTCGCTGCCACGGCATAGCACAAGTCTAATAATTGCTTTGTAGTTTAAGTTTGGTTTCCCTGTGCACGTTTTTGTTTTTAATTATTGGAAGTACCGAATAATACGTCTTGTTTGCCATAATTATTCTTCTTTTAGTTTCGAAGGGTTCGCATCCATCCTTCGCAAGGTTTGCCTCTAGGTGTACAAAGTTGTCTACGTTTTCTGGGTTATAGTCTCCTACTGTGATATTTTGTCTGATTGGCGTCTTTTTCCTAGTTTGTATCATAACTTTTGTTTTGTTTTCGTTAATACGTAGTCCTACTGCCCTTGGATTTGAAGCATAGTGTTCCCTTGGTGTAAACGGAAAGTTTTCGAACAACAGTTTCGAGTGTCAAGTTGAAAAGCATTGCTGCGAGACCATCCCCCTGTTTAATGTCGTTGTCTGTTTTACACCTAGAAAGTAGTTTAGCAAGTCAAGTCCGGATGGACAGGACCAGTACCCAGTGGCTACCACGTGGAGGTATGCACAATTGATGAGTATATGATAGTTATAACACTGGGTGTCGCCTAATGACGCCGGTTATATGCTTACCCTATCTATACCCATCAAACTACCAACCATAATAGCGTCTGGTCTAGCTTTAGCTTTTTCTTGATCTTCTTCCTTGCGTCTTATGACCCACCATCCTCTCCTACCGCCTGCTCCTTTCGCTGCTTTTTAGTAGTCTTCGTGTGAACGGCTATTGACCATCGATCTTCTCCTGTCGTTTGCTTGATGTCTGGGACGGCGTTGATCTTCCTATCACTAGTCGGTGGGGCCTATACGCTGGTCATACCGCATCCCACTTCTGGTTTTTTGCTACAGATTGATGTTTCTGTTTCTTGGCGCCGGGGTTTCGCTGGGGGCAACCTGCCATTTTTTCCCAGTCTTGGTTTTAGCCAGACTGCAGGTAGTCGTTGAGTAGTACTCCCTCAAATATTAAAACTTTATATTGAATATACACGGCAAAAGAGTCGTTTAAAATACCGTTAACCGGTCGAGACTTATTAGTACACTTGGGTTACAACAGCTAGGCGATTCCAATTGTGTCTACAAATCATCATCAGGATGGACGTAGTCCCATTGGATTTCGAGAAGTGCAATCCTATTGCCTCAGACTGTTTTACAATTTCTCAGACCGTTTTGCATAACTAAAAGAATATTCCAGCACGCACTTGTTAATGGCCAATACTTTCGCTTGGAACACAGTTCTGTGTTCAGGAAGATGGAAAATGAATAAAAAAAAATAACTTTATGTTTGTGAACTGGTCAAATCCCTCACATTACAAATCTTCAAACAAAAATAATATATTTCTGATTTTAAATGTATAATTTCTTTATTTCATTTATAAATAAAACAACAATTCTGTTAGTCACATAATAATTATTAAGAGAGTTTCGATCGAATCAAAACAACAACAAAAAATGCCTAAGCTGCGTTTTTTTTCCCGAAACATTAACTTCACAATTAAAATTATTCCGCTAGCACGCATTTAATAATCTATTTGTATTTAATTTAATACGTCGAGACTGTAAAGCATGTCGTCAGATTCTACTGACTACGAGCACGCAGGAAGAGAACAATAGATGCGTATAAAAATCGCTTTAATATGAAATACTTTTCACAATACATGATAGAAATACATAAATAAAGACACGCTTATTATTATTGTTTTTAAATATTTCACCGAAAGAGAAAAGTTTTTACGCACAGCCCGATATATATATTTTTTTTTTATTTATTTATCTAGAGAATTTCAAGATCACAGTGTCGTATTTCGGGGAACTTTTTCTGAAAACGAAATAGGAATGTGCCCGATTAAAGACCGAAAAAATCCAAGATTAAAATCTTACCCGTAATTTCATTTCTATCCGATCGATTTCACCGCCCATCAGATCCACTATGCTTTCTCCGTGCTTAAGTAGAAATGATTCGAGTTCGTCGATTGTTTGAAATGATTTTACTGTCTGTGTGTGTTTGAGAGATTTATAGTTAAATTGCGAGCTATTCAAAAGTAGTTCATCAAAAATACAAACCGACAAAAGTTCGTTTAAGTCCTGCTTATCCAAATACGATCGTGTCAGCTCTCTGCCGTCGAAATCCATTTCGGCCTGAATAAAAACATTTCTTTTTGTATTTTCATTCAATTTTCATGCAATTTTCCTTTTACCTTGTATCGAACCAGAGAATTTCCCATATCAATTCCTTTCACATCGTGAATGGCTCGAATCATGACGTCGCTTTCCAATTCTGAATTGATTTTATTTAAGTGCTCTTGCGATATTGATCTGAAAAAAAAAATTTTCATACGAAGCAATAATTTAAATAATGGATCTTACTTTCCCACGAGCGCTGCAACATTTGTATAAATAATAAAAGAAGCAACCGCACCTAAAATACCACCGACTAAAATTGAACCGATTGCATCGGGTATTGATGAGCCGGTGTACGTACTCAGACCCATACAAGTAGCTGCAACCGTAACACTAGCAACAGCGGCTGCATCTTCGGTTAGAACGACATTAACGCACGGATCTTGACCTCGAATAACTGTGATGAAAAAAAAAAAAAAATGAAGCGATAAAATAGTTTAAATCCTTTTGCGGACATACCGTAATCTTTGAAGCTCATATTGGAAGCCTTAGCGGATCGTCGAATTTCATTGACGGCGACCAAAAGTGTTGCACCTTCTGAAACAAGCGAACCACCCAGAATGCAAAGAGCCTGTGATTGAGATGTTGCGCAAATTAGAAAAGTGAACGAGAGATTATTTCAAATACGTACCCAAAAGTAGTCATGGATTGGTTCGGGATGCATTAGGCCCATAATGCCGTGATACACAGAAAGTCCGGTGCCCACGCAAAAAATTCCCACACCAGAGATTAGCGAAGACACGTATTTCATGTTCGTGTAGCCGTAGGGATGATTTATATCTGCCAACTGAAAGTGATTGTTAGTTAAATAAAGAAAATTTCGGTAGCAAGAGTCCAAATACAGAAGCATATCTTCTTGGACTAAGGTGGACACCTGCCTATAGGGATTTATCCAACAGATTTTTTTCAACCCTGGACTGATGTGGCAAACGATAATCAACACCCCTTCATTTTCATGATGGTTCCAGTCTATACCGTGTTGCAAGAGTCGGCATTCACGTTAGTGTGTGCGAGACCTATCTAAATATCTGTCAATTTCAAGGTCATGACTTCTTTGAAATGGTTACATGTTTCCCTATTTGACGTGGATACAATAGCCGAATCGATAAGAACTTCGCTGCCTCTAAGCTGCAAGTGGAGCCCGACAGCTAATTTGCGCTAAACTCAAGAAGAGAGACGTGGACCTGTATTCTATGCGTTTCGTCATTTCCAAGTTTGGCGTTCCTGAGCACTTATTACCTAATGCTCTGGATCCGTCTATCTGGCCAGTCACGGTCAAATTCAAGGAATATATGTTTTCCCAAGAATGGAAGTCGTTCCGGCTACAAAGTAATTCAGAGCTCAATTTCTTGTGATGTATCCTCCCACGTTTCAGTCTACTATTAGAATGCAGGTGGTACTCGGTCGAAAATTACGGAACTTTTCTTATTATCTTCATCACTTGATTACGATGTCATCGCCTTGATAGACACTTGGTTGCAATCGAATTTTCTTTCCGCCGAACCTTTTGACTCCAACTATGTCGTATATCGATGCAATTGCTCTTCTCGCGTTACATGGCGGCGGAGCACTATTGGCAATACGTACTTCGTTTATTCGCAAGCATTGATCTGCATCATAAGTCGGAATTGATCGAGCAAATCTGTGTACGCGTTAATTTTTCTAGCGTCTCCAGCTAACATCGTCCATTGTGAGCTACATTCCTCCATTAAGTGATATTGACTTATACACGGCGCACATATTCAACATCGAGTTTATCGTGAAGGACCTAGGCGAGGCGCGGTATCCTTGCGTTATGGGTGACTTCAATATTGGCGACATTAACTGGACATTCTCGTATGAAGAAAAATGTTTTATACCCTTCAATATGAAGACGCCCACGGAATTCTTAGTCATCGATTCATTACACTCTCTGCACTTATTTCAAATTAATTTTGTGAAAAATAGTCTGAATAGATTATTAGATTTAGTTTTCATTAATAACGTGCGTGCTCCTCTTTTTGACAACTCAATTAATCATAAGGCTATTTCTATTATTTTTAAATTTTACGTTCTAGAAAACAAGTTATCTTCGAGCAGTTCTTCATCTTACTTCAACTTTTTTAAAGCCGCTTTTGTTGCATTGAACGATTATTTTCAATCGATTGATTGGTACAGTAATTTCCTTCATTTAAATTTATCTGATACATTTACAATTTTTCAATCCAGTTTGAAGATACTCTTGATTTATTCGTCCCCGTGTATAGAAAGAAAGCTACTCCAAAAGTTCCATGAGGCAATTAACGCCTCAGTAATCTAAAAAACCGTAAAAACAAGTCATAAATATTGGTACACAGAAAAATCGACGCCAAATGATAACGAATTATTATTTTTCAAACATTTTTTTTTGTTATACTCTAGATGAAATCTGAGAGTATATTGTGTTTGCCTTACCGTTTGTAACGCTAAGAAATAAAGCTCGCACAGAGCCGCCAAGGGTACAGAAATATTTGTTGTCGCTCAAAAACTTCGATTCCGAGTTGCTGTCTGTCCGTCTGTCTACAGCATAACTCTCGAACGCTTTGAGCTATCGTGCTGAAATTTGTTGTGTGTCATTTTTAGCAAAAAAGAAACTTTAAGTTCGTGAACGGGCCACATCCCCCCACTCCTTCTACCCCCTCCCATACAAATTTCACGAAATTTCGAAATTTTCAGAAATTGATTTTTCTTAGAAACTATTTAAGCTATCGATTTGAAATTTGGGTTCACGTATTATGATATAGATACCATTAATATGACTCAATGTTGATCCGATCCCATCACTCCTTCTACCCCCTCCCATACAAATGCATAATTTTGAAAAATGCAGTTTTTCGATTTTCATCGAAACTAGTAAAGTTATAAAAACGAATTTTTGCCAGAATTAATTTTTTTAGAATTGCAATCAGCACTGAAAAAATTATCAACTTCCCCTTACTCCTTCTACCCCCTCCCATACAAATTTCACGAAATTTTGAAATTTAAATTAAATTATTTTTCTTCGAAACTGTTAAAGTTATCAATTTGATATTTCGCATAAAGTATAAAAATAGAAATATCAATAACAGGAACAAAAATTGTTTTCATCCTTACACTCTTTCTACCCCTTCCCATATAAATGCATCATTTTTGTTAAATGCATTATATCGATTTGCATTAAAACTAGAAAAATTACAAACTTAAAATTTTGCCAGAATTTGTTTTTTAATAGTTGCAATAAATGCTGGAAAAAATTATCAGCTCAGCTTCCCTCCTTCTACCCCCTCCCATATAAATATCTGTATTATAAATTCAAGAAAAGCATTTCTCCTTCAAATATATGAGAGCTGTCGACTTTGAAATTGAATCAAAGCATAGTGATAAGGGTGATGATAAGCAGTTTCAAAATCATCTAAAACGTTCCACTTCCTCTGCCACCTCCCATACAAATGCCTCAATTTAAGGAAAACTATGACCAATTTCTTTAAAAATAATGAAAACTAAAAATTTTAAATTCAGCACGAAACATTTTACACGCCATTTTCGGTGTCACATAGGAGAAATACAAACCTCCGCCTCTACTTCTACCACCTCCCATGCAAAGTCTCTTCTCACTATTCGAAAGAATTTGAGATGACATATTTGCCGGTATAGTAAAGTAATTTCCATCTCATCTAGAGTATCATATGATTGGGCTTTAAGCTCAATCATAATTCTGTTATGTTTTTCATTGCGTTATTCAATGGCTACAAATCTTAGAACAACTTATTCGAAATGACTTCCATTTGCCTTCCAGCACGACTTGAGACGTTCTGGCCACTCATCGATTGCGAGACGCACTTCATGCATGGGGAAATTGTCCACTGCTCGCTTCAACGACTCAATATTTGGGTGTCGAGTAAAGCAAGCCATGCCCTCTTATACGGACCACAACTTGTAATCCAACGGGTTGAGGTCTGGACTACCAGCTGGCCAATCATCCGTTGATATGAAGTCCGGAACGTTGTTTTTGAGCCACAGTTGAGTCGTTTTTGCCTTGTGAGCTGGAGCAGAGTCTTGCTGGAAAGTCCACGGCTTGCTGGCGAATATTGATTGGTTGAGAGGCTCCACAATGGGTTTCAAGACGGTCGATTGATATACTTTGGCCGATGTTTTCACTCCTTTCTCGCAAAAATGGAGCTTGGTAACGCCATCGTAGCTCACTCCCCACCATACCATTACAGACGCGGGATGGTGGCCTCTTTGGACCCTCGGGATGATTTGGGATGCTTATACACACGGTCGTTCTGTTTGTTGAACGATTCTTCTACGGTGAAGATTTTCTCGCCAGTAAACAGAATTTGTCTGTGAGCGTTCTTCGCGAACCGGCTGCGTAACGCTTTCGATTTTCGCTTGCGTTTTTCCTTTAATGCGGCCGTGAGCAGGTGTCCAGTGTGTCGCTTGTACGCACTGAGTCCCAAATCTTCTTTGATAATGCGAGACATGGATTTTTGCGAAATTTGCATTTCCCGCGACAAGATTTTGTTTTCGCAGCGGTTTTCGGTCGATTCGTTTCTTCACGGCTTTGATCGCTTTCGAAGTTCTTACTGTGCGCGGACGGCCGGATCTTTGACGGTCTCGTACTCCACCAGTATTCTCAAACAACTTCACAGCACGATACACAAAATTGCGAGTGATTCCAAGCGGTCGCAACGTCCCAAAGACATCGCATTTTTCCATGTTGCATTTTAGTAGGCCAACTACAACAATACGATTTTCGATGTCGCCCCATTCCATGATTGTAAACAATTGATGCCAAGAACTTTTTACGTGGCAATGAAGCAGAAATGTCAACTATCAAATCGCAGTCAAGACGAAATGGATGTGCCCAATATTGCATTCGTAATGAATGCGTTTAGTTGTGTACCAATATTTATGACTTGACTAGGTAAGAGGTTCAAAATAGCAAAAAGTAAATGACCACATTATTTTCTTGTGTCTTAGGAAGGAATTCGATTTTCTGAATCGTTTTCTTTATAGTCGGTAATTATCGTCGACAGAATTAAATATTAAAAATAATTGTAGAGTCTTCTGGGTATATTTGAACTCTAAGTGCAAATCATCTCAGCTCCCGAAGTCGATGGAATACTCAGACATTTTATCCAATGGCATCGGAGAAACTTGTAATTTTTTTACGTCGTACTTTAGGTCAGTATATAATCCAGATTGGAATGAGATGTCATATGACAATTGTAAATCTTTGAACGCTATTAAAGACCTAGGGGATATCTCTCTGTCCCACGAAGATGTTTGGTCAGCTCTTAATAATCTTGACAGCTAAAAAAACGCAGGTTTCGATTTGGTTCCTGCGATGTTCTTAAAAAATTGCTCATCTTCTTTATGTCACTGTTTAGCCCTCATTTTTAATAAATCACTGTCGCCTGGAAAGTTTTGGGATATTTGGAAAATATCTTTTATTGCCTCCATTTATAAGGCACCTTGTTGAAAATTATAGACCTAGCTCTATGCTTTCGTCTTTACCGTCAGTATACATTTCAAGTTTCAATTACATAGCTTAAGGGACAGTCGAGGTGTTCATTTTTAAGTCTTTTTCTTTGCATCCCCTGACCCTCCCCTTTACAATAATTAGCCTCTTTCTAAGCTGATTCTGGTGGATCTATATGCCACCTCAATGGTCCCAAAATATAATTTTTTTGTGATTAGTAATTTCGAAAATCACGACCTTCGCATAGTAAACCAACACGCTACCTACTAGGCTACACCCTCTTCATACCTCTGCTGATTTTTAGCTTCCTATCTGCGTTCGTGGTGGAGATATTAGCAAGTGTAGTTTTTGGCTCTTTCTCTCCTCCCGCCTCCCCCTTCCACCTAAGACTCACCAAAATTTAGAAATTGGAGCTCACTTACCCAATCAACAATCCACCCAAAAACAACATTCTACCTTTAACGGTCTCGGAGATATGAGTTCATATGTACGGCATACGGCGGGACGGATTTTTTTTTGTTGCATTTTTAGGCTAATTTAGTCATGAAACGCGAACAAAAAATTTCAGAGTAGCAAATTTTGTTTTATCTGGGTCGATCACAATACTTTGTTATTAAAATAATAAAGTAAAATAGAAATCTTTGAATTTTATTACGAAAATTCGCGTTTGATCGCAGTTACGGTGTGCAAAATTCGAGCAAATTTTGATCGTAATCATGTGCCTCCTGAGACGTGTGTGCGCAACCTAATCAAAATATTCCAAGAGACTGGCTCAGTGCAAGATGTGAAGACATCGAAACGACATTCGACCGAAAATATTGCCGCATTGAGGGAAAGTGTTGAAAACGACCTACCTTAACACCTCGATTTGTCACTGTGCTCAAGAACTCGACCTCTCCACGTCCACACTGTAGCGAATATTGACGAAAGAAGGCTCTACATGCGTACAACCTCCAATTGACTCAAGAAATGCAGCTGGTGGACCACCAGCAGCGCCGTACGTTCTCTGATTGGGTCTTGGAAAACATGAATGATGATGATTTTTGCAAACAAAATCGTGTTACACATTTTCACATTGATGGTTACGTTAATAAGAAAATTGCCGCATTTGGGGTTCCGAAAATCCGCGAGTGATTCAGGAGAAGCCAACGTACTCACAACGAATGACTTTCTGTTACGGATTGTGGACCGGAGGTGTCATAGGGTCGCACTTTTTCCAAAATGACGACGGAAGAGCCGTTACAGCCAATGGAGTGTGCTACAGACGCATGATAAACAATTTTTTGTAATCTGAGATGGAGTATATGTGCATGTACGACCTCTACTTTCAACAGGATGGTGCTACGTGCTATACAAGTTACGAAACAATCGAGTTATTGTGAACGAAGTTCCCTGGTCGCGTACTTTCATGTTCTGGAGACACCTATTAGCCACCAACATCTTGCGATTTAACACCGTTATACTTCATTCTTTGGAGCTATTTTAAGAGTAAGGTCTATGCTAACCATCCATAAATAATTCCAAATCTCAAAGCGAACATTGAAGCCGCCATCGCCGAAATAGAGCCCCAACTATGCGAAAGAGTGATCTAGAGTTTCGAAAAAAAGGATTAAGGTTTGCAAGCAAAGCCGAGGCAGCCATTTGATAGATATTGTGTTACACAAATAATCCCCATGTGTTTACTTTATAATGCAATACAAATTTCAGAGACATCCAAACAATTGTTCGTTTTGTTCAAAAAAAAAAAACAAATCCTGCACTTCTTATTGGGAGGATTATAATCGAAAATTAAAGTGGTTGAAAGAAAAGACCTTACGTCAATCACACGACATACTCGGTTACTGAATTCTGTCTGTTGATCACAGGACTTACTCGCTTAATAAGCACCGCCTGTCGGTCACAGGACTTACTCGCTGAACTCCGCCTGTCGGTCGACCAAACAGTGAGTGAAATTTCGGAAACGCTTTTGTCAAAGTAGTTTGCTACGATATTGTCGTCATTCGAGTGTCTTGAAAATCTAAAATGATCGCTCCTTACTATGAAACGGCTTCCCAAACCATCACACCGCTTTCCCTGCTGTGATGTCGTGATAGGAAAATAGATGTTGCCATCAGGTCCGTCCAAGTTCAAATTTTGTTTTCAACCGAAAAAATTACCCTGTGCCACCCATTTTTCCAAGTGTTGTGGTATCATACGAATTCTAGCCGTTGCCTCCGACAATCCGGATTTAATGGTATTTTTTCAATTTTCCGGCGTCGGATATGTGCAGCACTGTTTCACAGATATGCTCGCACTAACACCACACTTGTCTTTGATTTTTACCGCAGAATTAGACGAATCGCATTTGAAGCTTTCTTTATTATTGCTTTTCTATATTCAGGTGAAATAGCTTTAGGTTATCGTCCTTTTCGGTTTTTTCTATGATTTACTGGATCTCGAAGATAAACGCTACCTGCTGACTTTCTTCGACATTCGGCATTATAACAGCAACTACGACCTTCATCTCTAAATGCATCAATTTTACATTTTTCGTTGGTGATTAGGTGCCTTCCGCTTCCATTTTTTTTTTCGAAACGTGCTAAATTAAAAGGAAATAAAGTAATGAATAACCACTAAAAAATTGAGTAGCACCTTAATATAACGAACTTCGAAATATCGCTAAATTTTGCAACTGTCCGCAATCAAGAGGAGCCAGTGCATATTTTATGATGTGACACAGAGTAATGGTACTTTGCCTGAAATTAATAAACTCGCACAGGAAGTTTCCGTGATAAAACAATCTTCCAATCTGTATACGTACATTTGCGTTATCATGTTCCAGTAAGCTACTTTTTGCATCAAAATTAGCTTCATCAGCTCGTTACTAGCCTAAATGTTTCGCGTGCTTCCGTCTGTTACTTTTATTCTCACCCGCCATCTACATACTTTCCTTTGCCTCAGATTTCACACTTATCCGCTCGTTACCGAACATTAGTCTTTCGCTCAATTCCGTTCGCTACACTCATCTGCCAATTCATTTCCCAATTTCGATCTGCTTGTTACTTCACCATGTCTTTTGCTTGCCTCTGTCCACTTCTTTTAACAGCTTGTTGTAACTTACGTATCCCTCTTCCACTCCCTCAACGTCTTTAGCGTTAAATTTTGTTTCCATCAGTGCGTTACGCGATGCTTGTAATCTCTCGCTTACTTCTATCCACTACTTGTATCCCGCCCATTGACACTTGCCAGTCCCTTCACCATTACCTCGATTTATTATTTAACTTCTTTCTAAACCTCTATCTCCACCTATAGACATCACCATATACACTAGGCATATCACTGATTCAATCATAACCCTCGACACCAATCCCATAGCGCCAGATAACTTCTGGTGAATTTGCGCAAGTTTTGGTGGTCACAAAATTCCAGTGTGAACGCCCGCTACCTGCTTGGGTCTAGGTCTTTGCAAGCATAATACCGTTCGAACGACTGGGGTGCGAGGAATTGTCAAGCTTCAAAAGCACTTACTGGAATCGGCGTACCTTTAAGCCCGTTTCATCAAAGTTAGGGGCAGAGTAGATGCCCTGCGACACATGCCATTTTTTTCAGAAAATATGCTTACCTGCGTGGACTTATGAATACCAAAGGCCAAAATCAACTGATTGATCGTGTCCGCCAACGAATGTATCGCTTCCGAAAACATGCTATGCGATCCGCTGTACACCCAAGCGAGAGCTTTAAAAATGAAATTCGTTGTATTTCTGCAGGAGACACAAGAAATTCAGTTTAGAATAAATCGAATTGAAGCTTTGACTTACATTCCAATCGCAATGAGAACAACTCGTCCTGATTTTCCCATTAGGCCAGGTTCATCTTCGACAACAACAGCTCTGCTTCCGATCTCTCGTCTGTAGTCGCGCAATCGTCGCTTCACAGTGAAAATATCTGCAAATTGAGAACATTGAAAACACGGAAATAAAAAATTCGCTCCATCGTACTTTGTTGATGTTTCTTCCGTTCGATTTCGCGCTTAAGGCATTCGCGAAGCAGATTCTCGCGCGATCCCCACACTTCGATGGCCTTCGCTTCGACATCCTTTCGCCAGAACACGGTGATGGGAGGTTCCTGTTCGTACGGCGATCTTCGCTTGATTTTCGATAAGGCATCTAAATCTGAAGCGCGTAGCAAGAAATCGGAAAGAGCTCGGGCCGGCGTTATGAAATTGCGTTCGAGCGACGATCGATTGAAATCGACCCGTGCCCGCTTGCTTACGACAGGAATTAATTTCGGGCTTGCCTCTTCCGTGGTGGTAGTTTGAGGTGTTACGGACGCAACTGTCGATCCGATGTCCTTTTCGAGAATAAAATCGTTTACTTTCGAATCCTCCACGTTAGCGGTTACCAACAATTTTCCTTTTTTCGTGTTGATTTCGAACGTCTGGGTGGTGGTGGCAGTGGGAATTATTTCGCCGACATGCGTTGCTACGTTCCCGACTTCGAGTGTTGTCTTCAATATTTTCTCATTTTTCAGCTTTGCATCGTTGGAATGACTTTCGGCAGGCTTCGCTTTCCCAGAATCAGGAGGATTGGAATTCTGCGGACAGACGGGGTTTATTGATTGGGTTTCTTCGAATGGATTCTACTTACGTTCGGTTCGTTCGAGCTGCTCAGGTTCCTAGCGGAGCACGAGAAAACGTCGGACCGCTTCGACTTCAGAAGGGAACTGTCCAGGCCGAGTGGAGTCCTGAAAATGAATTTGCTGCCCTGAACGAAGGGAAATCAGTTTCGGTCAAATGAATAATAGCATTACAATACTACTCACGCATTGTTTTCCGCTGGCGTAGACCTTGCTCGACAATGAACCCCTGAAGCTTAGAACTCGAGCGATACCGAAGCTCCGCTGCAGCATAAATTTCGGTGGCATTATTGGCAAGCAGCGGGGGCGGATTCCAGGAACGCAGAAATGCTCCTTTATCGCGGCCGAGATAATTCCAAAGGCGTTTTTCCTACGGTATTTGCACAAACTGCAAAATAAGGTTATGCGCGAGATTCTGTTTTATTTCACCGCTGAACATTTTCCAGTGCACTTTTCGTTTAGATTAGGTCATGGCAAATTTTCGCTAAATTATGAGCAGTTGAAATCACTCGCAATTCAGTCGACTTTTAAGAAATGTTTGCTTAAATCACTCGATTTGTCAAATGTTTGACGTCTGCACGGTTTTGCTCATTTTTTGTAGTCCTTAGTTGGAACACGAACCAGAAACATGCTGTTGATGCAGTGAAATTACGGCGGAAAATCCGATTTTAACGCTCCAACATTTTTTTTTCGCATGTTTACCTAAACATTGAGGAAATTCTTAATACTTCAAAATAATTTTGCATCCATCATGCATATTAACAATCAAAGCAAAAAGGTTTTAATCGCGCCCGCAACTATGCTTACCAAAAATTGTTTAAACGATAAAATTTTTGAAACTTTCAAAAACCGGCACAACACAACTAAATATCGCAATTCAAAGTTTTATAACTTGTTCTTTAGGGAACCAAATTACCTTTCATTTGGTGTAATAGTTCGCATTGTAACTGTACCCAATCCTGAGGTATTTGCTTCAGAACACAAATTTTTGACACTTTGACCCCGAAAATTCTGGGGTCAATGTAGTTTTTCTCTAAAAAACGCATGATAAAAATGTTGGTTTTTTATGTGCTTTATTATTGCCTACAATAGATGTTTACACTTGCATTGCATAAGTTTCATAGTTTAAAAAAAACTATCATTCCAATAGTATAGCACTTTTATAAAAAAACAAGAATATGTTGATCAACACTCTCCGCTTGAACTAAAAGAACTTAAGAATGGTTTTTATGGATTATTTAAAATTTCCTTAATTACAATAAATGTTCAAAATGGCCACCTTCATTTTGAATGCACGCTAAAGCTCGTTTTGCCAGTGTTCTCTTTGTGTTCATACTCCTCAACTGCTGCTTTACTTTTGTTGCTGCCGCATCGATTCTGGTGTTTAGATCCTGCAACGTTACTACTTCCGTTGCGTAGACAAGGTCCTTCATCCGTCCCTATACAAAGAAATCCATAATAGTTAAATCAGGAGATCTTGCAGGCCAGTGTATCGGTCCATTTCTACCGACCCAGCGATTGCTATAATTGGAATTTAACCAATCTCTGATTTGTCGGCCGTAATGAGCTGGAGCACCATCGTGTTGGTAAAACATGGCAACCAATCGTTGAAGTGGCACATCATCCAATAACTCCTGTGGATCATTTGTCAAAAAATGTTCCAATTAGGGTAGGCGGAAGACTAATAGGACCAATGAAATCGTCACCAATCACACCTGCCCATAAATTGACACTGAATCTGTGCTGAAATGATGCCTCTCTTCTTGTATGTGGATTGCTCTCAGCCCAGGTGTGTAAGTTATGGAAATTTGTGATACCGTCCCCGGTGAATTGGGACTCATCCGTCCAAAGAATGTTGTTCTTAAAATTTTCGTCACTTAGTTGTCGTTCAAGGAGCTAAATGCAAAACTCCATCCTTTTGGGCAAATCAATGAGTAACAGATCCTTCACTGGTGTATGGTGGTAGGGATACAAACGCTCTACTTTTAGGACACTCCAAACTTGAAGCTTTGGAAAGGCCTATTATTTGACAGCTGCTGCGGATATCGGTACGGCCTGTTAAGAAATTTGCGTAACCCTACCATAAATTTTCAAGGTCCTAGGTCGCTTGAAAGGTTTCAAATGTTGACATTTGTCATGTATATAAACGCGGGAAAAACACCATGGAACGCTATGCAATGAAAGAAAAAATAAAAACCGTTATTACGAAAATTCGCGTTCAATCGTAGTTACGATGCGCAAAATTCGACCAAATTTTGATCGTAATCAACCAAAACATTCCAAGAGACTGGCTCCAGTGCAAGGTGTGACACCGAAACGACTTCGCCCCGAACCCAAAATGTTGTCGCAGTGAATTAAAGTGTTGAAAACGACCCACCTTAACACCTCAATTTGTCACCATGCTCAAGAACTCGACCTCTCCACGTCTACGCTGCAGCGAATATTGACAAAAGATAACTCTCCATGCGTACAAGGTCCAATTGACTCAAGAGTTGCAGCCGGCGGACCACCAGCAGAGTCGAACGTTCTCTGAATGAGTCCTGGAAAGTATGGTGATTTTTGCAAAAAAATCGTGTATTCTGACGAAGCTCAGTTTCACATTGACGGTTACGTTAATAAGCAAAATTGCCGAATTTGGGTTTTCAAAAATCCGCGAGTGATTCAGGAGAAGCCATCACACTCACAGCGAGTGACTGGTTGGTGCGAATTGTAGACCGGAGGCGTCATAGAGCCGTACTTTTTTGAAAATGACGACGGAAGAGCGCTACAGACGCATGGTAAACAATTTTTTGTGACCGGAGATGGGGTAAATGGACACGGACGATCTCTACTTTCAACAGGATGGTGCTACGTGACATATAAGTTACGAAACAAACAAGTTATTGCGCATGAAGTTACCTGGTCGCTTAATTTCGCGTTTTGACACCGATTGGTCACCAAGATCTTCCTTTGGGGTTATGTTAAGAGTAAGGTCTACGTTAACCATCTGCAAACAATTCCAACTCTCAAAGTAAACATTGCAACCATAAAAAATTCAGAGGCATCCAATTAATTGTTTGTTTTATTCAAAAAACAAATCTTACACTTCTTGTTGATACACAAACATTTTACATATTTGCCAGGTCGCTTGCTATTCCTTCTCGTTTTCGAATCTTTCCAGTCCATTTTGTATCATCGGGAGAAGTCTTTCCACAAAATGCAATAACTTGTTTATGCTTAACCAGAATAGACTTAGAGAGCATTAAGGCACCTTAAGTCTTTCTTTTCTACGACTGTATAGAAATGCACGTTGACAGCCAGAATAGACTTAAAGAATCTTTCGTTGACTTTTTCAAACTTTCGTTAAAACTTATGAGCACGGTTCTAAGCGTAGAAACTTAAGAAATCTTCTGCGCTTGACGTTTCTTCACAGTTTTGAGATTTTTGTAGTTTTTTATTTCGGATTTGTGATTTGTATTTCTTTAAAATAGAATATTTTTTTTTTTTTTACGGAATGACCTGTGTTATAGGCAATTTCGGCCTTTATGTGCAATGCAAAAACACAGTCATGGAGGGAAGGAATGGGATTGGGAAGATTGGGGAAGGGGAGTGAGAACGACCGTAGCGAGTGGAGAAGCTGGTATATCTTAAATTATTCGAAGATTTGAGTGATTTATTGGACTTGTCGGGAAAAAAAGAAAAAAAAGTATGGTGTTAGAAGAATAAATAGAGATCGGCAAAAAAACCGGTATTACCGAGTGATGTTCATTTCAATGAAAACGCACGATCCCGGATAATTTTTCAAAAATTGCAGAATGAATTCGGAAAAGTTTGACTTTTTTTAAGTTTAATAAGGCCTAGCATTCAGAAGAAATCCGCTCCGCCCTTCATCATGCCAACATAGATTTAACGGCTCGAATGCTTTAGAATTAAGAAACAAATTATGTAATTATCTTAACAGTTAGAATATATATTTTCATTTATCCAGGCCTTATATTTAATTCAGTGCAGATATTTGTATATGTGACAGGTATTGCAATTTTGTGTAGAACGTTCGGTTCAGAGTCCACGGCTCAGGTATTCAGTTTGTACTCTATAAAAGGTTAAAGACATATTTTCTCTTCAACTGAAATACAGTTTGGAAAAGATCCGCCCTGGCTTTGTCTCGTTTCTCAGCGTTTAACAGTGAAATGAGTGTTTTGCATAGTAAGGCATCACTATCTTCACTATCTCGACCTTGTGCTCGTTTCTTAACGGCTGCCGCCGCTCTTCAATCGCTTTCAACGTGGATTCAATGGTATTCTTTCTTTTCGGGGTCGTTCGAACGCATCCGACGCACTTGAACTCGTAGCCTGCTGAGATTTGGGTCCTGGCGAACTTTGTTCACGGCCCTCGAGTATATCCTCATCCTCCTGCTCTATTATTGCAATATTTTTGCATCTAGTCCTGCAAATGTAAGAATTATCTTTCATGTTTTTTAAATTAATTATGTAGTGTTTTTACGCTCGAAGTTTCACGAAATTTTTTAAAAACATCATGCTGTCGAAATAAGGCTAACTATTATATTCTGGCCCCATTCCCTGTAGGCAGTGCTTTCGATTTCTGTACGAATGTAATGTTTCCATTTCTTTTTGCAGTCTTCAGCTGAAAAATTAATCAAAATTATTACTTCAACTTATCAAAATAGCAAGAAAACACATACTGTTTTATTTCAGCTCTTCGGCGATTTGCTTCCAAATCTTATTTTTGTAAGTTTTGTTGAAGTACTTTTTGTTTGATTTATCGTAAAGTACGCTCTTGGCTTGCACTTTAATAATAAAACTATCCTCGAATGAAATGTCTTCGGTCAGCTCCATTTTAAGAAAAAAATTATTTCGATTATCAGTCTGTCGACACAAACTTGTTGATCAGTATTTGACAGCCAATATTTATCTGTTTCAACTGTCAAACTTTTCTTACCTTAAGGTTATTATGGTTGGGTATAAGGGGATTCGTTAGGTTTTGCCAAAAAACTTCACGTACCTTAATGCATTTGACGAAAAGATTTTAACGTGCCTTAAGTCTATTCTGGTTAGGGCTATTGACAGTTGACAGACGAATAATGCGAGTGCTGGATGAGTTGAACAAAAGGAAATCGAAGCCACGAAAATTCATACTAGCGCTGACGGAAATATTATGAACTAAAACAGCATAATTGCTGATTGCCTACACTATTATACATTTTAATAGACGACAGGCAGCCAGTTTAAATGCTTACGTAATGCTTAAGACCGCAGTTTAATTATACGTAACAGTTCACAAACTGGAAAGAACTTCTCGAACTGAACTCACCAATATGCATGCAATCTCCACGCACATATGCGAACAATCTACGTGTAAAATATGCCTTAGTAATCAGCTGTTTAAATTTTTGGAAGGTATAACCTTCTGCGAACCAATCAAAATCGTTCATTTGAGAGGTAAGCATTTTTTAAGCGAAAAAATTGTTTGATCTATGAGCAACATGGCAAGTTTGTGCACTCAGTTCTCTTTCGCTCTGCTTAAGACATACGAAATAAAGAGGAAACGAAACACAGACGAAACCCAGACGAAAGGAACCCTATAAAAAGGCGAGCATTTTCGATGAAGTGGTAAGTCTAAATTTGGTAACGAAAGAATCAAGCTCGGGTAATCGCGAACCATCATTAATATAATAATATTTCATCAAATTAGCGGATGTGTCAATAACTGCAGATAAATGATCTTGAACTAAAAATGACAGCGAAAGATCTGTTGATTTTTTAAAGTAGCTTTACGGTATAGTTATCAATCAATCAAATTTAGTTTTATTGTGGTCATTTTACCATTTTGAATGCTAGATTTAGCATTAACATTTTATATTTGCGTTGATACGAAATGATTCATTGGCATGCAAATTTATGTATTAGCAATAATTTCAATGCATCAAACAACAGCTTTATAAATTAAAAAAATAAAGTAAACAATTAATTTAAATATAGTGTAAGCTCTTCATCACTTTTTTGCTCAGTTTAGTAACCTCTCAAAATTAAGAACGGCCACTGTTCAGTCTCTTCTCATCGAGCCCCACACTTCTGTACAACCTGAATGACTCGAGGATGTCCCATCGAGCCTTACACTAATCTACAACCGATTATGACAAACAACAACAACAATGCAATGGCTAATCTGCAAGGGAAGCTGTGGAAGCTCCAGTAAGCGCTCAGATCACACTGTTTAAACACGAATGAAAGCTTTTGGCCGTGAGGCGATGAGCCTTGCGCCTCAGTTCTTACTCTTTTTATGACGTCGACATCGGATCAAGTTATGCAAGCCATGTCCAAGCGCTTTTATTTTATTTTTTTTTTCAAGCCCTTTTTCCTACTGTTAAAGGGAAGGCAAAAGGTAAAAAGACAGAGGCGTATCGCTGATATGAGAATGATCTAAAACGATAATTGAATATGCAAAATTTAATAGTATTAGGAATGTTAGATTCAGTTGATCGAAAATGCTGTGGCAGTTGAGGTGCCGCCACATGCGCTTCACCTGACGAGCCGTTTATTTTTTACTGATTTATAAATTTTGTATTTTTTTAATTTTTCATCTATTCAAGGAACTTAGTCATTTCATTTTATTTTTATTTCATTTATTATTTATTTATTTTGTCTTCTGAGCTGTGCTCATATAATACTTTAGAATTCTGTAAACAATGTGTTTGTATGTATGTGTATATAGAACTCTTAAATTAATTTTATATTTAATTATTTTGTGGTGTCTGGTAGATAATTAAATGTCATTGTTGCATTGTTGATACCTTAGTATTTTTCATACTTCGTGGTTGTTGCCTTTTTCGTCCTTATATTCGTTTTAATGTATTTGTTATTATTGTATATGTTATACGTGTGCTTTTCATTGCCTTTTTATAATCTTTAGTTATATATATTTATTTTGTTGTATGTGTAGTGTTACTACATTCTAGTTTATTATAAACAAATAAATTTGTTGTTGTTGTTGTTGCTTTGTTCTGGATATCGTAAATTTTACTTTATCATTCTAATAATAAAGTATTGTGATCGACCTAGAAAAAAAATGCTACCCCGAAATTTTGTTTTTTTGCGTTTCATGATAAAATTAGCCTATAAATGCAAAAAAAAAAAATTATCCCGCTGTACGCAACACATATGGACTTATATCTCCGAGACCGTTAAAAGTAGAATGTTCGTTTTTGGTTGGACTATTAACTGGGTAAGTGAGCTCCATTTTCTAAAATTTGGGGAGTGTCAAGTGAAAGGAGGAGGTGGTGGGAGAGAAAGAGTCAAGAACTACACTTGCTAATATCTCCACTACGAACGCAGATAGGAAGCTGAAAATCAGCACATGTATAGAGAGGGTGGTAGGAAAAATTCTAAAAATAATTTAATTTTTTTATCCATTGGCGTCCGAAAAGGGTGGGCTTAAAACAAATTGTACGCCGAATTTTTTCTTTCAAATGATTATATCTTCGAAATTACTTATCATAAAAATTCATATCTTGGGGCCATTAAGGTGGCATACAGATCAACCAGAATCAGCTTGGAGGGAGGCTAATTATTGTTAGGAGGAGGGGTGCAAAGAAAAACACTTAAAAATTAATATCTCGACTATCTATTAGGCTATTGTTGCGAGCTAGGGGTTCCCCGGGATTTCAAGTAAAAACACAATTCGTTTAAAAATAAGTGATAACTTATTTCTTCGCACTTTAACTTCATTCACACTATATGGCACTACCGCCGATATTGTTCTATCGCTTTCTTGCACCGGTTCGCGTCTTCCATAAATATCGCTGAATACCTGACTCCCGTCTGAAAGCTTCGTGCTTTTATACGTTTTTCCCCCAATTCTCGAACCTTCCGTTGTGTATGCCGTCGGGTGTATGTCTCAACTATACTGGAAAGTTCTAGATCTTTAATTATGGCTTTTTACATATTGGGGGACACTATTCTACATAATTCTTGTATATTCGAGAAAAATCAAATCGCGTGGTTGCCAGATCTATAACACTATGTGATTGAAACTTGGAACATATATGTATAAAGCTATACTAGCGAAATACGAGAAAAATATAACATTTGGACATAATAGTAGTGGGGGAAATGGCGGGTATTTCAAAAATGGTGCACATTCAAAAATTTCAAACCGGTATAACTCAAAATTGAGTACAGATATCAAATTGAAATTTTGTCAGATTGTGGAATTATATAGTCTTCAATTTTAGTAAAAATTTTAAGTTTTGGGGGAGTAAGGGGAGGGAGGTGGTAAGCAAAAATTTCGAAAATTTTGAGTGATTTTCTTAGGGCTCTGGTGAAAGATAGTAAGTTTAAATTTTGCATTTGCTATTTGATATGCATAGAAAGAAAAATAATAATTTGTTCCACAATTGTTATGCACCGACGCCCCTGGTCAATCCAATGAAAACTCTAAGCACTCTAATCTGCATATTGCCTTCCCACGTATCCTAAACTTGTCCCAAGAATAATAAAGTTGCGTCCGACCTGCTGGCAGTTTATTTTTTGATGAATTTCAAGCTGTATTAATTTTGAAAATGTTGTAGTAAGCAATTTAGAAAGGTTGAGGCATAATGCATGAATTAAATAAATACACGTAGATTTTGCGGGCTCCATACCTTCTTAGGTCACATACGTTTTGGCGGGGATTTTCTTCTATATTTACAGTAGAAGTGCAAATTTCCTTAAATTAAAATCTATTAATGGTTGTTTACTATTTTTATAGAACCTAAGAAACCTGTACAAGTGCTTTACACCCAATCATAATTCGGTTATTTTTCATTTTTCTTCTTTTTATGGCAGTTTACATGAATAGTTAATATAAAATATTTGTCGTTTTTTTCGGGCAACAATCATAACTATGGGGCTTTCCCTTTAATGTTGTATTTACATAGTCACAGGTTGGTTAGATCTCTAATCTAAAAAAAAATTTACTGCTCTCCATTATAATATTTGTTCTTTCAATTTTATATGCATAAGTCCCGGATCAATTTGAACATGAACAGAGCAATAAAACGTAACATTGCGGTCAAGTTTTATTTGCTATTCGAATAAGAGAGTTCAAGAAAACACAATTCTTCTTAATATTCTCGGCACACGTTTGAAGAAACCTAATTTGATAAAACTTAAATAAAACCTGGGTTATTTCCAGCATTTTGTGACCTTTCCGAAAAACAAAATCCCCCAAAGTTAATTCGATGCTTAAAGAAAAAAAAAATGAATCATTGCAAACTTTCTGTAGCAAAGTACTCGAAATTGAGAATATTAAAATTTTATAGTGTATTTGGTTTTCTTGTGTAGTGCTACTAGCATTCAATTTACTTCCGCACTATGCATAAGGAACGTTTAGGGGCTACTTTAGTTCGTAGTAAAGCAGTTAATGATGTCGTTATTTCGATCTTATCATAAGTCATGCATTGAAATAATAATGAAACATGAAAATTATTCTTTGCTCAATGAGCATCCGACATATTGAATTGATCCATCGAGCCAGATAACCTCACTACTTTGCATACTAATAATTTTAATTGATGGTCATATGAATCTTTCTACCCGATGCTAATTGAATTATTCATTACGAAATACCAATAACACTATTCGATCATTTGTTTTCTTTTTTCGGATGGACGCAGTTTGTGAAAATCAGTAGAATACTTGAATTTCAATACTATTGCCTATAGAAAAGAAATAAATTTGTATTAGATAATTGAACAGAATACGTGGGTGATATTTCGTTAATTTTTTATTAGAAAACCGCAGTATATTTCTAGCTATAAACTATTTATATAATAGGAGTGTGATGTACTTTAATAAAATAATTTTAGCGACCATAAAAGATTGCGTCAACTATGTTAAATAATTTTTATTAGAAGATGTACTACCAATTTTTTTTTTATTCTAATTAAATTTATTTTTTTGAGGTTAAATTAACTAATTTTCACTATACTCAGTGTTCTGACTTATGAATTTCAGCAATTTTTTTTATATTGGCTTTTTGCTGAATAATGAATTTTTGAGACTTTCTAATTTTATTTTCATTTAATTTTCTTTTGAGTTTTTTTTTATTACAGTACCTTGCCAAATTATTAGACCCATTAGCAAAATAGCTTTTTGTCTCGTTTTAAGTTATGACAACTTAAAGTGTTTGCAATAATTGGCCGTTATTTTTAATTAATCACTTTCCCTGTCCCTTAGGAAATAAAATACAACACAAAACTTATGTAATAAGTATTTATTAAACTAAAAAAACAAACATGAGTATACTTAATATTTCGTATGCCTGCCATTAATCTCTCCAGTAATGCGTCTATACGACGAGGCATACTGTTAATACAGTTTTCAATGGTGGTTTTAATGTTTGGGTTATGGTTCCCAATCTGCTCGTTGGTACTGACCGGCTTTAAGGGTGCCTTCTACAATATACAGAGATCCCAGCCCCTTAGCGCTGATCACAGACCACACCATGGCTGACGGGGGATGTTTAATTGTGAGTACAATGCAGTCCGAACGAAATTTTTCTCCCGGCCGTCGTCTCACAAATTTCGTCGAAAAACACAAATATTTAAAATTTGCCGGTGAAAGTTTAGCAAAATAAAACCACTGAACTATAATTTACCCGTTGCCAGTTATCAATAGTGAAATGCTTGTACTTTTTAGCCCATTTAAAACGTTTTTTTTTATCATGGCGGGTGTCAGTCTTGATTTTTTCGCAGGCCTTCTGGCTATGAGGTGTCATTCAGCCCATCTACGCTGAATAGTTCGCTGCGAAACCTTGATTCCTGCTTTTTGGATTTTTTAATGATGACTTTAGTAGGTAATTTTCTGTTTTGCGTGCAGTAATCACGTTTTTTTCGGTCAGTTCTCACAGTCATTATTCGGCGTCGACCGCAAGCGCCCTTCCGTTTTGGCGTCGAATCATCACCTGCATCCATTTTTTTCTTAATATTTTTTACAGAACTTCTTGATATGCCCACCATTTCTGCAATCCTGTATTGGGATAAGTTTCCCGCCCTTAATAATCCGGAAAATTCCCCAACCTTCAATTGCGACAAGTCACCTCGCTTTCCCATCGCTATAAAACACAGTACGCCCAAAATCTCGGCAATAAAAAATAGATTCCACAAAATAGAAACTAATCAACTTACTTGTTATCTAATTTCCCAAAAAAAAAATTATTATTACTACCTTAATTCACAAATATTGCGCCCTTAGCTATAACAAGTGATTATTTAAAAAAAAACTGACCGGGTATGTTATACCACTTAACAGGAAATTTTTTGCCGTTATTTGAGTTGCTAGGCAACAATGTTAACATTAAAGCGTTGCCAACACAACCCGCAAGGGGGTAGTACCCGCAAGGGGGTAGTTGTAGTATGAGGTTTTACCAATTCCTGCAACTATCTTTGGAGTTAGCGACTCCACGGACCTGAGCTAACTATCCCCCTCTGGGATGGGGGCTGTAGAATTCACCCACAGCCAGTCCTGCTTGCCCTAAAAATGGCAAATGGACACTCACTGGATCATGGGCTTATCACCCGTGATCTTAAGACCTAAATGATACGAGAAACGGATACATCGCCTCGGATACGGACTGATCCTACGGTAACGACTTTTGGCATTCGAAAACGGACTATGATTGGCTTCTGGAACGTTCGAACATTGAATGACGGGGGAAGAGCTGGGGTTACTCGGTCCTTGCACCGCCAATCAGTGATCGACCGTGAAATGGAGCACTATAACATCCAAATCTTGGGCTTGAGCGAGGTCAGGTGGACAGGATCAGGAGAAGAACGAACCCCTAGCGGAAACACTATTCTGTACATTGGCCCTGAAAGTGAAGCCAGAAATGGCGTGGCGTTCGTCCTTACGCCGAGAGCGAGAAACAGTCTCATTAGCTGGGAACCAATCTCGGATAGGATTATCGTCGTCAGGCTCAGGACCAGTGTCAGAAACGTCACAATTCTGCAGTGCTACGCACCAACTAATACCGCAACGTCTGGTGACAAAGAGGAGTTTTATAGCCAACTGAGTGCCACCTTCGAACGTGTTCCAAGAGGTGATATTATTATCATCTCGGGAGATATGAACGCCCAGGTTGGATCAGACAACACTGGACTAGAACACGTCATGGGGAGGCATGGTGACCCTTGGGTCGACGCTTCACGACCTTGGATTAAGAGACCCGAAAACGGCGAATTATTTGTGGAGTTCTGTAGTACTCGGCAAATGGTCATCGGAGGGACCCTTTTTCCACACAAGAGTCATCATAAAACATCTTGGGTTTCCCCTGATGGTGTTACTCAGAACCAGATCGACCATTTGGCTATAAGTCGCCGATGGAGAAGATGTCTCCTCGATGTGCGAGCGAAACGTGGAGCTGACGTGGGGAGCGATCACAACTTGATGGTTGCCTGCTTGAGATTGTGTACAGCAGCTATCCGACGACCACAAATTCTTCAAATGAAGCGCAAGCTTAATGTGGATAAACTCAGAGATCCCAACAAAAAACGCGAATACACCACCATTCTACGCGAAAAGTCATCCACATTGGGTGAACATGAAATGCGCACACTGGACGCCAATTGGGAGGCAACCAGAAACACTTTTCTAACTAGTGCTGAAGAATCTGTGGGATATGCGCAAAGCGGTGAGAAACCCTGGATGTCGCAAGACACATGGGACAAGGTTGGCAATCAGAAAAAAGCCAAATTGGCAATCATCTCTCAACCCGATGTCAACCAACGAACGCCCGACTTGAGGCAGAACTACCGCGACGCTCATATACAGCTTAAAAAGGCTGTTAGACGCGACAAGAGAAAGGCCATTGAAGATCTGGCAAACAAGGCAGAATCTGCGGCTTACCTTGGGGATATGGGTTCACTTTTCAAAATCATGAAACAGTTGACGAACAGGAATTTCACCGCCAACCACCTGGTGGGAGATGTCAACGGAACTCTCCTTAATATGAGTGAACACCAGTTGCGACGATGGAAGGAATACTTCTCTGATATTTTAAACATCTTGTCAGATGAAGATATTCCGGAAACAGAACAACTTCCAAACATCCAACCGCAACAATCCTCTATTAGGGACGATCCCCCAGATAAGGAAGAGATAGTTTCCACCATTCGGTCAATGGCGGGAAGGAAAGCTCCAGGTATAGACGGACTACCAACCGAACTCCTCAAAGCGGACCCGGAAATAACAGCCGATATACTCCTCCCACTCTTCACTAAGGTGTGGAATGAGGGAAGATATCCGACTGAATGGAAGGAGGGCGTCATTGTGAAAATTCCGAAGAAGGGCGACCTTCGGGATTGTGGCAATTGGCGTGGTATATGTCTACTTACTGCCGTATCAAAAATTATGGCTAAGGTAATTCTCAATAGGATTAGTGATGTCGTCGAGAGCACGCTCGAAGTTTATCAGGCTGGATTCCGTAAAGGGTCGTCTTGTACCGACCACACAAATACCCTACGGATAATATTAGAGCAGTCAGCCGAAATGGGTTCGCCACTACATCTCATGTTTGTGGACTTCGAGAAGGCTTTCGACAGCGTTAAGCGAGATTACATATGGAATGCTTTGCGTAGGAGAGGTATTCCAGATAAGGTCATAGCTATGATTAAAGAATCCTACGAAGATGCAAGGTGTCGCGTCTTGCATAGAGGAGAGCTTTCCTGTGCGAACGAGTGTCAGACAAGGCTGCATATTATCACCAGCCCTGTTTCTGGTTTTTTTTTTTTTTTTTTTTTTAAAGTACCGAACATAACTTAGGGGGTCACCCCATAATGCATTGCACAGTTATGTCAGTGTAGGTATTGGAAGAAAAAGAATTTAAAAAGTTATTAAAAACAGGCTAACAAAAATGGAGAGAGACGAAAGTGACGGTGGACATTGGCCTTGAAGCACTGGAGGCTGTACCTGCTGGGAAACACCTTGGCTGGTAATCTGTTCCAAAGTCTTGACGTTCGAGAAATGAATGACTGCCTAAATTTCACTGTACGAGAAGGCAATAGTTTAACGGTGTACTCGTGTGCGCGTTCAGCTTGACGAGTATCCCGGGGAAAAGTATGGAGTGGGGGGATGAGTGTGCTTAGTTCCGCACTGCATTTACCATGGAAGTAGCGATAGTAAATGCTGAGTACTCCGACATTTCTGCGATGCTCGAGAGAATCGATAGAAGACGTGATGGTCTCGTCTCCAATCAGTCGGAATGCATGTTTTTGAATACGATCGAGCAACGCGAGGTGTGTTTTGGGTGCCCCAGCCCAAACATGCGAGTTGTACTCTAAACGTGGTCTAATGTATGCCTTATAGATGGTTGCAAGGTCGGTTGGCGTGAAATATTTTTTGCACTTTCGAAGAACACCTAGACGTTTAGAGGCGTCGAGAGCAACATCAAAAATATGCTGTGCCCAATTCAGGTGGTCATTAATTTTAACGCCTAGAAGTGTGAAATTATCTGAAGTGCAGAGTTGTGTGCCACCAAAAGCCACATTGTTAGATAGTACTGGGACATCATGCTTAAGGGATAGATAACAGGCCTGTGTTTTGGAAGCGTTGAACTCTACTCTATTTCTCCTGCCCCATTCCAGGATTAAGTTGAGATCTGAGTTAAGCGAACCAAATAACTCCCTGCGATTGGAAGCAATAGAATGCTTGTTTGATTCCGCAGCAGAGTTAAATTCATAGGTGTTATCTAAAGTACTGTCATCTGCAAAACTATGGATTGGATTAAGAGTAGATGACAGAAGGTCATTGATGAAAACTAAGAAAAGAGTTGGAGATAAAACAGAGCCTTGAGGGACGCCGGAATCTATTGGGAAGGAGGAAGAAGTAACGCCATCTAGTACTACTCGTATAGTGCGTTCAGACAGAAAACTCTCAATCCATTGAACAAGGGTAGCATTAAGACCTATGGCCCTAAGCTTAACTATCAGACATTCGTGCCAAACTCTGTCAAAAGCTTTTGCAATGTCAAGTGCAAGAACTTGACCTTCGCCGTGCTTATGTATGCACGAGTTCCAACGTTCTGTCAAGTAGACCAAAAGATCTCCCGTCGACCTTCCAGAACGGAACCCATACTGACGATCATGGATTAGATGGTTATCCTCAAGATATTGTACGATTTTGCGATTGACAGCAGTTTCCATTACTTTCGAAAGCACTGAAGTAATGGCTATAGGGCGGTAGTTGGCGGGGTTCGCTTTGCTTCCTTTCTTGGGAATTGGCTGAACATTCGCAACTTTCCACATACGGGGAAAGCACCCAGAAGAATAGGAAAGGTAGAAAAGATTGCGAAGCGGTTTAGCTAAAGAAGAGGAACATTTTTTAAGGGTAATGGGGGGAATACCGTCTGGACCAGCAGATTTGTGGATATTGAGCTCTTGAAGGATCCTAGAAATAAGTCTCGTGCGAAAATGTAGTCTGGGCAGCGAGAAACCAGAATCATTTAGAGAGGGAGGCGATTGATTTGAAGGTGGAAGTCGGGAGTTTCTCGCGAAACTTGCTGCTAGTAAGTTAGCTTTTTCGACAGGATCAATCACGGTACGGTCGCCATCAACAAGAGGTGGTATTGAAGAAGAGATGAAATTGTTGTTGACCGTTTTGACGAATGACCAGTAAGATCTTGAGCCTTTAGGGCACTGAAGGATCTTCCGTCGAAGTTTTTGGTCATGCTCAAATTTAACACGCTTGAGTATGGATTTGCAGGCATTTCTTGATGAATTGAAAAGTTCTCTGTTAGCAGGTGTTTTGTTGCCTTTAAAGGTTTCAAAAGCTTGTTTCTTGGCCTGAATTGCTTCGAGACATTCTTTGTTGAACCAAGAGTCCTTCGACGGCCTGACTCTTTTATGACTGGAAGGTATGTAGAGCTTCATACCTTTCAGGATAATCTCGGTGACAAGTCTACAAGCTTCATCGCAGTCATTGGAATCAAAGCACAATTTCCAATTAAAGGCATTAAAGAAGTCATTTAGCGCCCCCCAATTGGCTCTTTTGAAATGCCAAATGTTTCTTCGAGGTGCCTTAATTGTCAGCGGTATAAGTGCTGCAACTGGAAATTGTGCACGAATCAAGAAATGATCCGTATTTCCAATTGGCGATGGGGATATAACAGAGACAGAATATTTCTCAGGCTGGCTGGTGAGAAAAAGGTCAAGAAGGTTAGGAAAATGTCCTGCAATGTCTGGCAAACGAGTAGGTTCATCTACCAGTTGTGTTAAACCGTTTATTGAAGCAAAAAGCTCAGTATCACGCCCCTCCTGGTCCGTAGTAGAGGAATGTTTAAGCCAGGCAATGTTATGAACATTGAAATCGCCCGCGATAACGATTTCAGCGTCAGGGTTTGCAGTGTATATAGATTGAATAGATTCAGATAATCCATCCAGCTCCAATAAAAAATTCGCTGCAGTCATTGCTGGGCTTCTATACACATAACAGAAATACATGATATGTCTTTGGATTAATAATTTTACCCAGATGTAGTTAAATTCTGGGTTGGAGCAGTTACCCAAATAGGGAACTAATTGGAAAGACACATCATCACGGATGTAGAGTGCGACACCCCGTTGGCGAAAAAAAGCTGGAATAAGGTGATAGCCAGGAACAGAATAAAACTGTTCACTTCCCGGTAACACCTTACATTCGCCAAGTGCTAAAATATCCGGTCTTTCGGTTTGAGTGTGGATATACAGTGATAGATAGCCAGAATTCAGACCCCGAACGTTAATCTGATCTATGGTGAAGGCCATGATCAATGATTCCTTCCTTATTTCTTTTCTTTTGTAGATGTAAAAATGAAAATAACGAACAAAATCAAACTATAGGAAAAATATGCATATGTAAATAGATAAAAAATTTGCCTAGTACAATACAAAAAGGGAAAAAAAAATTCATAAAACAATATTATTAAATTTGCCTAGGACACTAACAAAAAAAAAAAAAAATTTTTTCTATGGGACAATACTAAAATTTTTCTATGGGACAATACCAAAATTTTTTTTATGGGACAATACTTAAATTTTTCTATGGGACAATACTAAAATTTTTCTATGGGACAATACTAAAATCAATATGAGAAAAAAAAAAAAAAAAAAAAAGAAACAACAATAATGAATCGCCAAGGTATCAGAACAAAAAACAAAAAAAAAAAAAAAACTAGGTACAGCCAACAATACAACAAGAACAAATAAATAAGCTGGCTCGGGGTCGACAGTGATAAAATGTCGTATACCTGTACAGTACGAGGCCTTAGTACAGATAACAACAACACTGCAGACCTGGAGCGCTAGCTGTCACTTAGCCTGTAATTTCATTATGCTGACGGTGCTGTGACCCCCTGATACGCGCACATATTAAAATTTAAGTTTATTTTAAAATCAATAAATTATACGATATTAATAAATAAACAACACTACACTACACAGAAGCACAACTAATTTAAAATTAAAAGTTAAAACTATGAATAAAATTAATCAATCAAATTTAATAGATTTGACAATGGCAAAAAAAAAAACACGTCTGCCATTGCCCACTGTACTCGTCTCTCGGTGGTAATAAATGACATCTTGAAAGCTGCACTGGAAGGTGGGGAAGGTAAAGGTCTTCAATGGAGACTATTTAACATCTTAAGTCACCTTGATTATGCTGATGACGTGTGTTTGCTTGCACATACCCGTTCGGACTTAGAGTCAAATGTTCGCTCGTTGCATTCTAAATGCAAAGAGGCGGGACTGAAAATAAATGTGCGTAAAACCAAGTACATGCACATGGGTTCGAACGCAAGCACACCGATTGTTCTTAACGGACAGGATGTGGAAGAGGTGCAAGATTTTTGCTACCTCGGAAGCATTGTCAGCATGGACGGCGGAGCCGAAAAGGATGTTGAGGCTCGGCTAAATAAAGCCCGTCAGGCCTTCGGTATCCTTTCCCCTTTCTGGAGGTTAAGAGAGATCTCCCTTCGCACGAAGCTGCGAGTTTTTGACGCATGCGTCAAATCCGTGTTGTTATATGGTTGTACTACGTGGAAAGTGACCGTTCGACTTACCAAGAAACTACAGACTTTCGTAAACCAATGCCTCCGGCGCATTTTAGGAATATTCTGGCCAGAAGTAATCTCCAACGACGAACTTTGGAGTACAACTCGCCAGACTAAAATAGGTATTGAGATTCAACGGCGAAAGTGGCAGTGGATCGGTCATACTTTGAGGAAACCAGAGCGAAACATCGCAAAACAGGCTCTGGATTATAACCCTCAAGGAAGACGTCAGGTTGGTCGACCATGTAACACATGGAAGCGAGCAGTTGAGCAGGAGGCCAGAGGAATAAACAAGTCCTGGCAACAGCTTAAAGCCGATGCTCAGGATCGCGCCTTGTGGAAGAGAGTTGTTTCTGTCCTATTCCCCTATAGGGGGTATTAACAGGAATTTGATTGATTGAACACAACAAAGAATAAGAAAACCACATAATCCATAAAATTAGTTGTAAGATATCTTATCCAAAGTAAAACGAATGATTTGTTGTCAATGGATCTAGAGTATAATTATTGAATTTCTTCGTCTTTTTTACAAACGCAAAGAAAGCACACAACAGAAAGTCCTTCCCTCAAAGAAACTTTCCTTCGAGTTTGTCGCTTAAGTCTTTTGTTTTCTTATCGATCGATTTCGTAACAAAACATTTTTTAAAAAGTCACTTCTCGATAGGGCATTCGTAAAATCAGATTTAATTTTCTTAATAAAACCGAAATTGCCTTTGATAAAATCTGCATACCCAATGTTTAAAACCAAAAATCAAAATAAACAATCGCTTCTGCACAGAAAAGGAGCGAGAGTATGCGCGCGAATAATTCAAAATAAAAAAAAAATAATGAAACCATTGCGTTAACCAAAAAACGAATGGCTCCATCGTAAATGATCGAAAATTAATGCCAAATTGGAAGAAAAAAAAAATAAACAACAAAACAGAATCTTTACTCCAAATCCGTCGCAACCGGAGCTTTGAAGGCTACCATTTATAAACGATAAAGTTGTCTACAATCCAATCACCTGTGTGTACCGTATAATTTTTGCCGTACAACGTAAACACAAGGCATATAGTGCGCTCACCTGTTTGCGATTTTTTTTATTATTAAAGTGCTTAAGTCATTTGTGCAGAAATCTGTCAGTCATTATTCGGGCGCGAAACAAGCCACAACAGAGTTGTCTGCTCGCGATAACCGAATCCATTAAGTGTGCTCGCTGTACGGCCATAATTTTTTTTCGGATTAATCATACTGCAATTAAAAAAAAAATAAAAAATTAAATAAAAAAAACTCAGTGAACTTAGTGATCTTCAAACTTAAAAATTATTTAAATTGGGCTCAACGTTACATCAACCTGTAACCTGCATCCGAAGCCGAGCTAAAGGTAAAATATTCTCGCAGCGGTGCAATCTTCATCTTGAAGTGCATAATGCAAAAAAGGTTGCATAGTGCACTTTAATGGAGATTATGACCACAGCTTGAAATGTCGAATCGAAGCCCCTTGGTAAAAAGTGAAAGATGCCGATGTGCGGCTGCTGCTAACTTTATTAATTGAATTAAATTGACTACCGATTTCCTGAATGTTTGATTCCTCCGTCATTTCTATTTGAATCTTAGAATGAACTTAATGTCAGCATTCAGGAAGGCTATGCATAAGTATTGCATCTTTTAAATGAAGCAGTTATTGGCATATTTAACGACTCATTGGCGAGAGAAACATATGTGTTTGAGTACTAATATGAAAAGCTAGGGGTGTTTCCTATTCTGTAAAAAATGATCACCCGTTTTTATCCTACATATTTTTCTGACAATATTGTTTAGGTTTAATTCCCAAAAAAATCTACCCTATGCAAAATGGTTTGTGTCCTAGGTGTAAAAGTTCATTGGTGGTCATTGATGCAAGGGAAGCATTGCTTCCCTTACATTTTACCTACGATGAATGTCCAAAACCAAAGAAGAACCGATGGGATGCGATTTGAAAAATGCATACACGAGATTGGCGGCCAATACGTGACAAAATTTTCGTGCTCGACTCGATCAAATTCGACTTCTATAGGGAGGGGAGATGCGTTGCGATATTTGCTTCTAGCGCTTTCAGTCGCAAGCTATCGCATTCCTTCGTTCTAAGTACTGCCAGTATTAAAATTTTACTACTTTTTATTGTACTGATCGAAAAATGATCAGGAAGAAAAATGTGCAATAGTAAATCTGGCAATATTGCATATATTTGTCGTATTTTAAGGAGAAACGAATCGATTTAAGCTTTTATCGAGCAACATCTTTTATGTACGTTCTTACTTTTTTATTATGTAAATAAAAATATAAATTCAAACTAATGCCTTTGTTAACTTTTTAACATTTTTAAGTTTATATTTAACAAATGAAGGTTGAAGGAGTTATGAAAGAAAGATGTCGCTATAACATTTCTTAAAATTTCGGCCTGTTATCACCCTAGTCAATATAAGACCATGTGTTGGTAGTGGATTGCAATGTCTGATAATTTAAAAATTCAAACGCTTTAGGCTGCTATATAGTAGTAGAGTGAATGAGTATTGTATTTGATTTTAGATATTTTTTATTTGTATTTAAATCTTTAAATATTAGATTTGCTTTTAGCTTAACTGTCGAGTAAACGTTTTTGTATATAAAGTGAAAAGTTTACCAATTTTGAATACAATTAATGCAAAAAATTGATTAAAAAATGTAAATATGTTAATATAATGAAATAAAGGACAGTATATCTACTCTCAAGTTTCAGCGTACTCTCAATATTGTAATTGTTCCTAGGGGGAGGGGTTTCGGTAATATGTATAACATATTACTTAATTGTATGAAGTGTTACAAACTAATATTTTTGAAAAGTAATTGCTGCCCCTAACTACTATGTTACGCCACGCTACTGAGAAAAGTGCCCCGAAAAGTCAAATTTATTGCCCCACATTTTCGATGATGCAAGTTGATTGGCCTACTAGGATTGAGGGCATAACTCAACAGTTTTACTTTATTATTCTTATATTAAAGTATTGTGATCGACACAGAAAAAAATATTTGCTACCCTGAAATGATAAGCATAAAAATGCAAAAAAAAATCCGCCGTAAGAGGTACATACGGACTCATATCTCCGAGGTCGTAATAGATACAATGTTTATTTTTGGGTGGATTGTTGTGTGTGATGGAAATGAGAAGCGGGGGGAGATAAAGAGTCAAAAACTACACTTGGTAATATCTCCACTATAAATGCAGATAGGAAGCTGAAAATCAGCATGCCTATAGAGGGGTTTTGTGGGACAAATTCTAAAAATAATTCAACCTTTTTATCCATTGGGGTCCGAAAAGGAGGGGGCTAAGAACAAATTGTAGGCCGAATTTTTTTTTCAAATGATTATATCTTGGGAACTACTTGTCTCAAAAAATTAGGTGGGCATACAAGTCCACTATAATTAACTAAACGGAAATTGTAAGGGGAGGATTAGGGAGGGGGTGCAAAGAAAACACTTGAAAATTAATATCTCGGCCATCTATTAAGTTATGTAATTAAAACTTGATAAGTATATATTAAACTGTACTAGCGAAATACGAAAAAAATAAAAAAATTGGAGAATTAAGTGGTAAGGGAGGTGGTGGGCCAAATGGCAAAAATATTTTTAGGGCTCTGATAAAAGATACAAACTTCAAATTTCGCACGTGTATACATCCATGTGGTATGCATAAAGAAAAACTAATAATTTGAACCTGAACTGTTATCGATCAAAGGGAAGCCTTAACCTGCACGAGGCGTTCCATTAGAATTTAAAAAAAAAAAAAAATTTTTGAACGAATTTTTAAGCTAGAAGGTTGAAATTTTTTGAAATTCATTTAAACAAATTATTAAAAGCTTAGGATACTAACTAGTTGAATACCTTCAAAACTTCAACTTCTCCCATACAAAAGTATTTTTTCGACCATTTTGCAGAAGACAATTATCACAAGACCATTGAATTCAAAAATATTTAAAACAAAGTTACATCAAAAGTTCTGAAACCCCTCTTGCCCTTCTACCCCCTGCCAATAATTTCAATAAATCAACTTATAACCAACAAATTAAAAGCTACGAACTTGAAATTTTATAAGAACATCTTTCAAACGAAACTTAACAAAACTGTATTACAAGTTTTGCTATTCCCTCAACTCCTCTACCCCTTCCAATACAAATGTTTGGTTTCAAGAATATAAAGTACATCTAATTTCATAGAATTTACTTCGTCTGTGAAACTAATATTCAGAGAATTTTTACGTGATTCAAGCGATCCG